>CM035136.1:71930634-73169288 GCA_020205605.1 Panax ginseng
GTTATGCGGATCTTCATCGAAAAAGAAGTAGAATTTAATATTGGGGATCATGTATTATTACGTATTGCTCCATAGAAGGGAGTTACAAGATTTGGGAAGAAAGGAAAGCTCAATCCAATATTTGTTGATCCATTTGAGATTCTTGACCGAATAGGAAATGTGGCCTATAGACTTGCATTACCTCCAAGCATGTTTCGTGTTCATAATGCTTCGTAAATATGTGAAAGACCCGAACCACATTATTGAGTTAGAACCGAACGAGATAACCAAAGATTTAACATACGAGGAGGTACTTGTTAAGATCTTGGATATGAAAGAGCATGTCCTACACACCAAGGTTATACCACAAGTTAAGGTTTTGTGGAGAAACCATGCTATTGAAGAAATGACCTGGGAGTTAGAATCAAAAATGAAAGCGAGGTATCCTCACCTTTTCGAAACACCAGGTACGTACGTCAATTTCGAAGATGAAATTTCATAAGAAGGGAAGGTTGTAAGACCCCAACTTTTTAATGAATAAAATCAAATTTCCTGTATTTATTATTTATAATAATAAAGTGTTAATTTGATATAATACTTTGGTTATTGGTGAAATGAGCAAATTTTGTAAAATAAGTAAGTGGTTATAAAGTATTCATTTTGTTGGGGAATATTCGTTTGGTCGTGAAATATTATTTCTGTCGGGAAATATTCGTACGACGGTGCAACCATTTGTGGGCCCCATAATGAATAACTGTCGGATGAAGAAAATGACAAGTTTGAGTTTTTATAAATAACGGCGTAATGGTTACCGTTAACACTGTTGGAATACCAGGTGGTTAAAATACAGTAATATGCGTGGTTTCACAGTAGCACACGGTATTGCACAGTATTTTTGAAATGATTGATTCTTATATAAGAAGTCACTACTCAATAATTGTTACAGTAATTACTGTTCAATATTTTATTTTATTGGTTCAATAATTGTTGCGTTGATATTTTATATTATTGTTGTTTCAAAAATTGTCACTGCACAGTATTTCCATTATCAGATCAATAATTCATATTATTTGAATAATATTATTAGATAGCATTATTGGCAATGTCTGCGGAAGTTCTGTCAAGGAAAGGGGTTTGGTCACGTAATTGCACGTTAATAAAGAGAAATCATTATCGGAAAGCCCCCTCTTTCCTGAGAACGACTTGGTTGTCATAATTTTGATTCTGTAATATTATTTGTGAATAATTAGTTATTGATTTATATGATAAGGAAATATTTATTTTAGGTGGATATAAATGATAGATATATTTATTTTATGTGGTTATAAATAAAGGAATTAATGCTGAGGTGTTTTATCAGTATTTTATCGGAATGGAGGTTTTGAAAATTGTCCGTATGTGGATTTCAGTCATTTTTCGTTTGGAATTTGAAAAAACTTAAACTTACAAAGTTGTAGAGAATTAAATTTCCTATGGAAAGCACATGAGATTTGAAGTTTTCTGACAAAAGGGCTATTTATTATGAATTGTTGAAGTTTCGGAAAATAAAATGTTTTTATTAAAAATATGGTGGACCCCACTTTTGGTTGATGAGTAATGAAATGTGCTGGAATTTATTTTCAAAAGTGGTGGGCTTGAATAGTACCAGGTAAAGCCATCAGGTAGCAAGTTAGTCTGATATGACGTTCTAAGCAATTTCCTATAAATAGGGTGCTTAGTTAGAATTGAAAATCACACTAGAAAAAAGTTTTCTCTCTTTCTCTCTCTATATTATCGAGCGTATTTTGTGAGTATTTAGATACTTTGTGAGTTGTTATTTATTAGTACAAGTTTCCTTCAGCCTTATACCGATATTCCGATCAGAAGTACTAATATTTTGAGGTAAGGGATGTTATTTTCTTTCTAATGATGTTATTCTTTCAATATCATTATACCAAAATATTGGTATGAATTTTATTGTGGAATTTCTACCTTTTTGTGTTGGGGTTACTATTTACGTATACGGTACTATTCACGAATACGACACTATTCACCAAAAAATGAAATTTTCTCCTTTTTGTCCAAGATGTCTATTATGGTTACTATCTTTGATTGTATCCATGTTTCGATCTTTATTTTTGAATTCTACTTCACAATTGGTTATTATGGAGTATTTTTGAACTTGGATAAACTAAAGGAAGAATCCCTAATCTTTGATCTTTTACCTAATGAATATCTTTGGCCCGTAGTGCAAAGATGAACAGGTGTTGAGATGAGCATGACCAACTGGTGATACAAATGAATATCTTTGGCCTGTAGTGCAAAGATGACTATTTGATTCAAGATGTATATTGATTGATGTAACAGGGATAAAATATTGATGATTGAATTTTAAATCGTAGAAGATAGTAGAATTCTTTCTCTACTTGACACTTCTAATGGATTGATATTTCCGCTGCAGTTGTTGGTCTAAAACTTGTTGTCTATTATATTTTATCAGATTTTTCCCTGTTGAAGACTAATGATAATTTGTTGTATATTATCTTAGTCATAATATTCTTTACTGGGCTAGTTAAACTCGCCCTTTTTCCTTTTCATTCCATTGTTCTTCTTAGAAGGAGAGAATTTAGCAGGAACTAGTCGGGGTATGGAGTGATGATTCAAGATAGTTGTTTTAGTAGTCCTCACTATTTTGTAAAATATTGTATCAATAATTATAATGAGGACTCCTTTTGAGTTTGTATATCATACATTAGACAATATTTGTATTCAAACTCGCAGTATATGTGTTGTTGTATTTTGCACGACAATTGTATTACTAAAGTTGTATTTGTTTCTGTAGCATGTATTTGGCGACTCAGAATATTTGATGTATACCTATTTTGGGGGCGTCACATTGATGTTTGAGAAACTTATATTGGATAGAATTACATTTTAAATAATTTAAATGGAATATTTTTAATTATGATTTAAATTTAAATCATTTAAAAAGACAAACAAATTAATACTAGAGATTGTACATTTTGTTTAAACGGTTGTCTTTTTTTTTGTATTTTTATTTAGATGCATGCATGTTAAAACAAGCAACAATTGTAGTTCAATTGAATTGAACTCTTATTTAATGACTTGGAGGTCTTGTATTCAACCCTCATAAGTAACATTGTTTCTGTTCTTTTAAAGCAATAATTCATAGGCGGGTTGGGCCACCTGCGAGCCAAGCTAGTATGGATCGGGCCAAAAAACAGGTCAGGCTAAAATGGCCCAACTTTACGTGGGCTGCAATAATAAAGCCCATAGGCCATTTTTTTTTGTGGGCGGGCCTGGGCCTCTTTCATGTTGGGGTACTATTTATTGGTACTATTCATATAATACTATTCATGGGTACTATTCATACGGTACTATTCATGTGTACTATTCACAACATAATTTAATTTTCTTTTTTGTCCAGATTATTTTTGATATATGAATATCATTCTTGAGTTTTACTCCACAATTAGTTATCATGTTGACAATTTGGACATTTTTTGAACTTTGGATAAATTGAATTATAAATCTCTAATATTTATCCTTCATATCACTTGATTGATTCTTTATATCATTGTCATCATCCTCATGCTTACATTGTGGTGAAAGTCATCTTTGGCCCGTAGTGCAAAGAAGGACTGTTGATTGATATGATTAAGACCAGAAATTATGTATTGGTATAATCATGACATTTAATGTTATAGATAAAGATTTGTGATGAAAGTTCTCTTTAGCCCGTAGTGCATAGATGGATAGGTGTTTGACATGATCATGATCACTAGTGATACAAACGAATATCTTTTGCCCGTAGTGCATAGATAATTTGTTGGTTTGAAACAATTATTAATTGGTGTTACAGAGATAAAATATTAATGATCTATTTTTAAATCATAGAAGATAGTAGACATCATACTCTAATAAAATATATTTAAATAAAATAAGTCTTGACAGTAATTCCATGTCTTATATTTAATTGGGACATTTTATGGTGGAAGGATTGAATTGTACTGTAACTATTTATTCAAAGGTTCTTTTATGATTAATGTTGAAATCTATATTATTTGGAAAGTCATTGATCGCTAGGGAGGCTTATCCCTATTGTATAATAAATATTATTTATTTAAATAAATTAATAGTTTAATTTATTTATTTAAATAAGATTAGAATTGTTCTAATTGATTTATTCTGGCACCTGGTTTAATATGGAGAACCTAAAGGGTCACACCATAAAAGGAATAATAATTATTTAAGAAGTTAATTGTATTATCGTAATAATAAGTTAGTATATTTAATTTATTCTATGGTGATAGAATAAATTAAATAATTTAATACTTATTATTTAATATTTTGGAAATATTAAATATAAATTATTAAGATGAGTCTTATTATTATTATTACTATTATTATTATTTAATTTCTAAAGGAGTTTGGGAATTAATTAATAAATGTACTCTCATTTATTCCTAATAAGATTAGGAGGTTAAATTAATTTAAAGAGTTTAATTAATTATCTCTAATAAGATTAAGGAGCTTAATTAATTAAATAATATCCTATTTTCTAATTAGATTAGAAGGGTTAACTGATATTATTATAAGAGGAGTCTTATATCAGATATCAACATACGTGATTCTAATTGTTGGAGAGTACGATCTTTTCTATGAGAGATAGAAAACTATGGTTTTGCCAAACACCCATCTTCTTGAATCTTTCTTCTTCCTTGGTGGATCACCTCTAGAGGCCAAACACTTGGGTGGCTAACGTTGATCAAAGGAAGTAACCAATCACGGTGGACTCAAGTTGAACGCGAAAGGATTTGGAGGTGAACTTGTACCTGAGGAAGCTTGAATCTTCAAGGGTATGATTCTTGTTCTTTATCTTTTCATTTAATTAATAATTGCGCATAGAGGATGATCTGGGTATATGGTTTGTAAAATTTTAAAACTCTGATTTTCCATGCTTCCTCTTATTTTGTGCAATTTGATTGTGTTCATGAATATTACAAACCTAACATGACCTGAGATTTATTTATTTAATTCAGATGATGTAACTCCTTAAGGAGAGGATTTATTTCTATATATTTTATGCTTTCATTTATTATGGGTACATAGACATATGATGTTATTTAGTGAACACCAAATTATGTGGGAATTGAAGTACCTGAATTTGGGGGTGTCACAGGTTGGTATCAAAGCTGTAGGTTATGAACCTTAGGTGGGGGAACAACCTTAGGTAGTTGCCTTATAGAAGATCAAGAACATAGTGGTCACGTCGTGTTGATCTTGCAGAAGAGGATTATCGTGCGAAGAAGGCTAAGATTGGAGAGACGTACTCTACACTTCAAAATGCAATGGATGAGGCCCAGGATCGAGTTATGAGGTATCCAATCCAGTTCGAAGGACTACCATCGTACATGCTAGATCGTCGGACGATGTCCCGCATCATGGAAAAGGAACGTAGCAAGGCTATTCAGCGCCTTAACAGGCAGTGATAGGATTTGTTTAATTATGTGAAAATTGAAAACCTATCTGGTAGTTAAAGATTTAAATTCCGATGTATTTATAAAGAAAGGAATATTTTAATATTTTAAATCCTATAGATTCTTTATCTCGGGATAGTTGATTTAAATAGCAGTGATGCTATCGTATGATGTTAAAACTTTCGATTTGAATAAATATATCAAGTTGTTTAAGAAAATATGTTAATTGATTTTGTTAAATTGTTTGAGTTAAGCCTTAAATATTTAGAGAAGTGGATAAAGATCTAAAAAGCATATATTTTAACAGAAATATGCCACCGAGAAGAAAAAAAAACCGTCAACAATCTCAAGAAGAACCGATGAACAACAACAACAACAACGCCAATGCTAACCCTGTTCAGCAATTGGTGAACTTATTAGCTGGAGCAATTCATAATCAACCTCAAGCTCCACCGAATACGACGTTCAAGGATTTCAAGGCGGTGGGACCTCCAGAGTTTAAAGGCTCCATGAACCCGATAGAAGCTCAGACTTGGGTTATGGAGATGGAGAAAGTTTTTGATGTCGCAAGACTCAGAGAGGACCGTAAAACCGCTTCATACGCGCGTCATGCTCAAATCCGCCGATTATTGGTGGCAAGTAAATAAGGTTCGTGGAGGATAAAGTTGGATTACCTGGGAAAGGTTCAAGGAGATGTTCTTCGAGATGTATTTTCCGACCAGCTTGCAGAACTAAATGAAGGTCCAGTTTCTGGAGTTGAAACATGGGAATATATCCGTACCAGATTATGCGGCAAGATTCAATGAGTTGGCTAGGTTCGCCACATATTAAGTGCACACGTATGAGATAAAAGAAAGAAGGTTCGAACAAGGAATTAAGCCCTTGTTGTATAGTAAAGTGTCGACGTTTCAGTTGAAGACATTCGTTGGGGTACTGGAGAAAGCCACACTCGCTGAAGGTGGAAGCGATGCAGTAACCAAATATAAACATGATCAGATGAAGAAGAAGGGTGAAAATGAAGGAATTAACAAGGCTAGTGAAAGTAACACGAGATGTGGTAATAAACAGAAGAGAAGGTGGTCTGACAACTCGTCAACTGGAAATCAGCAGGGAGGTCAGAAATAGAGGATCGAAGCGTGCCCAACCTGCGGGAAAACTCATTTGGGATTATGTATGAAGGGTAAACGAGTGTGCTATAATTGTGGTCAGGAAGGCCAGATAACACCTAACTGTCCTAACCCAAATAAGGGTGTCTGCTTCACTTGTGGCTCAAAGGATCATCTAGCAAGAGACTGTCCTAAGAAAGGATCTAGAGGGGCAGGATTAATAGAGAATAGAGGAAACAGCGGTGGAAGCGCTCTGACCATCACAGGACCAACTACAACTAACCGACCGACCGTCAGGACATTCAACATGACAGTGCAGGTTGCAGTACAGTCTCGTGATGTGGTGTCAGGTATCATTCTGATCAATAAAGTTAATGCTTATATATTATTTGATTCGGGTGCTACTTGTTCATTTATATCCGATGACTTTTCTAAGAACTTAGAATTGACTAAGGACCAGTTAGAATACCCCATGAATATAGAAATTATGAATAGAGAAATAATCTCTGTTAAGTACGTACATAAGAACTGTAGAGTGGATATTAAGGGTAATATCATGAACGTAGATCTTATTCCTATTCGACTTGGGGAATTTGACGTTATTTTGGGAATGGACTAGTTATTCAATTACGGGGCTGTAATTAATTATCATAAGAAGCGTATTAACCTTATGACTCCGTCAAAGGTTAT
Organism: Panax ginseng; assembly: GCA_020205605.1. Lineage (NCBI taxonomy): Eukaryota > Viridiplantae > Streptophyta > Magnoliopsida > Apiales > Araliaceae > Panax > Panax ginseng. The sequence goes on from CM035136.1 coordinate 71,937,890, forward strand.
GTTTTATGGTAGCAAGTCGCCTAGACAAGAGAGTTGTCTGACAATGATGCAGGCCAGGAAGTTGTTAAGATAAGGTTGTGTAGGATATCTAGCTTACATAGTTGACAGTCGTAAAGAGAATTCGAAAGTAGAGGAGATACCAGTAGTGAGGGACTTCACCAACGTATTTCTGGACGATCTACCTGGACTTTCGCCAGATAGAGAAGTTGAGTTCGTGATCGATTTGGTGCCAGGAACAGCTCCAATATCGAAGGCACCATACCGAATGGTACCGGTAGAGATGAAAGAATTAATGGTACAACTACAAGAATTACTAGACAAGAAGTACATTCAATTGAGCATTTTGCCGTGGGGAGTGCTGATGTTATTTGTGGAGAAGAAGGACGGAATGATGAGGCTTTGCATCGACTATAGAGAACTGAATAAGGTCACGATTAAGAATAGATATCCATTACAGAGAATCGATGACCTGTTTTATCAACTGAAGGGAGCGAGATACTTTTCAAAGATAGACTTGAGAAGTGGTTATCATCAACTGAAGGTGAGGCCATTGGATGTACCGAAGACAGCATTCAGAACACGATACGGTCACTACGAATTTTTGGTAATGTCATTTGGTCTAACGAATGCTCCTGCAGCATTTACGGGCTTAATGAATGGAGTGTTCAAGCCGTTTTTGGACAAATTCGTAGTGGTATTTATAGATGACATTTTGGTATATTCAAAAACCAAGAAAGAACATGAAGAGCGTTTGAAGGTAACTTTAGAGGCGTTGAGAAGGGAGAAGTTTTATGCCAAGTTTTCGAAATGCAAATTTTTGATTGAGCGGGTACAATTTCTTGGACATGTAATTGATAAAGACAGAATTTCGGTAGATCCATCAAAAGTTGAAGCCGTTATAAACTGGGATCAACCGAGAACACCGTCGAAAGTACGAAGTTTTCTTGAATTGGCTGGATATTATAGAAGATTCATTCAAGATTTTTCCAATATCGCAACTCCGTTAACGAACTTGACTCAAAAAGCTAATAAATTTGTTTGGACGGAGAAGTGTGAGGAAAGCTTTCAAGAATTGAAGAAGAGGTTGAGTACAACACATGTGTTATCTCTTCCGAATGATACAGGAAAATTTGTTATTTATAGTGATGCATCACACAAAGGACGTGGTTGTGTGCTTATGCAAAATGGCAGAGTCAATGCGTATGCGTCATGACATTTGAAAGATTATGAGAAGGGGTATCCGACCCATGACTTGGAGTTAGCTACAATGGTTTTTGCTTTGAAAATTTGGAGGCACTATCTCTACGGGGAGAAGTGTGAAATATATATACAGACCACAAGAGTCTGAAATATATCTTTACACAGAAGGACTTGAATATACGCAAAAGAATGTGGTTGGAGTTAATTAAGGACTATTATTGTGAAATTTTATACCATCCGGGTAAGGCAAATGTGGTTGCCAACGCCTTAAGTAGAAAGGGTCGGGAGAAATTAATGATGTTGACCGCTCAGAAAAAGCTAATTTTAGCCATGAAGAAGTTAGAACTGGAAGTGAACTATCCTAAGGAAATTGATGAGAAGTTGTTCCAGATGCAATCTGGTACAACCCTACTAGAAAAAGTTAAGGAGGCTCAACTTCAAGATGAAGAATGTAAAAAGGTGAAAAAGAAGATATCCGAAGGAACCAAACCGAGATTCAAGATGGACAATGAAGGAATACTAAGATTTGAGATCAGAATTTGGGTACCACTAGTACCGGAGATTAAGGAAGACATTTTGAGCGAGGCTCATAGTTCACGATATTCGATTCACCCTAGTAGTACTAAGATGTACCAAGATCTTCGACAACATTTCTAGTGGCCAAATTGAAAACGGGATGTTGCAGAGTATGTTGGTAAGTGTCTGACATGTCAGAAAGTGAATGCAGAACATCAGAGGCCGAGTGGATTGCTACAATCGTTGGAAATCCCAGAATAGAAATGGGAACATATTACGATGGATTTTGTGGTTGGCCTTCCGACAACTTAGAAAGGCTATGATGCAGTATGGGTTATCGTTGACCGACTGATAAAATCCGCATACTTCCTTCCGATCAGAATCAAATTTAATTTAGACCAATTGGCAAAATTATACGTAAAAGAGATTATTTTGAGACACGGAGTTCCGATGTCAATTGTTTTCGATAGGGATCCGCTCTTTACATCAAACTTTGGACACGACTACACGAATTCATGGGTACGGAGTTGAGAATGAGTACGACATAACACCCTCAGATAGATGGGCAGAGTGAAAGAACGATTCAGACATTAGAAGATATGTTAAGAGCTTGTATATTGGACTTTAAAGGAAATTGGGATGATCACCTACCACTCGTAGAGTTCGGCTACAACAACAGTTACCACGCTAGTAATTGCATGCCGCCTTATGAAGCGTTATACGGTAGAAAGTGTAGAACTCTGCTATACTGGGATGAAGTTGGCGAAAGACAATTACTAGGCCCAGAATTAGTACAGCAGACAACATAGATAGTTAAAGTGATCCGAACAAGACTGCTAGCAGCTCAATATAGGTAGAAGAAATACGTCGATCCACACCGTAAAAACGTTGAGTTTGAATTAGGTAGTTATGTGTTCTTGAAAGTTTCTCCTTGGTAGGGAAAGATCAGGTTCGGAAATAAAGGGAAATTAAGCCCAAGATTCATTAGACCCTTCGAAGTACTACGAAGGATCAGAGAATTTGCGTATGAGGTAGCCTTACCTCCATTACTCGAGAATGTCCACAACGTCTTCAATGTTTCAGCTCTACGACCCTACAAACCCAATTACAAGCATGTAATTAAATACGAACCCCTATATTTAGAAAAATATTTATCTTGCGAAGAAATTCAAGTTCAGATTGTCGACAAGAAAGAGCAAGTTCTTATAAATAAAGTAATACCTTCTGTTAAGATAATTTGGAGAAACCACAACACTGAAGAAGCTACGTGGGAACTCGAAGAGAATATGATGAAGAATTACCCTCATTTATTTACTAAAATTATGTGTAAGCGATTATGGGGACAAAATCTTTGTAACGGGGGGGGGGAGAAAATGTAACCAGACGATTTGATTGAGTCGTGATTCCGAGGACAAAATCCTTTTAAAGGGGGAAAGATTTGACAAACGAGATTTTGTAATTTAATTTTAATATTTATTGAATTAAATAAATATTTTTTGATGATTTAATTATTGGATTTAAATAATTTATGGATGAAATTATGGTAGATTAATTTAATTATATGTGTTATATTTATTAAATTAACGTGGAGAATTTCTATTATTCAAATTATGTATTTATCTGAGCTTATTGAATTGAATGAAATATTTAATAAGCATAATGTTATTTTAATTAATTTAATAATTAATTAGAGATTTAATAATTTGACATTATTAATTAATGAGAAATTTATTTTTATGACTGTTTGAATTAATGAGAAATTATTATATTTTATTTAATTAAATTAAATAAGATATTTGTTATATTGTGTAAATGGGTGTGACATTATTAAACTATAGTATAAGAAGTTTATACAATTAAATGGGAATGAGTTATTATGAATAGCCAAACAAGGCCTTAGTGGAGGTTGAGGGCAGTTAACCCATGATTGGTTAACTGACCACAACTGCGTCAGTTTTATAAATTATATACGTATTCTTCTTTTATTTCATTGTTTTCTAAGTCTGATAAAAAAAACTAGTGAAAGAGAAATTGAAAATTGTTGAGGGAAATTGTGAGTGTCTGATTGAAGAAGTATCTGAGAAAGGATCATCTCTAGTAACCTACACTCTACACTCTGGGTAATCTATTTAACCCAATTACAATTCACATTGTTTATGTTTTCATAAAAATGTCTTTCAAGTTCTGTTAAAGTCTTTATAATTAGAAATTGTAGCAATTATATGTTTGTTTATGATAATATAATATAATAACATGTTACCTACCATCTTGTATGTTACCTACCATCTAGTGCACCAACGCGTATTACTGTGTTTTAACCACCGGGTGTTCCAACAGTGTTAACGGTAACAAATGCGCCGTTATTTATAAACAACTTATACTTGTCGTTTTCTTCATCCAATCGCTTTCCGTTATGGGGCCTATATGAAAATTTTGCACTGTTGTCTGAATATTCCCTACAATGAAAGAATATTCCACGACTAAACGAATATTCTCCGACAACAATGAGTATTTTATAACCACTTGCTTATTTAAAAATATTTGCGCATTTTACCCACAACTAACCACATTAATCAAATCAACCCTTACTATTTCAAAATAATAAATAGAGGAATTAAATCTTCATTTATAAAAAGTTGGGGCCATACAACCTCCCCTCCTTATGAAATTTCGTCCTCGAAATTGACATGCGTAGGACATGCTCTTTCCCATCCAAGATCTTGACTGGTACCTCCTCGTACATTAAGTCTTCGGCTATCTCGTCCGGTTCTAACTTAATAACATGGTTCGGGTCATCCACATATTTACGTAACATCGATACGTGAAAAATGTTATGAACACGCGTCATACTTGGCGGTAAAACGAGTCTATAGGCCACAGTTCCTATTCGATCGAGGATTTCAAATGGACTAATAAATCGAAGGTTTGAGCTTTCCTCACATCAACGATTCTCGCTTTTAGAATAACGACTTCTTGCATCTTCTTCTTCATATTCATCAACTCCAAGTCTGTAGCTTGAGCAGCTTTAAATTTATCGATTAAAGTCGATTCTAATCGTATATTCGTTATATTCACGCAGGTTCTTGGAATCTATAACTCTATCTCCATCTTCTGTAAGTCGTACGAAATGGGTCTTTGTGTTAACAATATCGCACTCGTAAATGCATACGATCTTTTACTCAACGCATCAGCTACCATGTTCGTTTTTTTTTTCTAGGATGGTATTGAATTGTATGGTCGTAATCTTTCAATAGATCGAGCCAACGTCGTTGTCGCATGTTGAGTTCTACATTCCTCGTTCCATTCAAATTTTGTATCTTTTCGAGTCAGCTGAGTTAATAGAGTAGCGATTCGAGAAAATCTTTCCACAAAATCTTCGATAATAACCAAGCATAGAAAGCTACGTATTTCGATTACTGACTTAGGTTGCTCTCAACTGTGACTCATATCCCAATCTTGGATAGCACATCACAATGACACCTATCGGTTTACTACCACACAAATATGACGTCCCCTACAGAGAGTCTGGCTTCAGTGTATTCCACAAAGGAAGTCACCAGATAGAGGCTCGGGTACCAAATTCTATACTTGAATTTTTAACTCCTGAAGTTTAATAGGAGCCATTCGATATGAGATTTTAGAAATGGGTTTTGTACCGGGTTCAAAGTAGATACAAAATTCAATATCACACTTTGGGAGTAAGCCAAAAGAATTCTTCAGGAAATTTACTAACAATAGAAATATTATTCAAATCTGATGTATTTTTGTTCAAGTCCATAACATGGGCTAAGAAAACTTAACATCCGTTTTTCAATAAACGAATGACTTTATGGTTTGATATGAAAGTGTTTGACTTCAATGGTTTGGTTACTTGAATTTGAATAACAGGTTGCTTAGGAATATGAAAACTAACAACCTTACAAAAGCAATCAATTTTGGCATGATGAGTAGTTAATTAATCAATCCCCAAAATCACATCAAAATCAAGTATCTTTAAAGAAATAAGGTCAACAGGTAATGTGATGGTGCCAACTTGGATCAAACAAGATTTATAAATAGTGAATGTAATGAAAGTTTCTCATAACAGAGTTTCAACAGATAAGCCAAAGTCTAATTTTCTACGGAGTCAAGTTTAAAAGTTGAGTATAAGCAGGAGATATAAATGAATGGGTAGAACCGGTATCTAATAAGGTATAAACTTCGTAAGAATTTATAATTAACTAACTTCGTGCTAACTTCGTTCGGGTTCCTCGCATTCGACTACGATCCACGACAAACGCTTTTCTAGGCACCGATTGACTTTGACTTTTCTAGAATGACCTTTTGAGTCACCATCCTCATTTGGATCGGGTTTCGCTCACCGTATAATCTCGAAAGCGATATGACCTTCTTTTCCACAATTATAACATACCTTGGAAGGTTGTGAACAGTTTGGACTTATGTGTCCCTCTTCTCCGCATCTATAGCATCTAACTGGCGGTCTTTCTCCTCCTCTAAAATTCGTTGCTGGTGTTGCTGCCAACGTCTTCCCATCATTGTTAAATCTTCTCTTCTTGAAATTTCCACTTGAGTTATTTCTTCTATTACCTTAGCCATGATTACCACTGAAGTGGTTACCATTTCTAGCATGATAATTTCCTCCACGATGGTTATCATTTTTCCGATGACCGTCGCCACTGGTACGATTATCATCGAGTTGTTAGTCATTATTCTTTAGTTGAGCCGACTCATTATCGCGCTCCAATAACTGAGCCCTATTCACAACATCTGAATATAAACAAAGTTTGTGAGAAATGAGGTATTGACGTATTTTGGGTTTCATACCTCGCAGAAACATTCGCGTCATTTTCTCCTCATTATCAACCAAATGGGATGCAAATCAGGACAACTCGGCAAACTTAGATTCGTATTGCGACACATTCATATTATTTTGCTCCAGCTTGATGAACTCTACCTCCTTCATGTGATGAATACTTTAAGGAAAGTACTTGTCGTTGAACAATTCTTGGAACTTCTCCCAAGACATCTTCAGTGCGGTAGGCTGAGTACGCTTTACGGATTCCCACCAATAATCTGCCTCTTCTCGTAACATAAAAGTTGCGAAAGGAACCTTTTGCTCCTCTGTGCATCCCAAGACATCAAATATCTTAGTGATCTAATTTATCCACGTCTCTGTCGTAAGTGGTTCTGGCTTTCCCAAAAACTCTGGCGGTCCTAACTCCTTGAACTGCTTAGCAGTGACCATCCGTGAGTTGCCAGTGTTTCCACCTGCATTTTGAACAGTAGTCTTTCTCGTTTTGTTTTGCATGAATTCTGGAAAGTTCCTAAACATACCATCGTTCATCATCTGCTCAATGGTGTTGTTCACAGGAGGAACATTACCAGCCTGTTGCACGTTCTCCTCGTTGGTGAGCAAATGTGTCTCCACGGTCTCATTTACTCCACTGTTAACATTCTCAGTCGACATTCTTAAATACTGCCATAAAACAAGGGTTAATTAAACAAATTAACAAATCACATAATACCCCTATATTATGGCCGACCAACAAATAAGCTTAGGTAGGACACACTAGCGAACAATTTACTCGTCGCTCCCCTCCTAGTTCTATTCCCCGATCTCCGCCAGAGATCATATCCCTAAGCTCTGGTACCAACTGTGATGCCCCCAAAATAGGTATACATCACCCATTCTGAGTCGCCAAATACATGATATAGAAACAACTACAACTTTATTAATACAATTGTCGTGCAAAATACGATAACACATAAACTATGAGTTTAAATACAAATATTGTCTTCTAGACAATATCCACACTCAAATAAGTCCTCATTACAATTATTGATACACTATTTTACAAAATAGTGAGGACTACTAAAACAACTGTCTTGAACCATTACTCCACACCCCGTCTAGTTCCCACTATATTTTCATCTCCTGAGAAGAAAAATAGAACAAAAAGGAAAAGGGTGATCTCAACTAGCCCAGTAAAGAATATTATGACTAAGATAATGTACAACAAATTATCCTTAGTCTTCAATAGGGAAAAATCTGATAGAATACAATAGACAACAAGTTTTAGATCAACAATCAATGAAACAACAATTCATTAGAAGAGTTAAGTAGAGAATGAAATCTACTATCATCTATGAATTTAAAAGTCAATCACCGATATTTTATCCCTGTAACATCGATCAATATACATCATAAATCAAATATTCATCTTTGCACTGCATGCCAAAGATATTCACCAATCGGTCATGTTCATCTAAACACCTGTTCATCTTTGCACTACGGGCCAAAGATATTCATCATAAAATCATTCATCTTTGCACTACGGGCCAAAGATATTCAGTTATATCATCATTTAGGATGGAGGATGATGAAAAATATTTTAAAGAAAATGAATCTAGTGAAACAAAAGAATAAATATTAAGGATTCGTACTTTACACAATCCAAGTTAAAAAATACTTCATAAATAATCAGAGTGGAGTAAAATTCAAGAATGAAGACCAAAACATAGACTCAATCAAAGATAGGAATCATAACAGACAATCTTGGACACAGAAAAGAAAATTTAATTTTTCTGTGAATAGTGTCGTATTCGTGAATAGTTCCGTATGCGTGAATAGTGCCGTATACGTGAATAATAACTCTGACACTAAAAGATAGAAATTTCACAAAAAAAATCATCATGCTTCGTGAATAGTACTCGTGAATAGTAACTCGTGAATAGTAACCCATAAATAGTAACCCCGACATGAAAAAGTTCTAAATTTGATAAAAAGTTTAAACCAATTCCAATCTCATCATTGGCCAAAATAAACTGTAAATATCAAACAGCTCGACGCATGCAAGATGTTCTAAATGCTATATAAACATAGTAAACTAACTACTAATTTTTCAAATTTTTTTCAAGAAACTGAATGCAAAAACTAAATGTAACTATATGAACTACAATGTAAATAACTAACTATATGCAATACGACACTAAAATTCCCCCCAAACTTAAACTAGACATTGTCCTCAATGGCTGAAATAGGAAAAATTAAAAGTGAGGACTTCCCTGAAAATACAACATTTTCCTGCTTGCCTGCTAAGTCTGAAGAATAGGCCAGACACATTGGAATAAATCGGGCATCACACTTGAGTTGGACTTGAATAACCTGTAAACACAATAGAAGCAAGTTTATTAAATCCTAATAAATGCAAATTTATTAACTAATAATATAAAACCTAATAAAACCAAAAATAAAAATTAAACTTGGGTTGCCTCCCAATAAGCGTTTGTTTTATAGTCTCAGCCTGACTTCTCCAATTCTCTATCCAATTCCCCTACAAAAATTGAGAAACCCTTCATCCATTGGAAACAATGTAACTTTTGGTAGGTTCCCTTTTGTGATGGCTATCGAATTAAAGTCACCTAGCATGCTTTGTTTAAATAAGTGCCTAATTGAGAATGTTGAATAACTAGGTGATTTTTCGTTAGTTAAGTCTATGATTAGATTGTGGCTTTGAGGCTTGGCAAGCACAACATGCTCTTCTTCTTCTAATTTTTCTTACTCAATCCACCATGGTGTATAAGAGGCCTCATTATCATAGAGATCTTTGCCTTGGATGTGACTACCAAGGGGACATAGGTGTGCAAACTTCACTGGATTTTTCAACTCTGGCTGAGAAGGCACTTAGGGTATAATAAAGATCAGCTCATGTTCTTCTTTTTCCATATCCCTAGTTGTCTCTTCAACGTCCACTTCTTTTAGTTCATCCAGTGGAATGTACACTTCTACCTCTCCATCAGTTTCATCATCCATGTCATAACACCAATTGTTTGGAGGGCAATTGTTCAAGTCTTTGAAAATTTGATCCACCTGGTTCTGCATATTTTGAATTGATATCTCTTGATTTTGAATTGCCATCTCTTGATTAATCCTCCTCTCCTCATTTGATGTTACGAACTTGGACAACAATTCCTCCAACCTTGAATTATTTGTCTCAGTCTCGGAAGCCATGTATTGAGGATCATTGGTTGAGGAAGTGACGAGTTGTTCCATCCGATTATTAAAATTTTGGGTTGATAGCTCTTGGCTAATCCTCATCTCCTCTAGGTTTGCTATGCCCTTCAATATTACATCCCTCGGATTTGGCTTTTCATCTTGTGGCAATGGAGGTGGACATGAAAATTCCGGTGTGTTTGATGGATTTGGAGCGTAATATTGGTCTTCATAATTGTAGCTCCATGACGAATCCGGGTGATACCCCCAATCTTGGTTGTAAGACCCCAACTTTTTGAATAAAGATTAAATTTTCTCGAAATATATTTTTAAATATTATGGTGTGGATTTGATATAATGTTATAGTTGTGGGTAATATTTACAAATTTTACAAAGTACGTAAGTTGTTATATAATATTCGATTGGTCGGGGAATATTCATTTTAATAGGGAATATTAGTACAACGACACAATCATTGGTGGACCCCCACAACGGAATTATTGTCGGATTGAGAAAACGACAAAAATACTTTATGAAAATAACGGCGGAAGTTTTACCGTTAACTGTTGAACTACTCGGTAGTAAAAGTACAGTAATACGTGCGGTTGCATAGTAGCACACGGTATTGATTATTGATGCTCACGTGAGAAGTTACTCAATTATTGCTACAGTAATTGCTGCATCATATCTCTCATATTATTGATTCGATTATTGTCACATTATCATCTGCATAATATGTTATTTTATTAAATCAATAATTGAGACGAAAAAGTTATTCATATTATTAAATTTCAATATTTACAATGTCTAGAAGTTCTGTCAAGGAGAGGTTTGGTCACCTAATTGCGCGCCAATAGGGAGAAATCCTTATTGGAAAGCCCCCTCTTTCCTAGGAACGACCTGGTTGATAAATATTCTTAGTTATAATATTAATGATGAATGTTATTAAAATTGAAGTTGTGTTCGGAGTTTAATTTGGAGACGCGGACGTGATATTTGAGTCCGAAACGATGAAATTAGTAAAAATGGTCTATAAACATAAAATTTTTCGGAATTCACTATTTGGTCAAAAAGTCAACAGTTGACTTTTTTAGGAAAAGTCAAACTTTGAAATTTCAAAATTTATATTTTTGATAAAAATGGTTTCATTGTGTTGAAATCATTTGTGTTAGTGAAAATCGACAATTATTTCGATAATAATTGATGTCTGGAGGTTATATTGACCAATCGAATTTAACCCATAAATGAGCAATTGATTGCTATTATTTCACATGATTATAACTATTTGTTCACATGTGTATACTATTATTTCACATTCTTGTTACTATTAGGGGAGTTGGTGCAAGATTGATAATACTTGCATGACTAAGTTAAACATGGAGGTATAGATGGAGGTATTATACTGTAATTCGTATTTTCACATGTCTAGAACTATTGATTCACATAATTTATTATTGAATCACATTATTTACTATTAGGGGAGGTGGTGAAAGTTTGATAATACTTCCATGACTAAATTAAAAATAAAGGAAAAGTTGGAGGTATTGTACTGTAATTTTTCGAGCCCCAAAACGTGCAATTATCGAAACTATATTTTTCTATAAATAGAAGCTCATTCTTCCTTCATTTCTCACCAATTCACACAAGCTTTAGAGATATTATTATAGAGAGAAATTATAGAAAGAAGAAGAGAAGTTTGCTACCTCACTATTCTAGTATCCAGTTTTTCTAAGGTAGGGATTATTATTTCTTTCTTATCCATGAAGAGAACTTCTGTTATTCCATTCTTTATTATTCTGTTGGAATAACCGGTATACGCGGGCTACCCTATACTTGGTGAAATTCTTTTGTTATTTCATTCTTTATTATTTTGTTTGAAACATCCCGTAATGCATGCATTTCACGCCTTTACTGGTTCCATTATTTATCATTCATTGCTGAACATCCTGTTTACGCGTTTTACGCCGCACACAGTTCCGCTTTATTATTCTCATTGGAATATCACGTCTGCAGACGTTCTCACGCTTCTGACTGATTCCGCTCTTTATTATTCTATTGGAATATCCTGTCTGTGCATTTTACGCCGAACTGATTCCGTCTTTATTATTCTGTTGGAATATCCTGTCTATACGTTTTACGCCGGACCTGATTCTGTTATTTATTATTCTGTTGGAATAACCTGCCTGTGCGGTCTATCGCATGACTGGTGATTTCTTTTGTTATTCCATTACTTATTATACTCAGTTGGTTAAAGTTTTGACTTTCATACTCCATGAAATTAGTGGAATATCCTTGATATTTGCGCTTCATCTAGTATCTTTTCATGGAAATATTCTTCTGAGCATTCTTGAATTTTACTCTACAAAGAAGTATCATGTTGACAATTTGGACGTTATTAGTTCCTGGATAAATAATTCTTGAACTTGTTTTATTGAATTATTATATCATTGTCATCATCCTCGTGTTTATTTTTGTTGAAAGTCATATGTGGCCTATAGTGCATAGACGGACTTGGTATGATAATTACAAGGGATTATTCGGTGTAATCATGGTCGTAATGTTACAAATGATGTGGTAAAAGTCCTCATTGGCCCGTAGTGCATTGATGGACAGTTGTTGGCATGATCATGACCATTATTGAATACACAAATATTCTTGGCCCGTAGTGCATGAATAATTGTGGTCGTGATACTAAAGAATATCCTTGGCCATAGTGTAGGGGTGATTCGATGATGTGGATTATTTATTAAAAATCGAGTCCCAAATGATAAAAGTGATGAAAAACCTTCTAAATCATAAAATATAGTAGATTTTATTCTCTACTTGACTCTTTTAATGGATTGCTTGTTCCATTTGTGAGCTTAAACTTGAGGGTTGTTATATTGTATCGCTTTAACAATCATCAAGGTTAAGGATAATATATTCTGCATTATCTTAGTCATAATATTTCCTACTGGGCTAGTTGAGCTCACCATTTTACTTTTATTGTTCTCTTCATGAAATGAGAACGTAGTAGAGACTAGTCGGGGAACGGAGTGACGGACCAGATGATAGCATTAGTAGTCCTCACTATTCAGTGAAATAGTGGAAAATAAATGTAATAATATTGAATTTGAGTTTGTATATTGTCTAGACGACAATATTTGTATTAAAACTCACGACTTATGTTTTGTCATACTTTACACTACGCAGGTTGTATAATTAAGTTGTATTTGTATTCTGTACCATGTATTTGACGACTCAGAATAGGTGATGTATACCTATTTTGGGGGCGTCACATTGGTGATAATTGGCATATGCATAATCATTGAGGTAGTCACCCCTATATTGTACTGGTCCAAATTTAATTATGCATTGATGACTCTGATGATTGCCAGCACAATAATTAAAACTACTGCGATCTTTCGAATACGTTGGGCTGCAAGAACATCCAACCTCTTCGAAAGTGTCTCAATTTGTGCTGACAATGCAAAAAATGCATTGAGTCCAACAATTCTTGTGTCCCTTGGTTGAGTCTTACTTGTATGTGGCCATTGATAATTGCATCCAGCCATGGTACCTGAAAATAGAGAAAAATAAGAATAGAATTAAATAAAAAGAAAGAAAGAAAGAAAAATGTTTAAATTAAGATTAATTTGATTGAAGCTAATATTGGAACACACGGGAGTGTTTCATATGTTGATCTATGTATTTTTCCAGGTGTTCACTATCCAGAAAAATTTAAAACTCCTGACTTTGAAAAATATGACGGGTTAGGGGATCCTTATACACATTTAAAAGTCTTTATTGCAGAACTGGGATCCTATTCAGAGGATTAAAAACTCAGAATGCAATTGTTCCAAAAGAGTCTAACTGGAGAAGCCCGTTCGTGGTACACAAAATTAGACAACTCCAAAATTCACAGTTGGGAAGAGCTAGCACATGCCTTCCTCACTCAATACAATTTTCAAACTCAGATGGCTCCCGATCGGTATCAAATTACCGAGATCAAAAAACAGTCTAATGAGTCTTTCAGAGAGTATGCCCAAAGGTGGAGACGCCTGGCTGCCCAAGTTAGTTCTGCCATGACAGAATTAGAAATGGTCATGACATTCATAGACATACAAGAAGCTCCCTTATATGAGAGAGTTTTAGCCGGCATCGACAAACCGTTTTTTGAAATGGTTAAATATGGGGAGATGGCTAAAATGGGGTTGAAGTCAGGAAAGATTCAAGACCTAGCCGCACTCAAAGTCATTCACGATCACATCCAACTGAAATTATGGGAACAACCCCTTGAGGGTTCATAAAAAGAAAGAGGAAGATGTTTCCACGATACTACAGGACACAAAAAAGGCAATCAAAGTATGCCCATTCAAAGGAGAAACTACACTCTCTTTCCAAAGACAAATGCAAAACTCTCCAAAGACTAAAAGGTGGAGAAGTCAAATGCCATCGAGTGTTTACACCCTTAGGGGATACCCTCGAGAACATTCTTAATCTTCTGACAACACAGAAGAAAATTACGCATCTTCTTCCACCAGCCAACCCTAATGGATGATGTTTCAATGCTGCTAGGAAATATGTTTATCATGCCGGGGCACCTGGACATGATACTCAGGATTGTTGGGCCTTGAAACACAAGATCTAGGAACTCATAGATAATGCAGAGATCATAGTCACCAAACCCGATCAGCCTCACGTACAAGACAACCCTCTTCCTCAACACAAAGAAGAAGAGGTCAACGTGATTAATTGGAGCAGTGGATAGAGTTCCAACTTCAGCTGTGACTCCCCCCAGACCATCAAAGACGGTGATGACAGATGGGATTATACTAAGTTCCAGTTCACAATGGAACGAAAGATGAAAGCTCTCTGCAAACAAATTGAGCAATTGGCGGAAGTGGTGACTTATCAACATCAAGTGACTCGGCAATTAATCAGCCAGGAGCATGCCAGTCTCCTACCAATCGTCATGAATATTCCCTCGTCCCTTTCAGAAAATGAAATGCTGGAAGACAAAGTGATGAAGAGAGCAAATGCCAAAGCCCGTTAGGATTTCACCAAACGGGAATTCACCTATTTGGGCCAACCCATGGAGGAAATCCTTCACATGTTAATCAATGAAGGAAGGATATGTTCCCTTCTACCTCCAATCAACCCCCGTTCGGGATGGTACAACTCTGATGGAGTATGTCAATACCACTCCAGCCTCAAGCACACAAAGACAGAAGAATGCTGGGCACTCCGCCACCTTATTCAAAATCTAATCGACAGTGGTGTACTGCGCTTGGGAGATAATGACACTGTGTT
Source organism: Panax ginseng (assembly GCA_020205605.1). Classification (NCBI taxonomy): domain Eukaryota; kingdom Viridiplantae; phylum Streptophyta; class Magnoliopsida; order Apiales; family Araliaceae; genus Panax; species Panax ginseng. Next base: position 71,952,891 of record CM035136.1, read on the forward strand.
ATGAGCAAGTGAGAATGCAGGCCCTACTAAGTGGAAAAGTGTGGTAGCAGTTATATCTACTGAAGGTGAAGGGATTAATACTGTTCTCACAACACCGATAATTCATCTCAAAGGAGGAAGCAATCCTTTGAAAGTAGTTGCTCCTGAGCCAATCAACTTGCCATGCAGAGCACAATATCCTATTGTTAGCTTGCGCAAGGTTCCATGGAATTTTGGAGAAGGTGAATGATCCACCTCACATACCACTGCTGCAGTGTCGAAGGAAAATCCACTGTATCTTCCCCATCGGGTGATGAACCCCACCACCAAATAAAAGGGGAAAATATCCATGGAGAACTGATTGGTATGATCATTGTTATTACAATTGAATATCTTTAGCCTTTGGGGTAAGGATATTGAGTGAACGTTCTATTAAGCCTTTGTGGCAAGGAGAAACTATTGATTCATATTATTATAAACATAAATTGTGAATTTAACTAAAATCTTTGGTGGTTCAGGTGAAGACAGATGATAAAAGTTCTCTTTATCTTGGGTATAATAAAGAACTGTTAATGGGTATTACAGCGATAAAATTGATGATAAACTTTTTAAATCATAGAAGATAGTAGATATCATGATCTACTTGACTCTTCTAATGGATTGCTTGTTCCGCTGTAGTTAAACTTGTTGTCTATTTTATTCTATCAGTTGGTATATTGTTGAAGACTAAGGATAATTTATTCTGCATTACCTTAGTCATAATATTTCTTACTGGGATAGTTGAGCTCACCCTTTATTTTCATTGTTCTCTTCAGGAAATGAGAATATAGTTGGGACGAGTCGGGGAATGGAGTGATGGTCCATGATAAGTGGCTTTAGTAGTCCTCACTATTCTGTGAAATAGTGTGATAATAATTGTTATGAGGACTTCATTGAGTGTGGATATTGTCTAGAAGACACTATTCGTTTAAAAACTAATCTATGTTTTGTCGTATTTTTACACGACAGTTGTATTAAAGAAGTTTGTATTTGATTTCTGTACCATATATTTGGCGACTCAAAATGGGTGATGTATACCTATTTTGGGGGCATGACAATGGTGCACAACTGACATCGGATGAATATGAGCAAAACATAATAAAGATCAGTTGCACCAAGCAGAATGCAAAGAGGACCATGCCAAGCTGCTAAGTACAGAAGATGGTCAAGCTTAACGACATCTTAGCAGCAAGGCGTGACACCACCACCAACAACAACAGTAGCCAGGGCCTGAGGGGTCCTTGTCCGGAGGGACTAAATGAAGTTCCAAGCCTACAATGCTTGAAGAGTTCCTAGGGAACTAGAGGAGTTCCAAGCTTGCTGGGCTTGAAGAGTTCTTAGTGAACTGAAATTCCAAGGTTGTTGGCCTTGAAGGAATCTTAGTGATTCAGTGTGTTGCCCTTCCTTAGTGGAAATCCTGCGAGCTAAAGGAGAAGAATGGATTAGGAGCTTTAGTCTCTGAACCACTTAAAATCCCTTGTGTTATTTACTTTATGTCATTTACATTATGTATCTATGAGACCCCAAATTTTATGAATAAAGATTTAAATTTTTTGAAATATTTTTTTTAAATATTATGGTGTGAAATTGATATAATGTTATAGTTGTGGGTAATATTATTAAAATTTTCAAAGTATGCAAGTTGTTATAAAATATTCGTTTGGTCTGGGAATATTCTTTTTATCGGGGAATATCCGTACGAAGGCACAATCATTGGTAGACCCCACAACGGAAGTATTGTCGTAGTTAGAAAATGACAGAATTATCTTTTTATAAAAATAATGGCAAAAGTGTTACCGTTAAAACTATTGAACAACTCGGTAGTAAAAGTATAGTAATACGTGTTATTGCATAGTAGCATACGGTATTGATTATTGATGATTACGTGAGAAGTCACTCAGTTATACTCAATTATTGTTACAGTAATTGCTGCATCATATCTCTTATATTATTGATTCAATTATTCACACATTATCATCTGCATAATATCTTATATTATTAAATCAATAATTGAGATGACAAGTTTTTCATATTATTATTTGCATTATTGATTTATGTTCAGAGAAAATTACATTATGAAAGGGGTTAGGTTATTTAATTGTGCGCCAATAGGGAGAAATCCTTATCGGAAAGCCCCCTCTTTCCTGGGAATGATCTGGTTGTTAAATATTGTGAGTTATAATATTAATGATGAATAAGTTCGTGTTGATTAAAGATGAAATTAATATTTCCATTGTGTTGGGATTATTATTGTTAATGGAAATCGACATCTATTCCAATAATAATTGATGTGTGGAGGTTATATTGACCAATCGGGCAATTAATCGGATAAATGAGAAATTAATTGCTATTAATTCACATGCTTATAACTATTTATTCACATGTGTGTACAATTGATTCACATTCTTGTACTATTAGGGGTGGTGGTGCAAGATTGATAATACTTGCATGACAAAGTTAAAAATGGAGGTATAGATGGAGGTACTATACTGTAATTCGTATTTTCACATGTCTAGAACTAATGATTCACATGATTTACTATTGATTCACATTATTTACTATTAGAGAAGGTGGTGGAAGTTTGATAATACTTGCATTACTAAATTAAAAATGAAGGAAAAGAGGAAGGTATTATACTGCAATATTCTGAGCCCCAAAACATGCAATTATTGAAACTATATTTTCCTATAGATAGAAGTTCATTCCTTCATTATTTTTCACCAATTCACTAAAGCTATAGAGCAATTATTATAGAGAGAAATTATAGAGAGAAAGAAGAAGAGAAGTCTGCTACCTCACTATTCCAGTATCCCGTCTTCTTTTGAGATAAGGGGTATTATTCTTTCGTATTCATGAAGAAAGTTATTTTCTTTCAATACTGGTAATGGTTGTTATTCCATTCTTTATTATTATGTTGAATAACTCGCCTATGTCAATCAATACATACATGGTGAAATTATTCTATTATTCCATTCTTTATTATTCTGTTGGAATAACTTGTATGTGCGGTCTATCGCATGCCTGGTGAATTCTGCGGTTATTCCATTCTTTATTATTCTACTAGAATATCATGTTTGTGCGGATTACGCATGACCTAGTTCCTTTCTTTATTATTCTGTTGGAATATCCTATCTGTGCGGATTACGCATGACCTAGTTCCATTCTTTATTATTATGTTGGAATAACCTGTCTATTTGGATTACCGTATGCATGGTGAATGATCCTTTGTATTCATTCTTTATTAAATTATGAAAATGATATGTCTACTTGGATTACCGCATGGCGGGTGAAAATCCATTTGCAGTTTTGTATATTCTATTATAGTCGTATGAGATATCATTTCTTTTGTACTCGTCATGAAATATCATTTTATTTGGTATTTTATTTACGAGTTACTATTCACCCGATTACTATTCACTATAGTATTATTCACTCGGGTATTCGGGGCACTTTTCGTGTCAGAGTACAATTCACGAGTTAATATTCACGGGTTACTATTCACCCAAATTACTATTCACCCAAATATTATTCACTTGGGTATTTGGGGTACTTTTCATGTCGGGGTACTATTCACGAGGTACTATTCTCGAAGTACTATTCACGTGGTACTATTCACGGGGTACTATTTACCCGACAAATATATTTCTTTTCTGTCCAAATTATTTTTGGTACATGAATATTATTCTTGAATTTTACTCTACAAAGCAGTATCATGTTGACAATTTGGACGTTATTGATTTCTGGATAAATTAAATTATAAATCTTTAAAATTTATCCTTGAACTTGTTTTATTGAATTATTATGTCATTGTCATCATCCTCATGCTTATATTGTGATGAAAGTCATCTTCGGCTTACGTGTAGAGATGGAATTGGTATGATTATGACCAGGGATTATTCGGTATAATCATGACCGTAATGTGACGAATGATGTGGTGAAAGTCCTCATTGGCCTGTAGTTCATTGATGGACAGTTGTTGGTATGATTATGACTAGGGATTATTCGGTATAATCATGACCATTAATGATTACATGAATATCCTTGGCCGTGGTGCAGTGATGATTTGATTTTATTTATTAAGCTGAGTCTCAGCGATAAAGTTGATGAAAAACTTTTTAAATCATAAAAGATAGTAGATTTTATGCTCTACTTGACTCTTCTAATGGATTGATTATTCTACTGCAGTTGTTGATCTAAAACTTGTTGTCTATTATATTCTATCAGTTGTTATACTGTTGAAGGCTAATGATAAATTATTTTACATTATCTTAGTCATAATATTTCTTACTAGGCTAGTTGAGCTCACCCTTTCTTTCAATGTTCTCTTAAGGAAATGAGAATATAGCTGGGACGAGTCGGAGAATGGAGTGATGGTCCAAGATAAATGGCTTTAGTAGTCCTCACTATTATATGGAATAATGTGATAATAATTGTAATCAGGACACCATTGAGTGTGGATATTTTCTAGATGACAATATTCTTGTTTAAACTCTCAGCTATGTTTTGTCGTATTTTACACGACTGTTGTATAATTAAGTTGTATTTGAATTTATGTACTATGTATCGCAAGCACTCAAGATGGGTGATGTATACCGCTTTTTGCGCCACATTATCTAACTAAGCTATAATCAAGCATGTATGTATTAACTACTTACAACTTAACTAACTCTAAGAACAATATGTGAATGATTATGAATATATCAATGAATGTGATCTTTTACTTATTCCGTTGTTGTAACCCCCGAGAAAATTGGATCTTTATGCGAATTAAATTTGTATTTGATTATTTGAATTAAATGAATTTAATTGTCTATTTATGTGAGTAAGTTGTTTAAAGGTCGTTCTATGACCTAGAATGTACGGATGTGGTAAGGATTCTGGCTATGTGCTAGGATTAATTGTTATGAATTTTCAAGATGAAAACAGAAGTTTTCTGAGAAGTTTCTGTAAAAACACTATTCATCCGTTTCTGCTCGGAGATTAGGTTTCAATTTCTGAATAACGCGAAATGATAGAATATGAAGATGTAATGGAATATACAATAATATTTCAGTTATGGAAAAAGAAGTTTTCGCATGCGGACTTAAAACATAAGGGTTGGGAAAAGTGAGTTCCAAGAATTTAATGGCTATGTATAATGATTAGGGTTATTATACGTGAGAAATACGAGTATGATACTAGTTCTTATACGAGTATAGTATGAAGATTATTACGACGTATAATACGAATATCGTATGAATAGTATACGAAGAGAATACGAGAATTGTACGAGTAGAATGCGAATAGTCTTTAATGGACTTTAGTTATTGGACTTTGTAAAGTCCAATTGAACTTGGATTAAGGCAAACGCAAGGTTATGAAAGCCAAGCCCAATAAGATATTAAGGTAGGCGCAATATGATTTATGATTAGGCCCAAATTAAGAAAACAAACTGCGGGTCGAACCGATGGGTCACTGAATGGGTATAACCCATGGGGGCAACCTATGGGGGGACCCACAAGGCATGTGGGACGACCACTTGGAGCCTAAGTAAAGCCATTACTTGGTGGCTAAGTTGTTAAGGAGGTGGGGAATAGTAAGGAGGTGGCCTAATGACCAAGATACCCTCTATTGGATTTTTTTATAAAAGAGAAGCTTGGCAAGTAATCAAGCTACGTTGAAGCAAAGCATAAGAGTTTTTATCAAGAACGCCAAGAACGTAAAGGTACGAATACGTAAACCTTAGTTTTCGATCCTTTTCTATTTCTTTTTCATAGAAAAGTTTGAATTGGTGGAGCATGTCTCTTCCGGAGTAATAAGGATTGCTATTAATGGATTAAAACATTGTTAAGCCATGAACAAGTAAGAATCATAAGCGTTTAAGAAATTTTACGCGAAGAAAACCTATAAGCGTTTATTAAGTTGTTGATGGACAAATTGAAAACCATATTAGGTTATGTGCATCTTGTTTGGTTAGGATGTAGATAATGAATAAATAGAGTTGTTCCATTTTTTTTGGCATAGAAAACTCGAGTAATGAAGTTATGGCAAAATTTACGAGATTAAGCGTTAAACGTTAAAATCGTTGATTTTCCGGGATTGTAGTTGAAAGTTGTCGCTTAACTCAGAAACCAAGGTTTTCGATGGCATATCGTAGAACAATGTATTTAAGAGTCGTGGACTCAAGAATCATCGAAATCCAACTTAGAACAAAGAAAACGAGTTATGAACGCTCACGAGCGTTAAACGAACGCGTAATAGCACGTTGAATAGTGAATTCTTCGTTAACGGATTTAAAAACTACTTTTGTTCAGATGAAATCGAAGTATATGAGATATGTAAGATAATAGCTTTTGAACGAGCCAATTCCGACTTATAACGACCAAGTTACGAGTCCGAAAAGAATCAAATTGGAAAATTTAGAAATTTTCTTAAGGATCAAGGGTCAAGGCCGTCAGGCCGGCCAAGAACAAAACACCTCGTGCCAAGCAGCCAGATTTAAGGGAGTGGCTACCGCAGAGTCATAACAGAAAGCACCACTCATAGGCATGAGTCTCACGCCGTAGCGCCGAGACTGGAGGTTGGGTACGGTGAAGTGTCGTCGCAAGCCATCGTTGTATAAGGTAATGTTGCAATACAATGAGTGGGGGAATTGTTGACCAAGTTGATTGTGAACTAAATGGTGTGCAAGACAATCATGGTACATGTATATACTTAATGAACATGATAAAGACATTCCTAAATCGCATAAAAAGTGATGAATTTAGGAATTTAATGTTGTTTAATGAGTAATTAAATGAAGAACGTAAAGTGTAAGAATGTAAACTGTAATCAATTACGATGATACTTAACAAATGGTTGGTGAGTGTTGGTTTAGTAACGTAAGAACGTTAATAAGCCATGAAGAAGGATAATTAACTCGAAACGAGTTGTATTAATGAAATAATTTCAGTTAAGTTATAGAAGAGAAAGAAGTTGGTAAAAACAATGTGATTAGATTATTTGGTAACTAATTTTAGTGTGCTATTTGAATATATTATGTAGAGACTGTAAATACCAAGAATTGTTTAATATTTTTTTGAAGACTCTTGAAGGCAAGTTTTCTTAACGCTTGTCTAACCTTCGTGTTAGCCATGTTTTCTGTGATTCATGTATGAAATGCATGAATTGTTTTACAAAAGGGTCGATGCCAGTTTTACCTCGGCTAAACTAATCTTGAAGAGTTGATTGATTTATTTACAAGTCTTTCATTATAGAATTGTTAACGCTATCCTACGCCAATTGTTTGGTACGGATTCAAGGTAAGCCTGAGTATGAATAAACAAATGTATTTTACATCGATTATTCGATGGGCACGCGAGGTTGCCAAAACTTAAATGTGAATACGTTTAACGGATGAGTGTTGATCAACATAGAGTTCTATAGGCTGATCACCTAGTTGTGCTCGTAAGATATATCATACTTACGAACTTAGTGTCAGGTTATTCATTTTATGAATGGAAATCAAAGAGAATGTGCATGGTCTTTTGACCTACTCAGAATTTCTAAGTCACTATATGTACTTCGAAATTGTTTTATGAGATGAGAAGTGCTATTCAATGTTTCATAGTACTTTATAACTACTTATTCAGTTATTGAAGAATAATCATATGATTCTGGACGTGGTATTTATATTATACATTGTTAGACTTGTTAAGCTAGTTATGCTTACTCCTTGCTTAAATTGTATGATTGCAACTAAGGTCGAGCGAACCGAGAGTTCTAGTAAAGATAAAGGCAAGACGAAGATGAGATATTAGTTTGTCCTGTAATAGACTAGTATGTTTGTATGAATTATATTATGGTAAGTAAAGAATGTATTTGTTAACAGAACATAGGAAAGGATTTTATTACTATTGTAATAATAATATATAGTAAATACAATCATTTTGCTGTTGTTTCAATGGAATGACTATACAAATTGTAGTACCGTGTAGCACCATCTGTCGGGTTGGAAGATACCCGGATTTGGGGGCGTCACAGTTGTGCTTGAAAAAGATTTTAATGTTTGTCATATGCTAATTCATTAGCAACACAAAATAAACGAGAAAAGAATTTGAGATTAAAAGGATCTATTCAACCCCCCCCCCCCCCATTCTAGATCTATTGTGTGCCTACTGGGAACTAACAATTGGTATCAAAGCAGGTTCTCATGCTATATTCAAAAGCTAATCGCTTTGAGTCTGATCCTAGGCACAAATATTGTTCTAAACTTAGTTTAGTAGTAAGTCACTTGTAAATGCAGATGATGTAACGCCCGAGAAAATCGAATTTTTATGACAATTAAATTTTTATTTGATTATGTGAATTAAATGAATTTAATTGATTTCTTTACGAGTAAGCTCTGTAAAGGTCGTTCTACGACCTAGAATGTGCTAATGTGGTTAGTATTCTGGCTACTTGTTAGAAATTATTGTTTGGATTTTCAAGACGAAAATAATTGTTTTCTGAGAAATTTCCGTAAAAACACTATACATCCGTTTCAGTTCGGAGAATTATTTTGAAATTCCGAGAAACGCGTAATGATAGAATATCGTGATTGTGATGCCCCCAAATCCGAGTATCTTCCAACCCGATAGATGGTGCTACACGGTGCTACAGTTCACATAAACATTCAATTAAAATGCCTCAAAAGAACGGATACGTCTTATATATATATCAAAAGAATATTTACATACCCCAGGTTCTTAACAACCAATACATTATCTTTGTCATAATATCAATATTATTCCTTATAAATCCTATACTATTACATAAGCAATCTACGGGTTCACCTTTGCCTTCCCTTTATCCTTGTTTGATCCATCTGGCCTCGTTTACATCTTAGCATTCATATGGTTCAAGCAATAATGAGCCTAACTAGCTCAAATAAGTACAACAATTCAAGGAAAATAACATGCTTGAAACATAGGAATCGAGATATCTTCAATAATCGATAATAGTTACTTAAGTACTATTGAGAATTCAAAATAGCACTTCTTTTCATTCAAAACGTTTTATAGTTACAATATTCAGTAAAACATCAATTTCGGTTCAAGACCGTAAGCATTTCATAAGTACTTTCAAATGGACATCCCGGCACAAAGTCCGTAAGTCCGGTATAGCTTACGAGCACGTCTAGGTGATCAACCTATAGTACTCTATGTTGATCAACACTACATTCATTAAACGTGTATATGTTTAAGTTATGGCAACCTCACGTGCCTGTCGTTTGACGAAAAAACATTTTAACATACTCCATCTACTTTTGACAACCACAACAATATTTGTTTGGTAAATCCTTATCAACACTTAATAGAATAACATAGCATACTTTTAGCCAAAAGGATTGGCTTTGACATTCCTCAAATAATAACTCATGCGAAGAATACATGAATCACAAAAACTTGTCCAGATCAAACTGGAACAAGGGTTAGAGTACTTGCCTTTAGCGTCTGCTACAATTTATAACACGTGGACTTTACGTCTTTAAGGTCGCTACATTAGATGATAACATAACATAGAACATTAGGTCATGAATGATCACATATGGTTTCTAAAGAATCTTACCCTACTTCTCAATCTAATTACGTATTAGATTTGTTATTAAAGGTTCCGGCTTTCCATTACGTCATTCTCACATTCATAAGAAATTGGCTTAACTTAACTCTAAGTGTACATGCTTAAGACTTAATCATGTCTTAACAATGTTTCTTTTAAAATCTTTGGTTAAGGTTCATCCATTACTAAACATGTTCAACATTTAAACATTCATTACAATCTAGGTTATAAAAAGTCGGCTATGCAAATACCGATTATTACACTTGTGCTACCGCTTGCACCACCACTTACTCCTCAAAGATTCGGACTGGCACCATGCACATGAGTCTCTCATATATATGTCGCCTTCATGCGTGACTCTCCAGTGGTGGCCATGGCTACTTTACATGCACAAGGCTAATTTGCCTTGTGCGGCGCCACTCATGTGCAACCGATATTTTGGATGATTTTTCACAAGTTGAGATTCCTTGACTCATAACTTCTTCGTTATAAGTCCGAATTAGCTCGTTCAAGAGCCTACAGGTCACAAATTATGTACTCTATGCGTTCATTCAAGAATTTTATCTATATTACTTCATTTGCTAAAATTCCACCTATTAGTCCATTTTTAATAAAAATGATAAACGTTCGTGAATGTTCAACGCTCGTTTCTTCGTTCTAAGTTGGAATCCAGCCATTTTCGAGTCTGCAACTCTATAATGCCAAATATGACTTGCCTCCATTAAAAACCAACGTCTCTAATGCCAAACACAAAATATGACTTTTATTCCAAGAATTTTACAAATTCGACGATTATCGTCCAATCGTGCAATTCCGGCGAAACCTCAATATTAATCATTCCAAGTGGATTTTAATCAACATGTAGACATTACAAGCTACTTATTACACCAACTTATTAACAAAGTAGGTTTTGACTTATTTCCCTTATTATCTATAATTCTCGTGCTTATGATAACAAAAGCTATTCTTCATAAGTTCATTAACTTTATTTAAGTTCAAGTTGCTTACTCAACTAATTCGGCTTAAGTCCATTGCTTATCAACTTCTCCTATGTTCTTAGTATCTAAGTTCATTAGATTACACTTCTCTTATCCTCCTAATATGTTAGAGATGAAGAGGACAAGATCATTTACCTTTGATGATTACTTCACTTGCTTTGGAAATCTACTAAGGAAAGGTTAAGCTCAAAGTGCTTATTGACTCTAATAAATAATTTGTTTGAGAGAGAGTTGTTGGATGAAATAACAAACCCCAAATGAATGAAAAAGGCTTGCTATTTATAGAGCTTTCAAGGTTAGGGTAAATAGGTCATTATGTCATTCCACCTCCTTAAACTAACCTCCTTACTATTTATTGCTTATTAACCAAGTCTACTTGCTAACCACTCTTTTTTACTTGGCCAATACAACACTTGGTCACCACACAAAAGGTTTACCCATCAAGTCTACCCATGGGTTGCCCCATGGATCCTCATTAGCTAATGGATCAAAGATTGGGCTTAATGCTAATTTGATTTAACTTATCCTTTGGGCTTGCTAACTATAAAAGCTTGGACTTCATTAACTAAATACATGGGCTTAATATAAATCCCACATAGGATCACATCTTATTCCTACTAGACTTGTATTATAAACAAAGTTACCTTAATTCATTTCATTAGGTTTTCATACCTATATTCCCAAATTAAGTCCACATTCGAATTATTGCATTTTCCATACTTAGACTATTATTACATAATCTATCTCGCCTCGATATTCTAACGTTACGTAATTCTCGAAAGTTTAAAAATAATTTCCGAGCGATAATCGGTGAATAGTGTTTTTCGTAAACTTTCTCGGAAAACAATTATTTTCATCTTGGAAAATCAAACACTTTAATTCTCTCACGTGGTTCGAATACTACGATATTCCAACGTTTCTAGGTTATAGAACGACATACATCTTATTAACGCATATAATAACAATTAATATTATTTTATTCAATATTAAATTCTTTCAAATATTTTTACAAAGGATCCGAATTTCTCGGACGTTACATTCTTCCCCCCTGATAAAGATTTTGTCCCCTGAATCTCGCCCTACATCACTCAAACAAAAGAGGGTAATTCTTTCTCATCTTTTCTTCAATTTCCCATGTTGCTTCTTCTACATCGTGGTTCTTCTATAACACCTTTACAGACGATATTTGTAAAACCCCAACTTTTTGAATAAAGATGAATTTTCTATAAATATTATTTTTGAATATTATGGAGTGAAAATTATATAATAGTTGTGGGTAATATTTATAAATTTTGCAAAAATCACGCAAGTTGTTATATAATATTCGATTGGTTAGGGGAATATTCGTTTTAACAGGAATATTAGTACAACGGCACAATCATTGGTGGACCCCATTAATTAATTATTGTTTGATTGAGAAAACGACAAAAAATACTTTATATGAAAATAACGACGGAAGTTTTACCGTTAACTGTTGAAACACCCGATGTTAAAGAATAAGAATATGCTGGCGTGGTTGCATAGTAGCACCACCAGTATTGATTATTGATGCTTACGTGATAAGTCGATCACTTTTGTTTGTATTATTAATATAATAATACGAGAAAATCTTTTTATATAAAATGTAATACTTTTATAAAGTTATTCTATAAATAGAATATATTATATTCTATTATGCATAGTGTTGCATATAGTGTCTACATAGTGTTTTTTTGATAGTAAATCTTTTATATATAAAATGTAATACTTTTATAAAGCTATTTGTTTTATTAGACAATAATTAGAATATATTATATTTTATTATGCATAGTGTTTGCATAGTGCTCGATATAGTGTTTGCATAGTAAAATCTTTTATAAAGTTATTCGTTTTATTAGATTATAAATAGAATATATTATATTTTATTTAAAAGATTTTGCTTTAAATATGGACCGTCGATTAAAGTAAATCAATCTGGACCGCTTCATGAGTTAGTTACTATGCACGATCCATTTTCTATAAATAAAGCTCACTCCTTCATTATTTTCTTACGAATTCAATTTGAAACTCTAGAGAGAGAAAATTATAGAGAGAAAGAAGAAAAGATTTTGCTACTTAACTACTCTTATATTCAGTTCTTTTCTACTAAAGGGTGTTATTCTTTCTTATTCATGAAGAGAACTGTTGTTATTCCATTACTTGGTGACATTCTTCTATTATCCCGTCCTTATTATTCTGTTGGAATATCCTGTCTGTTCGTTTTATGCCGGACCTGATTCCGTCTTTATTATTCTATTGGAATATCCTGTCTGTGTATTTTACGCCGGTCCTAGTTCCATCTTTATTATTATTCTCTTGGAATATCCTGTCTGTGCGTTTTACGCTAGACCTAATTTCGTCCTTATTAGTATTCTGTTGGAATAACCTGTCTATGTGAAGTACCGCATGCATGGTGCTTTCTGTTGTTATTCCATTCTTTATTATTCTGTTGGAACATCCTGTCGGTGCGAAATTCGCCTGACCTGGTTCCGTTATTTAGTATTTTGTTGGAATAACCTATCTATGTGAAGTACCGCATGCATGGTGATTTCTTTTGTTATTCCATTATTTATTATACTCAGTTGGTTAAAATTTTGACTTCTATACTCCATGAAATTAGTAGAATATCCTTGATATTTGCGCTTCATCTAGTATTTTTTCATGGAAATATTCTTCTGAGCATTCTTGAATTTTACTCTACAAAGCAGTATCATGTTGACAATTTGGACATTAGTAGTTCTTGGACAAATTAATTCTTGAACTTGTTTTATTGAATTCTTATATCATTGTCATCATCCTCATGTTTATATTATGTTGAAAGTCATCTGTGGCCTGTAGTGCATAGATGGACTTGGTATGATTATGACCGTGGATTATTCTTGTAATCATGACCATAATGTTACAAATGATGTGGTAAAAGTCCTCATTGGCCAAGAGTGCATTGATGGACGCTTGTTGGCATGATCATGACCACTAATGAATACACAAATATTCTTGGCCCAGAGTGCATGGATAATTGTGGTCGTGATACTAAAGAATATCCTCGCCATATAGTGCGGGGGTGATTCGATGATGTGGAATATTTATTAAGTCGAGTCTCAAAGGATAATGAAGATGAAAAACCTTTTAATCATAAAAGATAGTAGATTTTATTTTCTACTTGACTCTTTTAATGGATTGCTTGTTCACCGCAGCTTAAACTTGATGTCTATTATATTTTATCGCTTTAACATTGTTGGAGACTAATGATAATTTATTCTCGCATTATCTTACTCATAATATTTCTTCTCGGGCTAGTTTAGCTCACCCTTTCTTTCACCGTGCTCTATTCGTGAAATTAGAATATAAATTGGACGAGTCTGGGGAACAGAGTGATGATCCGAGAGGATAGCATTAGTAGTCCTCACTATTCTCGTGAAATAGTGTGATAATAATTGTAATGAGGACTGCTTTTGAGTTTGTATAATCTCTAGTAGATAATATTTGTATTCAAACTCACAAGATTAATATGTTTTGTCGTATTGTACACCTAAAGTTGTATTAGTAAGTTGTATTTGAATTACATACATGTATCAAGCACCCAAGATGGGTGATGTATACCTAATTTTGGGGGCGTCACAATATTACCTTGTTTCGCAGAACTCTCCCACGTTATAGCATCTATTCCGGCCCTCGCCTGATTGGCCTCCCACCAAAAGTTGGCCTCTCCCTTCATCATGTAGGTTGCAAAGGCAACCTTTTGGGCCTCGTCGACATTTGCTATTACAAATACCTTCTCAATCTCCCTAACCCACGTTTGGGCTTCGATAGGGTCCGTAGTTCCCTTGAACTCCGGTGGACCCACACTCTTAAAGTCCTTAAATGTAGTAGCTCAGATTACGCCAGATTTACTGAGATATTAGCCCTCGCTTAATTAAACGTCATGCTATTAAAAGGTTCCAAAATTCTTGCATGGGGTTAACCGGACCTCCTTCCGGTTGATTCGTGTTCGCACCTTGGGTACGTGGTACTCTTCTTGGTGGCATTTTCTGTTACAATAAACACATATTTCGTTATTATGCATTTCCTGTCAGTTAGTTATTATTCAATGCTAAACAATAACTTAAACATTCATTACTCAACATTTTCGAAAATGGAAACTTATATTAATTCATTGTAGTATAATACTACATCGGTTACATAACACAGCCTAAGCTAGATACATTACTTTCCCGCTATTGCTTTCCAAAAATTGGGATTTACAAAAGACTACCCTCGATTATACAAAAGAGGGCTTTACGTCACTACTAGATACACAAATATGTACATACCTAACTATTCTTATAACTACTCGATCATATCTACCTTAAGGCATTCTCAAAATCTGCTTTGGCAAGACCGACAATAATATCACGACTGATAGTATGTCGCGTCTGCCCTGTCTCCACCGGATACCTAGCTACCTACAACTGGAAATCCTCATGAGAACTCCTATGAATATAGGACATTCTCTCTATCTTCTGTTTCTTGGTCTTTAGCTCCCTCCTAAGCTCAAAGACCTCCTGTTTTAGCTCATGGACCTTGTCCTTAGACAAAACTCTCTCGTCATGTTCCTGCTCCCAAATGGACTCCACGTCCGTCTTGTCCTCTATAACTGCTTGGAGCTCCGCCTTTAGCTCCTTGACCTCCTGACAGTAGTGTACATTCCTATCTACCACTGACATGAACAGTGACATCGTCGACTCCCCTAAAGTTATCTCTGCTACTATAGCCACTAGATTGAAGGATACTACCTCCACTTCCTCCCTCTAGCTGATTCGTGCTCGCACCTTGAGTACGTGGTACTCTTTTTGGCGGCATTTTGCTGTTACAACAAACACATATTTTGTTATTATACAATTCTTGTCATTTAGTTATTATTCCATGCTAAACAATAACTTACACATTCGTTACTCAACATTTTTCGAAAATGAAAACTTATATTAATTCATTGTAGTATAATACTACATCTACATTACACAAATTTCAAGTCGGATACATTACATTCCCGCTATTGCTTTCCAAAAATTGGGAATTACAAAAGAGTACCCTTGATTATACAAAAGAGGGTTTTACGTCACTACTAGATACACAAATATATACATACCTAACTATTCTAACAACTACTTGATCATATCTACCTTAAGGCATTCTCAAAATCTGCCTTGGCAAGACCGGCAATAATATCATGGCTGATAGTATGTCGCGTCTGCCCTGTCTCTACCAGATACCCAGCTACCTGTAATTGGAAATCCTCATGAGAACTCCTATGAATATAGGACATCCTCCCTATCTTCTGTTTCTTGGTTTTTAGCTCGCTCCTAAGCTCAAAGACCTCCTATTTTAGCTCATGGACCTTGTCCTTAGCCAAAACTCTTTCGTCATGTTCCTGCGCCCATATGGACTCCACGTCCGTCTTGTCCTCTATAACCGCTTGGAGCTCTGCCTTTAACTCCTTGACCTCCCAAAGCAAGAGTGTATCGCCTCTATCTATCACCGACATGAACAGTGACATCATCGACTCCCCTAGGGTTATTTCTGCTGCTATAGCCACTGGATTGAAGGATACTACCTCCACTTCTTCTTCAAACATGCCGTCAAATACCGACATGAGGTCTAAGCTTTCGGAGTCTCCACACTCCACGACAACTATCTTAGGATCTGCTGCTATAGGGTTCAGTATGATTTCTATCTGGTTTACCGACCCTTCACTGACTAGCTGCACATCTCTATTTTCACCTGACATCTATAACAACATAAAGAGTTGATTAGTAAACGTTAGTAGAATAATAAAAACACATAACATATATAATGCATTTTTATAAGGTTAACTTACATCTTTTATTCTTTGACTTTTCTTAAGGTTATGACTTAAGGTTTTACTTCCCCCCTTAAGTTTTATAACCTAATGCTTTGATACCAACCTGTGACGCCACCAAATTCGGGTATCTTCCAACCCGACAGATGGTGCTACACTGCAGTACATACCACATAAACATTCAATTGAAATGCCTCAAAAGAACGGATATGTCTTATATATATATCAAAAGAATATTTACATACCCCAGGTTCTTAACAACCAATACATTGTCTTTGTCATAATAACAATATTATTCCTTACAAAACCTATATTATTACATAAGCAATCTACGGGTTCGCCTTTGCCTTCCCTTTATCCTTGCTGGATCCATCGGTCCGTTCTATCTTAGTTGCATTCATATGGTTCAAGCAAGAATGAGCCTAACTAGATCAGCAAGTAAAACAATTCAAGGAAAATAACATGCTTGAAACATAGGAATCGTATATCTTCAATAACTGGACAATAGTTACGAAGTACTATTGAGAATTCAAAATAGTACTTCTTTTCATTCAAAACGTTTTACAGTTACAATATTCAATTAAACATCAATTCCGGTTCAAAACCGTAAGCATTTCATAAGTACTTTGAAAAGGACATCCCGGAACAAAGTCTGTAAGTCCGGTATAGCTTACGAGAATGTCTAGGTGATCAACCTATAGTACTCTATGTTGATCAACACTACATTCATTAAACGTGTATACGTTTAAGTTGTGGTAACCTCACGTGCCTGTCGTTTGACGACAAAACATTTTAGCATACTCCATCTACTTTTGAAAACCACAACCATATTAGTTTGGTAAATCCTTATCAACACTTGATAGAATAACATAGCATAATTTTAGCCAAAAGGATTGGCTTTGACATTCCTCAAATAATAACTCATGCGAAGAATACATGAATCACAAAGACTTGTCCAGATCGAACTGAAACAAGGGTTAGAGTACTTGCCTTTAGCGTCTGCTATAATTTATAACACGTGGACTTTACGTCTTTAAGGTCTCTACATTAGATGATTGCATAACATAGAACATTAGGTCATGAATGATCACATATGGTTTCTAAAGAATCTTACCATACTTCTCAATCTAATTACGTATTAGATTTGTTATTAAAGGTTCAGGCTTTCCATTACGTCATTCTCACATTCATAAGTAATTGGCTTAACTTAACTCTAAGTGTACAAGCTTAAGACTTAATCATGTCTTAACAATGTTTCTTTTAAAATCTTTGGTTAATGTTCATCCATTACTAAACATGTTCAACATGTAAACATTCATTACAATCTAGGTTATGAAGTCGAGTACCGCAAATACCGACTATTATCAGACTTGGTGTCTACCACAAGCAGATCGCCACTTACTCCTCAAAATCCAGCATCATGAGTCTCTGTTTATATAACGCGTTATGTGTGACTCTCATAATGATGGCCACTTTGGCGCTGCGGCGTGGGCTAATTTTTTTTATGTTTGGCCCATTTCGACTGCAGGCACCTGAACATTTTGGACAGATTTTTCATAAGTTGAGAGTCCCGGACTCGTAACTTCTTCGTTATAAGTCCAAATTCGCTCGTTCAAGAGCCTACGGTCACAAATTACGTACTTATGCGCGCTCATTCAAGAATTTTATCTATATTACTTCGCTTGCTAAAATTCCACCTATTAGTCCATTTTAATGAAAACGATAAACGCTCATGCTTAACGCTCAACGCCGCTTTCTTCGTTCTAAGTCGGAATCCGGCCATTTTCGAGTCCGCAACTCTATAATTCCAAATATGACTTGCCTCCATGAAAAACCAACGTCTCTAATGCCAAACCCAAAATATGACTTCTATTCTGAGAATTTTACGAATTCGACGATTATCGTCCAATCGTGAAATTCCGGCGAAACCTCAATATTAATCATTCCAAGTGGATTTTAATCAACATGTAGACATTACAAGCTA
Organism: Panax ginseng; assembly: GCA_020205605.1. Classification (NCBI taxonomy): domain Eukaryota; kingdom Viridiplantae; phylum Streptophyta; class Magnoliopsida; order Apiales; family Araliaceae; genus Panax; species Panax ginseng. Next base: position 71,971,303 of record CM035136.1, read on the forward strand.
CTTATTACACCAACTTATTAACAAATTAGGTTTTGAATTATTTCCCTTATTATCTATAATTCTCATGCTTATGATAACAAAAGCTATTCTTCATAAGTTCATTAACTTTATTTAAGTTCAAGTTGCTTACTCAACTTATTCAGCTTATCAACTTCTCCTATGTTCTTAGTATCTAAGTTCATTAGATTACACTTCTCTTATCCTCCTAATATGTTAGAGATGAAGAGGACAAGATCATTTACCTTTGATGATTACTTCACTTGCTTTGGAAATCTACTAAGGAAAGGTTAAGCTCAAAGTGCTTATTGACTCTACCAAATAAGTAGTTTGAGAGAGAGTTGTTGGATGAAATAACAAACCCCAAATGAATGAAAAAGGCTTGCTATTTATAGAGCTTTCAAGGTTAGGGTAAATAGGTCATTATGTCATTCCACCTCCTTAAACTAACCTCCTTACTATTCATTGCTTATTAACCAAGTCTACTTGCTAACTACTCTTATTTACTTGGCAAATACAACACTTGGTCACCACACAAAATGTTTGCCCATCGAGTCTACCCATGGGTTGCCCCATGGATCCTCATTAGCTAATGGATCAAAGATTGGGCTTAATGCTAATTTAATTTAACTTATCCTTTGGGCTTGCTAATTATAAAAGCTTGGACTTCATTAACTAAATACATGGGCTTAATATAAATCCCACATAGGATCACATCTTTTTCCTATTGGACTTGTATTATAAACCAAGTTACCTTAATTCATTTCATTAGGTTTTCATACCTATATTCCCAAATTAAGTCCACATGCGAATTATTGCAATTTTCATACATAGATTATTATTACATAATCTATCTCGCCTTGATATTCTAACGTTAAGTAATTCTCGGAAGTTCAAAAATAATTTCCGAGCGATAATCACCTATGAATAAAGGTTTTTCGTAAACTTTCTCGGAAAACAATTATTTCGTCTTGGAAAATCAAACACTTTAATTCTCTCACGTGGTTCGAATACTACGATATTCCAACGTTTCTAGGTTATAGAACGACATACATCTTATTAACACATATAATAACAATTAATATTATTTTATTCAATATTTAATTCTTTCAAATATTTTTACAAAGGATCCGAATTTCTCGTGCGTTACTGTGATAAGATGGAATATCTGATAATATTTCATTTATGGCAAACGCAGTTTTCGCCTGTGAACTTAAAACCTAAGGGTTGAGTATATTGATTTTTGAGAAGGAAATAAAATGCGTAGAAGGAATGACGTTAGGGTTAATGCGAGTGTTGTATATTAGGTGATACTATTTAGTATCTATGTATAATATGTTGAGTAAATACGAAGTACAATACGATTATTGTACGAGTAGTATACTGAAATAATACGTGAATTGTACGTATGTGGCACGATTAGTATTATAGAATTAAGTTAAGACTTAATGTCTAATTCATTTGAATTGGATTATTAATTAATCCAATCATTTGAATGACCAAGGCCCAATGTTAATTTAGTTAAGCCAAATTCATTAAACCCGAACCGTGGGTGGAACCGGTGGGTCACCGAATGGGTAAAACCCATGGGGCAACCCATAGGATGTCACATGGGGTGGTGGGCCGGCCACCTTGGTGTGGAAGCCAAGCATAAGGCTTGGTCTCCAAGTGTTTTACTTGATGACCACACATGAATAGTAAGGAGGTGGTGGTTTAAACTCCAAATTTCCCTCCATTCTAGTTTTCTATAAATAGAAAGCTAGGTTGATTCATTTGGGAGTTTTAAACTTGCCAACCTTAGATTATTTGAGAGAGAAAGGGAGCTAGACTCATAAATTATACACTTTGAAAGCTTTAACTTTTATTCTTCCAAGAGATTGCTTAAGAGTTCTTGAGGTAATACTTCTTGCTTCTCATTTCCATCCCTTGTAGATTTTCTTTCATCTTAGACAATCATAGAATGGGTGATATATGTCTTGTGTGAGGATTTAAAGATGACTTACCATAGATTCAATCTCTATAAGTCATGAGACTATAAGAATCATAAGGTTTAATATAGTTTTGAACCATAAAAATATTGATTGTTGAGATCGATTGTTGATAAACAATTGAGCTACATCAATACGTTAGTATATGCATCTTGTTTGGTTAGGATGTAGATATGAAATCCATGGAGTATTCCATGTGATTTGGCTTAGAGAACATTAGTAACGAAGTTATGGCGAATTTTATGGAAATAGACGTTAAACGTCAAAAACGTAGAAATTCCGGAATGGTAGTCAAAAGTTGCTGTGAGACTTGAAGACATTTCTTTTCAATGTCAACACGTGAGATAGGGCGATTAAGAGTTGTGGATTCGAGAATCGTCGGATTCCGACTTAAAACGAAGAAAACGAGCATTGAACGCTCATTAACATTTTCGAACGTCTATAAAATGAACTCAATAGTGAATTTTGTGTTAACAGATTCAAAAGTGTCGAATGCTTATATAAACGCATAGGGTATGTCATTTATGATGTGTAGGCTTATGAACGGACCAAATCGGGCTTATAACGAAGAATTTATGGCCCCGAGAATTTCACACATATTTTCAAAATCACCGAGAATCAGATCGAGGTTCAGCCATTTTGCACGTAGTGTAAAAACCACGCCAGCAAAGACCGCTTATGGTCAAAAAAAAAATAAAAAGGTCTTGAGACTCATGCCAAATACAACAGAGAGTTTGTACATGGACTCACTACCAAAGACCAAGTCCCGCAAAACCTTTCAGAGAGTGAAATACAGTACCACTAGAAAGCTTAGGATATCACATCACAAAATACGAGGTCGTGGCTTGTGATAGTAACTTAGGTTTTAAACTTTAGTTGTTTCGAGACCAACCTGAGTTGAGTTTGTATACTCAATGAATGTAATAAGATTAATCCTATATTACCTATACTAAGGTAAGTGGTATGAAACTTAGGAATGTAATGCATGTTAACAAAATATGTACAATAAACAAAGTTGGTACCTTATCAACAATGTTTGAGTCCTAAGCAATAAACTTCAAATGGAGTGATAAACCGATTTAAGGGTAATAAGTCATGTTGACTTTAAAAAAGATATTAAGTTAACAAAGACATAGAAGAGATAGAAGCTTGTAAGAACAATGTAAATAGTTGTTTTATCGCTAATTACAGTGTGCTATGTGAATATATCATGTAAATTCTATAAAGACTGTGGTCAGTCGAGTAAGTTATTTGAAGACGCTCAAAGGCAAGTTTTCTTAACGCTTGTCTAACTTCCATGTTATCCAAGTTTTATGTGATTCGTTGAACTGAATTGCAAGACTTGTTTTAAAGAAAGGGTCGATGCCATATTTTAACTCGGCTAGACTATTCGTAACATATAGATTGATTATTATACATATCATTCTATATAGAAATGTTAAAGCTATCCTATGCCAAGTAATTGGTACGGACATGAAGGTAAGGTTTGTCTACGAACAAACAAAAGTATTTTTCATCGATTATTCGATGGGCACGTGAGTTTGCCAAAAATATTAAACGTAAATACGTTTAATGAATGAGTGTTGATTAACATAGAGTACTATAGGGTGATCACCTAGAAGTGCTCGTAAGTTATACGGATGAACGCACCTAAGTGTCAGGACTCCTTTTCAAGTATTAAACCGAAATTTATCGCTCATGGTCTATCGAATTGCCTGTAATTCCTAATCTATTCTATACTTTGGGAATTGATGTTATGAACTGTTAAAGTATTATTGATTCATAATACTTCATAACTATTGTTCAGCTATGCTGGAATTATTATATAATTTATGAATGTGGTATTCTTGTTATCCTTGATTAAACTTGCTGAGCTGTCATGCTCACTTCTTGCTTGAATTATATAACTGCAATTAAAGACAAATGTACTGTGAATGCCAAGAGAGATAAGGGCAAAGCTAAGATGGATGCTTAAGCATTGTGTAATAGTTTAGTAAGTTTGTATGTATTATACATTATGAACAATGAACCATGTAACCGGATTATGAACCTGGGAAGGATTATATTTTGATTGTAATAAGAAGATAGTAATTACCTTCATTTTTTTGTATTTCAATAGAATGATTGTATGGATGTTAGTAAAGTGGAGCCCCATCTGTCGGGTTGAAAGATACCCGAATTTTAGGGCGTCACAGATGAGCTCACACGTTGGAAATATTGTGTACAGGTAAATGTGTATATACACCTGAAGTTGCTCTGATTGGTCCATGTTCTTAAATGCCATATCAACAAGACCAACCCCTAGCCATAATAAATCTTGTAATCTGAAGACCAGGCAAGGAAGCTCAAGAAGCATCAACAGCAAAGAGTCAAGCATCCACCAATCTGAAAGATGAAAAAACCAAATATGATAAAAAGTACTTATCAAACAACATCACTTGGTGTAGCGGTAAGGATCGCCCTGGTATGAGCCGTAAACCCAGACATACTAGGATTAAACTTGCTGAGCTGTCATGCTCACTTCTTGCTTGAATTATATAACTGCAGTTAAAGACGAACGTACTGTGAATGCCAAGAGAGATAAGGGCAAAGCTAAGATGGATGCTTAGGCATTGTGTAATAGTTTATTAAGTTTGTATGTATTATACATTATGAACAATGAACGATGTAACCAGTTTATGAACCTGGGAAGGATTATATTTTGATTGTAATAAGAAGATAGTAATTACCTTCATTTTGTTGTATTTCAATAAAATGATTGTATGGATGTTAAGACAATTGGAGCACCATCCGCTTCAGTTGGAAGATACCCGAATTTGGGGCCACAAAGTTGGTATCAAAGCCTTAGGTTATAAAACTTAAGGGGGGAAAACCTTAGGCTAATAACCTCGTAAGGAAGGTAAAGTCTGAGGAATGAAATTCAAGTCCATTGACTTAAAAAGATATTGAGATAACTCAGTATCGAAAGGATTAAAATATGAAAATTTATCTTAAAGATATTAAATGTGATTTGAGCTTATACTATTGTGTATTATGTACTAATCAACGTGTTATATGTTTGTAGATGTTAACCGATAGCTTGATGTTTAGAAACGTGGAAATGATAAGTGAGGACTCAGCTAACCAAGTTGAGATTGTACCAATGCCAGTGGCGGAGGTACCGATAGTTGTACTAGAAGACTCAGACATTGAGGAGTACATCTCTGGGGAGGAATACTTTGAGGAGACCATGGGATTAGCATCATACCTTAACGAGATGCTAGATGTGGAGGAGGAGATGGAGGTGACATCGATTAACACTTGTTACCTACCTACTCAGAGCCAACATCTCCGGATGCAACTAGAGCATTATATCCGGCAAAGTGTTGGATAGGAATGTGCATTTGCGTACTATGGTAGAGGCACAGATTGAGGAAATAACTGCCTTATATGAGGCAAAAGAATCTTCAGGGGCAGACTTTGAGTCAGTGCACGATGAGAAAGTGCTTATGACTGATAAGGCTCGTAACTATAAGGATGAGGTCCTAGAGCTACAAAAGATACTGGTTGAGAAAGACTAGAAAATAACTCGGATGCCATACATCCATGAATGCGCTCATGATGATTTTAAGCTAAAAATTGCTTGTTATTCTATTGAGTCCGGGCAGACTCGACATACCATAAGTCAAGATATAGTGTCGATTCTGGCAAATCAGAAATATGAGAATGTGGTTCGACAGTGTTAGTAGATCATTAGATCTTTTTGTATATAAGTAGTGACGTAAAACCCTCTTTTATATAACTAAGGGTAGTCTTTTTGTAAATCCCAATTTTTGTAGAAGGAAATCGCGGAATAGTATATAATAGCTTTTGGCTAAGGGAACATGATGTAAATAGTTTTAACTATGAAAGCATATTTATATAATGAAGTTTTTATTTAACATGCTTGTTGTGGTATGAATGGTTGTTGTTGATTTAAAATGATAACCGAGTAGTTAAATAGATAATAATGAAGCTTTATTTATTTAATCAGAATTATGCCGCCGAGAAGGAGACAACGAAACCAAGAGGCCGAGTCTCATAATGAAAATCAGGGGGGTCCTAACAACCCTATGCAAGAGTTCATTAAATTATTAACGACTGCATTTAACCAAGTTGGGGGTGGGATTCCTATAGCTCCTAGGGTAGCAAGAACAACTACCTTTAAGGACTTTAAAAGTGTGGGTCCTCCCGAGTTTTGAGGAACGACGGATCCACTAGAAGCCCAGACATGGGTTAGAGAGATCGAAAAGGCGTTTGTGATAACAAACATAGATGAGGCACAAAAGACTTCTTTTGCGACTTACATAATCAAGGGGGAAGCCAACTACTGGTGGGAAGCTCACCGTGGGGGCTAGATGAGGTCAAGATGCGTGGGAACAGCTTTAAGAAGATTTTCTTCGAGAACTATTTCCTACTAGCATATGTAGAATGGAAATTAAGTTCTTAGAACTTAAGCAAGGGATATGACAGCCTCAAAGATGCCACCAAGTTTAACGAATCATGTAGATTTACTCCACATCGTGGATACAGAGGAAAGAAAGGCGCCTGACAGATTTGAGCAGGCTTAAAACCCCGGCTCTATAAGTAGGATATCGGCTTTCCGTAGTGCTTTCTACTGGACCATTCTCGAGAAGGAAATAATAGTGAAGGTGGTGGTGAGGCTTTGTCTCAAAGACTAAAAAGAGCGGAAGATTAAGAGTAAGATAGAAGGAGGTAATAAGGCTGAAGTTGCCAACGGAAGCAGCAACTTGCCAAAGAGGAAGAGTTTTAACCCTAGGAATACCGGGGTAAAGCAAGGAGATCCCAAATAGAGGACGGAAGCATGTAAGACATGCGGAAAATCTCACATGGGAGTCTGTTTAAAGGGGAAAACAGTATCCTACAATGGTGGGCAGGAGGGGCATTTGTCACTCAACTGTCCTAACCCTAAGAAGAACCAGGGGTGTTTTGTCTGTGGGTCAATGGATCACATGGAAAGAAATTGCCCGAAGAAGGGTTTAGAGGGAATAAGAGTTCTAGTAGTGGTAAATTAGCCATTATCGACCAACACCATCAAGGGTAGACCCTCACCAGACGCTTAATACGATCGCTCAAGATGCGGTTGCATCAACAGATGTGGTAGCAGTATCATTCCTGGCCAATGAAATAAATGTTTATGTTCTATTTGACTCGGGTGCTACTTGTTCTTTTATAACATATTCATAAGGATTGTTGCATGGAAATTAGAGGGAATAAGTTATCGGTAGATTTGGTACCGATAAGGCTAAAAGAATTCGACGTAATTCTTGGTATGGATTGGTTGGTTAACCATAAGGCGATTATAGATTGCCATAGGAAAAGTGTAAACCTTTGGCTTCTCGAGAAAAACCAAGGTAGTGTTCTTCTAAGAGTAATTCACCGAGACGCTTCTTGTTGTCCGCCTCATGACACAAGCTAGGAAGATGTTGAGAAAAGGGTGTGTAGGTTATCCGCGCTATGTTATGGATACCAAAAGAGTGGGGAACATCCTTGTATCGATACCTATTGTGCAAGAGTTCGCGGATGTATTTTCGGAGGAATTACCGGGCATTCCACCAGATAGGGAGGTGGAGTTTGTTATTGATCTGTTGTCAGGAACAACACCAGTTTCAAGGGCACCATATCGAATGGCTCCATTTCAAATGAAGGAGTTAATGGTTCAATTACATGAACTATTAGATAGGAAATACATTCAACCAAGTGTGTCTCCTTGGGGAGCACCAGTGTTGTTTGTAAAGAAGAAGGATGGGTCGTTAAGGCATCAGATCGACTATCGAGAGTTGAATGTTAACTATTAAGAATAAATACCTTTGCCTGTGATCGATGATCTATTTGATCACTTGAAAGGGTAAAGTATTTTTCTAAAATAGATTTGGCGATCGGGTATCAACAGCTAAAGGTGAGGAAGGAAGATGTACCTAAGATTTGCTCATAACTCGTTATGGTCATTACGAGTTTTTGGTAATGTCGTTTGGGTTGACTAATGCGCCAACCGCATTTATGGATATGATGAACAGAGTGTTCAAACAATATTTGGACAAGTTTGTTGTAGTGTTCATTAATGATATTCTAGTCTATTCAAAATCGCCAGAAGATCATGCGGAACATTTAATAATAGTGTTGGAGACACTACGGAAGGAGATGTTGTATGCAAAATTCACAAAGTGTGAATTTTGGCTTGAGAGGGTGTATTTTCTAGGACATGTTATTGATAAGGTGGCATTTCCGTAGATCCCAAGAAAAGTAGAAGCAAAGCTAACGAATGGGAACAACCGAAAATGCCAACCGAGGTTCTGAGTTTTTGGGGTTAAGTGGATACTATAGAAGGTTCATTCCGCATTTTTCTAAAATAGCTACTCATAACAACCGACAAGAAAGTCAAATGACGATGTGTGCTGTCAAAAATGTGAGAATAGTTTTCAAGAGTTGAAGAAGAGGTTAAGTGAGGCACCCAGATTGTCCTTACCAGATGATACAGAAATTTTGTAGTGTATAGCGATGCTTCGCATAAAGGATCTGGTTCATGGTTTCACGCAAAGCATGACAAGGTCATCAGATATGCGCCACGCCAATCAAGGATTATGAGAAGGTCTATCCTACTCATGACCTGAATTGGCAAATGCAGCTTTTTGCCCTAAAGATATGGAGGCATTATCTGTATGGTGAGAAATGTGAGATATACACGGACCACAAAAGTCTGAAATATATCTTCACACAAAAGGAGTTGAACATGAGACAAAGAAGGTGGTTTGAGTAAATAAAAGATTATGGCTATGATATTTTGTATCATCCAGGGAAAGTAAATATAGTAGCTGATGCGCTAAGTAGGAAGGGTAGAGAGAAATTATCAATGTTAACGACTCAGAATGAGTTGGTAACAGAGATGGCAAGAATAGAGCTAGAAGTTAAGTTACCGGAGGAAGCAATAGAGATGTTATTTTCCATGGAAACCCAACCTACCATAGTGGAGCGGGTTAGGAAAGTACAACTGAGCAATGAGGAGTGCAAGCAGATGCAGAAGAGGATAGAAGATGAAGAAAAGACTGAGTATAACCTCGATAAGGAGGGATTACTTCGTTTTGAGGGAAAATTTTGGGTTCCTAATGATCCTGAATTAAAAGAAGAAATTATGATAGAGGCCCATAGTTTGAGGTAGTCGATACATCCCGGTAGTACGAAGATGTATCAAGACCTTCGTCAGAACTTTTGGTGGCCGAATATGAAGAGTTAAATAGCAGAATATGTTAGTAGGTGCTTAACTTGTCAAAAAGTTAAGGCTGAACATCAACAACCGAGCAGGTTATTACAACTGTTAGAAATTCTAGAGTGGAAATGGGAGCACATCATGATAGACTTTGTGGTTGGACTTCCAGTAACAAGAAAAGGATGTGATGCTATTTGGGTGATAGTGGATCGATTGACGAAATCGGCTCATTTTCTTCCAATAGGAGTTAGGTATAACCTAGATCAGTTAGCTAAGTCAGTATGTCAAGGAAATTATTTCCGCATATAGAGTGTCTGTGGTCGATCAGGTCGATCGCGACCCACGATTCACATCGAACTTTTGGAGGAGTTTGCAAGAACAAATGGGAACGCAGCTAAGATCGAGTATTTGCCAGATCATCCTCGCACGGATGGTCGAGTGAGTGGACAATTCAAACGCTTGAAGATATGCTAAGATCTTCATGCGTTATGGATTTCAAAGGAGTTGGGACAAATATCTACCCTTGTGGAATTTTCAGACAACAATAGTTTTCACGCTTAGTATAGGCATGACGCCTTACGGTTGTTGTATGGGAGGAAGTGTCAAACTCCATCAGTGTTGGGATGAGGTGGGTGAACGCTTGGATGTTGGGACCTCGAGATGGTTCAAGACGGACGCGGACATCGTAAAGTTAATACGCATTGATTAGTTATGCTCAAGACCGATTAAAGGATGTGACGCCCAAATCCAGTGTTCTCTAACCTCGTATTTAGTGCTCACGATCTTATCATCATCATAAGCATTCTATAACTATTTCAAATAATAAACATACATTGTTCATTATACAAAAGTCTCAAAACATGGTCCCAAGGTCTCTAACCTTAACTTTAAATACACCATTTATAATACAAATAGTTTACTCAAGAAACTCCATTAGATAATAACTAATTTAACATTCATTCTAAAATTACTCCCGGATCTTGCCCTTGCCCTTGTCCTTCGTGATTAGATCCTTCTGCTTAATCGAAAATAGAGGTCATGATATAGCAAGAGTAAGCAACTAGTTTGCTTCACAAGTTTATAAAGACAAAGGAGATATATCATGACTTAGAAAGAAATATTGCCTTCAATGTTCAACAATAATATAAGATTGTGAAGGAACATGAATTAATAATCAACAATTGAATATTCGATAATCAATAACATGAATCGAGTGGTTTTGAATAACCATGAACATTTGCCAAGGTGCTCAAAGGATTTAAACCGACCTTTTAATAAGTTTTGGTATTCAAGGGATCACCTTTTCATACCCCGTGATTTATGCATAAACACTTAATAATCCGACATTGATATCATGCCTTAATCAAATTTGTCCATTTCTCACCAAGAGTTCTTACCATATCAATTAATAAGAACAGCTTATTTAAAATCCATTTGATTTAACAAATTTAGACATGCTTGATCTATGCTAATTCAATAACAAGAGAATAGAATTCAATTGCACAAAGTGCGAATTTCAATAATCGATAAAGACGTGAATAATCATCAATAATTATTCACTAATATGCTTTGAAAATAATAACTCAAGTCGAGTTAGAAACTTGCCTCGATCAGAGGTTACACCACGAAATAAATTTCTATCCACTATGTAGTTAAAATATCTTCCTTTGAGAGACCTATAATTAGTCTTTCAATTAGTCATTGATAACATCGATTATGTAATCACATAAATATCATACATTACAATAAGTTCTTATAAACATTATCATGTCTAGATAAAGGTTATTAATTCGATCACCTTTAATTCACATAATATTATTAACTTAGATAATATTAATTCACCTTCTAGTATTATTGGTTCACTAGTAATACTTTAAATCATTTACTAACATTTTATTCACTTACTAATATTATTAATCATTTAATAATATTTTATCCTTTTACTAATATTATTAATCATTTAATAATATTTTATTCACTTACTAATATTATTAATCATTTAATAATATTTTATTTAATCTCTAATATTATTATTTAATAATAATACTCTAATCTAATATTTTTATTTACATAACAACATCATATTATAATATTATTAGTATTTTTAATAATATTCCAATGATTTATTAAATTAATAAACAATTTATTCTAATTGTTCATCCTTTAATAACCTCTTATTTAATATCCATAAAAGGTCATAAGTAATATTTATTATTATAAATTACCAAAATGCCCTAAGATAGTCATGATATAATATATTATGAGCATTCAAGCATAAAAATCATATTTTCTCATTAAAGACATCATTTAACTATTTATTTCCTTTTATTTACAACCTAATCATTTTTAGGAAAAATAGCAAACTGATTCCAAAAATTCTCAGCTTCTGGATTTTAACAGAATATGAACCAACAATGATCCTCTAATTTTTCTAGAATTGTAGAAAATGATTTACTATTTTTAAAGTGCTCAAAACACTCAGATCTTGCTCTATTTTTAAAAAATTGATTTTTGCTCAGAAAAATCTGAAATTTTCAGGGTATGCTCTCTTAACATATATGAAGCTACTGTAAATATTTTGGAATTTTCCAGTGTATACACAGTGATATATTCGTAGGATAATATTTATGGAGCCCTTTACTAAATAGTCATTACGCACAATATATAACTCAAACATGTCCGCTTCTTTTTCCTACGCTGTAGATAACTTCATAAGGTACCTCTGTAATATATTTCCAGATTTTACAAGATAAGAAACTAGCCGAAACAGCCTCATGAAAAACAAGTCAAGTAGCTGATTTTGGATTTCAAGGCTTTAGCATATAAAGTGGACTGTTTTTTGTAAAAAAATCTCAAAGGTTTCAAAACATGCTATATTTGTGATCTACCACTTGGGTTTACTAGATAACTCATGTATCTAGCACCCCCTTCGACGGATCATAATTTCAAGTTGTAGAACTTGAGTTACACAAGATTTAGTGGAAGAAAACAAGAGTTTTCACCCTTGGAGAACATATGCTCATTTTCTTCCTCTAAGTCTTTGATCTAACACTCAAGATACTTAGTTCCATGCATGATGGTATGTATAACTAGTGTATCTTGAGTAGTTGTACATAACCCCATCAAAACTCAAGCTATCAAAACAAGGTAAGAGAAGAAGATGAAGGTACATTATACCTTGACTTAGTGGCTACCTTCCTTGATTTTCCAAAGTAACTAATAAACTTAGGGGCATAAACCACTAGAACTCCTATAATTCTTCTTCCTATGGCTGAAATTCTATCTTTCTTTTCTCTTTGAAGTTGGCTAGCTTGGGAGCAAGAGGTAGAAGAAGAAGATGAAGAAGATGGAGAGAAAATGAAATGTTGTAAGAATGAGATGTTGGAAGAATGAATTGTGTTTACAAAATGAAATGGCCAATTCATTAATAATTCTCCCACAATTATTTTGTTGCCCATTAGGTAAAAAACTTTGTATTATTACTTACCTTAGGTTAAACATGATTAAATGTGCATAATGGAGTGGCAACCAATGGGAGCCTTACAACATTGTCCTTATGTTTATTCATGTCTACTAATGGACAAGCTAGATTAATTATTCCACTTAGGATCCTCATAATATCCACCATTTAGCTTTTATTTTAAATGCCCAATTTTGATTAATCAAATGTCTAGAATACCCCCAATCAAGTGGGCTAAGTATTGATTACATTTTATCTTCCTTGGGCTTTTCTTTTTAATTGATTTGGGCTAGATAAAAACATAGTCCAACAATTTTAATAATGTTACCCAATTTGATAATTTAGGGCTTTCATCTCCAATCATATGAAGTTTAATTACTTATACATATGATTTTATCTCATAACCTAATTAGATTTACAAGAATTAGGTTTAAAATTATTAGTCACTTGAAATATTAAGTTTACCCACTTAAGTTAGTATACGTATAAAATACTAACTTTTTCGTGTTACCATAACCCTTAGGTTATGTAATATCCTTACCTAATGTATATTTAGGTCACAAGGCTTTCATTTTTAATGAAATCCATAAATGTATGTATCCATATATAATACAAAGTTTAAAAAAAAATGTACATACATACATGGTGACTTAAGATTCACGGTTATTACAAAGGAAGTATGCAGATCCTCACAGAGAGAATAGAGAATTCAATGTAGGATCTTATGTTTTTCTGAAATTATCGCCTTGGAAGGGGAAGATATGTTTTGGGAAAAAAAGGAAGTTAAGTCCAAGGTTTGTAGGACCTTTTGAGATTTTAAGAAGGATAGGGGAGGTAGCTTATGAAGTAGCCTTACCTCCAGAGATGAAACACATTCATAATGTGTTTCATGTGTCGGTGTTGCATCCTTATAAACCGGACTATAAACACATGATAGAATATGAATCTATTCAGATAGAGAAGGACTTGTCCTATGAGGAACTTCCAATTCAAATTATTGATATGAAGGAACAGGTTTTAAGAAATAAGGTAATACCTTCAATGAAGATGTTATGGAGAAACTACAATGCTGAAGAAGCAACGTGGGAGCTCGAAAGTAAAATGAAGGAAGATTTTCCTCATTTGTTTATGTAATTATAAGCTAAGATTCTGGGGACAGAATCCTTATAAGGGGGAGAGAATGTAACGCTCGAGAAAATCAAATTTTTATGACAATTAAATTTTTATTTGATTATGTGAATTAAATGAATTTAATTGATTTCTTTGCGAGTAAGCTATGTGAAGGTCGTTCTACGACCTAGAATGTGCTAACGTGGTTAGTATTCTGGCTACGTGTTAGAAATAATTGTTTGGAATTTCCAAGACAAAAATAATTGTTTTCCGAGAAATTTTTGTAAAAACACTATTCATCCATTTTTGTTCGGGGAATTATTTTGAAATTCCGAGAAACGCGTAATGATAGAATATCGTGATAAGATGGAAATAATGGCAAACGCAGTTTTCGCCTGCGGACTTAAAACCTAAGGGTTGAGTATATTGATTTTCGAGAAGGAAATAATATGCGTAGAAGGAATTGCGTTAGGGTTAATGCGAGTGTTGTACATTAGGTGATACTATTTAGTATCTATGTATAATACGTTGAGTAAATACGAAGTACAATATGATTATTGTACGAGTAGTATACGGAAATAATACGTGAATTGTACGTATGTGGCACGATTAGTATTATAGAATTAAGTTAAGACTTAATGGCTAATTCATTTGAATTGGATTATTAATTAATCCAATCATTTGAATGACCAAGGCCCAATGTTAATTTAGTGAAGCCCAATTCATTAAAACTGAACCGTGGGTCGAACCGGTGGGTCACCGAATGGGTAAAACCCATGGGGCAACCCATAGGATGTCACATGGGCTGGTGGGCCGGCCACCTTGGTGTGGAAGCAAAGCATAAGGCTTGGTCACCAAGTAAAATACTTGGTGACCACACATGAATAGTAAGGAGGTGGTGGTTTAAAGTCCAAATTGCCCTCCATTAAAGTTTTCTATAAATAGAAAGCTATGTTGATTCATTTGAGAGTTTTAAACTTGCCAACCTTAGATTATTTGAGAGAGAAAGAGAGCTACACTCAAAAATTATACACTTTGGAAGATTTAACTTTTATTCGTCGAAGAGATTGCTTAAGAGTTCTTGAGGTAATACTTCTTGCTTCTCATTTCCATCGCTTATAGATTTTCTTTCGTCTTAGAGAATCATAGAATGGGTGATATATGTCTTGTGTGAGGATTTAAAGATGACTTACCATAGATTCAATCTCTATAAGTCATGAGACTATAAGAATCATAAGGTTTAATATAGTTTTGAACCATGAAATTATTGATAGTTGAGATCGATTATTGATAAACAATTGAGCTCCATCAATACGTTAGTATATGTATCTTGTTTGGTTAGGATGTTGATATGAAATCAATGGATTATTCCCTGTGATTTGGCTTAGAGAACATTAGTAACGAAGTTATGGCGAATTTTACAGAAATAGACGTTAAACGTCGAAAACGTAGAAATTCCGGAATGGTAGTCGAAAGTTGTTGTGAGACTTGAAGACGTTGGTTTTCAATGTCAACATGTGAGATAGGGTGGTTAAGAGTTGTGGGTTCGAGAATCGTCGGATTCCGACTGAAAACAAATAAAATGAGCATTGAACGCTCATTAACGTTTTTGAACGTCTATAAAATGAACTCAATAGTGAATTTTGTGTTAACAGATTCGAAAGTGTTGAATGCTTATATGAACGCATAGGGTATGTCATTTATGATGTGTAGGCTTTTGAAAAGACCAAATCGGGCTTATAACGAAGAAGTTACGGCCCCGAGAATTTCACACAGATTTTCAAAACTCACGAGAATCAGATCGAGGTTCAGCCGCTGCCACCGCATATAGTGTAAAAAGTTATGCTGCAGTGCTAGTTATGGCTGGGGAAAAAAATAAAAAGGTCTGGAGACTCGCGCCACAACACGAGAGTTTGTACATGGACTCGCGCCGCAGTGCGAGGTCAGGGCTTGTGATAGTAACTTAGGTTTTAAACTTCAGTTGTTTCGAGACCTACCTGAGTTAAGTTTATATACTTAATGAATGTACTAAGATTAATCCTATATTACCTATACTAAGGTATGTGGTATGAAACTTAGGAATGTAATGCATGTTAACAAAATATGTACGATAAATAAAGTTGGTACCTTATCAACAATGTTTTAGTCCGGTTAATAAACATCAGTGAGTGATAAACCGGGACGAAGGGTAATAAGTCATGTTGACTTTAAAAAAGATATTAAGTTAACAAAGACATAGAAGAGAAAGAAACTTGTAAGAACAATGTAAATAGTTTTTTGATCGCTAATTACAGTGTGCTATGTGAATATATCATGTAGATTCTGTAAAGGCTGTGGTGAGTCGAGTAAGTTATTTGAAGACACTGAAAGGCAAGTTTTCTTAACGCTTGTCTAACTTCCATGTTAGCCAAGTTTTATGTGATTCGTTGAACTAAATTGCAAGACTTGTTTTAAAGAAAGGGTCGATGCCAGATTTTAACTCGGCTTGATTATTCGTAACATATAGATTGATTATTATACATATCATTCTATATAGAAATGTTAAAGCTATCCTATGCCAAGTAATTGGTACGGACGTAAAGGCAAGGTTTGTCTACGAACAAACAAAAGTATTTTTCATCGATTATTCGATGGGCACGCGAGTTTGCCAAAAATATTAAACATAAATACATTTAATGAATGAGTGTTGATTAACATAGAGTACTATAGGGTGATCACCTAGAAGTGCTCGTAAGTTATACGGATGAACGACCTAAGTGCTGTGGACTCCATTTCAAGTATGAAAACTGAAATTTACTATTCATGGTCTATCGACCGGTTCAGAATTCCTAATCTATTCTATACTTTGGGAATTGATGTTATGAACTGTTAAAGTATTATTGATTCATAATACTTCATAACTATTGTTCAAATGGCGCCGAATTGTTATATAATTCATGAATGTGGTATTCTTGTTATCCTTGATTAAACTTCTTTGAGAAATGTCATGCTCACTTCTTGCTTGAATTATATAATCTGCAGCTAAAAGACGAAACGACCGTGAATGCCAAGAGAGATAAGGGCAAAGCTAAGATGGATGCTTAAGCATTGTGTAATAGTTTAGTAAGTTTGAATGTATTATACATTATGAACAATGAACGATGTAACCAGTTTATGAACCTGGGAAGGATTATTTTTTGATTGTAATAAGAAGATAGTAATTACCTTCATTTTGTTGTATTTCAATAGAATGATTGTATGGATGTTAGTAAAGTAGAGCCCCATCTGTCGGGTTGAAAGATACCCGAATTTGAGGGCGTCACAGATGAGCTCACACGTTGGAAATATTGTGTACAGGTAAATGTGTATATACACCTGAAGTTGCTCTGATTGGTCCATGTTCTTAAATTCCATATCAACAAGACCAACCCCTGGCCATAATAAATCTTGTAATCTGAAGACCAGGCAAGGAAGCTCAAGAAGCATTAACAGCAAAGAGTCAAGCATCCACCAATCTGAAAGATGAAAAGACCAAATATGCTAAAAAGTACTTATCAAACAACATCACTTGGTGTAGCGGTAAGGATCGCCCTGGTATGAGCCGTAAACCCAGACATACTAGGATCGAACCCCGTTAAAAACAAGTGTGAGAATTTATATTCGTGTGGCCAAGGACTGCCAGCGAAAGCTAGTGCGCAAGCCAAAATGGTTGTTTCCGGCCCGGGTGATTAGTTCGACCTATAGGTTGGAAAATACCATGTTAACAAAAAAAAAAATACTTATCAAGAAAAGAAAGAAGAACTTCTCAAATATTTATTTGTCCAACCAGCAGCTGGATGTGAACCTTGAGGACTCAAGGTTGTCAAACAACTAAAGATGCCTAGATTCTCTTAGCTTGCATCTTCAAGGTTGTGACTGATTGATCGAAGGACAACTGGAGCAACAAGTTATCAGGAATGAATAAGAAATTATGAACATCAATGCCTAACCTCAGTACACCAAGATAAAATGACTGTCAAGAAACTGACAATAAAAAGGTACGGTTCCTCATCAAAATAAATGCGTACATCATATTGCACCACCTTATGCACTATAATAGTTCTAGCGCCCCCAAATTCGGGTATCTTCCAACCCGATAGATGGTGTTATATCTGCATAACATTCATACATTCATTCAATTGAAAGGTCTCAAAGAACGAACATAACTTCTATATATTTAAAGTAATATTTACACTTCCCAAGTTCTATACCCATACATAAAGGTTCTTTTGTCATAATATCGCTTAAATTACAATAATAGACCTATACTATTACAAGACAAACTAAGTAATCATTTTTAGCGCTTCCTTATCCTTTTTCGATCCTTCTGGACGCTCAAATTTTAGCGTTCATATGGTTCAAGCAAGAGTGAGCATAACTAGCTCAGCAAGTATAACAATTTAATAACAACATGCTTGACACATACAAATTGTATATCTTCAATAACTGAACAATAGT
The DNA here is from genome assembly GCA_020205605.1 of Panax ginseng. Taxonomy (NCBI): domain Eukaryota; kingdom Viridiplantae; phylum Streptophyta; class Magnoliopsida; order Apiales; family Araliaceae; genus Panax; species Panax ginseng. The sequence goes on from CM035136.1 coordinate 71,989,577, forward strand.
TATGAAGTACTATTGATAATTCAAAATAACACTTCATCTTTTCTTTCAAAATGTTTTACAATAACAACAGTATTTAGTAAAACATTCACTCTGGTCAGAGACCTCGAGTATTCATTCTTTATTGGAAAAGGACAACCCGGAAACAAGTCCGTAAGCCTGATATCACTTATGAGCCCTTCTAAAGATCAGCCTATTATACTCTATGTTGATCAACACTACATCCATTAAATGTATGCACGTTTAAGCATTTGACAACCTCACGTGCTTGTCGTTTTTACCGACAAAACACTAGTTTAACATTTCAGTCTTCTTTTGAAAACCATATCAAGTAGTTGACAAATGATAGCAACATTTGATAATACATGAATAGATTATCAATTCATCAAGTCTAGCCAAAGGAATTGGCTTTAACTTCAATATACTTCAATTCATGCGAAAGAATACATGAATCAAAAAAACTTGTTCAGATTGAACTGAGACAAGAGTTAGAATACATGCCTTTAGCGTCTGCTATGGTATTTTAACTTTATGTTCAAGTCGTTCAAGTCTCTACAATACATGATCACATAATGCCTTAGATTAGGTCACATATGATCAAGTATGTATATGACTATATCATACCCTTCATTTCAATCTAATGGTGTATTAGATTCAGTTACTATTCATTTCTATTTGTCATTATGCTTTCATCTATATTCGACTAGGTTATCTCAACCTTTATATCACATTCCTTAAGGTTTAACAAAGTTTAAACAATGTTACATTACCTTCCTTAAGTTATGTTTACTTCCATTTCTTTTCTTTGTATTTAGAAACCTTCATTACTATCTTTGTTCTCGAGATCAAGGCCAAGGCACAGCTTTATACCTACATCTCATAATTGTGGCACGAGCCTAATGTATAATCGTCTCTTGACTTAGCGCCACAACATGAGTCCTTACTTAATGGGTCGCGCCATGCAAGGCCACACCTGCAGGATTTTATCATTATTCATGAAATACAGCCCATTTATTGAAATAAGCTTTCACAACATGCGCCAACTCTTGCAAAGAGGGCTAAATTATCGCTCTACGCCACTTGCGGGTCTTTTTGCCTAGGGTTGGCGCCGCGACGCCAACTCTGTGCACCAGAAAACAATTTCAGTTTTGAAATTTTGTGAACTTCTCGGACGCATAACTTCTTCGTTATAAGTCTGAATTGGCTCGTTCAAAAGCTTACAGTTCATAAATTATGTAATCTACATGACCATTCAAGAATTTTATCTATTTGACTTCGTTTGCTAAAAATTCACCTATTGGTTCATTTTAAACGAAAATGATAAACGTTCGTGAACGTTCAACGCTCGTTTCTTCATTCTAAGTTGGAATTCGGTCATTTTCGAGTCCGCAACTCTTAAATGCCGATTATGACTTGTCTCTATTGGAAAAAAATGGTCTCGTGATCAAACACAAAATTTGACTTCCATTCCGAGAATTTTACGTATTTGAGTTTATCGTCCAATCGTGCAAATTCCGGCAATTCTTCATTCTTATGATTTGATCAACATTACAAATGAACTTCATTCATCATTTGAACATCTCAACATACTTAATACAACAACTTATATTCATTGTTGGATTTTGACTTATTCTTCATGAGCTTATAACTTGTCAAATTATAAACTACTTAAGATTTGATTATTCATGACTTATGACAATTAAGGTTTATTAATCATCATACTTTACATACTCTTCACATATAACTTTTCTTAGGTATACATGATATACATATGATCATATAAATTCTTTATATTCATATAATTTCTCTTAATAAACTTCTTATAAGTTCATATTATTTTCACACAAGTTTATAACTTATGCTAGCTTAAATGACTTACTCATTCATGTTTGTTAATCCAACTTTTCTTATCATCTTATCATGGTAGAGATAGAAGATAATTGAGAAGAAGTCTTACTCTTTTGTAGTCTTGGTAAGTAGCTTGCTTCTTCTTCTTACTTATGGAATGACTTATGTGTAGCTTATTCTCTTTAACACTTAAGCACTTTAGATGTGTTGGATTAATTGATCAACCAAAAAATGGCTAGCAAAGCTCTTCTATTTATAGACTTTCCAAGGTTAGGGTAGTTTGGTCTTTAAAACATCCCACCTCCTTAAGCCACCTCCTTACTATTCATTACTTGTCTAACACAACACTTATCCTACACTTGGTCATTACTTCAATGTCTTGGTCAATACTCCTACTTGATCATCACACTTACTTGATCACCACATCACTTGGTCACCACACATTCAACGATATTAATATGGTTTGCCCCATGGGTCAACCAATTTATTGGACTTTAGCTTGGGCTTGGATTAAATAAATCCTTGGGCCTTATATTAGCAAACACTAGTTGGTTCATTAATTAATAGTTGGGCTTCTCTCTTTAATTCACTTGGACTTGTGTATAATTGTTAACCAATCATCCAAGTCATTTAACATTTCTTAATACATATTGTTAATGTATTTTCGTATTCTAATTCTTATAGAATTTATATACGGTATTTCATCATTCATACAAACTCGTATAATACTTCCTACTATACGCGTTTTCATTACTTTGTACAATACCAACGTATCATACCATTATTACACATTCATTACTATTTCAACTTCCTTAACGTTTAGGAATTAAGTCCACAAGAGAATTATTACATTTTCCATAACTAGACTTTTATTACATAATCCATCTTACCTTGTTACCATCATTGTGTATTTCTCAGAATCTCAAAATTATATCCCGAGCAAATACCGATGAATAGTGTTTTTCGAAAAATTTCTTGAAAAACTTTTATTTTCGTCTTGGAAATCCAAACACTTTAATTCATTTACGTAGCCCAAATACTACGATATTCTAACATCAATAGGTTATACAATGACAACCATATTGATAATGATGGAATATGATTTTATTATTATTTAATTTAATAAAATCATTTTACAATAAGATCCGAATTTCTACGCAAGTTACATTCTTCCTCCCTTATAAAGATTCTCGTCCCTGTAATCTCGCCTTACTTTAATCAAATAGATGAGGAAAATTTTTCTTTATCTTTTCTTCTAGTTCCCACGTTGCTTTTTCAGCGTCGTGGTTCTTCCATAATACTTTTACTGATGGTATTACCTTGTTCCTCAGAACTTGTTCCTTTCTATCAATGATCTGCATCGGCGACTCTTCATATAATAAATTTTTCTCGATATGAATCGACTCATACTCGATTACATGCTTATAGTCTGGCTTATATGGACGTAATACAGATACGTGAAACACGTTATGTATTCGTTCTAGGTCTGGAGGTAATGCTATCATATACGCTACCTCTCCCACCCGTTTTCATACTTCAAAAGGTCCTATAAACCTTGGACTTAACTTTCCCTTCTTTCCAAAGCGTATCTTTCCTTTCCAGGGAGATACCTTTAGAAACACAAACGAGCCTACCTCAAACTCTCGACTTAGTCTATGTGAGTCCGTATATTTCTTTTGTCTGTCCTGAGCTGTGACGAGACACATCCGTATCAACTTTACTTTACATCCGCCGCCCCACGCCGCACCAATTCTCGTCCTAGCATCCTGCTTTTCTCCCACCTCATCCCAACACAAAGGTGTTCTCGCACTTCCTTCCATACAAAGCTTCAGACGACGGTAGATGTTATATGCTTGCATGATAATCAAGTTGTTATATGCAAACTCTACTAGTGGTAGGTGATCATCCCAACTACCCTTGAAATCCATGACGCAAGACCTCAACATATCTTCTAACGTCTGAATTGTCCTTTCGCTTCGCCCATCGGTTTGGGATGATAAGTCGTGGTTAACCTCACCGTGTTCCCAACCGCTTCTTGTAAACTCCTCCAAAGTTCGATGTGAATCGTGGATCACGATCCGACACAATCGACATCGGTACTCCATGTCTGAAAATGATTTCCTTAACATAAAGTTTAGCTAATCGGTCTAAGTTATACTTGACCCTAATTGGCAAAAGTGAGCCGACTTCGCCAACCTACCCACTATTACCCAAATCGAATCGCACTTTTTTTGCGTTGTTTAAGTCCCACCACGAAGTCCATCGTGATATGCTCCCACTTCCATTCTGGAATCTCCAATGACCGTAATAAACCACTGGTCGTTGATGTTCTACCTTAACCTTTTGACAAGTTAAGCGCCTACTCACATACTCGCTATTTCTCTCTTCATGTTTGGCCACCAAAAAACTCACGTCAAGGTCTTGATACATCTTACTATCGCCAGATGTATCGAGTACCTCGAACTATGAGCTTCTTGTAATACTTGCTCTTTAATTCCGCCTCACTCGAACCCAAATTCTTCCCTCAAATCTTAATAATCCTCATTATCAAGACTATACTTAACAACTTCCTTCTCGGATAATCGCTTCTTAATTTGGTTACACTCATCCGTCTTGAGTTATACCTCCTTGACTCTTTCTACGATGGTAGATTGCATCTCCGTCAAGAAAGAGTAATTGTCTCAATCATCACTCGGCATCTTCACTTCTATTTCCATCCTAGCCATCTCTGTTATTAACTCATTTCGAGTTGTTAACATAGACAACTTTTCCCGATCCTTCCTACTTAAGGCGTCGACAACTACATTGGCATTTCCAGGGTGATATAGGATTTCACAATCATAATCCTTTATGAACTCTAGCCATCTTCTCTGTCTCATATTCAACTCCTTCTGAGTGAAGATATACTCTAGACTTTTATGCTCCGTATATATCTCACATTTTTCCCATAAAAGATAATGTCTCCATATCTTTAGAGCAAACACTACCGTGGCCAGATCCAAATCATGAGTAGGGTAAACTTTCTCATAATCCTTCAACTACCGAGATGCATACGCAATGACTTTGCCATGCTGCATAAGCACACAACCAAGTCCTTTATGCGAAGCATCACTATACACTACAAAATTTCTCGTGTCATCCGGCAATGACAAAACAGGAGCTTCACTTAATCTCTTCTTCAGTTCTTGAAAATTATCTTCACATTTATCTGTCCATACGTATTTCACCATCTTCCTTGTTAAGTTAGTCATCGAGGTAGCTATCTTCGAAATTTTTTGGATAAATCTTCGATAGTACCCTGCTAACCCTAGGAAACTTCGCACTTCAGTCGGCGTTTTCGGTTGTTCCCAATTCATTACAGCTTCCACCTTCGCTGCATCCACTAAAATCCCCTCTTGGTCAATGACATGACCTAAAAATCAAGACTTTTTCCACCAAAATTCACATATGGTGAATTTCGTGATATAACTTCTCCTCCTTAGTGTCTCCAACACTAACCTTAAGTGTTCTAAGATGATCTTCCTCGGCGTCTTAGAATAGACTAGAATATCATCGATAAACACCACGACGAACTTGTCCAAATATAGTTTGAACACTCTCTTTATCATATCCATAAATGCAGCTGGTGCATTCACAACCCAAATGACATCACCGTAAACTCGTAATGACCATAACGAGTCCTCAATGCGCCTTTGGTACATCTTCCTTCCTAACCTTTAACCGATGATACCCCGTCGTCAGAATCTATTTTAGAAAAATACTTTGGCCCTTTCAATTGATCAAAGAGATCATCGATCCTGGGCAATGGGTATTTATTCTTTATCGTTAACTTGTTCAACTCCCGATAGTCGATACAAAGCCTTAATGATCCGCTCTTTCTTCTTGATAAACAACACCCCAGTATTCTACTACTGCATGAAACACTTGGTTGAATGTACTTCTTGTCCAATGGTTTCTATAGCTGAACCATTAGTTCTTTCATTTCCACAGCGCCATATGCTAAGACGGTGCCATTGAGGAGACCTAAGTACCGATCCCGCACAAAGTGTCATCACAAATTTGATCTCCCTATCCGGCGGTAAACCCGGTAATTCACTTGGAAATACATCAATGAATTCTTTTACTATAGGTATTTGTTCCATGGTTGCTCCCACTCTCTGGGTATCAACAACATGGCATAGGTAACCTACACAACCCTTCCTTAAAAGTTTTCTACTTTGTGTCATCGTAAGGCAACACGGACGTCCCGACAATTTACTACCGTAAAATATTACAGGAGGTTGGTTCAACATCCTGATGCTCACACTTTTCCTTTGGCAATCTATAATTGCTCCATGGTTAATCAACCAATCCATTCCGAGAATTAAGTCGAATTCTCTTAACTTTATCATTATTAAATCTACAGATAACTTACAACCACGTACATCTACGCAACAACTCCTATGAATATCTTCAACAGGAATTATCACTTCGTTTTCTACCTTAATGTTCAAAGGTATAGGCAATTTTTTGAGAAATAATTCTAGTCATCTAGTAAAATCACATGCTATAAACGAACAAGTAGCACCCTTAATCAAATAGAACGATGCATTTATATTGTTGATCGAATAATACCTGCAACTACATCCCCTGATGCCACCGCATCTTGGACAGTCATATTAAAAGTGCGAGCCATTGATTTCCCCGGCTGAGCTGGACCACTAATAGCTAACTTCCCGCTATTATGTCCCTTATTTCCTTTTATCCCCTTCTTTGGGAAGTTCTTTGCTATGTGGTCAGTTGATCCACATACAAAGCATCCGTGATTCTTCTTCGGATTGGGACAGTTAGGCGAAATGTGCCCTTCCTGTCCACAATTATAACATACCGCCTTACCATTGAGACAGACTCCTAAGTGAGTCTTCCCACAGGTTTTACAGGCCTCCATCCTCCTCTTCGAGTCCCCTTGTTTTACTCCGGTATTCCCAAAGTTAAAGCCCTTCCTTTTCTGACCGTCGCCACTCCCATTGGCTCCCTCGGTCTTGGTTCCTCCATCAACCCTACCTTTGGTCTTCTAGCCCTGCTCGAACCTTCTAGCCTTTCTCACTAAAGTGTCCACTTGATGTGGGGCGAATCGTGTCGACCATTAAACTTGGCAAATCTTTGGAACCCGCATCATATCCCCTGTCTCAATTCCGAAACCTCATCTCCATCCTCCTCAGCATACTGTGGGAAAATAGTTCTCGAAGAAAATCTCCTTGAACCTCTCCCACATTAGGTTTCCTATATCGGCCCTAGCCTGGTTTGCCTCCCACCAGAAGTTGGCCTCTCCTTTCATCAAATAGATTGCAAAGGCAACCTTTTAACCCTCCTCAACATTTGCTATTACAAATGCTTTCTCAATTTCTTTTACCCATGTCTGGGCTTTTATAGGGTCCGTAGTTCCCTTGAACTCCGGCGGACCTACACTTTTAAAATCCTTAAAAGTAGTAGCTCGTACTACTCCAGGAATTACGGGTACATTAGCCCCCATTCTATTAAATGCAGCCATTAACAGATTAACGAACTCCTGCATTGGATTAACCGGACCACCCTCCGGTTGGTTAACATTAGCGCCTTGATTTCGTTGTCTCCTTCTTGGCGGCATTTCGATGTTAAGAAAACAACACATCATTATTACTTTATTCTTGTTGGTTTGTTATTGTTTGTAATAAAACAACAACTCATACTCATTACTCAACATATTCCATAAAAAGATTTATATTGATTCATGACTTGAAGTATAATACTACATCATTTACATTACTCAGCCTTAGGTGATTACATTTCCATCCCAAAATTACTTTCCAAAAATTGGGATTTACAAAAGACTACCCTTTGTTATAAAAAAGAGGGTTTTACGTTACAAAAGACTACCCAAATTATGAACATCAATGCCTAACCTCAGTACACCAAGATAAAATGACTGTCAAGAAACTGACAATAAAAAGGTACGGTTCCTCATCAAAATAAATGCGTACATCATATTGCACCACCTTATGCACTATAATAGTTCTAGCGCCCCCAAATTCGGGTATCTTCCAACCCGACAGATGGTGTTATACTGTACAACATTCATACATTCATTCAATTGAAAGGTCTCAAAGAACGAACATAACTTCTATATATTTAAAGTAATATTTACACTTCCCAAGTTCTATACCCGTTACAAAGGTTCTTTGTCATAATATCAGTTAAATTACAATAATAGACCTATACTATTACAAGACAGCTAAGTAATCTGCCTTAGCGTTTCCCTTATCCTTTTTCGATCCTTCTGACGCTTGAATTAGTTGCATTCATATGGTTCAAGCAAGAGTGAGCATAACTAGCTCAGCAAGTATAACAATTTAATAACAACATGCTTGACACATACAAATTGTATATCTTCAATAACTGAACAATAGTTATGAAGTACTATTGATAATTCAAAATAACACTTCATCTTTTCTTTCAAAATGTTTTACAATAACAACAGTATTTAGTAAAACATTCACTTTGGTCAGAGACCTCGAGTATTCATTCTTTATTGGAAAAGGACAACCCGAAAACAAGTCCGTAAGCCCGATATCACTTACGAGCACTTCTAGGTGATCAGCCTATTGTACTCTATGTTGATCAACACTACATTCATTAAACGTATGCACGTTTAAGCATTTTCCAACCTCACGTGCCTGTCGTTTTTACCGACAAAACATTAGTTTAACATTTCAGTCTTCTTTTGAAAACCATATCAAGTAGTTGACAAAAGATAGCAACATTTGATAATACATGAATAGATTATCAATTCATCAAGTCTTGCCAAAGGAATTGGCTTTAACTTCAACATACTTCAATTCATGCGAAAGAATACATGAATCAAAAAAACTTGTTCAGATTGAACTGAGACAAGAGTTAGAATACTTGCCTTTAGCGTCTGCTACGGTATTTTAACTTTATGTTCAAGCCGTTCAAGTCTCTAAAATACATGATCACATAATGCCTTAGATTAGGTCATATATAATCAAGTATGTATATGATTATATCATACCCTTCATTTCAATCTAATGGTCTATTAGATTCAGTTACTATTCATTCCAGTTTGTCATTATGCTTGCATCTATATTCGACTAGGTTATCTCAACCTTTATATCATATTCCTTAAGGTTTAACAAAGTTTAAACAATGTTACATTACCTTCCTTAAGTTATGTTTACTTCCATTTCTTTTCTTTGTATTTAGAAACCTTCATTACAATCTTTGTTCTCGAGATCGGTGTCATGGCTACGCCAAATTATATACCACATCTCATGTTGCCACATGAGCTTAATGTATAATTGTCCCGGACTTGGCGCTACGGCGCGAGTCCTTACTTAATGGGCCGCGCTACGGCGCCACACTCCAGAGGATTTTGTCACTGTTCATGGCTCTGCGGTGCCACTTATTGAACTAAGGTTTGCATACATGATTTAACTCTTGCAAGAGGCTCGATTCTTCGCTTCCGCATCATGCACATGGATATTTTTGTTTAGGGTTGGCCAATACATTACCAACTCAGTGCACTGTAAAAACAATTTCAGTTTTGAAATTTTGTGAACTTCCCGGACGCATAACTTCTTCGTTATATGTTCGAATTGGCTCGTTCAAAAGCCTATTGTTCAAAAATTACATAATCTACATGACCATTCATGAATTTTATCTATTTGGCTTCGTTTGCTCAAAATTCACCTATTGGTTCATTTTTAACGAAAACGTTAAACGTTCGTGAATGTTCAACGCTCGTTTCTTCATTCTAAGTCGGAATCCGGTCATTTTCGAGTTCGTAACTATTAAATGCCGATTATGACTTGTCTCTATTGGAAGACAATGGTCTCGTGATCAAACACAAAATTTGACTTCCATTCTGAGAATTTTACGTATTCGACGTTTATCATCCAATCGTGCAAATTCCAGAATTCTTCATTCTTATGATTTGATCAACATTACAAATGAACTTCATTCATCATGTGACAACAACTTATATTCATTGTTGGATTTTGACTTATTCTTCATGAGCTTATAACTTGTAAAATTATAAACTACTTAAGATTTGATTATTCATGACTTATGACAATTAAGGTTTATTAATCATCATACTTTACATACTCTTCACATATAACTTTACTTAGGTATACATGATACATATGATCATATAAATTCTTTTACATTCATATCATCTCTCTTAATAAACTTCTTATAAGTTCATATTATTTTCACACAAGTTTATAACTTATGCTAGCTTAAATGACTTATTACTAACTTAATTGGCTTAAGTTCATTACTTACTCATTCATGTTTATTAATCCAACTTTTCTTATCATCCTATCATGGTAGAGATAGAAGATAATTGAGAAGAAGTCTTACTCTTGTAGTCATGGTAAGTAGCTTGCTTCTTCTTCTTACTTATGGAATGACTTATGTGTAGCTTATTCTCTTTAACACTTAAGCACTTTAGATGTGTTGGATTAATTGATCAACCAAAAAATGGCTAGCAAAGCTCTTCTATTTATAGACTTTCCAAGGTTAGGGTAGTTTGGTCTTTAAAACATCCCACCTCCTTAAGCCACCTCCTTACTATTCATTACTTGTCTAACACAACACTTATCCTACACTTGGTCATTACTTCAAAGTCTTGGTCAATACTCCTACTTGATCATCACACTTACTTGATCTCCACATCACTTGGTCACCACACATTCAACCATATTAATATGGTTTGCCCCATGGGTTAACCAATTTATTGGACTTTAGCTTGGGCTTGGATTAAATAAATCATTGGGCCTTATATTAACAAACACTAGTTGGTTCATTAATTAATAGTTGGGCTTCTCTCTTTAATTCACTTGGACTTGTGTATAATTGTTAACCAATCATCCAAGTCCATTAACATTTCTTATTACATATTGTTGATGTATTTTCGTATTCTAATTCTTATAGAATTTATATACGGTATTTCATCATTCATACAAACTCGTATAATACTTCCTACTATACGCGTTTTCATTACTTTGTACAATACCAACGTATCATACCATTATTACTCATTCATTACTATTTCAACTTCCTTAACGTTTAGGAAGTCCACAAGCGAATTATTACATTTTCCATAACTAGATTTTTATTACATAATCCATCTTACCTTGTTATTCCATCATTGCGTATTTCTCGGAATCTCAAAATTATATCCCGAGCAAATACCGATGAATAGTGTTTTTTGGAAAATTTCTTAGAAAACTTTTATTTTCGTCTTGGAAATCCAAACACTTTAATTCATCCACGTAGCCCAAATACTACGATATTCTAACATCAATAGGTTATACAATGACAACCATCTTGATAACACATGGAATATGATTTATTATTATTTAATTTAATAAAATTATTTTACAATAAGATCCGAATTTCTCGGTCATTACAATAATATTCTATCAAGAGATAATATTCTACCTAAAAAGGGGAAGAGAGAAAGTACACTGAGGTTGAAAACTCAAATGGTTACAAACTTTCTCTCCATCCAAGTTTTAGGTTAAAGATAACATCTTGAAAGAAGTCTGAAATAGGTCATAAGCATATCATGATTTAGTTTATCTTAAGTGAAGTAATCTTTGCTGATGGGTTAGTATGTATGTACAAACCTATGTTCTAGATTTTTGATAACACATAGAGTATGATCAGTTCTACAAGAGTATCTGAAAGATTCGAAGAAATTGATAAGCTCCATGAATCAACCAGATGCAAATAAGTGATAGTGTTGATTCTGACTCTGTGAACATTTAAAAACTGTGAACATAACCAAGTAAATGATGAAACCATCAAAGAAAAAGAGTGTTTTACTAAAGTGACTAATCTTACACACACTCATCATCATGCATCTTAAATTGTCATATCAAATTTGGAGATATGCATGAATATGACTATTGGTGATAAACATGTTGAAAATTCAAGTATATGATGAGGAACATGGATTTTGAAAACAAACCTGGCAGGACCCATTTAATCATGGGTACCAAAAATAAAAATTTATCTCACCTGCAGGTGCTTGGTCTATCTGACCACGCTAAGGAATATTGAAGCAGATGACTTCAGATAAGAAGATTCAACCAACAGAAGGCTTAAGACATTTTAAAAAAATTTATGACAAAATCCTTATTTGTCGAAGTTTATCCTTGAAGACTTGCAGAGCTAACTATAATGAAGCTCACATGGTTGCTGATCTCTATATGAAAGCAAACCATTCACCCTAAGATAAAAAAAGACTTATATACTCAATCATCAAAAGCATATCATCTGAAAAAGAACTCTCGAGAAACTCATTATGGAAGCAGAACTCCACAAGTACAAACTGTCAAAGAAGACTACGTTTGTAGTTCTATCAAACTATCGTAGAGTTATTAGTCCTGAAGATATCTATTTCTATGATCCCAGGAAGTTTAAATGATTATGATGACTTCAGTCAGAATGAGATGTGGAAGGTTGCCTTCAGATGCAAATGAAGAAAAAGAAGTCACACCTCTCTGAGAAGATAGTATAAACTATGGGGGAGCAGTGATCTGTAATGAAAAAACAGCACTGAAAGTATCAGAAATACACTATGAAGTAATGTACCAATTACAAAGTCCTAAAACTTTGTAGCTAATGAACCAAATGAAGATCCATAGTTAGTAGGAACGTCTCAAAACGTACAACTGATAACCTTGTCAACCACCTAACTCAAAATCGTGGAGCGCCAACGATCAAACATCTGATCGTAGTGTAAGAGCAAGAGGACACCATGATTACAGCCAATACAAATGTCTAAAGTTGGCAGATAAACTTCTCAACATAAAAAGGTCAACTGAGATATTAGTGCTAATCAATTCTAAAGTTTTTTATCTGGAAAGTGCCTCAAGGACAAACCTGACCCTTAGTTCACTCTTAGAGGTTGGCCCTTCCTGAGCTATCTTAACCCAGAAGGAATGCCTAGTTAAGTTCATCTCAAGGACCAGGACAGACAACGATTGTAGAGTAGTTTCTAAAGTGAACTCGATGATCGTAGTGCAACCTCAACGATCGTAGAGTAAGCTCAATGATCGCAGTCTTCCCGGAGGATACACTAACTAATAGGGAGCTCAGAAGAACTAGATAAATGCCCAACTATTCAGATCGTGTGGAGATAAGTTCGAATACAATTTGGAAAGATGCTCTGCAGACTCACATCAGAAGTTTAGTGCCCAAACTATCATGAGGTACATCAGTGGTTAAGTCATGCAATTTCAAGATGAGGATTAGTGTCAAAACATCCACTGAAGCATCTCTCAGAAGATGATCGTTAAGTAGACAAAGAAAAATATACAGTTCATAGGTACCTCACCAAGCTACTCTATGTACTGAAAAAGGTCAACAGTCAATCCACGTCAGTAACTCCTTTTTCCTTAAAAGGAACATCAAACTGAAAAGTTTATGGGGAGTTACAATTTCTTACTAGGCGTCGTGCAACCAATGACTGGTTGACACATCATAGCTTATGCAGAGTCAAAAGGAACTGTCATAAAGACAAATTCAAAATATCCAAACAGTTATCAGAAGCTATCGAACCTCTCTCCCTCTCGTTTTCAAACCCTAAAATCCTCTTCAAAGCCTGAATTCATTAAACCTCTAGATTCACCCAAATCGTATTCAACTATCTCTCATAAGAAGTCTTAAACTAAGTACCCATTTATTTCGAACCCTTAAAATGGAAGAATGACGTGTTATAACCGGAATCCAACTCGACTTCAAGAAGTTTGAAAGATCAGAAAGGAAGTTTAGAGATATATTTGAGCTTGTAAAGAATGTTGGGTTTTCTGAATGCTTGCAAGTGAACACTCTGGTCTATACAGAGCTGGTGAAGCAATTCTACTCCAATGCATCAATAGATTCTGGGCTTCAATCCACAAAGGTCAAAGGAGCAAGTCTGAAGATAAGGGCATTAAACTTCAATCAATGCCTAGGGTTTCCGAACCAAGGCCTGATAAACCTTGATGAAGTTGACATTGAAGAAGGCAAGAGGTTAATGCGTTACAAGAGGGACATAAATATGAAGGATATGAAGAAGGAGTTTCCTGAAGAGTTTGAATTTCTGGCAGAAATTACAGGAAAATGCATCTTGTATAAAGACATTGCACATGATACTGTAAGTGATCTACAACTGAGAGTCATGACTGCAATCGTCATGAAGCAGTAGATGAACTTTGGAGCCCTTCTAATGGATTGGTTGACCAAATGGCTGGAAAAGGCCGAGATGAAAAAGTCTACAGATAAACCATTCACAAAGGTTTTCATGGTAGACTCTTGAGCATTGTACTAAAGAAGAAGCTAAAAAGCAAGATAAGGGATGATGAGGGAGAACCACTAAATGTCCACAAAGTGATGTCCCCGCAGCTGTTTGAAAACTGGAAGAAAATCCTAAGGAGAACAAGAGGCTAATAACTTCTGGCAGCAACAGTAAGGTCTCGGCAAAGAAGAGAAAGGCTCGAGAGGAGGAAAGCAAATGATCCCATTCTGATGACTCTGTATCAGTAGCAGCCACACCAGCAAAGAAAAAGTCTAACAGTGTGAAGAATACACAGGCTCCACCAATCAGTCTCTCGACTGACAACAAGAGACATGGAGCAGGAGAAGAACAAGCATCAACTGCAGAAACCCCAAAGAGAAGAAGGAGTAACAGATTACTCTAAGGGTCATCCAAAAAGAAAGCAAAGGTAACGAAGAAATCAGTTACAGCTTCTCAAGAAAGTTTATCTACTGAAGAAGAGAACGTAGAGTTAGAAGATGAGAAGGAAACTAAAAGCCTCAAGACTGAACCCTCAAAGAGCAAGTCCAACAATGAAGAAGAAGCTGAATCTAGTAAAGAAATAGCTAAATCTACTGGTGAAGAAAAATGTGCTAGCCCTATGGCTAACACTCAGAGTAGCATTATGAGTTAATCTCATCTTTTGTGTTAAAATGGGATAGTAGCATTTATAAAATATACCTGTATTAATCGTGTAAGTCACTGAAGATTGGTGTATGAATATAAATGCAGTATTATTATGATATGTGTTAGAAAATTTTAAATAGTAAATTTTCTATTTAATGTTATGTGAATTCAAGAGATCGATTTGGAAAATGTTCTTTAAAAACGAACTTAACCCACTAAGTAGGAGAAAGACTTCCAAATCTCTAGAATTTAAAACTCTCACATAATGATCATCCGATTGTTTAAATAAATAGCGATTACATACTAAGTAATCATATGATAATAAATCCGAGTAACGTGTTAGAATTTTTGTTTCACTAGATAATGGCGCCGCAGACGTGGACTCGTGAACCAAGATATTGAAGAGTCGCTTAATAATGCAATGGGATCTCAACAAAACCCAATGCAAGATTTTATTAACATGATGGTTAAGCCATGAGGAATCAAGCTCAACTGCAGGAAATCAAAGCAGCACCCAAATAGTAAACTTTAAGACTTCAAGGCAAGAGGACCGCCAGAGTTTAGAGGAACAATGCAGACCGATAGAAGCCCAAATGTGGGTAAAGGAGATTGAGAAGGCCTTGGTTATTGCTAGAGTAAAGCGAAGAATGTAAGACCATTTTTGCTACCTACTTAATGAAGGGGAGGCTAGCTATTGGTGGGATGCCAACCGTAACAAAGCCGAATCGGAATCGTGACTTGGGAAGCATTCAAGAAGTTGTTCTTCGAGAACTACTTCCCCGAGAGCTGCTCAAAGCAGAATGGAGATCAAGTTCTTGGAACTAAAACAGAGAATATGTCAAGATCGTAGTATGTCTTGCTAAATTTAATGAATTGGCCGATTCGCTCCGGATCGTGTGGACACAGAGGTGAGGAAAGCGAGAAGGTTTGAAAATGGACTAAAGCCGTGGATTTATAGTAAGGTAGCGGTTTTACAAATCCCATCATTCTCAACTCATTGGAAAAAGCTCTTATAAGCGGAAGGAGGAAGCGAAGCGGTCTCAAGATACAATCGGAAAAGAATAAGAAGAAATCGTAAGGTGGGAATCAAAATGTCAAGAGTATGAAGCAACAATAAGAAGCGGAAATGGAGCAAAGTGGGGGGTAGTAATCTGGAGATGCAAGCAAGAAGCGTGCAACAAAAAGAAGCTCTGTGTGTGTGGGATCTGTGGAAAGGGTCACCTTGGGAGGCTTTGGAAAGGAAAAATGATATGTTATACATGTGGACAAGAAGGGCATACCTCACCCAATTGTACTAAGGTGAAGAAAGGAGGTTGCTTTAATTGTGGTGAAGTGGGACATCGGATCAAGGATTGCCCAAGAAGAAAAGCATGGATGGCGGAAATGGCGGCGAAGGCACAACATAAAGACAACCAAAGGAGGACCAAATTTCACCAAACAAGCCAACAACACGGACATTCAATATGACAAAGGTAAGATGTGGGCATCCAGGAGGTGGTGTCGTATAATTCCGATCAATGATATAAATGCCTATGTGTTTATTCGATTCGGAGCTTCATGTTCTTTTGTATCTCGATGAATTTGCTCAAAGATTAAGTTTACCACATGAACTATTAAAACACCCAATGAATGTAGAAGTAGCAAACAAAGAAATTATCCTCGTAGACTACATCTATAGGAACTGCTGTGCTAATGTAAGAGGTTTTAAGCTTAACGTGGATTTGATAACGATTCGCCTTGGAGAGTTTGATGTAATCCTTGGGATGGATTGGTTATCAAGTCATGAAGCGGTCATTGATCAGAAGAAAAGTGCGCATACACCTAAAGACTCCGATAAGTCAAAGGTGGTATTTTATGGCGATAATCGCCAAGACAATCTTGTTGTTCGACGATGATGCAAGCAAGGAAGTTGCTTAGGAAGGGTTGTATAGGTTATTTGGCTCACGCCAGGATACCCACGTAATCGAGGGTGAACTGGGTCAAATACCTATTGTAAAGGGAATTCGCCGACGCTTTTCCCGCATGAAATTCCAGGATTGCCACCAGATAGAGATAGAGTTTGGTATCGATTTGGCACCAGGGACATCACCGATATCCAAAGCACCGTGTCGTATGGCTCCTGTAGAGATGAAGGAACTGATGGTTCAACTACAAGAGTTGTTAGATAAGGGATACATTCACCAAGCATATCACCATGGGGGAGCACCCGGTCTTATTCAGAAAGAAGAAGGATGGGTCATTAAGACTTTATATCGACTACCGAGAGTTAAACAAGGTCACCATTAAGAATAAATACCCATTGCCCGTGATCGACGATTTGTTTGATCAACAAGAAGGGCAAAATACTTTTCAAAAATTGACTTGAGGATCGGTTATTACCAACCAAGGTGAGACATGAGGATGTTCCAAAGACGGCATTCTAACTCCTGTATGGACACTTTGAGTTTCGGTAATGTCTTTTGGGTTAACTAATGCACCAAAGAAGATTCATGGATTTGATGAACAGAGTGTTTAAGCAGTATTTGGATAAGTTTGTTGTCGTGTTCATCGACGACATTCTTGTATATTCCGAGACAGAGGAAGATCACGTTGAACATCTAAGGAAAGTGTTGGAGACGTTAAGGAGGGAGAAGTTGTATGCAAAGTTCTCCAAGTGTGAATTTTGGTTGCGGAGAGTGCAATTTTTGGGTCACGTTATCGATAAAGATGGTGTTTCTTGGAGATCCAAAGAAAAGTAGAAGCGGTTATCAATCGAATGCATGCCAAAGACACCGGCTGTAAATTAGGAGTTTCTTGGGATTAGCAGGATACTATCGAAGATTCATCCAAGATTTTTCAAAGGTAGCATCGCCATTGACCAACCTTACTAGAAAGACAGTGAAGTTCGTTTGGATGGAAAAATGTGAACAGAGTTTCATGGAATTGAAGAAGAGGCTCAGTCAAGCACCTGTGTTGGCTTTACCGGACAACATGGGAGGATTTGTAGTGTATAGTGATGCGTCACACAAGGGTCTTGGCTGTGTACTGATGCAGCGATGGCAAGGTCATTCGGTACGCTTCACGCCACCTAAAGGACTATGAGAAGGGTTATCCGACTCATGACCGGAGTTAGCAGCAGTAGTTTTGCCTTGAAAATTTGGAGGCACTATTTGTATGGAGAGAAGTGTGAGATATATACGGATCATAAGAGTCTAAAGTATATCTTCACCTAGAAGGAGCTAAATATGAGGCAGCGCCGATGGCTAGAATTGATCAAGGATTATGATTGTGAGATTCTGTACCATCCAGGCAAAGCAAATGTAGTGGCTGATGCCCTGAGCAGAAAAGGCAGAGAGAAGTTATTGAAGTTAACCATTCAAGAGGAATTGGTGAAGGATTTCGAATGACTTGACTTAGAGGTTAAGTACCCGACGGAGGTCAATGAGAAATTATTTATTGTGGCAGCGAGCCCTACTTTATTAGATAAGATTAAAGAGGCTCAAGAGAAGGATCTAAGATCATGACAAAAGATCAAGAAGCTTAGCAATGAAGGGGATGAATTGAAATACAAGATTGATGGCACCTTGATCGCTAAGATTTGAAGGATCTAATTTGGGTACCAAGTATACCGTAACTAAGAGAAGAGATTCTCGCAAGAAGCACATAATACGAGGTACTCGATACACCTGTGAAGCACAAAAATGTATCAAGACTTACGCCAACACTTTTGGTGGCCAAACATGAAGAGAGATGTTGCGAGAATGTGTCAAGAAATGTCTAACTTGTCGAGAGTCAAGGCGTAACATCAACGATCGAGTGGGACTATTACAACCTTTAGAGATTCCAGAGTGGAAATGGGAGCACATCACGATGGATTTTGTGGTGGGACTTCCAAAGAACGCAAAAGGGACACGATGCCATATGGGTGATCGTAGATCGCCTTACTGGCCTCGGCTCACTTTTGCCGATCAAGATCGTATAGTCCGGACCAAATAGCCAGCCAAACTATACATCAAAGAAATTATATCGAGACATGGCGCATCAAGATCTATTGTGTCTGATAGGGATCCGCATTTCACGCCAAACTTCCGGAAGAGTCTTCAAGAAAGAATGGGGACGCAATGATGGATGAGCACCGCGTATCATCCGCAGAATCCGATGGGCAAAGTGAGAGAACGATTCAAACACTTGAAGACATGCTCGAGCTTGTGTGATGGACTTCAAGGGTAGTTGGAGGATCATCTTCCATCGTAGAGTTCGCATATAACAATAGCTACCACGCCAAAGATCGGAATGCCGCCAGACGGAAGCAATCATGGGGAGGAAATGTAGAACGCCCAGATCTTTGGGATGAAGTGGGTGAACGCCAACTATTGGGACCGAATCGTGCAAAGCAGATCGTAGAGACCATTAAGGTGATTAGAGCCCGATCGGTAGCAAATTTCAAGATCGCTGTAAGAAGTATGCAGACTTACATCGCCGTAAGCGAGATTTTAAGGTGGGAAGCCATGCATTTTTGAAAGTATCTCCTTGGAAAGGAAAGATAAGGTTTGGAAAGAAAGGTAAGTCGAGTCCAAGATTTATTGGACCTTTTGAGATCTTGAAGAAGATAGGCGAAGTGGCGCGTTTAGGTAGCTCTACCTCCCGAATCGAACATATTCATAATGTGTTTCATGTGTCGCTACTACGACCATATAAGCCTGATTATAAGCATGTGATATCGCACGAGCCAATTCAGTCGAAAAAGATTTATCGTGACGAGGAAATTCCAAATAAGTTTTAGATAGAAAGGAACAGAAATTGCGAAATAAGGTTATACATTCTGTAAAAGTTCTTTGGAGGAACCACAATGCTGAAGAAGCTACGTGGGAACTTGAAGAAAGGATAAGAGAAAATTACCCACACCTTTTTGAGTAACCATATATGTAATTCCTAGGGATGTAATTTTATAAGGGGGGAGGATGTAATAACCGTGAATCTTAAGTCACCATGTATGTATGTACATTTTTTTTTAAACTTTGTATTATATATGGATACATACATTTATGGATTTCATTAAAAATGAAAGCCTTGTGACCTAATTATACATTAGGTAAGGATATTAAATAACCTAAGGGTTATGGTAACACTAAAAAGTTAGTATTTTATACGATACTAACTTAAGTGGGTAAACTTAGTATTTCAAATGACTAATAATTTTAAACCTAATTCTTGTAAAGCTAATTAGGTTATGAGATAAAATCATATGTATAAGTAATTAAACTTCATATGATTGGAGATGAAAGCCCTAAATTATCAAATTGGGTAACATTATTAAAATTGTTGGACTATGTTTTTATCTAGCCCAAATCAATTAAAAGAAAAGCCCAAGGAAAATAAATTGTAATCCAATACTTAGCCCACTTGATTGGGGGTATTCTAGACATTTGATTAATCAAAATTGGGCATTTAAAATAAAAGCTAAATGGTGGATATTATGAGGATCCTAAGTGGATTAATTAATCTAGCTTGTCCATTAGTAGACATGAATAAACATAAGGACAATGTTGTAAGGCTCCCATTGGTTGCCACTCCATTATGCACATTTAATCATGTTTAACCTAAGGTAAGTAATAATAAAAAGTTTTTACCTAATGGGAAACAAAATAATTGTGGGAGAATTATTAATGAATTGGCCATTTCATTTTGTAAACACAATTCATTCTTCCAACATCTCATTTTCTCTCCATCTTCTTCATCTTCTTCTTCTACCTCTTGCTCCCAAGCTAGCCAACTTCAAAGAGAAAAAAGAAAGAGAGAATTTCAGCCATAGGAAGAAGAATTATAGGAGTTCTAGTGGTTTATGCCCCCTAAGTTTATTAGTTACTTTGGAAAATCAAGGAAGGTAGCCACTAAGTCAAGTCAATGTATAATGTACCTTCATCTTCTTCTCTTACCTTATTTTGATAGCTTGAGTTTTGATGGGGTTATAGACAACTACTCAAGATACACTAGTTATACATACCATCATGCATGGAACTAAGTATCTTGAGTGTTAGATCAAAGACTTAGAGGAAGAAAATGAGCATATGTTCTCCAAGGGTGAAAACTCTTGTTTTTCTTCCACTAAATCTTGTGTAACTCAAGTTCTACAACTTGGAATTATGATCCGTCAAGGGGGGTGCTAGATACATGAGTTATCTAGTAAACCCAAGTGGTAGATCACAAATATAGCATGTTTTGAAACCTTTGAGATTTTTTTTTACAAAAACAGTCCACTTTATATGCGAAAGCCTTGAAATCCAAAAATCAGCTACTGACTTATTTTTCATGAGGCTGTTTCGGCTAGTTCCTTGTCTTGTAAAAATCTGGAAAAATATTACAAAGGTACCTTATGAAGTTATCTACGCTGTTGGAAAAAGAACGGACACGCTTTGAAAGTTATATTGTGCGTAATGACTATTTCCGTAAAGGACTCCATAAATATTATCCTACTTAATATCTCACTGTATACACCTTGGAAAATTCCAAAATGTTTACAGTAGCTTCATATATGTTAAGAGAGCATACCTCGAAAATGTCAGATTTTTCTGAGCAAAACTCAATTTTTAAAAATAGAGCAAGATCTGAGTGTTTTGAGCACTTTAAAATAGTAAATCATTTTCTAAAATTCTAGAAAAATTAGAGGATCATTGTTGGTTCATATTCTATTAAAATCCAGAAGCTGAGAAATTTTGGATTCAGTTTGCTATTTTTCCTAAAAATGATTAGGTTGTAAATAAAAGGAAATAAATAGTTAAATGATGTCTTTAATGAGAAAAATATGATTTTTATGCTTGAATGCTCATAATATATTATATCATGACTATCTTAGGGCATTTTGGTAATTTATAATAATAAATATTACTTATGACCTTTTATGGATATTAAATAAGAGGTTATTAAAGGATGAACAATTAGAATAAATTGTTTATTAATTTAATAAATCATTGAATATTATTAAAATACTAATAATATTATAATATGATGTTGTTATGTAAATAAAAATATTAGATTAGAGTATTATTATTAAATAATAATATTCGAGATTAAATAAAATATTATTAAATGATTAATAATATTAGTAAGTGAATAAAATATTATTAAATGATTAATAATATTAGTAAGGGATAAAATATTATTAAATGATTAATAATATTAGTAAGTGAATAAAATGTTAGTAATGATTTAAAGTATTATTAGTGAACCAATAATACTAGAAGGTGAATTAATATTATCTAAGTTAATAATATTATGTGAATTAAAGGTAGTCAATTAATAACACTATCTAGACATGATAATGTTTATAAGAACTTATTGAATGTATGATATCTATGTGATTACATAATCGATGTTATGCAATGACTAATTGAAAGACTAATTATAGGTCTCTCAAAGGAAGATATTTTAACTACATAGTGGATAGAAATTTATTTCAGAAGTCAGAACTCTACGATCGAGGCAAGTTTCCTAACTCAACTTGAGTTATTATTTTCAAAGAATATTAGTGAATAATTATTGATGATTATTCACGCCTTTATTGATTATTGAAATTGCACTTTGTGTGCAATTGAATTCATGTTCTACCGTTATTGAACTGTGAATTAAATTAAAGTTCTTCATTTATGAACTGCTTATGATAGATCTATGTTAATTGTATCACCAGATCAAGCATGTCTAAATTTGTTAAATCAAATGGATTTTAAATAACTCGTTTATTAATTGATATGGTAAGAACTCTTGACCGAGAAATGGACAAATTTGATTAAGGCATGATATCAATGTCGGATTATTAAGTGTTTATGCATAAATCACGGGTATGAAAGGTCGATCCCTTGAATACCAAAACTTATTAAAAGGTCCAGTTTTAAATCAATCGAGCACCTTGGCAAATGTTCATGGTTATTCAAAACCACTTAGTTCATGTTATTCAATTATCGAATATTCAATTGTTGATTATTAATTCATGTTCCTTCACAATCTTATGGTTAATGTGAGTGTTGTACATTAGGTGATACTATTTAGTATCTATGTATAATACGTTGTGTGACGCCCCCAAATCCGGGTCTCTTCCAACCCGACAGATGGTGCTACACGGTGCTACAGTTCACATAAACATTCAATTGAAATGCTTCAAAAGAACGGATATGTCTTATATATATATCAAAGGAATATTTACATTACCCTAGGTTCTTTACAACCAATACATTGTGTTTATCATAATATCAATATTATTTCTTCAAAATCTATACTATTACATAAGCAAGCTACGGGTTCGCCTTTGCCTTCCCTTTATCTTTGTCGGATCCATCAGTTTGTTCTGTCTTAGCTGCATTCATATGGTTCAAGCAAGAATGAGCCTAACTAGCTCAGCAAGTACAACGATTCAAGGAAAATAGCATGCTTCAAACATATGAATCGTATATCTTCAATAACTGGACAATAGTTATGAAGTACTGTTGAAAATTCAAAATAGCACTTCTTTTCATTTAAAACGTTTTACAGCTACAATATTCAGTAAAACATCAATTCTGGTTCAAGACCGTAAGCATCTCATAAGTACTTTGAAAAGGACATCCCAAAGACAAAGTCCGTAAGTCCTAGATAGCTTACGAGAGACGCCTAGGTGATCAACCTATAGTACTCTATGTTGATCAACACTACATTCATTAAATATGTATACGCTTAAGTTGTGGCAACCTCACGTGCTCGCTGCTTGACGACACAAAACATTTTAGCATACTCAATCTACTTTTGAAAACCACAACAATATTAGTTTGGTAAATCCTTATCAACACTTGATAGAATAACATAGCATACATCTAGTCGAAAAAGGATTGGCTTTGACATTCATCAGATACTAACTCATGCGAAGAATACATGAATCACAAAGACTTGTCCAGATCGAATCGAACAAGGGTTAGAGTACTTGCCTTTAGCGTCTGCTACTATTTATACACGTGCACTTTTACGCCTTTTTAGGTCTCTACATTAGATGATAGCATAACGTAGAACATTAGATCATAATTGATCACACATGGTTCCTAAAGAATCTTACCCTACTTCTCAATCTAATTACGTATTAGAATTGTTATTTATAGGTTCCAACTTTCCATTACGTCCTTCTTCTATAAATAAGTAATTGACTTAAATTAACTCTCAGTGTTCATGCTTAAGACTTAATCATGTCTTAACAATGTTTCTTTTAAGATCTTCCTTTAATTGTTTATCAATTACTAATCATGTTCTATTTGTAAACATTCATTATTATCTAGGTCTTGAGGTCAGTATATGCAGTCACGGGGTTATTAGACTTGGTGCCATCATGCTACCACTTACTCCTCATCAAAAATCCGGACTTTCGGAGCCATGCATGCCAGTCTCTCTATGTTATATGTCATGCTACTTTGACTCTCCAGAGGGCTAATGGCCACTTTGGCATGGCGCAAGTATGGGTTAATTTGCCTTGTCTTTGCACTGCTGGCACCAACTCGTGCACCGTACACTTTGGACAGATTTTTCACAAGTTGAGATTCCCGGACTCGTAACTTCTTCGTTATAAGTCCAAATTGGCTCGTTCAAGAGCCTATGGGTCACAAATTACGTACTCTATGCGTTCATGTAAGAATTTTTATCTATTTTACTTCATTTGCTAAAATTTTGCCTATTGGTTCATTTTAACGAAAACTATAAACATTCGCGAACATTCAATGCTCGCTTCTTCGTTCTTAGTCGAAATAGAGCTATTTTTGAGCCCGCAACTCTATAATGCCAAATATGACTTGTCTCCATTGAAAACCAATGTCTCCAATACCAAACACAAAAAAATGACTTCCATTCCGAGAATTTCACGAATTCGACGATTATCGTCCAACCGTGTGAATTCCGGCAAAACGTTATTATTAGAGATTTGTTTATCACTCTAAACACATTCATTCCATTATCTAGACATCTCAACTTATGTATTACAAAACTTATAGTCCAATTTGGTTATGGCTTATCTATAAGTTCATAACAATAATTCTTAATACATGATTTTTTCATTTCCTTATGACTTATTCGGCTTGGTCCATTGCTTATCAACCTCTCTTATGTTCTCAACATCTATGTTCATTAGTTTACAATTCTCTTATCAACCTACCATGATAGAGATGAAGAAGACAAGATCATTTACCTTAGATGATTACTTCCCTTCTCTTTGCCAAGTCTAACAAAAGTTGAAAGGCTTTTAAGTGCTTATGGGCTCTAACAAATAAGTTGGTTTGAGAGAGAGTTGTTGGATGAAATTAATCAACCAAATAATGAAATGAAAGCTTTCTATTTATAGGCAATACAAGGTTAGGGCATTAAGGTCATTTAGGCCATCCCACCTCCTTAGTTAACCTCCTTACTATTCATTACTTGTTGCCCACAACTCTTATCCATTCCTTGGTCATTACTTAAAGTTCTTGCTCACCACTCCAAGTGCTTGGTTACCACTTCACCCATGGGTTGCCCCATGGATCTTGCTTTACCCATTGGATCATCCTTTGGGCTTACATTAATCTACCAAGAGCTTTATGTTATTACTACTTGGGCTTTAAGGATAATCTCACATAGGTTTACACCTCAATCTTATTGGACTTATATTTCATACAAAGTTACCTTAATTCATTTCATTAGGTTTTAATACCCTTATTCCCAAATTAAGTCCACATGCGAATTATTGCATTTTTCATACTTAGATTATTATTACATAATCCATCTCATTGATATTCTAACATTACGTATTTCTTAGAAATTCAAAAATAATTCTTGATAAGCGGTGAATAGTGTTTTTTGAAAACTTTCTCGGAAAAACATTTATTTTCATCTTGGAAAATCAAACACTTTAATTCTCTCACGTGGTTCGAATACTACGATATTCCGACGTTTCTAGGTTATAAAACGACATACATCTTATTAACACATATAATAACAATTAATATTATTTTATTCAATATTTAATTCTTTCAAATATTTTTACAAAGGATCCGAATTTCTCGGGCGTTACATACTTCCCCCCTTATAAAGATTTTATCCCTAGAATCTTGCCCTATAATACTCAAACAAAAGAGGATAATTCTTTCTCATCTTTTCTTCAAGTTCCCACGTTGCTTCCTCCACATCGTGATTCTTCCATAACACTTTTGCTAATGGTATTACCTTGTTTTGCAGAACATGCTCTTTTCTATCGATAATTTGAATCGGCATCTCTTCATATGTTAGATCCTTCTCAATTTGAATAGGCTCAAATTCTATCACGTGCTTGTAATCCGGTTTGTAAGGATGTAGCACTGAAACGTGAAATACATTATGTATTCTCTTTAGGTCTGGAGGTAACGCTACCCTAGAACTACCTCACATATCCGTTCTAATACCTCAAAAGGTCCTATAAACCTTGGGCTTAGTTTTCCCTTCTTTCCAAAGCGTATCTTTCCTTTCCAAGGAGATACCTTTAGAAATATGTACGAGCCTACCTCAAACTCTCTATTCTCTCGATGTAAGTCTGCGTATTTCTTCGGTCTATCTTGAGCTGCTACAAGACGCATTCGAATCAACTTCACCACTTCCGCTGTTTGTTGCACCAATTCTGGTCCTAGCATTCGGCGTTCTCCCACTTCATCCCAATACAATGGTGTTCTGCATTTCCTTCCATACAAAGCTTCATACGGCGGCATACCTATGCTTGCATGATAACTATTGTTATACACAAATTCTACTAATGGTAGATGATCATCCCAACTACCCTTGAAATCCATGACGCAAGATCTCAACATATCTTCTAATGTCTGAATTGTCCTCTCGCTCTGTCCATCGGTTTGTGGATGATATGCTATACTAAACTTCAAATGCGTCCCAAACTGCTCTTGAAGACTTCTCCAAAAGTTCGATGTGAATCGTGGGTCACGATCTGACACTATCGAAACAGGTGCTCCATGTCTGGAAATAATTTCCTTAACATAGAGTGTAGCTAACTGATCTAAGTTGTACTTAATTTGAATTGGCAAGAAGTGAGCTGACTTCGTCAACCGGTCCACTATTACCCAGATCGCATCATATCCCTTCTGAGTCATCGAAAGTCCCACCACAAAGTCCATCGTGATATGTTCCCACTTCCACTCTGGAATCTCCAGTGACTGTAACAAACCACTCGGTCATTGATGTTCGGCTTTAACTCTTTGACAAGTCAAGCACCTACTTAAATACTCGGCTATTTCTCTCTTCATGTTCGGTCATCAAAAATTTTATCGAAGGTCTTGATACATCTTCGTGCTACCAGGATGAATCGAGTACCTCGAACTATGAGCCTCTTGTAAAACTTGCTCCTTTAATTCCGTCTCATTCGGAACCCAAATTCTTCCCTCAAATCTTAATAATCCCTCATTATCAAGACTAAACTAAGTATCTTTTTTATTAGTCAACCGCTTCTTCATCTGGTCACACTCATCAGTTTTGAGTTGCACCTCCTTTACTCTGTCTACGAGGGTAAACTGAATCTCCATCGTAAACAGTCTCTGATCTGCCTCAAATGGCAACTTCACCTCCAAATCCATCCTTGTCATCTCCATTATTAACTCTGCTTGAGTTGTTCACAAAGATAACTTTTCCCGACCCTTTCTACTCAAGGCTTCGGCCACTATATTGGCTTTTCCAGGGTGATACAGGATTTCACAGTCGTAATCCTTTATCAACTCCAGCCACCTTCTCTGTCTCATATTCAACTCCTTCTATGTGAAAATATATTTTAGACTCTTGTGGTCCGTATATCTCACACTTTTCCCATAAAGATAATGTCGCCATATCTTTAAGGCAACACACCATGCCGCCAGCCAGCCCGCATCATGAGTAGGGTAAACTTTCTCATAATCTTTCAACTTAGATAGATGCATACGCAATGACCTTGCCATGTTGCATGAGCACGCAACCCAAATCCTTTTATGCGA
Source organism: Panax ginseng (assembly GCA_020205605.1). Lineage (NCBI taxonomy): Eukaryota > Viridiplantae > Streptophyta > Magnoliopsida > Apiales > Araliaceae > Panax > Panax ginseng. The sequence goes on from CM035136.1 coordinate 72,017,357, forward strand.
AAGCATCACTATAAACTACGAAATTTCATGTGTCATCTGTAATGACAAAACAGCGCTTCACTCAACTTCTTCTTCGGTTCTTGAAAACTATCTTCGCATTTCTCACCCCATACATATTTCACCGTCTTCCTCGTCAAGTTAGTCAGCGGAGTAGCTATCCTTGAAAAGTCCTGAATGAACCTTCGATATTAACCCTCTAATCCTAGGAAACTCCGTACCTCAGTCGGTGTTTTTCGGTTGTTCCCAATTCGTCACGGCTTCCACCTTCGCTGGATCTACGGAAATCCCTTCGTGGTCAATAACATGACCTAAAAACTGCACCCTCTCTAACCAAAATTCACACTTAGTGAACTTCGCATATAACCTCTCCTTTCATAGTGTCTCCAACACTATTCTTAGGTGTTCTGCATGATCTTCTGGCATCTTGAGTAGACTAGAATATCATCGATAAACACTACGACGAACTTATCCAAATATTGTTTGAACACTCTGTTCATCATGTCCATAAATGCAGCAGGTGCATTAGTCAACCCAAATGACATCACCAGAAACTCGCAATGACCATACCGAGTCCTTGAACGCCGTCTTTGGCACATCTTAATTCCTAACCTTCACCGATGATACCCCATTCTTAAATCTATTTTGAAAAATATTTTGCCCCTTCAACTGATCAAAAAGATCATTGATCCTGGGCAATGGATACTTATTCTTTATTATTAACTTTTTCAATTCTCTGTAGTCGATAAAAAGTCTCAATGATCCATCCTTCTTTTTGACAAACAGAACCGGTGCTCCCCACGGCGAAAGGCTCGGTTGAATGTACTTCCTATCCAACAATTCCCAAGCAATCGTATTCATCAACTCCTTCATTTCCACCGGCGCCATACGATACGGTGCCTCCTCGAAACCGTGTCGCCTCTGCACAATATCTATTATGAACTCTCGGTCTCCTATCCGCGAAAGACCCTTAACTCACTTGGAAATACATCCATGAACTCACTCACTATAGATATTTGTTCCATTGTCGCTCCCACTCTCTGGGTATCAACCACATGACACAAATAGCCTACACACCCCTTCCTCAATAATTTCCTAGTTTGTGTCATAGTAAGACAACATGAACGTCCCGACGATTTATTCCCATAAAATATTACATGAGACTAGTTTAATTTTTTAATATTTACACATTTCTTTTGACAATCTATCATTGCCCCATGATTTATCAACCAATCAATTCCGAGAATTACATCGAAGTCTCCTAACTTTATCGGTATTAGATCTGCCAATAATTTACACCCTCGAATGTCTACCCAACAACTTCTATAAATATCTTCTACAAGATTTATCTCTTCTGCTACCTTAATGTTCAAAGGTATAGGCAACTTTTCGGGAAGTAGTCCTAGTCGTCTAGCAAAATCACATGCGATAAACGAATAAGTAGCACCCGAGTCAAATAAAGACGTATGCATTTAAGTCGTTGATCGAATAATACTTGCAACTACGTCCCCCAAAGCCATCGCGATCCCTGGATAAATATATTAAAGGTACGGGCCATCGGCCCTACCCGTACCCGCTGTCTTGGCGGGCCCCAATAGTTAACTTACCACTATTGGCGCTTTTATACACGTCTGTCCCCTTCTTTGGGAAGTTCTTTGCATTGTGGTTTGTAGACCCACATATAAAGCACCCATTATTCTTCTTTGGGCTTGGACACTTTGGCGCAATATGCCCCTCCTGTTCACAGTTATAACACACGGCCTTACCTTTGAGATGACTCCTAAATGAGTCTTCCCATGTCTCTTGTGCCTCCATCTTCCTTTTTAGTGTCCTTAGTTTCACTTCGGGATTTCCTGAACTACTCACTTTCCACTTATACCCTTCACCACTCCCGCTGGCACCTTCATCCTTCACTCCCCCATCCACCTTTCCCTTGCTTTTCTTGTCCTTGTGGTATTAGCTCAACGCCTCACTACCACCTTCGGCAATTATTGCCTTCTCTAACACAATCCCAAAGGAAGTACTTTGGAATACAGAGATACGATTATAGAGCTAGGGTTTCAAGCCCTGCTCCAATCGTCGAGCTTTCTCACCTCCTCGGTATCCACTTGATGTGGAGCGAACCTTGCCGTTCATTAAACTTGGCGGCATATCGGGAACCGCTATGTCCCTTGTTTTAAATCTAGAAATCGCATCTCCATCCTTCCCTGCATGCTTGTGGGAAAGTAGTTCTCGTAAAATATTTCCTTGAATCTCTCCCACTTTATAGCATCTATTCCGACCCTCGCCTGATTGGCCTCCCACCAAAAGTTGTCCTCTCTCTTCATCATGTAGGTTGCAAATGTAACCTTTTGGGCCTCGTCGACATTTACTATTACAAATGCCTTCTCAATCTCCCTAACCCACGTTTGGGCTTCGATAGGGTCCGTAGTTCCTTTGAACTCCGACGGACCCACACTCTTAAAGTCCTTAAATGTAGTAGCTCGTACTACACCAGGATTTACGAGGATATTAGCCCCTGTTTGATTAAACGTTGCGGTTAAAAGGTTCAAAAATTCTTGTATGGGGTTAACTTGGGACCTCCTCCCCGGTTGATTCGTGTTCGCACTTTTGGTACGTGGTACTCTTCTTGGCGGCATTCTCATTGTTATAATAAAAACACATATTTCGTTATTATGCATTTCCTGTCAGTTAGTTATTATTCAATGATAAATAATAACTTAAACATTCATTACTCAACATTTTCGAAAATGGAAACTTATATTAATTCATTGTAGTATAATACTACATCGGTTACATAACACATCCTAAGCTGGATACATTACTTTCCGAAAATTGGGATTTACAAAAGACTACCCTTGATTATACAAAAGAGGGTTTTACGTCACTACTAGATACACAAATATGTACATACCTAACTATTCTTATAACTACTCGATCATATCTGCCTTAAGGCATTCTAGAAATCTGCTTTGGCAAGACCGACAATAATATCATGACTGATAGTATGTCGCGTCTGCCCTGTCTCAACAGGATACCCAGCTACCTACAACTGGAAATCCTCATGAGAACTCCTATGAATATAGGACATTCTCTCTATCTTCTGTTTCTTGGTCTTTAGCTCGCTCCTAAGCTCAAAGACCTCCTGTTTTAGCTCATGGACCTTGTCCTTAGCCAAAACTCTCTCATCATGTTCCTACTCCCACATGGACTCCACGTCCGTCTTGTCCTCTATAACTGCTTGGAGCTCCGCCTTTAGCTCCTTGACCTCCTGACAGTAGTGTGCGTTCCTATCTATCACTGACATGAACAGTGACATTGTCGACTCCCCTAAAGTTATCTGTGCTACTATAGCCACTGGATTGAAGGATACTACCTCCACTTCCTTTTCCAACATGTCGTCAAATACCGACATGAGGTCTAAGCTTTCAGAGTCTCCAGACTCCACCACAACTATCTCAGGATCTGCTGCTATAGGGTTCAGTATGATTTCTATCTGGTTTACCGACCCTTCACTGACTACCTGTACATCTCTATTTACACCTGACATCTATAACAACAAAAAGAGTTGATTAGTAAATGTCAGTATAATAAATCACATAACATATATGATTCATTTGTATAAGGTTAACTTCCATCTTTTATTCTTTAACTTTTCTTAAGGTTATGACTTAAGCTTTTATTTCCCCCCTTAAGTTTTATAACCTATTTCTTTGATACCAACCTGTGACCCACCCAAATCCAGGTCTTTTCCAACCCGACAGATGGTGCTACACGATGCTACAGTTCACATAAACATTCAATTGAAATGCCTCAAAAGAACGGATATGTCTTATATATATGTCAAAGGAATAATTACATTACCCCAGGTTCTTTACAACCAATACATTGTCTTTGTCATAATATCAATATTATTTCTTACAAAATCTATACTATTACATAAGCAAGCTAAGGGTTCGCCTTTGCCTTCCCTTTATCTTTGCCGGATCCATCAGTTCGTTCTGTCTTAGTTGCATTCATATGGTTCAAGCAAGAATGAGCCTAACTAACTCAGCAAGTACAACAATTCAAGGAAAATAGCATACTTGAAACATATGAATCGTATATCTTCAATAACTAGACAATAGTTACGAAGTACTATTGAAAATTCAAAATAGCACTTCTTTTCATTTAAAACATTTTATAGCTACAATATTCAGTAAAACATCAATTCTGGTTCAAGACCGTAAGCATCTCATAAGTACTTTGAAAAGGACATCCCGGCACAAAGTCCGTAAGTCCGGTATAGCTTACGAGCACGTCTAGGTGATCAGCCTATAGTACTCTATGTTGATCAACACTACATTCATTAAATGTGTATACGTTTAAGTTATGGCAACCTCACGTGCCTGCTGCTTTTGACAAAAACATTTTAGCATACTCAATCTACTTTTGAAAACCACAACAATATTAGTTTGGTAAATCCTTATCAACACTTGATAGAATAACATAGCATACATCTAGCCGAAAGGATTGGCTTTGACATTCATCAGATACTAACTCATGCAAAGAACACATGAATCACAAAGACTTATCCAGGTCGAACTGGAACAAGGGTTAGACTACTTGCCTTTAGCGTCTGCTACGGTTTATACACGTGCACTTTACGTCTTTAAGGTCTCTACATTGGATGATAGCATAACATATAAAATTAGGTCATAATTGACCACACATGGTTCCTAAAGAATCTTACCCTACTTCTCAATCTAATTACGTATTAGAATTGTTATTTATAGGTTCCGACTTTCCATTACGTCCTTCTTGTATAAATAAGTAATTGACTTAAATTAACTCTAAGTGTTCATGCTTAAGACTTAATCATGTCTTAACAATATTTCTTTTAAGATCTTCCTTTAATTGTTTATCAATTACTAATCATGTTCTATTTGTAAACATTCATTATTATCTAGGTCTTGAGGTCGAAATGCAGCACACTATTGCACATTGACTCTTGGACTTACTCCTCCTCCAAAACTCCTCAAAAATCCGGACTCGCAGGCATGCGAGTCTCTATGTTATATGTCGCGCTACGGCGTGACTCTCCAGGGGCTGATGGCCACTTTGGCGCTGCAGCGTGGGTTAATTTGCCTTGTGTTGGCGCCGCGGAGCCAGCTCTGTGAGCCAGACACTTTGGACAAATTTTTCACAAGTTGAGATTCCCGGACTCATAACTTCTTATAAGTCCAAATTGGCTCGTTCAAGAGCCTACGGGTCACAAATTACGTACTTTATGCGTTCATGCAAGAATTTTATCTATTTTACTTCGTTTGCTAAAATTTCGACTATTGGTTCATTTTAACAAAAACGATAAACATTCACGAACGTTCAACGCTCGTTTCTTCATTCTTAGTCGGAATCCGCCTATTTTCGAGTCCACAACTCTATAATGCCAAATATGACTTGTCTCCATTGAAAACCAACGTCTCCAATGCCAAACACAAAAAATGACTTTCATTCCGAGAATTTCACGAATTCGACGATTATCGTCCAACCGTGTGAATTCCGACAAAACGTTATTACTAGTTATTTGTTTATCACTCTAAACACATTCATTCCATTATCTAGGCATCCCAACTTATGTATTATAAAACTTATAGTCCAATTTGGTTATGGCTTATCTATAAGTTCATAACAATAATTCTTAATACATGATTTTTCATTTCCTTATGACTTATTCTTATTGGTCCATTGCTTATCAACCTCTCTTATGTTCTCAACATCTAAGTTCATTAGTTTACAATTCTCTTATCAACCTACCATGATACAGATGAAGAAGACAAGATCATTTACCTTAGATGATTACTTCCCTTCTCTTTGCCAAGTCTAACAAAAGTTGAAAGGCATATAAGTGCTTATGGGCTCTAACAAATAAGTTGCTTTGAGAGAGAGTTGTTGGATGAAATTAATCAACCAAATAATGAAATGAAAGCTTTCTATTTATAGGCAATACAAGGTTTGGGCATTAAGGTCATTTAGGCCATCCCACCTCCTTAGTTAACCTCCTTACTATTCATTACTTGTTACCCACAACTCTTATCCATTCCTTGGTCATTACTTAAAGTTCTTGCTCACCACTCCAAGTGCTTGGTTACCACTTCACCCATGGGTTTCCCCATGGATCTTGCTTTACCCATTGGATCATCCTTTGGGCTTAGTAGTTAACTTAATTAACTTATCTTTGGGCTTGCATTAATCTACCAAGGCTTTATGTTCTTACTACTTGGGCTTTAAGGATAATCTCACATAGGTTTACACCTTAATCTTATTGGACTTATATTTCATACAAAGTTACCTTAATTTATTTCATTAGGTTTTAATACCTATATTCCCAAATTAAGTCCACATGCGAATTATTGCATTTTCCATACTTAGATTATTATTACATAATTCATCTCGCCTTGATATTCTAACATTACGTATATCTCGGAAATTCAAAAATAATTCTGAGCGATAAACCAGTGAATAGTGAATAGTTTTTCTCAAAACTTTTATTTTCGGAAAAAACACTTTATTTCTCATTTTCGAATACTACGATATTTTGACGCTTCTAGGTTATGAAAATCAAACACTTTAATTCTATTATTTTATTCAATATTTAATTCTTTCAAATATTTTTACAAAGGATCCGATTTCTAGGTTATTAGAAATCTGACATACATCTTATTAACACATATAATAACAATTAATTATTATTTTATTTCATTTGATATTATTAATTAATTCATTTGAAATATTTTTAAGCCCAATTCATTAAAAGCTGACAGTGGAATTCGAATCAAAGGATCACCGAATGGGTAAAACCCATGGGGCAACCCATGGATGTCACATGGGGTGGTGTATTTGAGAGAGAAAGAGAGCTATTCTTGCAAAACATACACTTTGGAAGCTTGATCATAGAGTTTTCCAACAAAGAAAACCAAGAGTTCTTAAGGTATAATCCTTACCTTTCATCTCCATCTCTTTTAGATTTTCTTTCATATTAGAGAATCATAGAATGGGTGGAATATGTCTTGTGTGAGGATTTAAAGATGACTTACCATAGATTCAATCTCTATAAGTCAAGAGATTATAAGAATCATAAGGTTTAATATAGTTTTGAACCATGAAAACATTGATAGTTGAGATCGATTGTTGATAAACAATTCAGCTCCATCAATGCGTTAGTATATGCATCTTGTTTGGTTAGGATGTAGATATGAAATTCATGGAGTATTCCATGTGATTTGGTTTAGAGAATCTTAGTAACGAAGTTATGGCAAATTTTACGGAAATAGACGTTAAACGTTGAAAACGTAGAAATTCCGGAATGGTAGTCGAAAGTTGTCGTGAGACTTGAAAACGTTGATTTTCAATGTCAACACGTGAGATAGGGTGATTAAGAGTTGTGGGTTCGAGAATCGTCGGATTCCGCCTTAAAACGAAGAAAACGAGCATTGAACTCTCATTAACATTACGAACATCTATAAAATGAACTCAATAGTGAATTCTAAGTTAACGGATTCGAAAGTGTTGAATTCTTATATGAACACGTAAAGGATGTAATTCCTGACTTATAGGAATTTGAATGGGTCAATTCGGATGTAAAACGATCAAATTAGGAAGCCGGGAGTTTCGTTAGTAAACCAAAACTGGTTTGGCCAACTGGTGCACAGACTCGGCTCCGTAGCGCCAAAACCAGTACAAAGTGGTGGCGCCGCAGTGCTAGACTCGGCCGAGTACCCTGCTAACTCGCGCCGCAACGCCACTAAAATACAAAGGATGTCGCGCCGCAGTGTCGGCAGTGGGAAAAAGTTGACCAAGTTAGGTTTTAAACTTCAATTGTTTCGAGACCTACCTGAGTTGAGTTTATATACTCAATAAATGTACTAATACTAATCCTATATTACCTATACTATGGTATATGGTATGAAACTTAGGAATGTAATGCATGTTAACAAGATATGTACAATGAACAACGTTGATACCTTATCAACGATGTTTGAGTCCGGTTAATAAATGTCAGTGAGTGATAAACCGGGACGAAGGGTAATAAGTCATGTTGACTTTAATAAAGATATTAAGTTAACAAAGACATTGAAGAGAAAGAAGCTTGTAGGAACAATGTGAATGGTTGTTTGATAGCTAATTAGAGTGTGCTATGTGAATATATCATGTAGATTCTGTAAAGGCTGTGTTCAGTCGAGTAAGTTATTTGAACATGTTGAAAGGCAAGTTTTCTTAACGCTTGTCTAACTTCAATGTTAGTCAAGTTTTATGTGATTCGTTGAACTGAATTGCAAAACTTGTTTTAAAGAAAGGGTCGATGCCAGATTTTAACTCGGCTAGACCATTCGTAATATATAGATTGATTATTATACATATCATTCTATATAGAAATGTTAACGCTATCCTATGCCAAGTAATTGGTACGGACGTGAAGGTAAGGTTTGTCTATGAACAACCAAAAGTATTTTTCATCGATTATTCGATGGGCACGCGAGTATGCCAAAAAAAATATTAAATGTAAATACGTTTAATGAATGAGTGTTGATTAAACGTAAATGCGGCCTTAGTGTTGTGGACTCCTTTGCAAGTATGAAAACTGAAATTTATTGTTCATGGTCTATTGACCGATTCAGAACTCCTAATCTATTCTATACTTTGGGAATTGATGTTATGAACTGTTAGAGTATTATTGATTCATAATACTTCATAACTATTATTCAGTTATGTTGGAATTGTTATATAATTCATGAATGTGGTATTCATGTTATCCTTGATTAAACTGGCTGAGCTGTCATGCTCACTTCTTGCGTGAATTATATAACTGCAGTTAAAGATGAACGTACTGTGAATGCCAAGAAAGATAAGGGCAAAGCTAAGATGGATGCTTAGGCATTTTGTAATAGTTTAGTAAATTTGTATGTATTATACATTATGAACAATGAACGATGTAACCGGTTTATGAACTTGGGAAAGATTATACTTTAATTGTAATAAGAAGATTGTAATTACCTTCATTTTGTTGTATTTCGATGGAATGATTGTATGGATGGTAGTACAGTGGAGCACCATCTGTCGGGTTGGAAGATACCCGAATTTGGGGGCGTCACAGGTTGGTATCAAAGCCTTAGGTTATAAAACTAAAGGGGGGAAAACAGTAGGCTAATAACCTCGTATACTTATTCAATACATACAACATACCATCATTCATACGTATTCGTTTAATACCTCAGATTCATTACTTCGTATAATACCTACATATTATATGATCATTGTTTTATTCATTAATCGCTTTACATTTCCTTCTCGTAAATCATTTTCATAAAACATTAGGTTTTAAGTCTACAGGCGAAATATTACGTTTTCCATAACTGAAATATTATTGGATATTCCATCTCACATCGATATTCTATCATTACGTATTTTTCGGAAGTTCAAAAATAATTCCCAAGCAGAAATATATGAATAGTGTTTTTCAGAAACTTTCTCGGAAAGCTTTTATTTTCGTCTTGGAAATTAAAACACTTTAATTTTACCACGTAGCCAAAATCCTACGATGTTCTGACATTTCTAGGTCATAGAACGACCTTCGATTAGCTTGCTCCATAAATAATCAATTAAATTCATTTAATAAAAATAAAAATTTAATTCTAAAAAATCCGATTTTCTCGGGCGTTACACCAAATTTGGTTATTCTTTACCATATAAATAGCTTGAGCTTCCCACAAAATTTTGTCATTCTGTCTAGGAGGGATGGAAGCTTGAAGAACTTGCTGCCGAAATAGGATCACATCATGATGATTGCTAGTTGGGAGATTCCATGAGGAGTCCAAAATAATGTGGCTCACCTTGGAAGATGAGGGAATACCTGAGTTGGACAGTAATGAGGTAGAGGGGTTGATGGGAGCACCATTCAACCAAGGGTCATACCAAAGAGAAGTCTGATTTCCCCTCCCAATAATGTACTTCAGATGTTGTATAGCACATTGGAGAAGCTTTAGGATTTTTTTTCCAAGTCCACGAGCAATCATGGCATGCCGTAACCTGCCAAATAGACTTGTCTTTCAAGAGAGTGTTTTGAATCCATTGTGCCCAAAGTGACTTAGAATCTCGATTGATAATTTGAAGGAAATGTTACATCAATAAGGCAGTATTCCAATCAAGGATGCTTTTTATGTGACGCCCCCAACATAGGTATACATCACCCATTCTGAGTCGCCAAATACGTGGTACATAAATCAAATACAACTTCTTTTATACAATACAACAAAAGCATAGCTTAGAGTTTTTACACGAATATTGTCTTCTACACAGTATTCAAACTCAAATGTAGTCCATATTACATTTATTATCACACTATTTCACTGAATAGTGAGGACTACTAATGCAAACATCTAGACCGTCACTCTGTTCCCCGACTAGTCCAAACTATATTTCATTTCCCGAAGAGAACAATGAAAACAAAGGGTGAGCTCAACTAGCCTAGTAAGAAATATTATGAGTAACATAATGCAGAATAAATTATCGTTGGCTTTCAATGGTGTTAAACTGATGAAATATAATTAACATCAAGATTAACTACAGTGAAACAAGCAATCCATTTGAAGAGTCAAGTAGAGCATGATATCTACTATCTTCTAAGATTTAAAAAGTTTATCATCAATTTTATCGCTGAGACTCAGCTTAATAAATAAACCACATCATCGAATCATCCCTGCACTACAGGCCAAGGATATTCATGTAATCATCAATGGTCATGATTATACCGAATAATCCATGGTCATAATCATACCAACAACTGTCCATCAATGCACTGCAAGCCAATGAGGATTTGTAACGCCCCAAAATCCGGTCTATCTTCACACCCGGATTCCGTACGCCACGAGTACATCCTTCATCCAACATACATCATTATATACCGAAATATAATAACATACACTCTCAAATCCCAGGTTCTGGAAACCTTATAACCTTTTTCATTACAAATAATAATAAATACATTATTCATTTCATCTTACAAGAGTGTCTTTTATCCACCACCAAGGATACATAATAGTTCATTAAACTAATCTATAATTCAATTTCATCTTTTTACATTAAAAGTCTTCACTTAATCTTCTCGCTCAATCACCTTCTGAATGACACTTCATCTGGATACCGTCAACTTGATCTTTACGGGATCTTTAAGTTCTTCTAACCTTGTTCACTGAAAATTGTTTTTCATTTAAAGCAAGTGTGAGCATTCAATTGCCCAGCAAGTCCTAACAGTTGAACAAACAACTTCAAAATTAAAACATTTCTTTAGAACTTCTATAACCGAACAAAGGTTATGAAGTAGCTTGAATAATAGGAATAATCTCGATTCCTATCATTTTAAAACAATATGCACTTTCACTTTGAAATACTTTTATTCTTCTACCTTTTTCATGCACATCCTATCTGGCTAGAATCATTAGAACAGACTTAACAAGAACGATTCATGTATAAAGAGAACATACTTGTATTGAACATCTCAATCATAAAACAATGCATATCATAGAAACACCAAAGTGTTCAAATTGTGTCTCAAGGCCTCATACATTCTACCACATTGTACAAATATTGCACATTCACACATACACAGACCTTCTCAAGTTCACCATCTGAGAAGTGTAAAAACTAGCATTCATGTAATATGAAGGAAGTTAGGAAACTTGCCTTACGCCCAGCTACAACTTACGTCGAACTGTTCATTTTAATTCATATATAACATATAAGGAGAAAACATAAACACCAATTAGTCATATATTGAACTTAGGCATTGGTTTTCTTAGGGTTCGCATTCTTGCAATAAAAGTTTACGCGACTAACTTCCTTTTACCAGTTTACGGCTTTATGACATACGGAGATGTCTTACTCATATGTTCATCATCTTGGATGATTAACATTCTTATTTGACTCACCTTCGGCTTTCATTAATCTTATTACTGTTCATTAAGGCTTTCTTGATAAATAATATCCTATTAATACTTTCGTTATCCTTTACATGAACCCCATGTTCATTACTCGTTCTCAGTGTCGAAACCATACTGATCGTTGTATGCTAAGACCGCATTCCATTACAACAACGTTAAGTTCACACAGCCGTATATCGCTACACACTTATCTCTCATTATCATCTCATAACATAAAAATATTATTCATTACCCTTGTCACTCAACGTCTAAGGAGTCACAATCATAGCAATCCCTCACGTTCATTCATTGCGACTACGGTCCCCGGACATCGGTTACATAATACCATGATTAAATTCTTTGTCATTTAATCTTGTTTAATCTATATGTTCAACCTTTAATAAAGGTTTACATCACTTGATTAAGTGTTACATTAGTTGAATATTATATTCTTTATCGTCCCTTACATTTCCCCCCAAGAGCTGAGCAGTTAAAAGCTCATCTCTGGCTTTTTCTCAACACTGGCGCTGCAGCTCCACTCTCTTCTTTATCTCTCGCGCCACGGAGCAAGTTAACAAAACTCTATTTGGCCCGTGCAGCCATTAAGCCCACTCTACAAGGCATGATCAGCCAGGCTAGCCCAAGCCCTAACCCTAGAAATTTTCTCTAAGTGTTAAACAATTTTGAGATGCTTACTTCACGATCTCATAACTCCTTCGTTATAACTCGGAACGAGATCGTTCCAAAGCCATTCTCTTCCTTATCTTACGTACTTTAATACCCATGGAGCAGAAATTCAATATAAATCTGTTAACGTGCCATTCGATTAGCTTGATATTTACCCTTTGTTCATTTTATGTTTTTAACGCTCTTCGTTCGTTCGTCCGTAATTCGGTCATCCGAACTCGGAACTCGCTCGTTCTTGAGTCCATGACTCATGTTTTCTATGTTCTCTTACTTTCTTATGAAACCCTACACGTTCGGGTTCATTTACTAACTTTCTAATTCTAGTTTGACTTTTATGAAATATTCGCCCTAACTTCGTTATAGCTAAGTTTTAATCCATTCTTCATGAACGTTTCTACCGATCCTAACCAAGAAATATGAAACTAACTTATACGAGATGATTTTAAACTTGTCCATCAACAACAATTATCCTATGATGGTTTTATATTTGTCCATCAACAATGTTCTTCATGTTCTTCGTTCGTTCTTCGTTTTAATCGATATTTTGGATTACCATTCCACTTTTTTATTGGAATTTGATGTTATAGAACATTATTCCTTACTTATTTCACCTACTTATTCATATAATCCATTCGAATCGTTCTAATTCATTACGAATCTTATACTTCCTTAAGAAATTTATTTACTAAACTTTAAATTCTTATTTCTTCATTTTCTTATGATTTCAACCATATGAAATCATCTCTAACCTTATCTACTTCTTATCTTCATTAAGTTATGTTTTTAAACATAAAAACTTAAAGAAAATTTAAAAGAGACTAGGTTCCGGATTACCGTTCTTCTTTAATCTTCTCCCGTCGGACAAAGTTTGTACACGGGCTAGCCTTTCTTCTTCCTTCTCCTCCCATCCGAACTCTCTCTCTCTCTCTCTCTCTCTCTCAATGTTGTAGGATTTTCAAAATCCAAAACAAATGAGCTTAAGCTTCTTATTTATAGAAAACTAAGGCCAAGGGTATTTTAGTCATTTCGCCCCCTAACCTCCTTACTATTCATGGCTTAAGGACTAAGTTAACTTACTCCTTAAGTTTACTTAACACATAAGTCTACTTAGCCTTTAAGTTTGCTTAACTCTTAAGTTTACTTAACCTTTAAGTTTACTTAACCCTTAAGCATAAGCACTTTACTTAGCTATTAAGTTTACTTAATCATTACTCAACTCATCCTTTACTTAGCCATTAAAACTAATCGTATTCTACGCATCTCATTCTCGTATTTTCTTCGTATATAGTTCGTACGATATTCGTATTATACGTCGTACCAACCCTCTTGCTATACGCGTATTCCTTACGCATAATAATCCTAATTATTATACGTAAACATTAAATTCTCGGAACTCACTTTTCCTAACCCTAGGTTTTGAGTCCGCAGGCGAAAACTTCATTTTTTCCATAACTGAAATATTATTGAATATTCCATCACGTCTCAAAATTAAACGTAATCTATAACTTCTCGGAATTTCAAAATAAATCTCCGAAAGCGTAAACGGATGAATAATGCCTATTTCGTCTTTTTCCCCGAAAATATTTTGTTACCGAAAAACTTTCGTTTTCGTCTTGAAAAATCTTATTCGTTCAATCTATCTCGTAGCCAGAATCCTCCCGACTTATAATCATCCTAGGTTATAGAACGATTAATAAACACATAACACATAATAGTATTAATAAAAATTAGTTTTATTAATAACTAATTCTTTAAACCTAAATTTTGGACGATCCGAATTTCCGGGTTGTCACAGGATTTTTACCACATCATTTGTAACATTACGGTCATGATTATACCGAATAGTCACTGGTCATAATCATGCCAATCAATAGTACATCTATGCACGTAAGCCACATATGACTTTTATCAAAATATAAGAATGAGAATGATGACAATTATATAAGAATTCAATTAAAAGAAAGCAAAGGATAAATTTATAAAGATTTATAACTTAATTTATCCAGAATTCAAAAATGTCAAAATTATCAACATGATACTACTTTGTGGAGTAAAATTCAAGAATAATATTGTATCAAAAATGATTTGGACAACAAAGAAATCAATTTTTTGTCATGAATAATTCCCCAGGTGAATAGTACCTAAGTGAATAGTACCCCATGAATAGTACTTCGGGAATAGTACTTTATGAATAGTACTCGTGAATAGTACTTTGTGAATAGTACCCATGATTAGTACTTTGTGAATAGTACCCTATGAATAGTACCGTAAAAATGAATACTACTCATGGACAATACTCCGGCATGAAAAGCTTAAAATTTAACAAGAATGTGCAGAAAATATCATTGTGAAACGATATTAGATGAAGCGCAAATTTCAAGGATATTCTACTAATTTCACGGAGTATAGAAGCAATAATTTAACAAAATGAGGGTATAATCAGAAATACAAGACAAAATAATATTACTCACACACTACAGAGTATGGAAGAAAATATTCTTCCTATGAATACTGAACAAAATAATATCTCTTACCTCAGAAAAAGACTAGAAACTGGAATAGTGAGGTAACAAATTTCTCTTCTACTTTCTCTCTAAAGCTTCTCTCTCTATAGCTTCTCTTTCTATAATTGCTCTTGTGAGTCTTAGTGAATTGGTGAGAATTAAAGAAGAATGAGCTTCTATTTATAGGAAAACATAGTTTCGATAATTGCACGTTTTGGGGCTCGAAATATTACAGTATAATACCTTCATTTTTAATTTAGTCCTGCAAGTATTATCAAACTTGCACCACCTCCCCTAATAGTACAGTCATTTGAATGAATAGTACAATCATGTGAAAAAAATAATTACAGTATAGTACCTTCATCTATACCTCTATTTTTAATTTAGTCATGCAAGTATTATCAATCTTGCACCACCTTCCCTAATAGTACATGCATGTGAATCAATAGTACACACATGTGAACAAATAGTTATAAGCATGTGAATTAATAGCAATCAATTGCTCATTTTTCTGATTAATTACCCGATTGGTCAATATAACCTCCAGGCATTCATTATTATCGAAATAGATATCGATTTCCACTAACACTAATAATTCCAACATAATGGAAATATCAATTTCATCTTTAATCAACACGAACTTATTCATCATTAATATTATAACTCACAATATTTAATAACCAGATCATTCCCAAGAAAGAGGGGGCTTTTCGATAAGGATTTCTCCATATTGGCGTGCAATTAGGTGACCAAACCTCTCCTTAACAGAACTTTCTAGACATTATCAATATTGCAAATAATAATATGAATAACTTTGTCGTCTCAATTATTGATTTAATAAAAATATTATATAGATGATACTGTGACAATAATTGAATCAATAATATGAGAGATATTATGCAACAATTACTATAGCAATAATTGAGTATAGTTGAGTGACTTCTCACGTAAGCATCAATAATCAATACCGTGTGCTACTATGAAACCACGCGTAGTACTGTACTTTTACCACCGGGTAGTTCAACAGTTTAACGGTAAAACTTTCACCGTTATTTTTATAAAAAGATAATTTTTTTGTTTTCTAACTACACCAAATACTTTCGTTATGGGGTCCACCAATGATTGTGTCGTCGTACAAATATTCCCTATTGAAACGAATATTCCCCGACCAATCGAATATTATATAACCACTTGCTTACATTGTAAAAGTTGCAAATAATACCCACAACTATAACATTATATCAAATCCACACCATAATATTAAAAAATATATTTTGGGAAAAATTAATCTTTATTCATAAAAGTTGGGGTCTTACAACCTCTCCTTCTTATGAAATTTTGTCCTCGAAATTAGGGTGCGTACCTGGTATGTCGAAGAGGTGAGGATACCTTGACTTCATTTCAGATTCTAACTCCCAGGTCATTTCCTCAACATCGTGGTTTCTCCACAAAACTTTGACTTAAGGTATAACTTTGGAGCGTAGAATATGATCCTTCTTATCCAAGATTTTAACAGGTAGCTCTTCATACGTTAAATCTTCCGCTATCTCGTCCGATTCTAATTCAATAATGTGGTTCGGGTCTTTCACATATTTACGTAACATAGATATGCAAAAAAATGTTATGAACACGAGACATACTTGGCGGTAAGGCGAGTCTATAGGCCACAGTTCCTACTCGATCGAGGATTAAAAATGGGCCAATGAATCGAGGATTGAGCTTTCCTCTCTTTCCAAATCTCGTAACTCCTTTCCATGGCGCAACACATAACAACACATGATCTCCAATTGAATTCAACATCCTTTCGATGAAGATCAACATAACTCTTTTGTCGATCTTATGAGATTTTTATACGTTGTCGGATCGTTTGAATCTTTTTCGTAGTCAAACGTACCAACTCTGGTCCCAACAACTTTGCTTCACCCACCTCATCCCAGCATACTAGAGAACGACACTTTCTTTCATACAACGCCTAAAATGGAGCCATGCCAATACTTGCTTGATAACTATTATTGTAGGAAAACTCCCCCAATGGTAAGAACTTGTCCCAACTTCCTTTGAAGTCAAGGATACAGATTCTTAATAAATCTTCAAGAGTTTGAATAGTCCGCTCTGACTGTACGTCCGTTTGAGGATGATATGCCGAACTATATCGTAAACCCATAGCTTTTTTCAAACTAACCCAAAATCGTGAAGTGAATCTTGGGTCTTGATCAGAAACTATGGATACTGGCATACCATGAAATCTTACAATCTCGTTTATGTATATATGAGCAAGACGTTCAAGTGTATAATTTTCTCGTATCGGTAAGAAATGAGCAGACTTGGTCAATCTATCAACAATGACCCAAATCGCATCTATGCCTTGAGAAACCTTAGGAAGACCTGTAACGAAATCCATAAAAATGTGCTCCCATTTCCATTCTGGAATTTCAAGTGGTTGCAATGGACCTTTTGGCACTTGATGCTATGCCTTGACTCGTTGACAAGTTAGACACCTTGAAATAAACCTTGTTATCTCTCTCTTCATATTGCTCCACCAAAATGTATGTCGAAGAATACGATACATTTTGGTACTCCCATGATGGATTGCAAATAGTGTGTTGTGCGCCACCATCATGATTTTATACTTCAAGTCAGAATCGTTAGGAACACAAAGTCTTGAGTTGACTCGAAGTATTCCTTCTTTATCGATTCTTTCTTCCGGAATAGCACCTTCTTGCACTTTCTTCCTCATACGCATTAGCTCCAGGTCTATAGCTTTAGCAGCTTTAACTTTATCGATTAAAGTCGGTTCTACTCGTATATTCGACATCATCACATGGTTCCATGGAGTTTTTAACTCTATCTCCATCCTTTGTAAGTCATACAAAACGGGTCTTTGCGTTGACAATATCGCACTCTTACCCGCATATGATCTTCTACTCAATGCGTCATCTACCACGTTCGCTTTTCCAGGATGGTACTGAATGGTATGATCATAATCTTTCAACAGCTCGAGCTAACATCGTTGCCGCATGTTGAGTTCATTTTGGGTGAAAAAATATTTGAGGCTTTTATGATCCGTACAGATCTCCATACAAGTAATGCCTCCAAATCTTAAGCGCAAAAACTACAGCGGCCAACTCTAGATCATGAGTAGGATAATTCCTCTCATTTTCTTTGAGTTATCGTTAGGCATAGGCTATGACTTTCCAATGTTGCATGAGAACAAATCCTAACCCTTTACCTAAAGCATCACTTTAGATGAAAAATTCCTCCGAGCAAGATAATATTGTCAGAACAGGTGCTGAAATGAGTCTCCTCTTGAGTTCTTGAAAACTCTTCCCACATTCCTCGCTCCAACTGAATTTTGTATCTTTTCGAGTCAACTAAGTTAATAGAGAAGTAATTCGAGAAAACCCTTCAACGAATCTCTTATAATAACCAACTAAGCCGAGAAAGCTATGTACTTCGATCACTGACTTAGGTTGCTCCAAGCTTTGAATTGCTTCAATCTTTGTCGGGTCAACCGATATTCCATGATTTGATATCACGTGCCCAAGGAATGCTACTTCCTCAAGCCAGAACTCGCATTTCTTCAACTTGGCATAAAGCTTGTTTTCACGAAGCTTTTGGAGTATCAGCCTCAAGTGTTGCTCATGATCTTCACGAATTTTGGAGTAAACGAGGATGTCATCAATAAAGATGACCACAAAGTGATCCAAATATTCCTTGAATACTCGGTTCATCATATCCATGAAGGCAGCATGAGCATTAGTCAATCCAAAAGACAAGACTAGGAATTCATAATGTCCGTACCGAGTTCTGAAAGAAGTCTTTGGAATGTCATCAATTTTAATTTTCAACTGATGATATCCAGAACGAAGATCGATCTTTGAAAAGAATTTGGCGCCTTGCAACGGGTCAAACAGATCGTCAATACGAGGTAACGGGTACCTATTTTTGATGGTGACATGATTCAACTCCCGATAATCAATACAAAGTCGCATACTTCCATCTTTCTTCTTCACGAATAGAACAGAAGCACCCCAAGGAGACGTACTAGGATGAATGCAACCAATGTAATTATAATATTAAATATTTATTAAGTTATATAAATATTTAATGGATGTGTTTATCGTTGAATAAATATTTGTTTAATTGATTTGATTTTATTTGGTTAATTATTTGTTAAATAAATATTTAATGAATTAAATAAATTATTATTATATTGATATTTCAGTTTAATGGTTAATTATTTGTACTTTGAGTTATGTGATTAAATGATTTAGTTAATTAATTGTTATTTAAATTAATTAAATTAAATATGAAAGCTTGATTAAATAAAGTATGACAAATAACTATATTAGAAGGAGTTATTAAAATAAATTAAAGTAGTTTAATTTTTTTTTATCCAAACAAGGTTCAAGGATATTAATTCTTTAAATATAAAGGGTTTTGCCAAACAAGCCTTATGGCTTTTGGATTTCTAATTTTTGAATTTAAATAAAATAAATAGAATAAATAAAATATAATTAAAATAGTAAATATAATATATTTATAATATATATATTTCTTTTAACTGATGTTAGTTATTAGGATTATTAAGGTTATCAGGTTTTTTTCCTTTGTGCTTAAGTGCTACGTGACTTGGTATTTGGCTATATTGAGAAGAGAGTTCTAAGAGTTTGATAGAGCTTGATAGTGTAACTTGAGAGAGATTGAGAGGAAGCTTAAGGATTTCAAAGCTAATTTAGTGGGGTTTACAAGGAATTATCACGCTAATTGAAGGTATTTTCCCTAATTATATATTTATGCATATATGAATTCACGGCATGGTTTGTTTGTGTTCTGTGAAATCAAAATTGGTGAATTGTGGATATATACTTGATAGTTGTGATGATAAATGCCAATGATGCTAGAGTTATGTTTAAAACAAGAAATTTGTATACTAATTTCTTTTTAACATTAGAAATTTTGTCAGTATATGTATTTTCATATGGTTCATGAAAAGTATCAATTTTAGTGGCTAATTATTATTTGAAACTATAAATTTAAGCTTGATTATGTTAGTTCATTAAGAAACGAGCATAACGTAATTTGAATGAAGTGATTTGGCCAAGTATTGAAGTCACAGTATTGATTTTTGGGATGAATATCAAAAATGAAGTTTTATATGAAAAACTTTGAATTTGAAAAATTAAAATAGTTAGAAGTGTTATTAAATTGTTTTAATTGATGGAAAATTTTAGCAATCATGTTTATGATATTGTTATATTTATTTTACATGTTATTATTATTGTTTGGTGGGTGAAATTCGTGTTAGTTGGCTTAAGAAAATTGTCATAGCCATGTTCTCGCGCAGTAAACTGGAGTTCGTAGTGTGACCGATCACATTAGCCTCTTAAGCGCCAAGCGCAATAATCTAGTATATAAAATCTGTGCATTTGCAATGGCCAATACCCGATTTCAAACAGTGAAGTTTGCTAATTCTGCAGACTTTGAACGTTCAATGTAACTTAGCTTAATGTTAGGTTAATGTGAGAATCATGTAACAACAAGGTTAAACAGAGTCATGTTAGGTGGATTATAAATTCAAAGTTGTAAAAGTGATTAGTACATTACGAACGTGTTATGCTTAACTTAGTTTATCCAATGAATGTTAGATAAGTGTTGTGATGTTAACACTTGAGAATTCTGAAATATATATGGTAGCATAAGACTTGTGTTAAAATAACAAGTTTAGCTAGTAATGCGTTTTATATTGGAAAGTGAACATTAGTATGTCTAATAGATGTTGTGGTTTTAATACTGTGTATAGGTGAACATGAGTTTTAATATTTTAGCTTACACTCGAGGCAAGTTTTCTAACTCTACACTTTTGTTGAGTTAGTTCTATTATTACATTATGTAACTTCATTCTTTTGATTGAGCAAGTTTCTAAACCTATCTTTTTACATTGAGCAAGTTTCTTGTATCTAGTTATTTATGATGATGCAAGTTCCAAAATCTCATCTATTACATTGAGCATGTTTTAATTCTAAATTATTAGAATTCTAATCATTGTTGACTTACTCTAACTTGTTTATAGTTAAACAAGTTTCTTTAGTTTATTCTTTTATAATAAATGTTTCTTGAACCTTAATTCCTTGTGTTGAATGGTTCAATCACTTTGTATATTTTATTACCATGTGGAGTAAGCATTGTTTCCAGCTTGCTATCAACTAATGCATGTTCGGTAACTAAAATTTTAATTTGGCAAGATTATAGACCTAGCTTATTATTGTTCAAGCCAAGGTTTATCGTTTCTTTATTTTGATCAATACTTATGCTTTCTAGTTATTTCAAGCATGAGTCTAGAATATAGTCAGTTCACCTATGATTCTCAAATTTCTAAGTTATGTTGTTATTAAACAACTATTGTGTTATCAAGCATTGTTGATTCAACTTGTTCCCTAGTTGATGATCGTTAAACTTCAAATTACCCTTGAAAGCTTATCCAAACCAAACTTTCTTTGGTGTGGACTTGTACTCTAAATACTGAGATGAACAACCCTATTTTTAGGGGTTTAAGCTTAGCGTTGAAATGTTTGTGCACAATACATTGTACGAAGGATTGATCCCCCTAAGTACGTGGAGTCCTTATAGTCATATGACTATTAAAGTTTAATTTGAAAGATTACCTATAACTGTGGACATGGTTCGTGGTCATTAGACCCTCAGTAGTATATTTCAGAATGTTAATAGAACATATCATTCAGTTCTATTGAGCCTATTATTTGGCAAATGTTGTAAAGTTATTTATTCTTATTTCAAGTGAGCTTTGTTTGCTCACTCTTGCATATTTATACACTTATTGCAGCTAAGGTTGAGAAGGTAAATGAACCTACAACTAGCAAAGGAAAGGGAAAAATGTATAAGTGATGAAGACTTGTAATTTTATTTTATCGTTATGATGATAGACTTTTAATAATGAAGTGATGTAATAATTTAATATCCGAATTTGAATGATTGTAATTAAAGGTTAGATAACTTGGGAGATAATTTTTATTAACGTAATCCTGTATGGGCAGGTTTTATTATTCAATTTTATTATGATTGGGTAGTTAGATATGAATGTTTTGATTAAGTGAACACCAAATCTTGTGGAAATGAAGTACCGGGATTTGGGGGTGTCACAAGTTGGTATCAAAGCCTTGGGTGGGGAAAAAGCCTTAGGAAATAACCATTGAAAAGATAGTGGTGATAAACTCATATCGAGTTTTAAGGAAGAAGTAATAAAACACTTATGTGCTTATGTGTTTATAACTTATGTGCTCTTGAGTGTCGAGTAGTAATGATTAATAATTAAAACTTAAATTTTTGTTGTCAGGATGACTAATGTCGGAGAATCCAGTCAAGCTAGGGAGGAGGGACCTCGGATGCCTATAGAGGAGGAGCCTCGCGATATTCGAGTAGCTTGGGAACGACTCATCGCCACGGAGTCACCCGCTGGTCACAAATGGTTGAAGATGAGGATGATGATGTGGAGACGGATGAGGAGGATCCCGTTGAGTTGCCACAGGAGAATGAGGATGATGAGGACGAGGAGGAAGAGACTCCATTAACCTCGATAGCCGCTCGTATGTACGATGAAATCTACGACCGTAACGTGGAACGTCAGGATACAGTCGAGGAATTGCAAGAGATAGTAGCTGAGCAACAGACTGCAATGACACAAAAAGACGGCGAGATCCAGGATCGTGAGGACCAATTGACTAATGTCGAGGAGAAGCTAGTACACACAGAAGGAGAGAAAGAATAGCTGATCGAGGTGTTCACAGAACTGAAGAACAAACTGAAGGAAGAAGCTACTAAGAGAGCAAGAGCTGAAGACGCATACGAGGAAGCTTTTCAACGAACCAGAATAGCAGCGAGAGACGCATAGGCAAAGAGGATGAAGATGGAGGAGATGGATAAAGTATTCAACACCATGATCAATCGAGCTCAAGATCGGGTCATGGGATATCCTATTCATTTCGAGACGTTGTCATCATATGTGTTAGATCGTAGAACAATGTTCCGGATAATGGAGGAAGAACGTAGTAAAGCTAAGCAGTATCTTAATAGAACATCGTAGTTGTTATGCGATGAATAAAATGTTAAATAAATTACAAGAACTGTTAGACAAGAAGTATATTCAACCAAGCGTATCACCGTGGGGAGCGCTGGTGTTATTTGTGAAGAAGAATGATGGGTCAATGCGTCTTTGCATTGATTATAGGGAATTGAACAAAGTCACTATTAAAAACAAATATCCATTACCAAGAATAGATGACTTGTTTGATCAGTTGAAGGGTGCTAAATACTTCTCAAAAATAGATTTGAGAAGTGGGTATCACCAATTGAAGGTGAGGAAGGAGGATATACCTTGAACGGCATTCAGAACTCGGTATGGACATTAGGAGTTTCTGGTGATGTCTTTTGGTTTAACCAATGCACCTGCTGCATTCATGGATTTGATGAATAGGGTGTTTAAACCATTCTTAGACAAGTTTGTAGTGGTATTCATCGACGACATTCTGGTGTATTCCAAAACTCAAGAAGAACATGTGGAACACTTACGTTTGACATTGGAAACGCTAAGAAAGGAAAAGTTGTATGCGAAATTCTCTAAGTGCGAATTTTGGCTAGATCGTGTATAATTTGTTGGGCACGTGATTGACAAGGATGGGATTTCAGTGGATCCATCAAAAGTTAAAGCTGTAATCAATTGGGAATAACCAAGAACACCGTCGGAGGTAAGGAGTTTCTTGGGACTGGCCGGTTATTATAGAAGATTTATTCAAGATTTTTCTAAGATAGCCACTCCGCTAACAAATTTGACAAGGAAAACGGTAAAATTTGTTTGGTCGGAGAAGTGTGAAGAAAGTTTTCAAGATTTGAAGAAGAAGCTAAGTGTGGCACCTGTGTTGTCATTACCAGATAATACAGGAAACTTTGTTGTGTTTAGTGATGCCTCAGATAAAGGGTTGAGTTTTGTTCTTATGCAGAAGGTCAAAGTAATTGCGTATGCATCAAGATAACTGAAGGATTATGAGAAAGGTTATCTGACTCATGATTTGGAATTGGCTGCAGTAGTATTTGCTCTGAAGATATGGAGACACTATCTCTATGGAGAAAAATGTGAGATCTATACAGACCATAAAGGTGTGAAGTATATTTTCACACAGAAGGACCTGAATATGGGTAAAAGAAGATGGATGGAATTGATAAAAGATTACGATTGTGAGATCTTTTATCACCCGGGCAAAGCGAATGTGGTTGCAGATGCTTTGAGCAGGAAAGGTCGGGAGAAGTTGATGCTGATAACCACTCAGGAGGAGCTTATTTTAGCAATGACAAAGCTAGGGTTGGAAATCAAATTTCCAAAGGAATCCAATGAACGACTATTCCAAATAGATGCTTGTCCAACTTTGGTGGATAAAGTGAAGAGTGCTCAACTACAAGATAAAGAATGTGAAATGATCAAAGAGAAAGTGGTCGAGGGAAGTGATGCAAAATACAAGATTGATACTGAAGGGTTACTGAGATTCGAGAAAAGAATTTGGGTGCCAGCAGTACCAGAGCTTAAAGATGAAATCTTGATCAAAGCACACAACACAAGATATTCGATTCATCCAGGAAGTACGAAAATGTATCAAGATTTGTGATGACATTTTTGGTGGCCAAATATGAAAAGAGACGTTGCAGAATGCGTTGCAAAATACTTCACATGTCAAAGAGTTAAGGCCGAGCATCAAAGACCAAGAGGATTACTTCAACCGTTAGAAATACCAGAATAGAAGTAGGAACACATCACAATGGATTTTGTGGTTGGCCTTCCAACTACTCAGAGAGGATGCGACGTGATTTGGGTGATAGTGGACAGACTACCAAAATCAGCGTACTTTTTACCAATAAAGATTAGGTTCAATCTTGATCAGTTAGCAAGGTTGTACGTTAAAGAGATTATTCCGAGGCATGGAGTGTCAGTGTCAATTGTATCAGATAGAGATTCACAATTTACGTCAAACTTCTAGAAGAGACTACAAGAATGTATGGGAACACAATTGCGAATGAGTACAACATACCATTCGTAAATCGACGGGCAAAGTGAACGAACAATCCAAACGTTGGAAGATATGCTGAGAGCATGCATCATGGATTTCAAAGGGAGCTGGGAAGAACATTTACCGTTGGTGTAATTCTCCTACAACAACAAGCTACCACGCTGAAAGCATCGATATGCCACCACGAGGCATTATACTGCGAAAGTGCATAACTCCACTGTGCTGGGATGAAGTCGGTGAACGCCAACTGTTAGGACCAGAATCGGTACAACATATTCTTTGAGGTTGTCAAACTCATCGTAACAAGATTGGTAGCAACCAAGATGAGATGTAAAAAGTATGCCGATCAACATAGGCAGAATCGCGAATTTGAAGTAGGAACTTTCGTTTTCCTAAAAGTTTCTCCTTGGAAGGGGAAAATTCATTTTTGCAAGAAAGAAAAGCTCAGCCCAAGATTTATTGGACAGTTCGAGATACTACGAAGAGTGGGGGAAGTGGCTTAGGAGGTAGCTCTACCTCCAGAATTGGAAAACATTCATAATATTTTTCACATTTCGGTGTTATGACTGTATAAACTTGATTACAAGTACGTGATCGAGTACGAACCATTGCAATTCGATAATGATTTGTCTTATAAAGAGATTCCTATCCATATAGTCGACATGAAAGAACAAGTGCTCAGAAATAAAGTGATACCTTCTGTGAAGGTGATATGGGGAAACCACAATGTCGAAGAGGCTACGTGGGAACTCAAAGCTGAAATGATGAAGAATTACCCTGAGTTATTTGTTTAATCCATGTCTTCGATTCTGGGGACAAAATCTTTGTAAGTAGGGAAGAATGTGACGATTTGATTATTTGAATTATGATTCTGAGGACATAATCCTTATAAGGAGGGAATGATGTAACATTCCAGAATTTTAATTATAATATTAAAAATTTATTGAGTTATATAAATATTTAATGGATGTGTTTATCGTTGAATAAACATTTGTTTAATTGATTTTATTTTATTTGGTTAATTATTTGTTAAATAAATAATTAATGAATTAAGGGAATTATTATTATATTGATATTTTAATTTAATGGTTAATTATTTGTATTGAATTGTGTGATTAAATGATTTAGTTAATTAATTGTTATTTGAATTAATTAAATTAAATATGAAAGCTTGATTAAATAAAGTGTGAGAAATAACTATATTATAAGGAGTTATTAAAATAAATTAAAGTTGTTTAATTTAGTTTTATCCAAACAAGGTTCAAGGATATTAATTCTTTAAATTTAAAGGGTTTTGTCAAACAAGCCTTATGGCTTTTGGATTTCAAATTTTTGAATTTAAATAATATATAATTAAAATAGTAAATATAATATATTTATAATATATACGTTTCTTTTAACTGATGTTAGTTATTAGGATTATTAAGGTTATCAGTTTTTTTTCCTTTGCGCTTAAGTGCTACGTGACTTGGTATTTGGCTATATTGAGAAGAGAGTTCAGAAAGTTTCATAGAGCTTAACAGTGTAACTTAAGAGAGATTGAGAGGAAGCTTAAGGATTTCAAAGCTAATTCAGTGGGGTTTGCAAGGAATTATCACGCTAATTGAAGGTATTTTTCCTAATTATATATTTATGCATATATATATTCACGACATGGTTTGTTTATGTTCTGTGAAATCAAAATTGGTGAATTGTGGATATCAACTTGGTAATTGTGATGAGACATGCTTATGATGCTAGATTTATGTTTAAAACAAGAAATTTGTACACTAATTTCGTTTTAACTGTAGAAATTTTGTCAGTATATGTATTTTCATATAGTTCATAAAATGTATCAATTGTAGTGGCTAATTAGTATGTGAAACTATAAATTTAAGCTTGATTATGTTAGTTCATTAAGAAACGAGCATAACATAATTTGAATGAAGTGATTTGGCCAAGTATTGAAGTCACAGTGTTGATTTTTGGGATGAATATAAGAAATGGAGTTTTATATGAAAAATTTGGAATTTGAGAAATTAAAAAAGGTAGAAGTGTTGTTAAATTGTTTTAATTGATGGAAAATGTTAGCAATCATGTTTATGATATTGTTATATTTATTTTACATGTTATTATTACTGTTTGGTGGGTGAAATTCATTTTAGTTGGCTTAAGAAAATTGTCGTAGCTATGTTCTCGCAGTAAACCGGAGTCTGTAAGTAGTCTTGAAGCGCCATTTTTCTTGCAAGGCCATTGCAATCCAAGATAAAACTTATGCGCGGCACAAAGACCCGCTTTTAAATAAAGAAAGACTGCTAATTCTGCAGACTTTGAACGTTCAATGTAACTTAGCTTAATGTTAGGTTAATGTGAGAATCATGTAACAACAAGGTTAAATAGAGTCATGTTAGGTGGATTATAAATTCAAAGTTGTAAAAGTGATTAGTACATTACGAACGTGTTATGCTTAACTTAGTTTATACAATGAATTTTAGATAAGTGTTGTGATGTTAACACTTGGGAATTCTGAAATATATATGGTAGCATAAGACTTGTGCTAAAATAACAAGTTTAGCTAGTAATGCGTTTTATATTGGAAAGTGAATATTAGTATGTCTAATAGATGTTGTGGTTTTAATATTGTGTATAGGTGAACGCGAGTTTTAATATTTTAGCTTACACTCGAGGCAAGTTTTCTAACTCTACACTTTCGTTGAGTTAGTTCTATTATTACATTGTGTAACTTCATTCTTTTGAATGAGCAAGTTTCTAAACCTATCTTTTTACATTGAGCAAGTTTCTTGTATCTAGTTATTTATGATGATGCAAGTTCCAAAATCTCATCTATTACATTGAGCATGTTTTAATTCTAAATTATTGGAATTCTAATCATTGTTGACTTACTCTAACTTGTTTATAGTTAAACAAGTTTCTTTAGTTTATTCTTTTATAATAAATGTTTCTTAAACCTTAATTCCTTTTGTTGAATGGTTCAATCACTTTATATATTTTATTACCATGTGGAGTAAGCATTGTTTCCAGCTTGCTATCAACTAATGATTGTTCGGTAACTAAAATTTTAATTTGACAAGATTATAGACCTAGCTTATTATTGTTCAAGCCAAGGTTTATCATTTCTTTATTTTGATCAATACTTATGCTCTCTAGTTATTTCAAGCATGAGTCTAGAATATAGTCAGTTCACATATGATTCTCAAATGTTCTAAGTTATGTTGTTATTAAACAACTATTGTGTTATCAAGCATTGTTGATTCAACTAGTTCCCTAGTTGATGATCGTTAAACTTCAAAGTACCCTTGAAAGCTTATCCAAACCAAACTTTCTGTGGTGTGGACTTGTACTCTAAATACTGAGATGAACAACCCTATTTTTAGGGGTTTACGCTTAGCATTGAAATGTTTGTGCACAATACATTGTACAAAGGATTGATCTTCCTAAGTACGTGGAGTCCTTATAGTCATATGACTGTTAAAGTTAAAGTTGAAAGATTACTTAAAACTGTGGACATGGTTCGTGGTCATTAGACCCTCAGTAGTATATTTCATAATGTTAATAGAACATATCATTCAGTTCTATTAAGCATATTATTTGGCAAATGTTGTAAAGTTATTTATTGTTATTTTAAGTGAGCTTTGTTTTCTCACTCTTGCATATTTATACACTTATTGCAGCTAAGGTTGAGAAGGTAAATGAACCTACAACTAGCAAAGGAAAGGGAAAAATGTACAAGTGATGAAGACTTGTAATTTTATTTTATCGCTATGATGATAGACTTTTAATAATGATGTGATGTAATAATTTAATTTCCGCATTTGAATGATTGTAATTAAAGGTTAGATAACCTGGGAGATAATTTTTATTAACATAATCCTGTATGGGCAAGTTTTATTATTCAATTTTATTATGATTGGGTAGTTAGATATGAATGTTTTGATTAAGTGAACACCAAATCTTGTGGAAATGAAGTACCGAGATTTGGGGGTGTCACACGCATAATAGGTTGGTTAGTAATATGAAAGCTAACAACCTTACGAAAACAATCAATTTTTGCATGATGAGTAGTTAACCAATCAATCCCTAAAATCACATCAAATGCAAGTATTTTCAAAGAGATAAGATCGACAGGTAACATGCGGTTACCAATTTGAATCAAATAAGGTATAGACTTCGCTAGAGTTTATGATTAGCTTACCCGTGATCACCTCATTTGGATTCCTCGCTTTTTGGGAGGTTACGACAAACGCTCTCCCTTGAACTACCGGTTTTATCTTGTTTGGGATGACCTTTGATGCCTCCATCCCAGCTGGACTTGACTTCGGTGCACGACAAAATCGGGCTAGGTGACCTTCTCTTCCGGAATTATAATACGGCCTTGGATTACTGCGTACAGTTCAGACTGATATGTCCCTCCCCTCCGCATTTATAACATACGATTGGTTGTCATTCCCTTTCCTTAACAACAGGTGATGGTGACAACGTCTTTCCATCATTGTTGAATCTCCTCTTCTTGAAATTTCCACTTCTATTATCTTGGCCATGATTTCCACCGAAGTGGTTACCATTTCTGGCATGTTGATTCCCTCCACATTTGTTGTCACCGCTTCGATGAATACTACCACTGGTATTATCAATTTGTCGGCTACTCTCTCTTGGTTGGGTTAACTCATTATCGCGCTCCAATAACTGAGCCCTATTTACAACATCTAAATACAAATACAGTTTATGAGAAATGAAGTATTAACGTATCTCAGGTTTCAAACCTCTTAGAAACATCCGCGTCATTCTCTCCTCATTATCAACCAAGTGGGACGTAAATCGGGACAACTTGGCAAACTTAGATTCGTACTGCGACACAGTCATAATGTTTTTCTCCAGCTTAATAAACTTTACTTCCTTCATGTGACGAATACTTTCGCGAAAGTACATGTCGTTGAACAGTTCTTGGAACTTCTCCCAAGATATTTTTAGTGCGGCAGGTTGAGTACGCTTTACCGATTCCCACCAGTAATTTGTCTCTCCTCATAACATAAAGGTGGAAAAGGAAACCTTTTGCTCCTCGGAGCATCCCAAAACATCAAATATCCTGGTGATCTATTTTATCCACATCTCCGCCTTAAGTGTTTTTAGCTCTCCAATAAACTCTGGTGGTCCTAATTTCTTGAACTTTTTAGCGGTGACCGTCCGAGAGTTATCAGTGTTTCCACCTGCATTTTGAACAGGAGTCATTCTCACCTGATGTTGCATGAATTGCATAAAGCCTCTGAACATCCCATCGTTCATCATTTGGTCAGCGTTGTTGTTTTCCTGAGGATTATTGCCATCCTGATGCACATTATTCTGGGTATTAATCGTTGGTGACTCAACGGTCTCATGTACATTTTCGGATGCCATTTTCAAATACTGCCACTAAACAAGGGTTAATTGGCATGTAACATATTATCCCTATACTCTGACCGACCAAATAAATACCAAATAAACTTAGGTAGGTCATACTAGCGAAGGAATTTCCCGTCTCTCCCCTCCTAGTTCTAGTCTCACATCTCCGCCAGGGATCATATCCCTAAGCTTTGATACCAACTGTGACGCCCCCAAAATAGGTATACATCACCCATTCTGAGTCGCCAAATACATGGTACATAAATCAAATATAACTTCTTTTATACAATACGACAAAAGCGTAGCTTAGAGTTTTTACACGAATATTATCTTCTAGATAGTATTCAAACTCAAATGGAGTCTTTATTACATTTATTATAACACTATTTCACTGAATAGTGAGGACTACTAATGCAAACATCTGGACCGTTACTCCGTTCCCCAACTAGTCCCAACTATATTTCATTTCCCGAAGAGAACAATGAAAACAAAGGGTGAGCTCATCTAGCCCAGTAAGAAATATTATGACTAAGATAATGTAGAATAAATTATCGTTAGCTTTCAACAGTGATAAACTGATAAAATATAATAAATATCAAGTTTAAATGCAGCGGAACAAGTAATCCATTAGAAGAGTCAAGTAGAGTATGATATCTACTATCTTCTATGATTTAAAAAGTTTATCATCAATTTTATCGATGAGACTCAGCTTAATAAATAAATCACATCATCGAATCATCCCTGCCCTACGAGCTAAGGATATTCATGTAATCATCAATGGTCATGATTATACCAAATAATCCCTGGTAATAATCATACCAACAATTGTCCATCAATGCACTGCAGGCCAATGAGGATTTTTACCACATCATTTGTAACATTACGGTCATGATTATACCGAATAATCCATGGTCATAACCATACCAATCAATAGTACATCTATGTGCGTAAGCCACAGATGACTTTAATCACAATATAAGCAAAGGATAAATTTTTAAAGATTTATAACTTAATTTATCGATAATTCAAAAATGTCCAAATTGTCAACATGATACTGTTTTGTGGAGTAAAATTCAAGAATAATATTGTATCAAAAATGATTTGGACAGCAAAGAAATCAATTTTTTGTCATGAATAATTCCCCGGGTGAATAGTACCTGAGTGAATAGTACCCCGTGAATTGTACTTCGGGAATATTATATCGTGAATAGTACTTCGTGAATAGTACCTGTGAATAGTACTTTATGAATAGTACTTTGTGAATAGTACCATAAAAATTAATACTACTCATGGACAGTACTCCAGCATGAAAAGCTTAAAATTTAACAAGAATGTGCAGAAAATATCCTTGTGAAACGATACTATATGAAGCGCAAATTTCAAGGATATTCTACTAATTTCACGGAGTATAGAAGCAATACTTTTACAAAATGAGGGTATAATCAAGAATATGAGATGAAATAATATTACTCACATACTACAGAGCATGGAAGAAAATATTATTCCTATGAATACTGAACAAAATAATATCCCTTACCTCAAAAGAAGACTGGAAACTGGCATAGTGAGGTAACAGACTTCTCTTCTACTTTCTCTCTAAAGCTTCTCTCTCTATAGCTTCTCTTTCTATATTTGCTCTTGTGAGTTTTACTGAATTGGTGAGAATAAAAGAAGAATGAGCTTCTATTTATAGGAAAACATAGTTTCAATAATTGCACGTTTTGGGGCTCGAAATATTACAGTATAATACCTTCATCTTTTCATTCATTCTTAATTTAGCCTTGCAAGTATCATCAAACTTGCACCACCTCCCCTAATAGTACATCTTGTGAATCAATAGTACAATCATGTGAAACAATAGTACAATCATGTGAAAAAATAATTACAGTATAGTACCTTCATCTATACCTCTATTTTTAATTAAGTCATGCAAGTATTATCAATCTTGCACCACCTTCCCTAATAGTACATGTATGTGAATTAATAGTGCACACATATGAACAAAATAGTTATAAGCATTTGAATTAATAGCAATTAATTGCTCATTTATCCAATTAATTACCCGATTAGTCAATATAACCTCCAGACATCCATTATTATTGAAATAGATGTCGATTTCCGCTAACACTAATAATCCCAACATAATGGAAATATCAATTTCATCTTTAATCAACACAAACTTATTCATCATTAATATTATAACTCACAATATTTAACAACCAGATTATTCCCAAGAAAGAGGGGGCTTTCCGATAAGAATTTCTTCCTATTGACGCGCAATTAGGTGATCAAACCTCTCCTTAACAGAACTTTCTAGACATTGTCAATATTGCAAATAATAATATGAATAACTTTGTCGTCTCAATTATTGATTTAATAAAAATATTATGCAGATGATACTGTGATAATAATTGAATCAATAATATGAGAGATATTATGCAGCAATTACTATAGCAATAATTGAGTATAGCTGAGTGACTTCTCACGTAAGCATCAATAATCAATACCGTGTGCTACTATGCAACCACGCCAGACATCGCATTCTTTTACCACCGGGTAGTTCAACAGTTTAACGGTAAAACTTTCGCCGTTATTTTTATAAAAAGATAGTTTTGTTGTTTTCTAACTACAACAATACTTCAATTGTGGGGTCCACCAATGATTATTTCATCGTACGAATATTCCCTGTTAAAACGAATATTCCCTGACCAATCGAATATTATATAACCACTTTCTTACTTTGCAAAATTTGCAAATAATACCTACAACTATAACATTATATCAAATCCACACCATAATATTAAAAAATATATTTCGAGAAAAATTAATCTTTATTCATAAAAGTTGGGGTCTTATATTTTATGCCTAATCCCCCTTCACACGTTGGTAATGTGAGTTGAGACCAAGCCACTTTAGCCCCAAACTTACACAGATTCGGTCCATTCCACAAAAACATGCCGAGGAGGGTCCCTTCCACAAACTTCTTTACATTGAGCAAGTTCTCTATCCCTAACCTTGTTTAAGCACGTTCTTGAAATCTGTTGAGGAAAGTTTTTAATCTTGTTTCCTTGTTGGGAATTGTAACCTTAGCTTACCATCGTGTTTGAACAAGGTTTATTATATCTTTTCAATGCTTTGAACTATATTCTTAAAGCATGAACTTGTTGTTTTACAATATTCATTTATGGTTCATAACTACTTTATGTTACGTTGTTGTTAAACCTTTACGTTGTCATTAAACTTTTGATTCAACTAATCCTTAGTTGATGAACGTTGAACTCTAAATTGTTAGGTTTGTAATATTCTTGGACGCAATCAAATTGCACAAAATAAGCGGAAACGTGTAAAAATTAGAGTTTAAAATTTTACAAACCATATACCCGGATAATCATTTATACACAATTATTAATTAAACGAATAGATATGAAGAACAAGAATCATACCCTTGAAGATTTGAGCTTCCTCAGGTACAAGTTCACCTCCAATCGTTTTTGCGTTCAACTTGAATCCACCGAGTTTGGTTCTGTGACGCCCCCAAATTCTAACCTCCACTTGGTCACCCGAATTCGGTTCATCACGTTCTCAAAGTATTACCATAATAACTAAAATCACACATGCACAACGAAAGATCTTATTTAGAATAATATACAACGATTTATTATAATTATTCCCCCAAGTCTCGCAACCTACAATACTTAATAGATTACATAATAATATCGAATAGAGACTTATTACATAGCTCTACTTAAGTTTAAACATAGTCTGCAAATAGTCTTAACACAACATAAATAATTTAAACATAAAGGGACAAGCTAGTCAGTAGCCTTGCCCTTGCCCTTGTCTTTCCCAGAGACACCTCCCTGTTCCGCCTTAGCTGAAAGGTTTTAAATAAGCAAGAATGAGAACAAATTGCCCAACAAGTAATATACAACAAGGGTAATAGTTTTATAACACGAGTGTGAAATATCTAAGTATCATCTCTAAGATAGTTCAAAGTTTCAGAATAATATCATAAATAATGAATATCAACAATCCTTGGAATAAGATCAATAATTAAATATAATCAACTGATATATATGAATTTAAAGGCTATCAAGGTATCCGTCTGGATCACAATTTATACTGAGCAGTCAGTAAAGACTATTGAACATCTACTAGAATTACCAATATTAAACTGATAACCCAAAAGAATCAAGTACTATAGATGATCTGTCTACAATACTTTAAGTTATGCATAACACCACAGTAATAATATACTCATGTGTTGGGGTTTCCAACAACATACATTCCCCTTACCATAAGGGTTGTTCAACTCAATTTTTAGGATTTCCGCACCAATCAAGTGATTTGGACAGTTTTATAAACATGCATACAGTCTAGCCGAATCAAATGGCATCGACTCTTTCACAATATTCAAGATCAATACTAAGTTCATCATTAATAATAGTTCTCACAAGGGTTTAAGCATATTAAACTCATTTGAACGAGAAAGTAATATAACTTGTATTCAAAGAAATAAGTTTACGGTATTCGTCGAATAACGAATGCAAAGATACTTGTACAATAAGAATAGGGTTCGGATAGTTGCCTTAAGCGTTGATAACCACTTATAGTGAAAATCACCTCAACGAACTATATTATCCTATTTATGTATGTATAGGTACTCATTAGTCACACGTCTTGACATAAATCTCAACATGCAATTATCACACATATATCTATCCATACACCTTAGAACTCATAGATGTATAATTCACATTGTTCTTACTTTTAAAAACCTTAAAAACATTTTAGCAAATTTAAGTATCATATACTCATTTCATGTTTGTATACGTGAAACATTACTTGAGTTGCGCATTCTATATTACGTTGTTCACACATATGTGTCAAGGAACTTTTAAATTAAGTTTGGTCTTCTTTATTTACTTTCACTAATTGTTATTGTTTACTCATAACATTTCTATTTCACAAGTTAAGAAAATTTATTGCATCAAAGATTAACCATAGTATTTATTAA
The DNA here is from genome assembly GCA_020205605.1 of Panax ginseng. NCBI lineage: Eukaryota > Viridiplantae > Streptophyta > Magnoliopsida > Apiales > Araliaceae > Panax > Panax ginseng. The sequence goes on from CM035136.1 coordinate 72,052,965, forward strand.
ATCACATAACCATGATATTTAACCTTTTCAAAGCATACTTACATATATTAGGTTTATTTGGGTGTAGCTAGTATAACTCTCTACTTAGAAATTTAGTTTAGTTCATGTGTGGGTAACATATATCAAATTGATAATATTTATCAATTAATCCCGCCTTTTCCAAAGTCACGATGTTGTTTCCAAATTCGAAGACATCCCGCCACGTTCGAACTCGAAGACATCTTCCGAAGTTGAAGACATCATCTCCGAACCCGAAGACATCTCGTCATGTCCAAACCCGAAGACATCTTTCGAAGTCGAAGACATCATCTCCGAATCCGAAGACTTCAAAAACAACTTCAGTCAATACTTTATAAATAACCTTCTATCATTTTACTTGTTTAATCAATTGTTCACTTTATTTTATTTATCAATGTCTCATTACATAAATAGAGTATTCTTACTTTACTTAGTATTATTATTATATTTTATCTTGTTATTAATCTTATTTTATCTTAAAAAAACAAGTCTTGACCCGTTTGACCCGACCCGAACCCGACTGACTCAACACTGAAAATGGTCTAGCGCCTAGGAGCTTGAAATAAGCCTGGGTTGAGCGCCTAGGCGCTCCCCTGCAGAAGCCAAAATCCGATTTTTTCAACATTTTGAGTGTTAACCCTTTTTGATTCAATCTTTCATAACTTGCTCATTTCATATCCAAATTAGTTCAAACCACTTCCATTATCTCATAAACTTACATATCTTCAATACTTGATATCTTGAACAATTTTCCAAAATATTTATTTAATCAAATTATTTACCTTTCCAAGCAAAGGTTCTCATGTTAGCTTGTCTTACCAATTATTTTGCTACGAGTTCGTTTTATGCCCGAATCCGATGATTCAACTTGGGTTATGATCGTATTTCATATATGCTTAATATAACATTTTAGAATTACACATATCTCATACATATTTTAATCACAATTATCAAACTTTCAAGCATACTAAGCTAGGTTTCATACTCACGTGCTTTTACATGATTCATTTTAACTTATATCACATACCAAGACATAAAAATCACATATTCTCCTTCCAATACTCATCATTATACTTTTATATCCATCATGATCAAACAACACATAAACTTCCCACAATCAAGCATGCATTCTTACTAATATCTACACATACTATCTTAGCTTGACAAAAAAAATAAAGCTAGATTATGAACTTACTTCTTAAAGGCTTTCTTCCTCTTAGCTAGGAACCTTAAGTAGTTCTCCACCTTTACTTCTCCTTCTTGAACTCCTCTTGAACCACCAAAGTGCAAGAGTTCCTCTGGAATCCTTCTACTTCCCTTAATTTCTCTCTAGCTCTTACTATATTACTAACACTTATGAAATTTCAAGTAAATGAAGCAATGAACTAGGATGGGTTATATTTATAGGCAAGGTCTATGAATACAATACATATACTAATACTTGGTATAATACATGTATTTGTACATCCAACTAGGTATTAACCATTGGTAAAAGGTGATTAGGTAAAAAGGAATTACCAACTACTTCACCAACTACATCTTTCTTCATCATGAGCTCACACGGGATTACTTGTAAGCATTTTTGTGCAACAAAAATCATCACTTAGGCTTAATAAGGCCAAATTTCGGCCATGAGGGGTAGCATCAATATGTTGCACTTTCATTTTATCATTTGTACAATATGCTAGCTTATTGTTACCTTTACACATACATCTCTATACCTATATATATTCCTATATATATAAGTATACTTATCTTATATATGTATTCATATAATTCATGTACATTGGGTTTATCCAAATTAATATTTGAATTGGGCTAGGTACAAACACTTGTACACATTGGGTTAAACATTAGTCTATCAATTCAAATTCTTGGGCTAAACTCCCAACTATGCAAGTATGTTACATTAATAATGTTGGGCTTGGATTTATCCTAGATCCAACACTTCATTAAGTTATCCATCAATTAATCTCATTAAGAAATTAATTATACCACAAAAGGCTTAACACTTAAGCTTAATCAATCATAACCCAACTTATCAACATTATCAATAAATTTCTTAATCCTTTCAAACATGATTCAATTAAATTTTCGTTTTCACCTTTCATGACACACCAAAATATATATGTGTTCAAAATAAATATTGAAACACTTTTTATTTCTAATTTATAAAAATCTCGGGTATTACAGGTTCCTTCCTTTGATCAACGTTAGCCACCCAAGTGTTTGGCCTCTAGAGATGATCCACTAAGGAAGAAAAAAATTCAAGAAGATGAGTATTTGGCTAAACCCTAGTTTTCTATCTCTATAGAAAAAGAACGTACTCTCCAACTATTGGAATTGTGTATGTTGTGAAAAAGTCAACAACCACACCACCCATAATAAGAATCCTCTTATTTATAGATGTGGCCAACCCTCCTTAACAATTAAGGATTTGGGTTTTATTTTAATTAATTAAAATCCTTTAATTAATTAGCCTCCTAATCTTATTAGGAATAAATGAGAGTACTAATATTAAATTAATTTCTAAACTCTAAATTAAAATAATAATAATTGTAATAATATTAATAGGACTCCTATCATTAATTTATATTTAATATTTTTAAAATATTAAATAATAAATATTAAGCTATTTAATTTATTCTATCACCATAGATTAAATTAAATATACTTAACATATTATTACGATTATGCCATTAACTTCTTAAATAATTATTCTTCTTTTTATGGTGTGACCCTTTAGGTTCTCCATATTAAACCAGCTGTGAATAAATCAATTAGAACAATTCTAATCTTATTTAAACAAATAAATTAAACAATTAATTTATTTAAATAAATAATGTTTATTCTACAATAGGGATAAGCCTCCTGAGTGATCAACTACTTTCCGGATAATATAGATTTCAACAAGAATCATAAAAGAACCTTTGAGTAAATAGTTACCGTGACAATTCAATCCTTCCACCATACAATGTCCCAATTAAATATAAGACATGGAATTCTTCACAAGTCTTATTTTATTTAATTATATGTATTTTGACTCTTAAATGCACAACACCAAATAATGCAAATTAGAAACTCCTTTCTAATTTTATTCTGCCTTGGCCAAGGACTACTGTGTTGTCATTTATCGAATCTCATAGGACATTTCTCTTCTTTTACTAGAAGCGGTAGATTCTTTATTGATCATACATTATCTCCATGTATAACTTATTATACCCAAGCATACACTTTGATATACCCTAAGGGTCTTAATGAATAAGTCAAAGTATAACTCATCATACACAACATACTATGATGATCTCAAGTCCAAGGATCACTTATACTACTATCACTACAATAATTCCTATTGACAGGCAAGTAAAACTCTATTAGGAAATCCTTAGCGAGCCACATTCAGTGAACTTATTCTCTAATAAGCACCTACATACTTGCTTTAGCGTCTCCACACAAATGATCATGAGATCAATCATCCTTATCCAATGAGCAAGCAACGTATGTACCAATCTATCCGGATTCACTAATCCCCAATTTAGTAATCCAACGATTGGGAACTATTTTAGTTTTAAGTTTTCTAAGAATTTAGATCTCATTAGAATGATCATAATCATTATTCTAAAAGCATTGCTTAAAACTATGGATTTATCACATATTATAAAACAGCATCATGTAGATAATTAAAAGCCTTTAATAAATTAATTTTTTTTATTAATAAATGAATAAGATTGTTACAAAGTATATGCTTTATCATCAATCATAATTGGCTTGTGTGCATACTACTTTTAATCTCCCACTTGCAATAAAGCCAATCGACGTGGTATCTCATACCCTTCTTCTCTAAGTGACGATTATCCTGCTGTTGGATAAGCTTTAGTTAATGGATATGTAATATTGTTCTTGAGAGTTCACTATCTCTATAGTGATTTCCATCTTTCAATGATTTCAATAACCAAGTGAAAGTGCACAACACATGTTTAGATCCAAGATAAGACTTAGGAACTATTCCTAGTTCTGTAATGAACTTTTCATCCAAACAATCAACTTGCAGCTTCATTTATAGCTATATACTTTGTCTTTATCTCTAAACCAGCAACTCTTTGCTGTTTGGAACCTTTCTAATTCACTGCAACACCATTCAAGGTAACGCTACCCATCATGAATATGATCATATCCTTAGTGCCGGTTAAGTACTTTAAGATGTTTTTCACAGACTCATAGTGAACTTCTCCAGAATATGACTGATCAACATCAGGTCTCGTACATTTCATTGCATATATGATTATTACTCATGCGATCTCTCTTTCCAGGAGTCTATGGGGACTATTAAGAGATATATACTCCATGGCTCATCAACATGAGACAACTCTTGGAGTTTGCCATGCTAAACGACTTTAGTATCAAATGAATATACGTTCCTTGGGTTAAGTCGAGCATCATCTTGAATCTATCTATATAGATTTTATCCCCAATTAAGATACTCTTCCAAAATCATTCATGGGGGAATGTTTAGACAACTTTATCTTTACTAATTATAGCATTGGTATGTCATTCCTTATCCGTAGTATATCAACATATAATACTAGAAATGTCACGACGCTCCCACAGACCTTTTTGTACACACTAGGTTCATTCTTATTTGTGATTCAAACTCTTTTGATTTGTTCCATCAAAACGAATGTTAAATTTTGAGAAGCTTGCCTCAATCCATTTCTCTGAGTGTCTACAACTCTTCCCTCATCGTATATAACTAGATCATCATTTTCTATGATGCGTACCTCATCATAATCATCTATGATGAATCCATACCTCCCAGGTATCTTCGGTACTATTCCAGACTTACGATTCGATTGTGGTACAATAAGTCTATCTATAAGTTCCTCTTATTTGACTTATAGTGCTTTGTGGTTCTTGAACTCTTCAAGATTCTATTATCCTCCCACTAGCCCCTTAAATGATAAACACTTTTATCTTAAAAGGAAACATGTTTCGTAACAAACACATTTTGCTTAGTAGGATTATAGAACATATACCATAAAATTACTTTAGGATGTCCCACAAATCTGTACTTGTCAAATCTTATCCCAAGCTTATCCTTTGAAACCTTTTCACATAAGTTGGATAACCCCTTATCTTAACATACTTAAGATTAGGAATCCTCCCTGTCCATAACTTTTATGGTGTCTTGGGGCCAGATTTTGAGGTTACCCTTTTCGTAGATATGCAGTCATTTCTAGGGCATGACCCCAGAAGGATACTGGAGTGTCGGTAAAATCATTATGGACCGCACCATTCCAATAATGTACGATTTTTCCTTTCAGATACATCAATTAATTATTGCATATCAGAAGGCATCCATTATGAATAAACCATTTGAGATGATCTAGAAACTTATTGCACAAGTATTTATTCCTTGATCTAATCAAAGAATCTTAATACTTTTTCAATTTGTTTCATTTCTGAATTCTTTGAACCTTTTAAATAATTCACACTTGTATTTCAGCAAATACACACATTCAACTCTTTGAATGATCATCTCCTTTTCTTATACTAGTTTGTTCAATTTGCAAAATATATTTTCACGTAAGTCAAGTCACAAAATCCATTAAGTAATATTTCAGTTCTATACAAAACATTATTATTATAAATAGAACAACAATTGTTCTTAATTATAATACCAAAGATTTTATTGTCCAACAATAAAATGGAGATAATGTTTCTAACAAGAATTGGATTACAATAACAACTTATTGACTTAATAGATTTGCCCGTAGGCATTCCTAAACTATAAGTTTCTATAGCTAATGCATCAACCTTTGCTTCATATTTCACATATATAATTACTTATCTTTATTTAGCTTTCTACTTCTTCTTTGTCCCATCATAAATCTACATTTATGATAACCAAATCAGGTATCCAATACCCAAGTAGAACCTTGACTTAAAGAAAAATTTATTTTAAATCATGAATAAATTTGTATTTGTAACCGAAACTTCACTAAGCTTCTTTTGGTTAGCCTCTGCAAGATGCTTCTTGCAGTTTCTTTCAAGTGTCTAGGCTTATTGCAGTGGAAGCAAACTCATTTTCTATCTGTATCAGTTTTGTTCTTATTATCCTTTATTTTTGCCTTTTATTTACCTTCCTTGAATCGTTCTTCTTTTCAGAAGATCCTTTGGCCCCTACCAGTAAGACATGGTCTTTCTTAGTTGGAAAGTGACTCAACATTTTTCAACATGTTAAGCAAATCAGCGAGGCTGATATCTAGCTTGTTCATATGAAAAATTCACAACAATTGTGAAAGGAGTCCAGGAGTGAGTGCAAGATCAAATCTTGGCTCAACTCTCCATCCATGACAAAACCCGTTAACCTATTTGATCAATCACATTGATAATGTTAAGGACTTTTATCTGTACTGTAGTGTCATCGATTATTCTAGAACGGAAGAGCTCCTTAGATATCTGATATCTATTAGTCCTACTTTCCTAACCATCAACTACTTGACGTGCATGAGTATAGTAGGAGCATCCATAGTTTCATACTGACACTGAAGCTCGTTACTCATGGATGCGAGCATGATGCATTGAGCCAATTGTGCATCATCTTGCCACTTTCTAAAAGTAGCAATCTCTTCCTCATAGGCATTGTCTGCAACCATTGCAGGGATAGGCGTATTAAGGACATAAGATAACTTTTAAGCCGTGAGAACTTTTCTCAAATTTCTTAACCAATCCATTTGATTCGGTCCGATTAAATAGCATCTAATATGTTTCGCAGTGATAGTAATTTAGACATTGTAAAATTCTGTAAATGAATTTGTAATTAACAACATTTTAGCATACATTCTTTTATTAATTACCAAAATAAATTAGGTCTTGTTATAAATTGGTATCTCCCACTGTATTCTTCAAACTATATTACCCTCACTTATATAGTTCGGCAAAATCTAATTAAACTATATATAAATAAATAGGTAGACAACTCTTGTCAATTACATCAACTATGCAACTCCTTCTATTTTGCCTCTTAGATTATTTTGATCAAGTGGTGGCACATCCGAATCAAAATTATCCAAGTTAAGTCCAACCTAGCACTCCATATATTCAAAAAAGAAAAATATTATCCTTGTGGTGACACAACAAAACAATATTGTTCAATTTTCTTTATAAGCATCAAATGTGATAAATTAACATCTTAAATACTTAATACTTGCCTTGTGGTGACACAACAAACTCATATTAAATATTTAATACTCTATTAATTTTTATCATGCTAGAAGGCGACGTTCGATATTCCAAATATCTTTGAACGCTTAGGACTTAATATAAAAAAAATTGGAAGGGTTTTGTTATTAATTTGTCTCATCTTGTTTAGCGCGCATGCACACACACACACACACACACACACACACACACACACACACACATATATATATATATATATATATATATATAAAGTACGCGACATATTAATGAACATGCGAAGCATGTTTGCATAATATAAAATATATATATAGTATAAGCATGCACATATAGAATACTATATTCTACCTGGATTGATTATGGACTTTTATTCTAGTTTGGTTCACTAGAGCCACCAAGTGAACCAAAGGGTCGAACCCTAGGGTGCAATAATTAATATTTAAATATAACTATTACATTTAAATCCGGGCTCCATTACAAACGGGTCTTCAAGCGCTCCTTGCTCCTTGATCTTCAATTCTTCAAAAATTAATTCTAACTATTCCTATTACCAAACTATTTAAAATAAATAGAAATCTTGATCAGCAGTCAAGGGGAAGTACATATGAGGGAGTTAGAATTTACATTAAGAAAAAATTAGAGAAGACGAGGTACGCAGACCCCATTTAATAAAACCCATACATTCATGCATTCAACTGAAATAAAATCCAATCACATTGGTCAATATTCCATAATCAACCCCATTTATTATCATACACATCACCATATGCATCAATAAATAACATTCATCTCATGAATAATAAACATTTAATATATATATTGATATCATTTAATGGGAAAAATTAATTAGTATAAAATTTAATTTTGAATTAAAATAAACTCCTTTATTTTAATCAAAATATTTAATTAAAATAAATTCCTTTATTTTAATTAATTATGGAATCTAATTTCAAGTCAAAATAAACTCCTTTATTTTGGAAACACGGATTCTCTTTCATATTCACAAATAAACTCCTTTATTTTGAATAATATGAAATCTTATTCCATATTTAAATAAACTCTTTTATTTAAGGAAACATGGATTCACTTTCCTATTCACAAATAAACTCCTTTATTTTTAGAAAACATAGAATCCAATTTCAACTCCAATTAGTTATATGGAATCCAATTCCAACTCTAATTAGTTAGTATGAAATATAATTTTATAATTAAAATAAAACTTTTTATTTTAATATTAAAATAAACCTTTTATTTTAAGATTAAAATAAACTTTTATTTTAATTATAAAATAATTAAGATTTTATATATAACGTTAATATTATATATATATATATATATATATATATATATATATATATATATGGTCTGTCTCTAAAGCTTAACCTTAAAGAGCGATCCAAAGATCTAACCGTCGTTTTTGTGTCTATGACGACGGCCTGCCTCGATCCATCGCCATAGCCATATAGTCTTTGGCGGCCGGGTGAGGCTGTCGCCATAGACACCAAAAGACGACAGTTAAATCTTTAATTCGCTTTTTAAGGTTCACTTTAGAGCCTCTCCGTATATATATATATATATATATATATATATATATATATATATATATATATATATATATATATATAATATAATATAATTTTAATGTGATCAAATGTATGCAGGCCAAACTTTTTAGTCACTTTCACGTGGATCACTAATATCAACAAGATTTTAAACTGGGTCTCGTCGTATATATATCTGCTGAAACAAAATTTTAAAGTGGGTCCCATCCACTAAAAACCCATTAAAATGGAATGACGATACCCCCCAGAGGCACAACAGAGCAGATCCTTCAATTCCTTGAATCCTTTAACATGTATTACAGGCGATGCAATACGGAAAGAAGAAAAAAAAAACGAACGCAGATTTTATTTTTATTCTTTTATACAATAAAATTATGCCCAATTAAATTGTTCTAAACATATATCAACATACATATCAAATTAAAACAATTAATAATTTGCATAAAGGTTTGGCTCTGATACCACTATTAGGTTTGTAATATTCTTGGACGCAATCAATTTGCATAAAATAAGCGAAAACGTGTAAAAATTAGAGTTTAAAATTTAACAAACCATATACCCGGATCATCATTTATACACAATTATTAATTAAACGAAAAGATATGAAGAACAAGAATCATACCCTTGAAGATTTGAGATTCCTCAGGTACAAGTTCACCTCCAATCGTTTTCGCATTCAACTTGAATCCACCGAGTTTGGTTCCTTCCTTTGATCAACGTTAGCCACCCAAGTGTTTGGCCTCTAGAGGTGATCCACCAAGGAATAAAAAAATTCAAGAAAATGGGTGTGACGCCCCCAAATCCGGGTCTCTTCCAACCCGACAGATGGTGCTACACGGTACTACTATTCATTCATACATTCCATTGAATAGTCTCAAAAGGACTAATATAGCTTATATATATATTCAAAATAATATTACATTCCAGGTTCTTTGTAACCCTTTCAGTTGTTCTTCTCATAATATCAATATATTACAAACAGTCTTCCCATATTATTACATAAGTATGCTACGGGTTCGTCTTCTCCTTGCCTTTATCCTTGCCTGAGACTTCTGTACGCTCGATCTTAGTTGTGTCTATATGGTTCAAGCAAGAGTGAGCATGACTAGCTCAGCAAGTACTACAATTCTAATAAACAACATGCTTGAAACATAGAACTCATATATCTTCAATAACTGAACAATAGTTACGAAGTACTATCGATAAATCAAAATAACACTTCTTTTTCTTCAAAATGTTTTACACAACCATACTTAATGGAATAATAATTATGGCTCAAGTATATGAGCATTCATAAGTTCTTTTGAAAAGGACAACCCGACACTAAGTCCGTAAGTCTGACATAGCTTATGAGCACTTCTGAGTGATCAGCTCAAAGTACTCTATGTTGATCAACACTACATTCATTAAACGTGTATACGTTTAATTTGTGGCAACGTCACGTGCCTGTCGTTTGACGACAAAACAATTTGAGCATACACAATCTACCTTTGAAAAACCACAACAATATTAGTTCGGTAAATCCTTAACACCACTTGATAGAATAACATAGCATACGTCAAGCCGAAAGGATTGGCTTTGACATTCCTCAAATACAAACTCATGTGAAGAATACATGAATCACAAAGACTTGCCCAGATCGAACTAGAACAAGGGTTAGAGTACTTGCCTTTAGCGTCTGATTACTAGTTAATACTTGTATAGTACTTTAAGTCTTTATGATTCTACAATTCATAATCACGTATCACATTAAGTCATACACAATCAAGTATGATTACTATTATATCTTACCCTTCATCTCAATGTAATTCCTAATTTAGATTTGTTATTTAGGGTTTCCGGCTTTCGTTACGTCATTCTCATTCCGCTAATCTTCGATTGATTATTAACTCTTAATCAACATGCATTAGTGTCTTACAAGTACCTTACAATGTCTTAATCATGTTATGATTACATCTTAATACATTACTATTAAGTTCCCTTTCCTTCCATACTTGAAATCTTTCTTCACTATCAACTTCCTTGGACTGGCGCCGCGGCGCCAAGGATTGCCTTGTGACTCGCGCTGCGGTGCGAGTTAGCAGTGTACATGGTTCGGCCTCGCGCTGCGGCGCGGGCAATTAGGCTTAGAGTCGCGCCGCGGCGCGGACTCTGTGCCTTAGAAAATTTTGCAGTTTTGAAAATTTTTACAAACTTCCCGGAAGTATAACTTCTTCGTTTTCAGTCCGAATTGGTCTGTTCAAAAGCCTACGGTGCACAAATTTCATAATCTACGCGTTCATGAAAATTTTTTATCTATTTGACTTCGTTTGCTCAAAATTTATCTATGAGTTTATTTTTAACGAAAACGATAAACGTTTGTGAACGTTCAACACTCGTTTCTTCGTTTTAAGTCGGAATTCGGTCATTTTCAAGTCCGCAACTCTATAATGACTAAAATGACTTGTCTCCGTCGAAAACCAACGTTTCTGACTTCAAACACAAAATACGACTTCCATTCCGAGAATTTCACGAATTCGACGGTAATCGTCCAATCGTGCGAATTCTGGTAAATCTTCATTACTAAGCGTTCTTAATGGATTTTAATCAACATAAGATCATTACAAGTTATTTACTACTCCAACTTATAATCAAAGTAGGTTTTGACTTATTCTCATAAGTTATTAACTTATTTACCTTAAGAGTTAGAAATCTTCATGCTCATGACTTATTATTAACTTAAGTCCTTCAATCAAAGTTCTCATGCTATATTCCACATACTAAACATCATATGATAGGTTCTTTATGGTTCTAGAAACTTATTAGTGTTCAAGTTGCTTTTTCAACTTATTCGGCTTAAGTTCATTCCTTAGTAACTTATTACATGCTATCATCCAACCCTCCCCCTTCTCTATAAATCCTATTATAGAAGAGATGAAGATATAAGAGAGGAGTCTTACCCTTGAAGACTTCTATTTGCTTTGGAAAACTATCAATGGTTGAAGTGGCTTATAAGTGCTTAAGTGACTTATTCTCCCTAACCAATAAGTAGCTTTATGTTTGAGAGAAAAGTTGGATGAAAATGATCAACCAACACAAGAAATGAGCTTGGTATTTATAGGCTTGGCAAAGTGAGGGCATTTTAGACCTTAAACCTCCCACCTCCTCATTTCCACCTCCTTACTATTCCTTACTTAACCTTCAAGTCTTCTTGCTAGCTAGATAAAGTTCTTGGGAATCACACAAAATCCTTGCCCATCACACTTACCCATTTCACACTTGGTTTGACCCATGGGTCAAGGCTTTACTTTGGACTTGATAATTAACCTAGAGCTTTCTCTCTTAATAGTCTTATGCTACAAATAGTTTGGGCTTACGATCAATCAAACACTTGGGCTTGATTAATACTTACATTGGACTTCTACCAATAACTAACAATCCTACAAGTTCATTAACTTAATCTTAACAATTTAACCATTATACCCCACGTATAATCTTCGTATACTAACTCGTATATTAGTTCGTAATATACGTTATTTCATTCTTCATACATAATAGTACAATACATAGTATTATTCTTTCATTCTTTACTTCATATAATGTATACACATTATACGATCACAACTTTCTTCCTTTAATGCTTAATAACCTAACGTTCTCAATTTTTAGTCCGCATGCGAAATATTACGTTTCCCATACTTAGATTATTATTACATAATCGATATCGCCTCGATATTATAACATTACATATTTCTCAGAAATTCAAAAATAATTCCCGAGCGAAAATTGATGAATAGTATTTTTCAGAAAATTTCTCGAAAAACTTTTATTTTTCGTTTTAGAAATTCAAACACTTTAATTCTTCCATGTAGTTAAAATACTACGACGTTCCGATGTTTCTAGGTTATAGAACAACATTCATCTTCTCAATACACAATAATAATAAATAATATTATTTTATTCATTATTAAAAGTAATTACAAAATGTTCGATTTTCCGGGGCGTTACACTCTCTCCCCCTTATAAGGATTCTGTCACCAGAATCTCGCAATATATAAAAAATTACACAAATAAATGCGAGTAATTCTTTTTCATCATTTCTTCTAACTCCCACGTTGCTTCTTCTGCATCGTGGTTCTTCCATATCACCTTCACCGAAGGTATGACTTTATTCTGCAGAACTTGTTCTTTTTTATCGACAATTTGAACCGCGCTTCCTTCGTGACGTCGTTAAGTCCTTTTCGACATGAATAGGCTCATATTCTATCACGTGCTTATAATCCGGCTTATAAGGACGTAACACGGATACGTGAAATACATTATGTATTCGTTCTAGGTCTGGAGGTAATGCTAACATGTAAGCTACCTCACCTACCCGTTTCAATACCTCGAAAGGTCCTATAAACCTTGGACTTAACTTTCCCTTCTTTCCAAAACGTATCTTTCCTTTCCAGGGAGATACTTTCAGAAATACATATGAACCTACTTCAAACTCTCAATTCTCTCTATGCGGATATTTAAACTTCTTCATGCATGCTTGAGAAATGCTAGAAGACGATCTCGAATCTTCTTAACAATATCCGATGTCTATTGTACCAATTCTGGTCCCAACATCCGGTGTTCTCCTACCTCATCACAATACAGTGGCGTTCTGCATTTCCTCCCATACAAAGCTTCGTATGGTGGCATACCTATGCTTGCATGATAACTATTGTTATACGCAAACTCCACTAATGGTAGATGATCATCCCAACTACCCTTGAAATCCATGACGCAAGATCTTAGCATATCTTCTAACGTCTGAATTGTCCTCTCGCTCTGTCCATCCGTCTGTGGATGATACGTTGTACTCGGCTTTAACTGCGTTCCCAACTACTCTAGTAGACTTCTCCAAAAGTTCGACGTGAATCGTGGATCACGATCTGACACAATTGAATCTGGCACTCCATGTCTAGAGATTATTTACTTAATATAAAGTTTAGCTAACTGGTCTAAGTTATACTTAACCCTAATTGGCAAAAAGTGAGCCGACTTCGTCAATCGGTCCACTATTACCCAAATTGCATCATACCCCTTCTGTGTAGTCGGAAGTCCAACCACAAAATCCATCGTGATATTCTCCCACTTCCACTCTGGAATTTCTAATGACTGTAACAAGCCACTTAGTCGTTGATGTTCGGCCTTAACTCTCTGACAAGTCAAGCACCTACTAACGTACTCGGCAATCTCTCTCTTCATGTTCGAAAACCTTGAATTATGAGCCTTTTGTAGAACCTGCTCCTTTAATTCCGTCTCATTCGGAACCCAAATTCTTCCTTCAAATCTCAATAACCCCTCGTTATCAAGACTATACTTAATATCTTTTTCATTGATCAGCTGCTCTCTTATCCAATTACACTAATCAGTTTTGAGTTGCACCTCTTTAACTCTCTCTACGATGGTAGATTGCATCTCCGTCGCAAACAACATTTATCTCGCTTCACTTGACAGCTTCACTTCCAACTCCATTCTAGCTATCTCTGTTATTAACTCAGTTTGAGCCGTTAACAAAGACAACTTTTCCCGACCCTTCCTACTTAAGGCGTCGGCAACTACATTAGCTTTTCCCGGGTGATACAGGATTTCACAGTCGTAATCCTTTATCAACTCCAGCCATCTCCTCTGCCTCATATTCAACTCCTTCTGTGTGAAGATATATTTTAGACTTTTGTGGTCTGTGTATATCTCACACTTTTCCCCATAAAGATAATGTCGCCATATCTTTAGGGCAAACACCACCGCGGCCAGTTCTAGATCATGGGTAGGGTAAAATTTCTCATAATCCTTCAACTACCTAGACGCATACGCAATGACCTTGCCATGCTGCATGAGCACGCAACCTAGTCCTTTATACGAAGCATCGCTATAAACTACGAAATTTCCTGTGTCATCGGGTAATGACAACACAGGCGCTTCACTCAACTTCTTCTTCAGTTCTTGAAAATTATCTTCGCATTTCTCAGTCCATACGTACTTCACCGTCTTCCTTGTCAAGTTAGTCAGCGGAGTAGCTATCTTCGAAAAGTCCTGAATGAACCTCCGATAGTAACCCGCTAACCCTAAGAAACTCTGCACCTCAGTCGGCGTTTTCGGTTGTTCCCAATTCATCACGGCTTCCACCTTCGCTAGATCTACTGAAATCCCCTCACGGTCAATAACATGACCTAAAAACTGAACCCTCTCTAACCAAAATTCACACTTAGTGAACTTCGCATATAACTTCTCCTTTCTTAATGTCTCCAACACTATTCTTAGGTGTTCAGCATGATCTTCTGGCGTCTTAGAGTAGACTAGAATATCATCAATAAACACCACAACGAACTTGTCCAAATATTGTTTGAACACCCTCTCCATCATGACCATAAATGCAGTAGGTGCATTAGTCAACCCAAATGACATCACCAGAAACTCGTAATGACCATAACGAGTCCTGAATGATGTCTTTGGCACATCTTCATCCCTAACCTTCAGCTGATGATACCCCGTCCTTAAATCTATTTTGGAAAAATATTTTGCCCCCTTCAACTGATCAAAAAGATCATCGATCCTGGGCAATGGATACTTATTCTTTATTGTTAACTTGTTCAACTCTCTATAGTCGATACAAAGTCTTAATGATCCGTCCTTCTTCTTAACAAACAGTACCGGTGCTCCCCACGGCGACACACTCGGCTGAATGTACTTCCAATCCAACAGTTCTTGCAGCTGTACCATCAACTCCTTCATCTCCACTAGCGCCATACGATACGGTGCCCTGGAAACTGGTGCCGCTCCTGGCACAATATCTATTATGAACTCGGTCTCTCTATTCGGCGAAAGACCTGGTAACTCACTTAGAAATACATCCTCGAACTCACTCACTATAGGTATTTGTTCCATGGTCGCTCCCACTCTCTTGGTATCAACCACATGACACAAATAGCCTATTACGTTTCCCATACTTAGATTATTATTACATAATCGATATCACCTCGATATTATAACATTACATATTTCTCAGAAATTCAAAAATAATTCCCGAGCGGAAATTGATGAATAGTGTTTTTCGGAAAATTTCTTAAAAAACTTTTATTTTCGTTTTAGAAATTCAAACAATTTAATTCTTCCACGTAGTTAAAATACTATGACGTTCCGACGTTTCTAGGTTATAGAAAAACATTCATCTTCTCAATACACAACAATAATAAATAATATTATTTTATTCATTATTAAAAGTAATTACAAAATGTTCGATTTTTCCGGGCGTTACAATGAGTATTTGGCTAAACCCTAATTTTCTATCTCTATAGAAAAAGAACGTACTCTCCAACGATTGGAATTGCGTATGTTGTGAAAAAGTCAAATACCACACCACCCATAATAAGAATCCTCTTATTTATAGATGTGGACAACCCTCCTTAACAATTAAGGATTTGGGTTTTATTTTAATTAATTGAAATCCTTTAATTAATTAGCCTCCTAATCTTATTAGGAATAAATGAGAGTACTAATATTAAATTAATTTCTAAACACTTTTAGAAATTAAAATAATAATAATTGTAATAATATTAATAAGACTCCTATTATTAATTTATATTTAATATTTCTAAAATATTAAATAATAAATATTAAGCTATTTAATTTATTCTATTACCATAGATTAAAATAAATATACTTAACATATTATTACGATTATGCCATTAACTTCCTAAATAATTATTCTTCCTTTTATGGTGTGACCCTTTAGGTTCTCCATATTAAACCAGTTGTGTAAATCAATTAGAACAATTCTAATCTTATTTAAACAAATAAATTAAACAATTAATTTATTTAAATAAATAATGTTTATTCTACAATAGGGATAAGCCTCCCTAGCGATCAACGACTTTCCAGATAATATAGATTTCAACAGTAATCATAAAAGAACCTTTGAGTAAATAGTTACCGTACAATTCAATCCTTCCACCATACAATGTCCCAATTAAATATAAGACATGGAATTACTGTCAAGTCTTATTTTATTTATTTATATGTATTTCGACTCTTAAATGCACAACACTAAATAATGCAAATTAAAAACTCCTTTCTAATTTCATTCTGCCTTGGCCAAGGACTACTGGGTTGTCATTTATCGAATCACATAGGACATTTCTCTTCTTTTACTAGAAGCGGTAGATTCTTTATTAATCATACATTATCTCCATGTACAACTTATTATACCCAAGCATACCCCTTGATATACCCTAAGGGTCTTAAGGAATAAGTCAAAGTATAACTCATCATACACAAGATACTATGATGATCTCAAGTCCAAGGATCACTTGTACTACTATCACTACAAGAATTCTTATTGACAGGCAAGTAAAACTCCATTAGGAATTCCTTAGCGAGCCACGTTCAGAACTTATTCTCTAATAAGCACCTACATACTTGCTTTACTGTCTCCACACAAATGATCATGAGATCAATCATCCTCATCCAATGAGCAAACAACGTATGTACCAATTTATCCGGATTCACTAATCCCCAATTTAGTAATCCAACGATTGGGAACTATTTTAGTTTTAAGCTTTCTAAGAATTTAGATCTCATTAGAATGATCATAATCATTATTCTAAAAGCATTGCTTAAAACTATGGGTTTATCACATATTATAAAACAACATCATGTAGATAATTAAAAGCCTTTAATAAATTAATATTTTTTATTAATAAATGAATAAGATTGTTACAAAGTATATGCTTTATCATCAATCATGATTGGCTTGTGTGCATACTAGTTTCATAAATTACCCTTGAAACTTATCCAAACCAAACTTTTTTTGGTGCAGACTCGTATATTAAACTGAGATGAACAACCATATCATAGGGGATTTATTACGCGGAAGCGTTAAAATGTTTATGCACATTACATGGTACGAAGGGTTGATCCCCCTAAGTACGAGAAAGAAGG
Source organism: Panax ginseng (assembly GCA_020205605.1). Lineage (NCBI taxonomy): Eukaryota > Viridiplantae > Streptophyta > Magnoliopsida > Apiales > Araliaceae > Panax > Panax ginseng. The sequence goes on from CM035136.1 coordinate 72,070,694, forward strand.
TACATATAGTCTAAGGACTGTTAAAGGTTCAAGTAGAAATACTTATAACCTGAGACATAGTTCATGGTCTTCTGACTCTCAGATGAATTTCAATATCAGTTCTTGATTATCAATACTACAAAATGTTATTCAATTCGGTTAAACTTATTTATTACCAGTTATTGTGTTTTCATTTTAGTAAGCATTTGTTTGGCTCACTCTTGCATATATATAATCATTGCAGCTAAAATTGAGAAGGTTGATGAGCCAACCTAGGAAAAGGAAAGATGAACAAGTGTTGAAGACTTGTTAATTTATTGAGATTTATGTTTTCATACTTGGTTTAATTATGTGATGTAATTAATTAATTTTTCGCATTTGATGAATGTTTTAAGGTTAGATGACCTGGGATTTATTGGATTTAATTATGTAACACTTTAGTGGGAAGATTTATTGCTTAAATTTATTCAAATTGGGTAGTTGGAAATTAATGTTTGGATAGTGAACACCAAATCCTACGGGAGTGAAGTACCTAGATTTGGGGGTGTCACAAGTTGGTATCAAAGCTTTAGGTTATGAACCTTAGGTGGGGGGAAAAACCTTCAGAAGTAACCTTATAGGATATTGCAAAGATAAAGATAGTGGTGATAAACTCTTATCGAGTTTTAAGGAAGAAACAATAAAACACTCTATGTGATTATGTGGTTGCAACCTATGTGCTCGTGAGTGTCGAGTAGTGACAGTTAGTAATTAAAACTTAAAATTTTTGTTGTCAGGATGGCTAATGTGGGAGAATCAAGTCATGATAGGGAGGAGGGACCTCAGATGTCTAGAGAGGAGGAGCCTCAAGATGTTCAAGTAGTCTGAAATAGTTAGTGTTAATGGAGTCGTCTCCGTTGGTTGCAGTTGTTGGAAACCCAGAGTTTGAGCATGAGGGATTAGTAAATGATGAGGATGAGGTAGAGACGGATGAAGACCGTGTGGAGCTACCACAAATAGATGAGAATGATGAAGGGGAAGAGTTTCCACCAAACTATATTGTAGCTCAAATGTATAATGAAATATATGATCATAACATTGAGCTTCAGGATAGAGTCAGGGAATTGGAGGAGCTAGTAGCTGAACATCAGACTTCGATGGCACAGAAGGATGATGAGATTGAAGATATTGACGAGCGTCTTAGTAATGTGGAATAGAAGTTGGTTCACACTGAGGGGGAAAAGGAGCAGCTGATGGAGGAGGTTGTGAAACTGAACGATAACCTGAAAGAAGAATCCGCCAAGAGAACAAGTATTGAATATGCGTACGAGAAAGCTTCCCAACGTGCAGAGGTAGCAGAGGGAGAGGTACAAGTAAAGCAGAACAAGATGGAAGAGATGGATTGTGTTTTCCACATTGTGATAAATAGAACTCAAGATCAAGTCATGTACTATCCGACTCAGTTCGATGAGTTTCCATGGTATATGTTAGATCGTAGAATGATGTTCCGTATTATGGAAGAGGAGCGTCGTACGGCTGTGCAACATTTTAGTAGGTCTTAATAGGAAGTGTAATTATTGAATGAATAATTAAATAGTAAATAAGATGTAAATCCCATGTGTTATGGTCAATGAGATATGATGATGTTATCCTAAAACTTTAACAGTTCAGGAAAAGTGATGTAAATAGTAGTGATGTTATCATTTCTACGTCTGTAAAAAATTATGAATGAATAAAATGTTAATATTTATTCAAGACGTTATGTGTTAAGTGATGATCATTTATGATGTGCAAGTTAAGTAGAAAATACTTAAGAAATTGAGTAACTATCTAATAAGTGAATTTTAAACAGAAAATGCCTCCAAGAAGAAGTCAACCACCACAACGAACCCTTGAGGGGTCTACCAATAACAACAACGCCAATGCTAACCCAGTTCAGCAGTTAGTGACTAATGTGATAAAATTATGTACTCCAAGTGCACAACGTCTATTGTAGATTTAGCAAGTGCAGGTCGAACCACAGAGACTAGATCAATTCTTTAATATATCCTTAATTAATATTTTAGGCAAATTAGAAAAAAAAATGATGGAGAAGATTTTTTAACTAAATTATGCAAACTATTAATTAATGACAAAAACTATTAATGAGAAAAGATACCTCGGAATCAAAATCCACCAAATATTAACATAATAAATAATTTCTTATTTCCTAAATTAAATACCAAATTATTGTCCATTCCCTTTAAAAATAATGATTCATATAATTAATATGGGCAAGTATAAGTTATGAAAAATTCACATATTAACTATAACTTATCAAAATCTCATAATCAATATAAGAATCAAATGCAATTTATGCGAAGGAAAACATGAAGGCAAAAATAATTGGGCATTAATTTCAAAACAGAAAGAGAATATTATTATGAATTACCTAATTTCATCATAATCCTAGGTATTAAAAATTTAGCTAGCCATGGAATTAAAAACAAAAACAGATAATATTAGTACAACTATTTGCATGAAATACGAAAAATAATTAAAATTAGAATTTCTATTATATCTATAAAAGAAATTTACAAATACTCCCTGACAACAGTTCCACACGTGATTGGAATAAGAGAAAAGACAAACTCTAAATATCTTACTTCCTTCTACACCAGTGAAAAACTAGAAAAAATAAAATAACAAGTGGTGTCCTTCTCTCTAAAACAAGAGGCCTATTTATATGGAGAATATATTTGTGCCCTGATTTAGGTTCATTGAACTTGGACAATTTTACCCCCTTCATTCTCTTCTTTCCTTCTTTACTTCCATCTATATATGGTAATCCTCTAAGAGTCCTTTTTCATCTTTTAAAGGTTAGATATAAATCCTTTATTTTCTCGAAATGTTATCTCCTACAAAACAAAATAAAATGTTTTAGTTAAATAAAATAAGCATATAAAATAATAAATATAGGAGTATTAAAATGTATTAAAAATGTGTATATCAAATACCCCCATACCTATCTTTTGATCGCCCTCGAGTAAAATAAAAAGAAAATAAAATAAAACAAAAATAATTATACTACCCCATTTTCGTAGGAAACACGATTGTACTTAGAATGTGCAACAAGCCTTTAAACCTTAAGATTACTCCAAGTGGCCGAGTTGTGTCTCGTGACTGTTTGCAGTGAATATACCCACAAAATTCAAAAATATTTTTGAGTTCAACTGTGACACCCCAAAATCTGGGTACTTCAATCCCACAGAGTTGGTGTTCACTGTCCAATTAAATCATAACTAACTACCCATAAACAAATGATATAATTAAACTCAAAAGTTTAAACAATAAATCTCCCATTAAAGAGTTTTATAATCTCAAGATAAATCCCAGGTCATCTAACATTTATTATTACAATCATCAGCGGAATATTAAAACATATTCATAATCAAGTCTATTACACAAGCTTCATAAATAAAAGATAAATTAAATGTCATCTAATCAAACACTTTTCCCTTGCCCTTTCTTGTTGAAATCTCTTCAAACTTCTTAACTCCATCTGCATTGTTTTGTTCAAGAGTGAGCAAACAATTGCCCACAAAGAAGGATAGTATACAATAACATTATATAAATGATAATTAACTGAGCTTTCAATGGTAAAGTACTCTTACCAAAACAATAAACTCTAATTCAAAAGATATGAGTCGTGTTGCACCCCTTTATATATTTTTCAAAATCAAGAAATCCACAAATGAGCAACGTCACCCTACGAAAATGCCTTCTCTCTCTAGAAATTTGCTTTGTCTTCTCTTTAGCTTTTCAAAACCTTCCCCGCCCCTAAGACTTACCTAACTTCTCCGGCCTTCACCTAAATTTTTCGGTTCGTCTCTCCTCTTCTTGCTTCTCTCTCTACTCCTTCTCTGCTTGTTCACCTCTTCCCCTATTCTCGCTCCCTTAATCCTTTGCTCCTTCCTCCAGCATTATGGTCAGCCACTCGCATCTTTCAGCTGGTATTTCGGTAAGTAGCCCCTCCCATGACTTATTTGATGAATTTGGGGTCTCAAATCCCAACTCGCCCGAGGTCTCTTCTCACTTGGCCATCAGTAGTGATGGCATGGTGGAGTCAGATGTAAACCCTATCCCTTTGGCTCTCAGTCAGGCTTCGGAGGAATCCACTACCTTGGAAAATTCTTTTATAGTTAATGTCGGTCCAGCTTTGGGCGAGAATGCTAAAGACATCATGGAGTTCCTCTCTGCCCATGGAGTTTCACTAAAGGATCACAATGAAGCTTTATTTGAGCGTAAGAAAAATATCCACCTTATGGACTTCCTTTCTGCCCATGGAGTTTCACTAAGTGCTATTCAAGAATTTGTGAATGATGGAAAATTGTCAAACTTTGGTAATGCGTGTAAGGTACTTGATGTAAATCCTCCCTCTTCTCTAGTTGGGGGACTTCCTACTCAAGCCGGTGCGAAGAGCTTCGTCACAAGGGTGAGTAATGTGTCTCCACAACTTCACTCTCCCCTCCCTTCACCCTATGCTGGTGGTGTTCGCCGGGGAAATGCTGAATCTTTGTTGTTAGCCCCTTCTGCTGAAGAAGGTGAATTCATTCCTTCTCAGCCAGCTGGTCCTCCTAAAACTTGGAGTAATGTGCTTTCACAGAATTCGGGAAAAGTCATCAAGATCCCTCTCCTTGCACCCCCCCTGTTTCGTCAAATGGAGACATCCTCTGTGACAACCCCAAAGTAGTTCCATTCCACCCAACCTATTATGAGTCGCCAAATACATGGTACAGAAAACATCTACACCATTATTACTACAATTGTCGTGCAAAATACAGCAACACATATACTATGAGTTTTAATACCAACTGTGACTCATGTCCCAATTATGGACATCACCTCACATTGATACATTACATAAAGGTACAGTCAATAATTGTTTTAGAAATTAAAATCTTTGGGAAGTGCTCAAGGAAACCTTCGTACATGGGAAACCATGCGTCTAGGTTATGATAGATATCGTATGCCCACAGAATTATTCTTGGTTGACCCAATAGACCCCAAAGAAAAATGAGAAGATTACTATCATATTCTTTCCAATGGTGAGTCTTCTCTTGACATATCATTATCTCCACTGTCTCCAATTGAGAATTATACTTCAACCAAACACCAAGATTATATAGGTAGTGCTCGTAGATATACTCAGCAAGTGGATGTGCACAACCATGTCTTATGATGACACGAGGTTGTATGTCATTAGACATCTTGTATGATAGTGGCAAAACACCCTTCAAACGTTGGGTTCGCCTCACCTTATTTGATTCACCAAATATAACTACTAAATGATGTACAACACACTTTTCTATACTGTTTAGGGAGAACTCCATAGCTAAAGACCACCGTTCTATTCCCTTATTACCCCCGCTCGACCCAGCTACACTCTTATTACCTAAAAGGAATTGTGAAGCAAAAGGGTGAGCTCAACTAGCCCAATAAAGAATATCATGACTAAAGATAAATAAATTATCAATAGCCTTCAACAGTAATAAATCAGAGATTTAGAACATATGATAAATGATAAAAAATTTCAACTAGAGTTGCAGCAGAACGAGCAATCCATTAGAAGAGTCAAATAAACCATAAAGTCTATTATATTCTCCATGTTAAAAATCCACCAACAATGTTTTATCCCTGTAACATCAATCAACAGTTCTGGTCCACAATCATATGAATAACTCATAATCATAATTGTGATTCTAAATTTCGCATCCAAGACGAGGATAATTTTCATCACATGTCTTTACCTGAAACATCAAAGATCATGGTTATACCAAATCATAGTTCTTGTTCATAATCATACTAATAAATTCATCTTTGCACTTCAGGCCAAAGATATTCAACAACAGTTCATCTTTGCACTACAGGCCAAAGATATTCAACAACAGTTCATCTTTGCACTACGGGCCAAATATATTCAACAACAGTTCATCTTTGCACTACAGGCCAAAGATATTCAATAACAGTTCATCTTTGCACTACGGGCCAAAGATATTCAACAACATGTCATCTTTGCACTAAAGGCCAAAGATGTTAATATCCCAAAGAAATATATATTCATTTCAGAATTTATATAACCAATAATTATAACCACGTTGATTAATTCACCTTTGCACTTAAGCTAAAGATATTCAATTATAAATTCAATGGTCATGATCATACTAGTCAACAATTCAACTTTGCACTACTGGCCAAAGAGAACCCATAGTTACGATCATACCAATAATCACTCATCTTTACACTTAAGTCAAAGAGAAATTTCTTCACCAGGATTATAAAAATGTTATATATGATAATAAAAACAATATAGTCAAAATATGGATTTAATTTCAAGAGTAAGATTCATAAATCAACGATAATTTGGTCAGAAAAATAAACCAATTTTGTCGTGAATAGTACCCCGTAAATAGTAACTCGTGAATAGTAACTCATGAATAGTAACTCATGAATAGTAACCTCGACATGAAAAAGGTAGAAATTCCACAATAAAATCTATACCAATATTTCGGTATAATGATATTGAAAGAATAACATTTCTTAAACTTATAAACAATTTATTTTAATTGTTTCACTTTACTAAATAATGCATTTAATCATCCTAAAATGCCATACTCATAAGATTTTATCACCAATAACCAAAACCCTCATCAAAAATCTGCATATACCTCATATATGATTCTCAAGCCATAAAATCCTATTTTCCAATTTTCTTACTTCACATAACATATTTAATTCATTTACTCATAACTAGTCCATTTTCATGAAAAATACCAAATCAGTACAAACAAATTTCCTTTTCTGGGATTTAGCAAAACATAGTCCCATATTGAACATATATTTATCTCAGAATTTTTAAAATTCATTTACAATTTTTCATATGACCAAAACTGCCGAATATTTAGACATTTATAATAAACTGTACTTTTGTCCAAAAATTCCGAAATTTATAGAGTATACTTCAGTTATATACATGTACTCCCAATAAACATTTCATAAATTTTGGAGTTAACCACAAGGAGTTATAAGGGTTTACTTTTAAAATAGTCTTTTCTTATAAAATTCATAACCCCTAATCTATACATCCAAAAATTGCCATTTTTGAATACAATCAATAAAACTCATCAAACTATCATTTCAAATTTTTCCAGAATTTTTGAAGGTTGGAAAAAGTACGAAACTGAAAAACATAATAACCCTTAAAATCCCTTACCTCAGAAGTGCAGTATTTCTAACTGGAATATCGGAAACTTGCACTGAACAGCAACTCTCAAAGTATCTAAATACTCACAAAAATACGCTCGATATTATAGAGAGAGAAAACTTATGTTTCTGGTGTGTTTTTCAATTCTAACATAAACACCTATTTATAGGAAAATGCTAGAACGCCAAAGGAGACTAAAATAATAAAATATTATTATTCTTTTTTTTTCTCTACGCATCCTACACCAACCAAGCCAGCCAACATGGAAGAAAAATAACACCCCATGTGTATTCAACACCAACCAAAAGTGGGTCCCACCCATAAATTAATAAAAATCATTTTATTTTCCGAAACTTCAATAATTCATAGAAAATAGCCCGTTTATCAAAAAAATACGAATTTTATGTCCATTCCACACGAAATCGAATTCTATACAACTTTGTAGCTTTAAGTTTTTCCAAATTCCAGACAGAAAATATCCGAAATCCACAAACGGATGATTTTTAACACCTTTTAAAATTCATAACAGATCATGCGTTAATTTTTAACGGTTCAAAATTTGTGGATATATACTCAACTTATATATGTATAACATATCCAAAAATCACAATGATCCAACGGTCGGATTAAAATTATAACTCACACAATAGAGCTTTAAGAACATTGATTTGATCTTTTAATACCTCCAATCCGACAAAATACTGATAAAACACCTCAACATTAATTCCTTCATTTATATCCACACAAATAAATCCATCATTTATATCCGCATCAAATAAATATTTCCTTATCATATAAATTAATAATTAATTATTCACAAATAATATTACAGAATCGCAATAATGACAACCAGGCAGTTCCCAGGAAAGATGGGGCTTTCCAATAAGGATTTCTCCTTACTGGCACGCAATTAGGTGATCAAACCTCTCATTGACAAAACTTTCTACACATTGCCAATAATGCTATGCAATAATATTATTCAAATAATATGAATTATTAATCTGATAATGGGAAATACTGTGCAATGTCAATTACTGAAACAACAATAATATAAACTATCAACGTAGCAATTATTGAATCAATAAAAAAAATTGAACAGTAATTACTGTAACAATTATTGAGTAGTGCCTTTTTACTTAAGAATCAATAATTCAATAATCTCAATACCGTCTGGTGTCTTCTTTATGCGAACCACGCCAGACATTCTTGTATTTTAACTACCAGGTATTCCAACAGTGTTAATGGTAATAACTACGCCGTTATTTATAAAAACTCAATTTTGTTGTTTTCCTTCATCCGACAGTTATTCTGTTATGGGGCCCACAAATGATTGCGACGTCGTATGAATATTCACCGACAACAAGAATATTCCACGACCAAATGAATATTCCCCGACAACAATAAGTATTTTATAGACACTTGATTATTTTGAAAAAATTTCACATATCACCCTTAACTTTAAACTTTTATCAATTTAACCATTTACTAAATAATAATTAGAAGAAAAATTGAATACTTTTATTTCATAAAATTTAGGGTCTTACATCCTCGTCCAACCTCCTGATGAGATGCTTATGCGTGGGAACCAGATTTGGTCCTCAAGCTTGGTTGGGTACTTTCTGCACTCGACCCTTCCTTACAAGGTTGTTGAACCCATAGCCAGAAGGCTTTGGGTTAACCTTGGACTCTCTAATGTTTTCCTTCATAATAAGGGTTACTATATTTTCAAGTTCAACTCAGTTGGTGACCGTGATAATATTCTTACATCTGGGCCATGGCACTTTGCTTCTAAATCCATTGTGCTCCAAAGATGGCAAGAGGGGGTTGAGTTCACCAAATCTGACTGTGACAAATGTCCCATATGGGTTAAACTAAGCCAAATCCCTATGTCTTACTGGTCCGATGAAGGGATAAGCTACATTGCAAGCGCCATTGGGAAACCTTTGTTAACAGATGAGATAACCTCCAAGAATTAATATATGAACTTTTCCCGTGTCTGTATAGAATTTCCTGCTACCTCCTCTTTTCCTTCCTCTATCAAAGTTGTTGTGTTCAATACCGAGAAATCTAAGAAAATCTCAGTAAATGTTGATGTGGAATACCAAAGTCGTCCCCCCTCCTGCCCTACTTGTAAAGTTTTTGGTCATTCCCATTTAAAATGTCCCAAGGAAAATTTCAAATGTATTCCCAAAGTCCCATCTACTAGAATCTCCTCTTAGTCCACTCCTTCTGTACTAGGTGATGTCTCTGGTCCATCCTTGGCTAACCCCCCTTCTCCTAACTCTCTTCCTAGGCCTTCTCCGAATGATTGGGTGACTGTATCCCGAGGTGTGAGATCTGGCATTGACCACCATGCCTCTACCCCCCCCCCCCTTTGGCAACTCCTATGGCTACCACTAATTCCTTTTCTCCCATAGCCATTAACTCTAGCCATCAGGCTATGACAAACTTTGTCTCTTCGGCTACCAACAACCCTCTTATCTCCAAGCTAAAGGTTATTGATGAGAAGGAAGGGAAGGATCTTAAACAAAAATAGAGAATTGAAAATGATAATCCTCAAGATGCAAAGAAGAGGAAAGGAAAAGGAAAAGTTGGGAAATCTCCTCAATAAATTATGTTAGCTTCGTATAATATTAGATGTCTCAATAAAAAGCCTAAACAGGCTTATGTAATGCAACTTATTGTGGATAATCATATCTCTTTAGTTGGTCTTCTTGAAACTACGGTCAAAGACCTTAATGCCAAAAATATTTCTAGACACTGTCACAATTGGACTTGGTTTTTTAACTATGATTCGCATAGCAATGGGAGAATTTGGGTAGGCTGGAACCCTGCCTTTTGGCAAGTGAACATCCTTTTTGTATCCTCTCAACTCATCCACTGTAAAGCTACCCATGTTCTTAATAATAATCACTCCTTTTTGGTATCTTTTGTTTATGGTCCGAACTACTATATAGAGAGAAGGGACCTTTGGAGAGATCTTGCAACTCATTCATTTGCAGACAGTTGGTGTATTTTAGGTGATTTTAATGTAATTAGATATCTAAATGAAACTGATCAATTCAATACTTCTTGGGATACTTTTATGGAGGATTTCATGGAGTGCATTAAATCTCTTGAAGTTAAGGATATTCGAGGTTTTGTACCTCTATTTACTTGGTGGAATTCTCAATCGGTTAGACCCATCCACAAGAAACTTGATAGAGCACTTGGAAATCTCTCTTGGTTTTTGAGGTATTATAACTCTCAAGTCACCTTTATTCCTAGGGGTCTTTCGGATCATGCTTTAGTCCTCCTCAACTCTGGTATTAATTTTATCCAATCTAGGAAGCAGTTTCAGGTCTTTAACCACCTTATGCTGTTAGAGGGATTAAAAGACTGTGTTCGCTATGCTTGGGGTCAGCCTGCTTTGGGAAGCCCCTTCTCCATTCTCTTTGAGAAGCTCAAAAGTGGAAAGAAAGCTCTGATAAGGCTGAACTCTTCTGTTGGTAACATCAATTCCTTGGTTAGGGAGGCTAATAATAGATTGCATCATGCTCAATCCTTGTTGTCCAGCTCTCCCCTTGACTCATCTCAATACCTTTGGCATGTTTTAGATAGAGAGGAATCTCTTCTTCAGCAAAAATCCCGTGTTACTTGGCTTTCCTTTGGTGATAGGAACTCGGGTTACTTCTCAAATTTAGTAAAGAATAGATGGAATTCAAACAAGATCCTTTCTATTCATAACTCCAATGGGACACTGGTGACTAGTCAAGCTAATGTAGAAGAAGTAGCTATGAAATACTTTAAGGATTTATTCTGCTCTTCTAATGACTCTATCTATACTGGTATTGAGGCTTATGGTGTAGTGCCAAATACTTTTGTTAACCAACTTCAATCTACCTCTTTAGCTGCCCCAGTCACCACAAATGAAATCTACAAGGTGCTACGCTCTATGAAAAGAAATAAAAGTCACGGGCATGACGATTTCAATTTGAACTTTTTCATATCTTCATGGGAGATTGTGGGCGAAGACTTCACTAAAGTTCTTTAATTCTTCTTCTCCTCTTGCAAAATGCCTAAGGGGATCAACTCCACAGCTCTAGCCTTGGTCCCTAAATCTGCAAACCCTTCATCTATGGCTAATTTCAAACCCATTGCATGCTACAATACTATCTACTAATGCATTACTAAGATCCTAACAATCGTCTCAAAGTAGTTCTGCCCTCTCTTATTGACAAGGTAAGTCTTCTTTCATCAAGGGTCGAAGCATTAGTGATAATATTCTTATTACTCAGAATTTGTTAAGGAATTATCACCGATCCTCGGGACCTTCAAGATGTGCTCTGAAAATTGACCTAAGGAAGGCATTCGACACTGTTAGGTGGGACTTTCTATATGATATCTTTTCCCTCTTTAAATTCCCTCCCATATTTGTGACTTGGATAAAGGCTTGTGTTTCGACTCCCATGTATGGGGCTTTAGCTGGTTATTTCCCCAATTCTCGTGGTCTTCGGCGAGGAGACCATCTCTCCCCCCTATCTCTTTGTTTTCATCATGGAAATGCTTTCTCTTAAATTATGTCTAGGTTCTATGGAACCTAATTTCAAATTCCATTAGAAAGCTAATAAGTTTAAGCTTTCACACCTCCTTTTGTCAAATGATATCCTCATCTTCTCTCATGCTTTCATTCCCTCTATCTCAATCATTTCCTCTTATATTCAGTCCTTCTCACTTTTCTCTGGGCTGATCCCTAATGTCCAAAAAAGCCACTGTTTTCTGGCTAATACCAACCCTGCTACCTCATCTTGCATCCTCTCTATTCTGAGGTTCCAATCTGGTCTCCTGCCTACAAAATTTATGGGTGTGCCCTTAATATCCTTTAAACTTTCATACAATGATTGCATCCCCTTAATTCACAGAGTTACTAGCGTGTCTTTTCTTGGACTTCAAAAATTGTAGCTAACTCTGGCAGACTGCAACTCATCAAATCTATCATTTTCTCCATTCATTCCTTTTGGTGATCCCATTTCCTTCTACCAAAAGTTGTTATCAGATCAATCCAATCTACCCTATGCAGATTCCTATGGAAGGGTTCCTCACTTGCAAAACATGGGGCCAAAGTTGCTTGGTCTGATATCTCTATCCCTACTTCTGAAAGAGGTCTAGGCCTTAAAAGTATTCTAGATTGGAATAGATCTCTCATCTTACTGCACTTGGTGAAAGTTATTCAATTCCAACCTTCCTCCCTCTGGGAAGCTTGGGCCAAAGTAATAATCCTCATAGATAGATCGATTTAGTAGATTCATATTCCTTTGGACTGCTCTTGGATATGGAGGCAGGTACTAAAACTAAGGCCATTGGCTCTAGAACATTTAGTCTATCGAGTTGGAAGGGGTGATATGATAAATCTCTAGTTTGATCCATGGGTGCAAGGGATGGCTATTAATCCCAATCCCATTCTGCTACAGAATACTGGCATACCACCTACTGCAAAAGTCAATTGCATCCTTCAAGAAAACTCTTGGAACCTCCCTCGCAGCAACCATCATGAGGTCATCCTTTTTTAAATGACTGATTAAAGCACTCCCATCTCCTTCCTCATCGGCTGAATGCATCCTTTGGGACTCCTTGGATATCTCTAGTATCAAAGAAAAGCACATTTGGTGTTCCATCTGAGCAAGGAAGAAACATGTTTCCTGGGGATTTATTCCTTGGAATAAAATTCATGTTCCTAGGTACTCTTTTATCCTTTGGCTTGGAATTTAAAAGAGACTTCCCACTAATGATAGAACTATCCTTTTTACGAGCAGTAGGTTGGCATGACAGCTATGTCAAACCCACACTGAATCCTTTGAACATCTGTTCTTTTATGTGATTACTCTAGACTTATCTTTCATAATGCTATGGATTTGGGCCAGTGGAATAGGGTCTCTGATAATTGGGCTGATATCTTGGACTATATATCTTCCTTCCAAGGAACAACATTATCCCGGAACATCCTATGTCTATCCCTTGCAGTTTCTTTCTACAAAATTTGGGAGGCCCAAAATGCCAAGCTACACAAGAACACCATCATCCTCTCACAAGCTCTGGCTAAGGATGTTATAAATATTATTAAATCTAGATTGTCAACATGTAATTCTTTTCTTAAGGCTACAACATTCTGTCAATTTTTTTGTACCAGGCTATTATAACGGATTGTGTTGCCATTGCCATTTTAACTAGTCTGTTTGTGCTTTTATAGTATTTCATCTACTGGTCTATTATTAGATGAAGTAACTATAGATTGGGGTATGCCCCTCTACCATTGTTTTCTTGCGTTCCTTTTATACAAATCAAATTTAGCAAAAAAAAGATATCAACATCAAAGGAATGCACTGAGGGTCACAAGACCACGAACTATGTTATAGGTTGTCAAGTATTTCTACTTTAACCTTTAACGGTCTAAAAGACCATAATCATCATCTATGTCCTAGGTTAACAAGTGTTTCTACTATAACCTTTAACAGTCTAAACGACTATATGGACCATCGTCTCGTACTCCAGGTGATCAGCCCTTTGTACTATGTACTACACAAACATTTTAACACTATTGCGTAGCTCTAAAATAATCCACGGATATAGGGTTGTTCATCTCAGCTTACATCATTAGGTTCCGTACCAAAGAAAGTTTGGTTTAGAATTAACTTCAAATGAATTCTAGATCTTTAGAACGCACATCAACCAAGTACTGGTTGAATCAAGTAGGGATCAATAACTATTCAAGAGTTTCGTTACAATCGAATTATGCTAATGTATAAATAAGAGATAGGTTATCAATGGTTTATCAGCTGAACAAATATTAGTCATCAACTATACACTCTTAAAACTATATAGATTCATAAGCAAATCAAAGGAAGTTTGGTTTAGATTGACTTTAAGGGTAATTTAGAGGTTAGAACATTCATTAATGAAGGATTAGTTGAATTAATAAAGAATCGCTAGTCAACTAAGAGTTTGGTACAACAATGAAAGATAGTGCAATGACATTGGTGATCAGAAATTGAACAACAGTTAATATTAGCTAAACAAATGTTTTTCAAAAAGAACAAGCTTTTAACAATAGTACAGACTTTGAAAAAACAAAACAACCTCACTTGAAATGAAGGAGTAAATATTAATTAACTAGCTCAATGAAAAGTGTAGTTTAGAAACTTACTCAATAATAATTCAGAGTTAAAGAATATGCATAACAATAACAAGGTAAGAAACAAGTACTTGTATAATGAAATATTAAAGTTAGAGAACTTGCTCAATTGAATATTAACTTCAAGAAACTTGTATAATCATAAAAGTATGGTTAGGAAACTTGCGTAACAATAACAACTTAACTACTTAATAAGAGATTAGAGATAAAGAACTTGCATAAGTATAACATGACAACAAAAAATAAATCTTGCTGAATAATAAAGTAGCAAAGGTTAGGTAACTTGCCTCTTGCGTAAGCTATACAATTACAACTCACGTACTTCAATATCGTACACATACCATTAGGATTATAACATCAATTAGATACATGCACATTATCCTTATAGACTCAAATCTCATCTTAAAGTTATAACCTTTATCTTAAGGTTTAACCATACTAATCAACCACATAAAATGAATCTGAAAACTCACTAAATAAAAACATAAGACTTTTAGCATCCAAATCACATTCTCAACTCTCACAACATTCAGTTTTAATCTAATATAACTTATTAATCAATACTATATTTCTTCCTAGTCATACACGAAATTCATTCAAGTGTTTAAGTCTTATGAGGACTCCTTATTAGTTTTATATTAACCGCATTCCATATTTTATAATGTTCACTTCAATTGAATTGAAACACTTTTTAAGTTCATTAACACTTATCACGGTGTTTCGACGTTCATTCGTCATATGCCCGAATCTTCTCTCTTGTGTATGCTTAGTATGCTTACACAACTTATCTAATACATCATTTGTTAATATTAAGCATCATTATATTTACTGATATTCATGTGCATGCCCGACACCCTCCGATTGCCTCTAAGTGCACATCAGTCCTAAAGTTGGCCATTTTTACCCCTGCAAACGACCTCAAATTGAAAACCTTAAAGAACGAAAGTTGTAGGTCTACTCGTGCTCGTTCTAAATCATCTTGAATCGCATTAATCAGAGTTCCTATAAAAATGTTATACCCCTTTTAGTAAAACATGTCCGGTCAGGTTTTCTCTGACTTTTGTAAGTCTATCTACCCCGTAAGGGCGGGGTTTGTGATATAAAAAAGTCCGTCGAGGCGGACCCCGTGGGAGAGAAAAAACACATCGATAATGCCCTCCCAAGGGGTACTGTGTTAGCTTCTGCAGTTCCCGAACAAACACATCAGAAAGCCAAATTAGGCCTAAAAGCTCCTTTATAACAACTATTCCAACTTACCCAAGTTGTAATAAGTTCACATAAATATAAACTAATGTTTCTAACACGTTTCTAACCATATAAACAGCATAAACATCAATATTACAATCTCTAAATTCACTATTTTTACTATTTCTTCACTTTTAGACATTCTTAGTGAAATAATTTGTTGTGAATTCGTTTTACAACCAAAATAGTCCGTTGAAATCATATTATTTTCATTTCGTCATGTATTTACATAATCAACAAACAATTTACAGTTTAACACATGAATTAAACATTAATTTTAGTTCTTAAATAAGCCATATCATATATATACCACTGTAATTCAAGTTCTTCAATACTAAACATGTTTCTACAAATTTGATTACTCTACATCATGAATGAATGACATAAAAAAGTTTATAATCCTCTATTAACACATAAAACACCATATTTTCAATAATCATTCACAAAAACTCAATTACAAAGAACTTTTTATAAAATAAAAACAAAAACTTAAAAAATAAGAATTCTACCTTTGCTGTCTTGTTTAGATTAGCTAAAAGATGATTACAAGACTTTGATTGCTACTCCTTCTTGTTCTTACAGAATTTCTTCTCACAATTTCTCTCTTAAACTCTCTCTAGAACTCTTTATTTTCTCTTTATTCTTTGTAAATAGCTAGGCCAAGTATAACACGTAAAGAAATAAAACTGATAAAACATAATACGTAATATTAACCACCAGTTACACAACTAGGAAATAAATTTTATCAGTTTTAAAATTCAAAAGCCATAAGGCCTTGTTTGGAAAAACACTTTTAAAATAAGGATTAATAACCCCTAAGCCTTGTTTGGTAAAACCCTTTAAAACTCTTTTTGTTTATTTTTATATTACTTATAAAATATAGTTCAATTGTCACACTTTATTTTATTAAATTTCCATATTCAAATTTAATTAAATTAAAGCTAATAACAACTTATTAAATCAATTTGTCACATAATCACAGTGCCACAAAATTATAATTTCCTTGTAATTTTATTTAATAAATTAGTACATTACTTTCATTACTAATTTAAATTAAAACAACATTATAACAATTCCTTTAATCCTTATCAACTCTCTAATTTAATTATTAAATTAAATTAGAACATTACCACATACTAATTAATTCCTCACTCTTTTATTTTAATTAACTTCAAAATACCAAATTACGAACTTAATTAACATATTACCTTAATTAAGTTAATTCCCAAAACTTCGTGAATTATTTATTTAACTAATAAATAATCGAATTAAACAAATATTTATTTAAAATAAACACATCAAATAATATATTTATTTAATTAAATAATTATTTTAAATTACATACAAAAATTCTAGATTGTTACATCTTTCCCTCCTTACAAGGATTTTGTCCTTAGAATCACAACTCAAGTAATTCATTCGTCACATTCTTCCCTTCTTACAAGGATTTTGTCCCCAGGATTGAAGACACGGATTATACAAATAACTCCGGATAACTTTTCATTATCTTATTTTTGAGTTCCCACGTAGCTTCTTTAGCATTGTGGTCCCTCCACATTACCTTAGCAAAAGGTATCACTTTATTCCTGAGAACTTGTTCTTTTCTGTCAACTTATCTGAATAGAAATTTCCTAGTAGGAAAAATCTTTATCAACTGTAATGGTTCATACTCGATCACATGATTATAGTCGGGCTTGTTAGATCATATCACCGAAACATGAAAAATATTGTGAATGCTCTCTAACTATAGAGGCAAGGCTACCTCTTAACCATCTATTCCATCTCTTCGTAGTACATAAAAACTAAGAATATCGATTTCAGCTTTCCATTTTTTTTCTAAATTTTATATTTCCCTTTCATTGGGACATTCTGAAGAAAATGAAACTACATACTACAAACACATGTTTCCTTCTATCTACTAATGATATTGTTCATATGCCTTGACGATCTATAAAATTTGGTGTACCACCTTAAGCCTTAGCAGTCGACGTTCTTCATCGTCATTTCAACATAGTGGAGTTTTGCTCCTCCATCCATATAACGTTTCGTAAGGCAATACCCGCTTTACGTGATAGTTGTTGTTGTAGGCGAACTCAACCATAGGGAAATGTCTAGTAAATGTCTTCCGATGTCTGGTTTGTCCTTTCATCCTACTCATTGGTTTGTAAATGGTATAACGTGCTCATTCTCAACTACATCCCCATGCATTATTACAACTTTTCTGGAAATTCGATGTTCATCGTGGATCTCTATCTAACATGATTGATACCGGAACACCATGCCTTGAAATAATTTCTTTAATATATAACCTCGCCCACTGATCGATTAGAAATATGCTAACTTTGACATACCATGAAACCTATCACCATATCTTGCCACCAAAAGTATTGTCGAAGGCGCAATATTTTTTTCATGCTCCTTAGTTGATTCAACACACCTTTTTTTTCTCGTAATACTTCATCTTTAATTCTTGATACTGGTGAAACCTAGTTTCTTCCTTCAACATTCAGCCACCCTTCAATATCGATCTTGAATTGACACTTTCATCTTGGAGTTACTCTTCCTTTACTCTGTCTAGCAAAGTTATATGGTTTTCCATCTGAACAGCTTCCCCTCTGAATTTTTCGAATATCATACCTCCTACCCCAACTTAACCATTTCTATTATGAACTCATCTTACGCAGTTAACAAAAAAACTTCAACATTTTTGTTTAAGACATCGACAACCATCATTTGGGATTTTGCAGTCATAATCCTTGATCAACTTCAACTATCACTTCTAAGGCATGTTTAAATATCTCTATGCGAGGATATACTTTAGACACTTATGGTCTGATGTCTCCCTTGCCTCTGCTTACTTTTCTAGCCACTTTCTTTGGGCAACATTGAGCCAAGTGCTCCTTCGATCCACACGTGAAGCAGGCTCCCTTCCTCGGACTTCGACATTTTGGTGCAATGTGGCCCTTCAAGCCACAATTAAAGCACACTCTCTTTCATTTCAAACAAACACTCACGTGTCTCTTTCCACAGTTGCTACACACCACCACTTTCTTCTTCTCATTCACTTGCTAATTTCTAGCGGTGACATTTTCATTCCACTTTCTTTTCTGAACATTACCCTTACGGCTACCTCCTCCCTTATCTGCATCTTTTTTTGTTGCTAAATTTAGACTGAATTAAAAAAAGAGAAGGAGATTACAAGCCTCATGGGATAACCCCAATCATACTATAGCACAGACATCATAGGACAGACCCTATGATCTCATAACTATAAAAATTAAAAGGCCAAATGCCCAACAAAGATGTGACAAGAAAACCGTTAACCAACAGATAAGCTATAAGAACAATAACAATAATTTATAATTAGGACCATTTGCAAGAAGATTGAATAACAGTTCAAGAAAGCACTAGTAACATCAACAAGAGCACAAGAAGTTTCATCCATCGCAAACCAAAGTGCAGCAAAATACACCAGAGCAACTACAACATACTTCTGCACACCAGCTTTTTCCACAAGGCCAACAAAAGCAGGGACAAAATAGCAGTCCCTAGTGAATCTTTCCACACCAGATCACTAGCAGCAATTCGCTAAGGCTTGTAGTTACAGCAGTAGAACCCAGCAGCTCTAGAGGCGCAATAGACATTGCATTGCCCCAAATAGACTGGAAGACACAAAACCTGCCAAGGCACCAGACAAACCTTACCAGCCTCCATATGATATGCGTGCCATAACCTAATACCGTAGCAGAACCAATAGTAGCATACCCAACAAACCAAAGCCAAGATTAGGAGAGGCCACGTAGCAGCTGCAGCCATGGATAGCCCCAGTCCATGCCCATTCTCATGCCCAAGAATGGCACGCTAACCATTAGTGGCAAGCCAAAACAACATGTCAGTCACGAAACAAGGCACTACTTAGGCATAACTGTCCAGGCCAGACCAAGCCAGCAAGAGACTTAGAAAAGGAACACAACACAAACTAACAGGAGACTTAGCAAGGATATCAACAAGAGACTTAGCAGGAGATCAAACAGAAACAAGAAAATTATAGACCAAGTTGCCTAAACCAAGGCCTATCTTTAACCTTCTGAAAATTATGGATGGTGTGCAATTTATATTTCATACGGTGCAAGATATTACGAACAATGATTCTGGAAGGGGTGGAGCCTTTACCATGAATTCTACCATTACGCTCTTGCCAAATATGATAGACGATAGCAGCAAATCTAAGGCATAGAATGCCATGTTAAATAGTGTCTTTGGGGTGGGTGACAATAAAGTCAGTAATGGAGGACCAACTCCTGGAGAAACCCTTCCAGCCACAGTAACGTAAGACCGAGACAACGAGAGCAAAGGAAAAAGAACATTCAAAGAAAAGGTGATGAAATGTCTCATTATGAATACTACAAAGGTGGCAAGAAGGGTTACCATCAAGCCCAAAACTAGTTAGCCTATCCAAGGAGCGAAGGCCATGTTGAAAAGCAAGCCAGAGAATGAAAGAGTATCTCGGAGGGATGATTTTATGCCAAACATGTGACGCCCCCAAAATAGGTATACATCACCCATCTTGAGTCGCCAAATACATGGTACAAAATTCAAATACAACTTAATAATACAAGCATGTAGGTACAATACGACAAAAACATAAACTGTGAGTTTGAATACAAATATTGTCTACTAGAGAGTATACAAACTCAAAAGGAGTCCTCATTACAATTATTATTACACTATTTACAGCGAATAATGAGGACTACTAATGCACCATCTAGGACCATCACTCTGTTCCCGACTAGTCCCTCGCTTTCGTTCTCATTTCACGAAGAGAACAATGAAAGCAAAAGGGTGAGCTCAACTAGCCCAATAGAAATATTACGACTAAGATAATGCAGAATAAATTATCGTTAGCCTTCAACAGTGTTAAACTGATAAAATATAACAAACATCAAGTTTAAGCTGCGGCTGAAAAAGCAATCCATTAGAAGAGTCAAGTAGAGAATAAAATCTACTATCTTCTATGATTTAAAAGGTTTTTCATCACATTTATCACGAGACTCTCATTTCAATAAATAATCCACATCATCAAATCATCCCTCGCACTACTGAGCCAAGGATATTCTTTATTATCACGACCATGAATTATCCATGCACTACTGCTATGAAAAGATAATCGTGTTTTCATCAATGGTTACGATCATGCCATAAAACAATTCATCTTTACACCCTTGGTCAAAGAGAATCCATAGCCATAATCATACCAAAAGCGTCCATCAATGCACTCACGGGCAATGAGGACTTTTTCCATATCATTTGTAATATTATGGTCATGATTATACCGAATAATCCCTGGTCATAATCATACCAAGTCCATCTATGCACTACAGGCCACAGATGACTTTCAATATAATATAAACATGAGGATGATGACAATGACATAATAATTCAATAAAACAAGTTCAAGAATTAATTTATCTAGGAACCAATAACGTCCAAATTGTCAACATGATACTGCTTTGTAGAGTAAAATTCAAGAATGCTCAAAAGAATATTTCCATGAAAAGATACTAGATGAAGCGCAAATATTAAGGATATTCTACTAATTTCATGGAGTATAGAAGTCAAAACTTTAACCAACTGAGTATAATAAGGAATGGAATAACAAAAGAAATCACCATGCATGCGATAGACCGCACATGCAGGTTATTCCAAAAGAATAATAAATAACGGAATCAGGTCCGGCGTAAAACGCACAGACAGGTTATTCCAACAGAATAATAAAGAATGGAACTAGGTCCGGCGTAAAACACACAGACAGGATATTCCAACAGAATAATAAAGAATGGAACCAGTCCGGTAAAAATGTGAGATAGGATATTCAAATGAGAATAATAAATAATGGAACCAGGTCCGACGTAAACACACAGACAGGATATTCCGACAGAATAATAAATAATGAAATCACAGAAGAATTTCACCAAGTATAGGGTAGCTCGCGTATACAGGTTATTCCAATAGAATAATAAATAATGGAATAATAGAAGTTTTCTTCATGAATGCAAAAGAAATAATACCCCTTACGAGTACAACAAATAATATCCCTTACCGTAAAAAAAATTAGATATAAGAGTAGGGAAGTAGCAGAATACTTTTCTTCTTTCTCTCTAAAACTTTTTCTCTCTAGAGTTTCAGTGAATTCGTAAGAAATAATGAAGGAATGAACTTCTATTTATAGGAGAATTGAAGGGTCTTTGTTTGATCAGGTAATGCACTTTGAGTGATGATTTCACGGATGTATTAAGAAGAAACACGGACTAATTTTTCAATGCAACCCACTCAAACCCATCACTTTTATACACTCACACATTACTATTATCATACAAACATCTCCATATAATTCCACTCACTCAATATTATATATATATATATATATATATACATCCAACACACACATGTTATATATATATTTCCTCCTTAATACGTCTCCTTCCCCCACCCCATTTTTCAACTTCCACCAATATGTGGTCCCCACCTGTCATCATCATATATATATAACACATTCTCTGACACACACACACACACATTATATATATATATATATATATATATACACACACACACATCACATACATATAGACATCGTTAATATTACAAATAATAATATTAATAACTTTGTCGTCTCAATTATTGATTTAATAATATATAAAATATCGACAATAATTGAATCAAATAACGTGAGATACTACGCAATAATTACTATAGCAATAATTGAACAAAACTGAGTGACTTCTCACGTAAGCATCAATAATCAATACCTTGTGCTACTATGAAACCACGCGTATTACTATACTTTTACTACCGAGTAGTTCAAAAGTTTTAACGGTAAAACTTCCGTCGTTATTTTCATAAAATATTTTTGTCATTTTTTCAATCCGACAATAATTCTGTTGCGGGGTCCACCAATGATTGTACCGTCGTACGGATATTCCCCGACAAAAAGAATATTCCCCGACCAATCAAATATAATATGACAACTTGCATACTTTGAAAAATTTATAAATACTACCCACAACTATAACATTATATCAAATCCACACCATAATATTAAAAAAATTATTTCGAGAAAATTAAATATTTATTCATAAAATCTGGGGTCTCACAAAACAAGCCCATGCCACGACACAACACCCCCTTTGTCTGGTCAACGATATCAAATTCCTCTTCGATAGTTGAGGAACCCTTCATCCATCGAAAATAATGTAGCTTTTCGTAGGTTCCCATTTGTGATGGCTATCGAATTAAAGTCACCTAGCATACTTTATTTAAATATATGCCCAATTGAGAATGTTGAATAACTAGATGCTTTTTCGTCCGTTGAGCCTATGATTCGATTGGGGCTTTGTACTAGCTCTCATGTCATAAAGAGCCTTGTCGACGACATGACTACCAAGCGGGCACGGTATTGAAAATCTAACTGGACCCTTGATCTGTGGCGGAGAAGGAACTTGGGGCACTAATAACATCGGCTCATCCTCATTGGGACTCATAGTTAGTTCTTCACCGACCATATTTTCATTATCCCCACTTTTCTCCTCTTTTTCAACATCTCGTGGCTCATCCAGTTGTAGATATGGCTCAGACACTTCATCAATCTCAGAATCCTCATCATAACACTAATTCTTTTGCGGATAGTTGTTCAGGGCTTTGAGCATGTGATCCATCTAGTCCTGCAGATTTTGAATCAATATCTCTTGATTCTGAATTGACCGCTCTTGATTAATCCTCCTCTCCTCATTCGATGCTACGAACTTGGTCCACAATTCCTCCAACCTTGAATTATCTGTCTCAGTCTCGGAAGCTATGTATTGAGGACCATTGGTCGAGGTAGTGACGAGTTGTTCCATCCGATTATTAAAAATTTGGGTTGACAGCTCTTGGCGAATCCTCATCTCCTCTAGGTTCGCTATGCCCTTCAATATTACATCCCTCGGATTTGGCTTTTCTTCTTGTGGTAATGGAGGTGGACATGAAAATTTCGGTGTGTATGTTGGATTTGAAGCGTAGTATTGGTCTTTATAAGTATAGCTCCATGACGAATCCGGGTGATACCCCCAAACTTGATGATAATTAGCATATGTATAATCGTTGAGGTATTCACCGCCATGTTGTCCTAGCCCAGAACTAACGGTACATTGATTACTCGGGTGATTGCCAGCACAATAATTGCAAGTAACTGCTATCCTTCGATTACATTGGGCTGCAATAATGTCCAACCTCCTCGAAAGTGTCTCAAGTTGTGCTGAGAACGCAGAAAATACATTGAGTCCATCAATCCCCGCTCCCCTTGGTTGAGTCATACTCGAATATGGCCTTTGATAATTGCATCCATCCATGGTACCTGAAAAGAAAGAGAAATAAGGAGAGAATTAAATAAAAAGAAAAAAAAATGTTTAAATTAAGACTAATTTGATTGAAGCTAATATTGACAAAAAAAAAATATTCAACTAATTCCCCGGCAACGGCGCCAAAAACTTGTTGGGTAAAATCTAATTACGCACAACACGCAAGTATACGTGGTCAACAAGTAATAAAGTGAAAGTAGAGTATTGTTCCCACGAGGAATTGTTTAATAAAAATCACCAAGTACTAACCCGTAACCAACTCAATCTTATTTAAACGAATGAATTTCAAATTATATAATTAAACTACTATTAAATTCCACTAGTTAAATTAAGATTACGGAGATTTAAGAACACAACTTCACTTATTGCTTCATTTAAGTTAACACACTTCTCATCAATTATTCTCTATCATGAATTGTTAATCAAGAACACTAAAGCAGATAAAACCACATCTCGATGCATAATACCCAAACTCACTTAAATCCACATATGATAGAATTAAGCAAGACACCCTAATTAACTAATCCACTATATCTCTATGTGAATTACAATTAAAAAGGATTTAAAACACAAGTTCTCTACAAGATTACATGCGATGTTAGGTATATCTCTATCCTAGACATAAATTATGTATTCCAACGCCATGCAGAAAACACAATCACATGCTATTATGATTAGATCTAAATCTAAACTTCATCTCTCGAGTTCATATAGATTATCACGGTAATTGATGGTCAATCAATTAAACAATTAAGTCCAAATCAAAATAGACAATTCTCACAATAGAACATAATAATTCGTAGCAAAGCATATTAAAATAAACTACACAATAAGATCCATTGTAATCTCAAACAAAGAATTACCTCATTATTATTGAATTAAAACTAAGAATCCACAATTGAATAATCATTAAAAGATAAAGATAGAAGAAGATAAGAAGATAGAATATATTGTCTGTAGATTTGAAGCTCCCTCCTTGCTCCTACTTTGAATCTTCAATGGTCTCCAAGTTACTTCATTCTCCAAAACTCATTAGAACTATGATTTTGATCTAATTTACTCTATTCTAATCTAATTAAATCCTCCATCTAGTCTAATCTCCCCTAATCCTTGTGATTCTCCTCATTTTATAAGTCTCTTCATATGTCTTTTAACTCTTCTTGGAAGTCCTCTTAGAAGTCCTTGAGTCAATCGGATCGAAATAATCCTTCCCGTACTCAACTTTAACCAAAATTTGCATTTTCTTGGCATACCCCCGCCCCGGCGGGGGTCTACGCTTGAAAAGGGCCCTCCCTGGCAGGTTAGGGGCCTGGTTTTTGCCTTGCATGCCAACCCCAGAGGCGGTTTTGTGAAGGAAACTGTAGCGCCCCCAAATCCGGGTATCTTCCAACCCGATAGATGGTGCTATACTGTACAACATTCATACATTCATTCAATTGAAAAGTCTCAAAGAACGAACACAACTTCTATATATTTAAATTAATATTTATATTTCCCAAGTTCTAAACCCGTTACAAAAGGTTCTTTGTCATAATATCAGTTAAATTACAACAATAGACCTATACTATTACAAGACAGCTTAGTAATTTGCCTTAGCTTTTCCTTTATCCTTTTTCGATCCTTCGGGACGTTCAGGTCTCTTAGTGCATTCATATGGTTCAAGCAAGAGTGAGCATAACTAGCTTCAACAAGTATAACAATTTAATAACAACATGCTTGACACATACAAATCGTATATCTTCAATAAGCGAACAATAATTATGAAGTACTATTGATAATTCAAAATAGCACTTCATCTTTTCTTTCAAAATGTTTTACAATAACAACAATGATTTAGTAAAACATTCACTTGATCGAGACCTCGAGTATTCATTCGTTATTGGAAAAGGACAACTCGGAAGCAAGTCCGTAAGCCCGATATCACTTACGAGCACTTCTAGGTGATCAGCCTATTGTACTCTATGTTGATCAACACTACATCCATTAAACGTATGCACGTTTAAGCATTTGGCAACCTCACGTGCCTGTCGTTTTACCGAAAAAATATTTATTTAACATTTCAGTCTTCTTTTGAAAATCATATCTAGTAGTTGACAAAAGATAGAATCATTTGATAATACATGAATAGATTATCAATTCATCAAGTCTAGCTAAAGGAATTGGCTTCAACTTCATCATACTTCAATTCATGCGAAAGAATACATGAATCTCAAAAACTTGTTCAGATTGAACTGAGACAAGAGTTAGAATACTTGCCTTTAGCGTCTGCTACGGTAAATTAACTTTACGTTCAAGTCGTTCAAGTCTCTACAATACATGATCACATAATGCCTTACATTAGGTCACATATAATCAAGTATGTATATGACTATATCATACTCTTTATTTCAATCTAATTGTGTATTAGATTCATTTAATATTCGTTCCGATTTATCATTATGCTTTCATTATACTTGACTAGGTTATCTCAACCTTTATACATCATCCTTAAGGTTTAACAATGTTTAATCAATGTTATATTACCTTCCTTAAGTTATGTTTACTTCCATTTATTTTCTTTATACTTAGAAAATTTCATTACTATCTTTGTTCTGAGACTAACGCTGCAGCGCCAGCTTTATACCTACATCTCGCGCTGCGGCGCGAGCTTAATGTATAACTGTCCCGGACTTGGCGCTACGGCGCGAGTCCTTACTTAATGAGCCGCGCTGCGGCGCCACACCCAGAGGATTTTGTAACTGTTCATGGTGCTGCGGCACCACTTATTGAACTAAGGTTACATGTGCAAGGCAAACTCTTATAGTAGGCTCGGTTATTGTTCATGTTGCAGCTGCAGTCTTTTTACTGAGGTTGGGCCATGGCATGCTGACTCTGTCACCTGAGATATCAATTTCAGTTTTAAAATTTTGTGAACTTCCCGGACGCATAACCATTCAAGAATTTTATCTATTTGACTTCGTTTGCTAAAAATTCACCTATTGGTTCATTTTTAACGTAAACCATAAACGTTCGTGAACGTTCAACGCTCGTTTCTTCGTTCTAAGTCAGAATCTGGTCATTTTCGAGTCCGCAACTCTTAAATGCCAATTATGACTTGCCTTTATTGGAAAACAATGGTTTCATGATCAAACATAAAATTTGACTTCCATTCCGAGAATTTTACGTATTCGACGATTATCGTCCAATCGTGAAAATTCCGACAATTCTTCCTTCTTATGATTTGTTCAACATTACAAATGAACTTCATTCATCATGTGAACATTTTAACATCCTTAATACAACAACTTATATTCATGGTTGGATTTTTGGACTTATTCTTCAAGAGCTTATAACTTGTCATTTATAAACTACTTAAGATTTCATCGTTAATGACTTATGACAAGTTAAAGTTTGTTAAACATCATTTCTTATATGTTCTCAACATATAACTTAACTTGGGTATACATGATACATATGATCATATAAATTCTTTTACCTTCATATCATTTCTCTTAATAAACTTCTTACAAGTTCATATTATTTTCAAATAAGTTTATAACCTATGCTAGCTTAAATGACTTATTACCAACTTAATTGGCTTAAGTTCATTACTTACTCATTCATGTTTCTTAATCCAAATTTTCTTATCATCCTCATCATGAATAGAGATAGAAGATAATTGGAGAAGAAGTCTTATTCTTTTGTTGTCTTGGTAAGTAGCTTGCTTTTTCTTCTTATCTTATGGAAATGACTTATTGCTAGCTTATTCTCTCTAACACTTAAGCACTTTAGAAGTGTTGGATTATTTGATCAACCAACAAATGACTAGCAAAGCTCTTCTATTTATCGACTTTCCAAGGTTAGGGTAGTTTGGTCTTTAAAACATCCCACCTCCTTAAGCCACCTCCTTACTATTCATTACTTGCTAGCCACTCTCTTATCTCTTACTTGGCCATTAATTCAAAGTCTTGGTCAATACTCCTAACTTGGTCACCACATATTACTTGGTCATTACATTACTTGGTCACCACATTCAACCATATTAATATGGTTTGCCCCATGGATCATACCACTCATGGATTCCATTTGGGCTTACATTAATTAATCCTTGGGCTTTACTTTAACAAACACTAATTGGTTCATTAATTCATTAGTTGGGCTTCTCTCTCTAATTCACTTGGACTTGTATATAATTGTTTACCAATCATCCAAGTCCATTAACATTTCTTAATACATATTGTTGATGTACTATTTTCGTATTCTAATTCTTATAGAATTTATATACGGTATTTCATCCTTCATACAAACTCGTATAATACTTTATATTATACTCGTTTTCATTACTTCGTACAATACCAAGTATCATACCATTATTACTTATTCTTTAACACTTCGCTTTACTTAACTTTTATAATTTAAGTCCACAAGCGAATTATTACTTTTTCCATAACTAGATTTTTATTACATAATCCATCTTACCTTGTTATTCCATCATTGTGTATTTCTCGGAATCTCAAACTTATATCCCAAGCAAATACTGATGAATAGTGTTTTTCGGAAAATTTCTCGGAAAACTTTTATTTTCGTCTTGGAAATTCAAACACTTTAATTCATCCACGTAGCCCAAATACTACGATATTCTAACATCAATAGGTTATACAATGACAACCATCTTGATAACACATGGAATATGATTTTATTATTATTTAACTTAATAAAATCATTTTACAATAAGATCCGTATTTCTCGGTCGTTACATTCTTCCCCCCTTATAAAGATTCTGTCCCCAGAATCTCGTCTTACTTTAATCAAATAGGTGAGGAAAATTTTTCTTCATCTTTTCTTCTAGTTCCCACGTTGCTTCTTCAGCGTCGTGGTTCTTCCATAATACTTTTAATTGATGGTATTACCTTGTTCCTCGAACTTGTTCCTTTCTATCAATGATCTGTGACTGCATCGGCGACTCTTCATATGATAAGTCTTTCTCAATATGAATCGGCTCATACTCGATTACATGCTTATAGTCCGAAACATATTGGCGTATCTGAATCGATCGTGAAACACGTTATGTATTCGTTCTAGGTCTGGAGGTAATGCTATCATATACGCTACCTCTCCCACCCGTTTTAATACTTCAAAAGGTCCTATAATCCTTGGACTTAACTTTCCCTTCTTTCCAGGGAGATACCTTTAGAAACACATACGAGCCCACCTCAAACTCTCGACTTAGTCTATGTGAGTCCGCATACTTCTTCTTCATGCATCTTGGTGACGTGACGAGATGCATCCGAATTAACTTTATCACATCCGCTGTCTGCTGCACCAATTCTGGTCCTAGCATCTGGCGTTCTCCCACCTCATCCCAACATAAAGGTGTTCTGCACTTTCTCCAATACAAAGCTTCATACGGCGACATGCCTATGCTTGCATGATAATTGTTGTTATATGCAAACTCTACTAGTGGTAGGTGATCATCCCAACTACCCTTGAAATCCATGACACAAGACCTCAACATGTCTTCTAATTTCTGAATTCTTCTTTCGTTCTGCCCATCAGTTTGTGGATGATAAACCGTGCTTAACCTCAGCTGTG
This sequence comes from Panax ginseng, assembly GCA_020205605.1. Taxonomy (NCBI): domain Eukaryota; kingdom Viridiplantae; phylum Streptophyta; class Magnoliopsida; order Apiales; family Araliaceae; genus Panax; species Panax ginseng. The sequence goes on from CM035136.1 coordinate 72,100,275, forward strand.
TTCCCAACTGCTCTTGCAAACTCCTCCAAAAGTTCGATGTGAATCGTGGATCACGATCTGACATAATCGATACCGGTACTCCATGTCTAGAAATGATTTCCTTAACATAAAGTTTAGCTAACTGGTATAAGTTATACTTGACCCTAATTGAGAAAAAGTGAGCCGACTTCGTCAACTGGTCCACTATTACCCAAATTGAATTGTACCCTTTTTGCGTCGTCGGAAGTCCCACCACGAAGTCCATCGTGATATGCTCCCACTTCCATTCTGGAATCTCCAATGACTATAGTAAACCACTGGGTCGTTGATGTTCGGCCTTAACTTTTTGACAAGTTAAGCACCTACTCACATAGTCTGCTATTACTCTCTTCACGTTTGGCCACCAAAAACTCTGTCGAAGGTCTTGATACATCTTAGTGCTACCAGGATGTATCGAGTACCTCGAACTATGAGCTTCTTGTAACACTTGCTCCTTTAATTCCGTCTCATTCGGAATCCAAATTCTTCCCTCAAATCTTAATAATCCCTCATTATCAAGACTATACCTAACCTCTTCCTTCTCGGATAACCGCTTCTTCATTTGGTTACACTCATCCGCCTTGAGTTGTACCTCCTTGACCCTTTCTATGATGGTAGATTGCATCTCCGTCAAGAAAAGTAATGCTTGCCTCAAATCACTCGGCATCTTCACTTCTATTTCCATCCTAGCCATCTCTACATTATTAACTCATTTTGAGCCGTTAACATAGACAACTTTTCCGCACCCTTCCTACTTAAAAGGCGTCAAGCAACTACATTAGCTTTTCGAGGTGATCTGAGTTTCACAATCATAATCCTTTATCAACTCCAAATATCTTCTCTCGTCTCATATTCAACTCCTTCCGAGTGAAGATATACTTTAGACTTTTATGGTCCGTATATATCTCACATTTTTCCCCATAAAGATAATGCCTCCATATCTTTAGAAAGCAAACACTCTTCATGGCGGTTCGGGATCATGAGTAGGGTAAACTTTCTCATAATCCTTCAATCTGCTAGAGATGCATCTGCAATGACTTTGCCATGCGGCGCATAAGCACACAACCAAGTCCTCTATGCGAAGCATCACTATACACTACAAAATTTCTCGTGTCATCTGGCAATGACAAAACAGGAGCTTCACTTAATCTCTTCTTCAGTTCTTGATAACTGTCTTCACATTTATCTGTCCATACGTATTTCACCGTCTTCCTTATTAAGTTAGTCAACGAGGTAGCTATCTTCGAAAAATCTTGGATAAATCTTCGGTAGTACCCTGCTAACCCTAGGAAACTCCGCACCTCAGTCGGCGTTTTCGGTTGTTCCCAATTCATTACAGCTTCCACCTTCGCTGGATCCACTGAAATCCCCTTTTGGTCATCAACATGACCAAAAAACTGCACCTTTTCCAGCCAAAATTCACATTTGGTGAATTTCGCATATAACTTCTCCTTTCTTAGTGTTTCCAACACTAATATTAAGTGTTCGGCATGATCTTCTAGCGTCTTAGAATAGACTAGAATATCATCGATAAACACCACGACGAACTTGTCCAAATATAGTTTGAACACTCTGTTCATCATATCCATAAATGCAATTTGGTGCATTAAATCACCCAAATGACATCACCGAAACTTCGTAATGACCATAACGAGTCCTGAATGCAGTCTTTGGTACATCTTCCTTCCTAACCTTCAACTGATGATACCCCATCCGTAAATCTATTTTAGAAAAATTCTTTGCCCCTTTTAATTGATCAAAGAGATCATCAATCCTGGGCAATGGGCATTTATTATGTATCGTTAACTTGTTCAACTCCCGATAGTCGATACAAAGCCTTAATGATCCATCTTTCTTCTTGAAAAACAACACCGGTGCTCCCCACGGAGAAACACTTGGTTGAATGTACTTCTTGTCCAATAGTTCCTGCAGCTGAACCATTAGTACTTTCATTTCTACCGGCGCCATACGGTACGGTGCCCTAGAGACTGGTGTCGTTCCTGGCACAGTGTCTATCACAAATTCGATCTCCCTATCCGGCGGTAAACCCGGTAACTCACTTGGAAATACCTCCATGAATTCGTTTACTATAGGTATTTGTTCCATGGTTGCTCCCACTCTCTGGGTATCAACAACATGGCATAGGTAGCCTACACAATCCTTTCTTAAAAGTTTCCTAGTTTGTGTCATCGTAAGGCAACACGGACGTCCCGACAATTTACTTCAGTAAAATACTACAGGAGGTTGCTTCAACGTTCTGATGCTCACACTTTTCCTTTGGCAATCTATAATTGCTCCATAATTAATCAACCAATCCATTCCGAGAATTACGTCAAATTCTCCTAACTTTATTGGTATTAAATCTACCGATAACTTACAACCACGTACATCTACGCAACAACTCCTATGAATATCTTCAACAGAAATTATCTCTTTGTTTGCTACCTTAATGTTCAAAGGTATAGGCAATTTTTCGGGAAATAATTCTAGTCACCTAGCAAAATCACATGCTATAAACGAACAAGTAGCACCCGAATCAAATAGCACGTATGCATTTATATTGTTGATCGGAATAATACCTGCAACTACATCCCCTGATGCCACCGCATCTTGGACCGTCATATTAAAAGTGTGGGCCATTGATTTCCCTGGCTGAGCTGGACCACTAATAGCTAACTTCCTGCTATTAGGTCCCTTATTTCCTTCTATCCCCTTCTTCGGGCAGTTCTTTGCTATGTGGTCAGTTGATCCACATACAAAGCATCCGTGATTATTCTTCGGATTGGGACAGTTAGGCGAAATGTGCCCTTCCTGTCCACAATTATAACATACCGCCTTACCTTTGAGACAGACTCCTAAGTGAGTCTTCCCACAGGTTTTATAGGCCTCCATCCTCCTCTTGGAGTCCCCTTATTTCGCTCCGGTATTCCCAGAGTTAAAGCCCTTTCTCTTCTAACCGTCGCCACTTCCACTGGCTCCCTCGGTCTTGGTTCCTCCGTCAACCCTGCCTTTGGTCTTCTTATCTTTGTGGTACTGGCTAAGAGCCTCATTCCCACCTTCGGCAATTATTGCCTTTTCTAGTATGGTTCCAAAGGAAGTAGTTTGGAACACAGAGATTTGGCTATAGAGCCAGGGTTTCAAGCCACCTTTCCGAACCTTCTAGCCTTTCTCACTTGATGTCTCACTTGATGTGGAAGCCGAATCATGCCAGTTCATTAAACTTGGCGACATCTTTGAGGCCTGTCATATCCCTTGTCTCAATTCTAGAAACCTCATCTCCATCCTCCCTTGCATACTCGTGGGAAAATAGTTCTCGAAGAAAATCTCCTTGAACCTCTCCCACGTTAGGTTCCCTATATCGGCCCTAGCCTGGTTTGCCTCCCACCAGAAGTTGGCCTCTCCCTTCATCAAATAGGTTGCAAAGGCAACCTTTTGACCCTCCTCAATATTTACTATTACAAATGCTTTCCCGATTTCTTTTACCCATGTCTGGGCTTCTATAGGGTCCGTAGTTCCCTTGAAATCCGGCGAACCTACACTTTTGAAATCCTTAAAAGTAGTAGCTCGTACTACTCCAGGAATTACGGGTACATTTGCCCCAGTTCTATTAAATGCAGCCATTAAAAGATTAACGAACTCCTGCATTGGATTAATCGGACCACCCTCCGGTTGGTTAACATTAGCGCCCTGATTTCGTTGTCTCCTTCTTGGCGGCATTTTGCTGTTAAGAAAACAACACATCATTATTACTTTATTCTTGTTGGTTTGTTATTATTTGTAATAAAACAACAACTCATACTCATTACTCAACATATTTCATAAAAAGATTTATATTGATTCATAACTTGTAGTATAACACTACATTATTTACATTACTCAGCCATAGCTAATTACATTTCCATCCTGCAATTACTTTCCAAAAATTGGGATTTACAAAAGACTACCCTTTGTTATATAAAAGAGGGTTTTACGTCACTACTAGATACATAATATTTACATATCTATTCTACTCTAGCTATTGCTAGATTACATCTGTAGTAAGGCATTCTCAAAATCGATCCGGCAAACCCAAGCGATAACATCTCTCTTTTGATGGTATGGCGGGTGCATCTGCTTCTACGATATCCATTACCTCTTTGAAATCTACATAAGAACTCCTATGAATATAGGACATCCTCTCCAACTTCTGCTTCTTAGTCTTTAGCTCCTGTTTGAGCTCAAAGACTTCTCCTCTCAAATCTCGGACTTTGTCCATAGCTAGACTCTATCATCGTGCTCCTCTTCCCACATTCCTTCCATACTTAGTCTTGTCCTCACGGACAGCTCGGAGTTCCTCTTTCAACTCCTTAACCTCTTGGCAGTAATGGACATTCCTATCCAATACTGACATAAACAGTGCCTTCATTGATTCCCCCGTAGACATTTCCTCTATAGGTGGAACCTGGATCTCTGTAGGTGCAACCTGGTCAAAGGACATCACGTCCACCTCCTCCTCCAACATGCCATCAAATATGAACATGTAGTCTAAGTCGTCTGAGTCTCCCGACTCGATGGTAACCGACTCTGGTTCTACGGCTACGGGATTTAGTTGTATCTCTACTCGATTAACTGAATCCTCGCTTACTACATATATATCTCTATACATATCATTTTCTCCTGACATCTACAATAAAACAATATAGTTTGATTAGTACACGTCTGTAAAATAATAAAAATACATACAAATCGTATATCTTTAATAACTGAACAATAGTTATGAAGTACTATTGATAATTCAAAATAGCACTTCATCTTTTCTTTCAAAATATTTTACAATAACAACAGTATTTAGTAAACCATTCACTCTGATTAGAGACCTCGAGTATTCATTCGTTATTGGAAAAGGACAACCCAAAAGCAAGTCCGTAAGCCCGATATCACTTACGAGCACTTCTAGGTGATCAGCCTATTGTACTCTATGTTGATGAACACTACATCCATTAAACGTATGCACGTTTAAGCATTTGGCAACCTCACGTGCCTGTCGTTTTACCGAAAAAAATATTTTTTTAACATTTTAGTCTTCTTTTGAAAACCATATCAAGTAGTTGACAAAAGATAGAAACATTTGATAATACATGAATAGATTATCAATTCATCAAGTCTAGCCAAAGGAATTGGCTTCAACTTCATCATACTTCAATTCATGAGAAAGAATACATGAATCTCAAAAACTTGTTCAGATTGAACAAAGACAAGAGTTAGAATACTTGCCTTTAGCGTCTGCTACGGTAAATTAACTTTATGTTCAAGTCATTCAAGTCTCTACAATACATGATCACATAATGCCTTACATTAGGTCAAATATAATCAAGTATGTATATGACTATATCATACTCTTTATTTCAATCTAATTGTGTATTAGATTCATTTAATATTCATTCTGGTTTATCATTATGCTTGCATTATACTTGACTAGGTTATCTCAACCTTTATACATCATCCTTAAGGTTTAACAATGTTTAATCAATGTTACATTACCTTCCTTAAGTTATGTTTACTTCCATTTCTTTTCTTTATACTTAGAAAATTTCATTACTATCTTTGTTACGAGGCTGGCATGTACATGAGCTTAATGTATAACTATCCTGGACTTGGCCATTGCTGGCCCGAGTCCTTACTTAATAGTAGCATGACTGCGCCTTACACCTGAAGGATTTTGTCATTTGTTCATGGCATTGCTGGCTCCACTTATTGAACTAAGGTTCACGCCGTGGCGAACTCTTGCGATGATGGCTGGATTCTTGTTCATATGTTGCACATACGGATCTTTTACCTAGGGTTGGCCTTGCGGCTGACTCTCAGTACACCGAATATCAATTTCAGTTTTAAAATTTTGTAAACTTCCCGGACGCATAAGTTCTTCGTTATAAGTCTGAATTGGCTGGTTCAAAATCCTACGGTTCACAAATTACGTACTCTACATGACCATTCAAGAATTTTATCTACTTGACTTCGTTTACTAAAAATTCACCTATTGGTTCATTTTTAACGTAAACGATAAACGTTCGTGAACGTTCAACGCTCGTTTCTTCGTTCTAAAGTCAGAATCCGGTCATTTTCGAGTCCGCAACTCTTAAATGCCAATTATGACTTGCCTTTATTGGAAAACAATGGTATCATGATCAAACATAAAATTTGACTTCCATTCTGAGAATTTTACGTATTCGACGATTATCGTCCAATCGTGCAAATTCCGGCAATTCTTCCTTCTTATGATTTGTTCAACATTACAAATGAACTTCATTCATCATGTGAACATTTTAACATCCTTAATACAACAACTTATATTCATGGTTGGATTTTTGGACTTATTCTTCAAGAGCTTATAACTTGTCATTTATAAACTACTTAAGATTTCATCGTTAATGACTTATGACAAGTTAAAGTTTGTTAAACATCATTTCTTATATGTTCTCAACATATAACTTAACTTGGGTATACATGATACATATGATCATATAAATTCTTTTACCTTCATATCATTTCTCTTAATAAACTTCTTACAAGTTCATATTATTTTCAAATAAGTTTATAACCTATGCTAGCTTAAATGACTTATTACCAACTTAATTGGCTTAAGTTCATTACTTACTCATTCATGTTTCTTAATCCAAATTTTCTTATCATCCTGTCATGAATAGAGATAGAAGATAATTGGAGAAGAAGTCTTATTCTTTTGTTGTCTTGGTAAGTAGCTTGCTTCTTCTTCTTATCTTATGGAAATGACTTATTGCTAGCTTATTCTCTCTAACACTTAAGCACTTTAGAAGTGTTGGATTATTTGATCAACCAACAAATGACTAGCAAAGCTCTTCTATTTATAGACTTTCCAAGGTTAGGGAAGTTTGGTCTTTAAAACATCCCACCTCCTTAAGCCACCTCCTTATTATTCATTACTTGCTAGCCACTCTCTTATCTCTTACTTGGCCATTAATTCAAAGTCTTGGTCAATACTCCTAACTTGGTCACCACATATTACTTGGTCATTACATTACTTGGTCACCACATTCAACCATATTAATATGGTTTACCCCATGGATCATACCACTCATGGATTCCATCTTGGGCTTACATTAATTATCCTTGGGCTTTATTTTAACAAACACTAATTGTTCATTAATTCATTAGTTGGGCTTCTCTCTCTAATTCACTTGGACTTGTATATAATTGTTTACCAATCATCCAAGTCCATTAACATTTCTTAATACATATTGTTGATGTACTATTTTCGTATTCTAATTCTTATAGAATTTATATACGGTATTTCATCCTTCATACAAACTCGTATAATACTTCATATTATACTCGTTTTCATTACTTCGTACAATACCAAGTATCATACCATTATTACTTATTCTTTAACACTTCGCTTTACTTAACGTTTATAATTTAAGTCCACAAGCGAATTATTACTTTTTCCATAACAAGAATTTTATTCATATTGGACTTATTCAAGTTGCAGTAAAATCTTTAAATATCAAAGGAATTAATTCAAATATCTACCTCTGTCTTAGAGATGCTAGGTTTCTAAATTATTTCCCGGGTATCATTGGCATTATGGAATCAAGTCTTCATAATGGACCTATCCATTTCAATTGCTTTCCTAATTTCACTTTAAGCCTAAGTGATCATAATCTATTAAAGGCTTTAACATTGAACATTAAAACTGTAGGAGAGATCACTCAAATGATTGAGGGTTCTCAACCTTTAGCTTTAATCTATAGTATATATTATAAGACCATGAAAACAAATCTAAATGTTCATGCTCTAAATAAGAGTCCTAAGGATCATACTGTTTTAATTCAAAGTTCAACTAGTGATGCTAATATTCAAATCTCGAGAACCATCGTCTAGAAAGATATTACATTACTTAGTCAATGGACTTTGCCTAGTGAAATACCTCAACAGCTAGTTATTAACAATCTGTTAAACGTGCAAAATATTAAACAATTCTCCAACGTCACTGTCAAAATAAGTTTAGAACGAGCCTGAAGACTTGTTATCATAAAAGATTTTACTAGTTCTTCAGCACCTTCTGTTCATACTAGAAGAGATACTGAAGTACTAAGTAAACCCTCTATTCAAGATATTAAATTAAAAGGTATTTTAAATCAAGGTCAAACTGGTCATCCCTATTATACTGCTAATGAACCAGTAGAAGAAGAAGATTCTTCTCCTACTCCTTCAGAGTATCCTACTTAGTCAAATTTTGAAATGCCTATTCATAATCAGTTAAGAGTTATTAAAAAGGAATTCAAATTAGATTGGGATAATCTAGTTAAAGAGTTTAATTCCAAATCTAATAAAGAAAAGAGATTTATTTCGTTCAAATCACCCAACAGAAAAAGAACAAGTTAAAATTGGTAATAGATGGAAAAGATTTATTAAAAATGAACAGATAAACATTACTTTTTACGATTGGTATGAAAAATATCATGGTAAATGTAATGCTATAACCAAAACGTAGTGGATTAAAGAAGATACGTCAAAAGTTTCTTCTAGTCACCCTCCTCTCGAAACTGTCCTCTTTCCTGTTAAAAACACGTATGTTGTTGCCAGTCCTTTAAAGATTTCAGATGGTAATAAAGACGAAAAGAAAATCATTGAACAGATTAATTCCACAAACCAGTATCTAAGAACCATAGGCAAACAACTAGATAAAATTGAAGAAATGTTTGATGAAGTAATCAATAAAAAACCCGATTCTAATTGAGCACCCTTTATTAAAACTACCCAAAAATAGATGTAAATTAGCTTTACCCAATAACGATTGTGAACTTGTCCAGGTTATTGATAATGTAGAGCCCCCAAATCAGGGTACTTGAAACCCGAACTCGGTGCTTCACGATACCATTTCTATGAGCGAAATAATACTAATAATAATATAAAGATCAACTTAATTTACATATTAATCAGAGTCTGAATCCCAAGTACGTAACCTTTAAACATTCATTACAATCCATGATAGATAATATATATCATACTTGTCTTAATAAAGTTAACTATTACATAAACTACCACAAATCTTATTTGGTTAGCTTTCCTTTTCCTTTGTTTCTGCATGAGCTTTCTGGATCTTCACACTTAGCTGAAAACATTTAAATTAAGCAAGGATGAGCATTTGAGTGCCCAGTAAGTAATAGCAATTATATATATAAGCTGAAAGAATTTAAATGTTTTCTTTATACTACCCTTCTACAACGATTCAACAGTTGTGAAGTAATATGTACCAATGATAATAATATATCAATTCTATACCAAATTTTTGAAACTACGTACTGACTATAAATATGATTTAGGTGACATGCTATGAACATTGTTTTCAATTTTCGAATAGGTTAAACAGAAATTCATCTGCAATTCAACATAAATTACATGCACGAGGGGTGATCAGCCCGTTATGCCCTGCATTGATCAATACTACATGCAAGAATGAGGGTATCGTTCAATTTGTCCGCCTTGAGCGCATAAAAGTTTTCCCGTGTAGGGATGTTCATACTTGTCTGGGTTCCAAATCAAAGGTTTTATCTTGTTCAACAATAATCTATAATTCAACATATATGTATACGGGTAATTGACAAAGGTATATGAACATGTGATTAAATACAATGATTATCCAAGTGGGGACACTTGTATAACCATTTATAGAAATTAACGAACATAATATATATCTGAATTACCATATACTAACATGTTGATAATCAATGAGCGTATATAATATAAGGTTAATAATCTGTACAGTAATAATATAATTCATTAATATTCTTACTCATGTCCATTGCATAAAGAAAATGCAAAGGTAAGATACTTGCCTGATGCGCTACTTACAGTTCAGAACTTAGTTTTATCGTTTATATCACGACCTAACATTAATCAGATAATTCGTTCGATTAGAACAATATACTATAACACATAGTACAACATTTCGCAGTCAGCACATAACCTAATCACATTATTACCCATGTTTAACAACCATTGAATCACAAATAATCACATATCTAATTAAATTATCTAAGTTCAGATCAATTTACAAACATATCGATTAAAAGATCTGTCAAGCGACTTTATCGGGTAATTATCGAGTCTAAGACTCTATCACATTACTTACTATCTCATAAAGTATCGATTCATATTATTTTTAAATGACTTATAATAATTTTAAAATATTTATTATAATTTATCAATTAATTTTCAAACATCTAATCATTATTAAATGATTTAAATATTGAATAATTCTATTATCATTAATATTTAATTAATATTAAACTATTAATGAAATCATTCCAAAATATTAAAGTTATTTATAATAACTTAGAATATTTTAAAGGCATTAATATTACCCTTAAATGATTTTTAAAACATTTAAAATCAATTTTAAATAATTATCATTAATATTTAAATATTAATGTTGTATTTATCAAAATATTAAAAGTCATTAATTATAACTTAAAATATTTTTAATTCATTTTTATTATTTTAAAATGATTTTTAAGTTAATAAAACCATTTTAAACTATTTATTTAATATAATTATTAAACAAATTTAATATCATTAATAATAAATTAATAATTATTAATATTAAATTATTAATGAAATTATCCTTTAAATATTAAAAGTTATATTTTATAAATTAAAAATATCTTTAAACACTTTATTTTCATTTAAAATGATTGTTATAATATTAAAATCATTTTAAAACTAAATTATTTAATATAATTATTAAATAACTTTAATATCATTAATAATAATTAATTAATGAAATTTATCTTTAAATATTAAAAGTTATATTTTATAACTTAAAATATTTTTAAATACCTTATTATTATTTAAAATGATTTTTAATATGATAAAATCATTTTTAATTAATTTATTTAATTCAGGTTAGTAAATAACTTAATGATCATTAATATTAATTTATTAATGAAATTTTCACAAAAACATTAAAAGTCATTAAAAATAACTTAAAATATTTTCTTATATCATAATATAATTTTAAATGATTTTTCAAGTATTAAAATCATTTTTAAATAATTTATTTAATATTATAATTAAATAAATTAAATACCAATAATATTTCAAAAATATTAAATATTTATGAAATATACTTAAAATAATTAAAAACTAATTTTTAGAATTTAAATTAATTTTTAATAATTTATTTGGTATTTTTAATAATTAAAAACTAATTTTTCTATTTATTTAATAAAAATAATAAATTTTCGGAAAATAAATTAATTAAAATGCATTGTCCGTCGCTAAAGGCCACCTATAGTGACATAACTGTCGCTATAGGTGTTCTTCATGCATTCATAAAAGCGATTTAAATCGGTCTTACTTTGACCAAGAATCGTGCACGGTGTAATGTGTTTCTGGGCTAGATGTTGAGCAGATCGTGTAGTAATAGTGTCAAAATGCATGATCCAAGAACAACCATGAGTAAAACATGCATCAATCGAAATATTTAAGCCAATTAAAACATCGTTGGAGTCGTTTCTTCATTTTCTGGGTTACCTAAAAATGAAGAACAATTCTGATGGTCATATTTGGGCTTCCACTACTTGTTGTACATGTGAGGTATTTGTGATCTAAAGCTTCAAGGTTGTAGAACACATGTAAGTCTAGAGATCCATTACATAAAATCATAACAACAACAACACAACCGCGAGATCTAGTCTGGTCAAACTATGTCAGTCGTCATGTTCTTATGTTTTCTGGGTTACCTAGGAAACAGAAAATATGATCGACTTAACTAGTTTGAATGGCCATAATTTTCAACCTGTTTACGATGTATGAGATTTTAAGGCATGAGGATGTAGTACAAGAAACATAGTATAACTTAGATGCATCCATAAACACAGATCAACAACATCAAGACAGATCCAGACGCTTGAAAAGCTTGTCAGGCCCTTTCTGGGCAAATCTGGGTTACCCAGAATTGTCCGGTCAATGCCGGTCAACGTGGTTTGACCACGAATAACTTGAGACATGTGTATCGTATGACACATTCCAGTTCTAGATTAAGGATATCATAACATACTACTAGTTTAAACATTTAAACAGACAAAATCATACACAAAATGAAATCTAGGAGGCCTGACATTTGTTGTCAGACACCAAAATAAAAATTTTCCAGATTTTGTAAAATGCTAAATCTGAGTCTCTAGATGTTATGGATCTAACATATAACAACCCAGATCATCATTATATACCATAAACAACATATTTTAACAACGAATCATAACATCTAACGACATATTTTTGGTCAGATTTCAAGCTAGGGTTTTATACCTTTTATGAACGATTTCGATTTCTGGCTTCTGATTTGTTAAGGGTGATCGTGGGGCTTGATTATGTGACTGATATACTACCAAATCTCGTGGCTTTTAGAGAGAGAGGCTCAAGGATGTGAGTTTTGCAAAAATAAGCTAACAAATGAACTTTTTCTCTCTCCATTAATCTATATATATATATATATATATATATATATATGATGTTATATGCAATGTATTAGTGGGCTTTCAATGGTGATTCTTTGGCAAATAATATCACATGGAGTTGTTAGGTTAGGTCACCCACTCCCACACTTGGCAAAATTTTACAAGTTGCTTAAAAAAAATACTAAAGGGCATTTTGGACAGTTGACTTATGATTTTAAGGACATTCTTGCCATCCTAGCAAACCCTTAGGGTTTAACCCTAAGGTTTAGCACAAATTAATTATAGGATTTCCAATTTAGTGTTTACACAAAAAAATAATAAAATTAAGTAAAAATTAAATAAATTTTAGTTTCTAAAATTTTGAAATTAGGGTTTCCTAATTATGATTAATTTTCTAATTACAATATATATAAACATTAGTGTTGTAGTGACCACTATTTAGCATTTAGCTTACAATTTATAAATTAGGGTTAATAAATTAGCAAATTAGCACTAATTTTAGAATTAGGGTTTCTAGTTAATTAGGGTTTTAAAAATTTATTAGGGCTTTCCTAATTAAGAAGTATAATTCTAATACTAGTAAATTAATCACCTTATCATGATTACAACAAATATCGAACTCTAATTTGAGTTTCAACGTAGGGTTTTCTCATTTCTGAAATTAGGGTTTTATAATTAGGGTTTTCTAAAAAATTTATTTAGGGTTTCTAAAATTAGGGTGTACCTAATTAATCAGATCATTATATAATACACATCATAAATCATATATAACAGTTATATAACAGTCTTAAACTCACCATTGATTTTCAAATTAGGATTTCCCCCAAGTAAAACTAGGGTTTTGAAATTAAACACCATAATTGACCAACCATCCTCAATACATACATACAGTACATATTTATAGCACTGAAAAATCAAAATATATTTAATATTATATTATTATTCTCATTTCTTGATAATAATCCAAAATTAGGATTTGGATTTCATATCTGATTTATTCTTCATATTTAACCTTAATAATTAAGGTAAAATAATTAACTTAATAAATCGTACTAAAATTCATATAATAAATAATTATTATAATTATTCTACAAATTACTCCATATATTATTTAAATAATATATGATTATATTTTCATGGAAAATAATTAATAAAAACATTTCAACTATAAATTAATTATTATAAGAATATACTTTATAAAAATCAATAATTCTAAAATAAAATTATTTGTAAACATTTATGTATTAAATATATTTTATTTATCACATAAATATATATATATATATATATATATATATATATATATATATATATATATATATTATCTTGTACAAATCCTCCTCCTTAAAATAAATAATAATAATAATAAAAAAATTATACACATAATTTCTCATTTATTTATATAGAAAATATCGGGTTGTTACATTCACCCTGCCTTATAAAGATTCCGTCCCCGGAATCACCGTTTTAAAAAAAAACCCATACATACAAGGGTACATAGCATACACAATCATTACAAGTAGATCTCGATCATAATTTGATCGAACTGACCTTTAACTATTCACATCAAGCTTGTCTTTCTGATTAAACGGAAATTTGATTTCTAAAAGAACTCAAATTCCTCCTTCAAATTTTCTTTATAAAATAATTTACTATATCTAAGAAAATAAAAAATTTTCGAATAATACCTGCAGTTGCATTCCCGGCTGCTACCGTATCTTGTAAATTCACGCTGAAGACTCCTACGGTTGATTTTGTTGATTTGTTTGTTGGTGTTGGTCCCGTTATCGCCAATGCCTTGCTGCCTTTTCTCGTATTTGCATTCTTTGCCTCCCTTATCCTTCTTGAACAGTCTTTCACCTTATACTCCATTGATCCACACATAAAACACCTACTGTACATTCATGCATTGGGACAGTTATGAGAGATATGTCCTTCCTGCCCATACTTATAGCACACAAACCTTCTTTTTAAACACACATACTTACCCTTTATCTCCTTTCCTTTTATCGTATAGGTGGCAAAAGTTTTCTTTTGTCCCTCTGTTACCCTAGTTATCCTAAACGTTGCTACAGGTTCAGTTGATTCTCAAAATCCTGGCGGTCCGAGTGCCTTAAAGTCTTTGATGTTCGTCGATCGATTATCTGGTTGATCTTCCTGCGACTGGTATTCCGTTCTGCATAGCTTGATCGTCCATATTCGCCAAATTCTGTATTGGGTCTGGTTATTCTCCGGTTTAGTTGACAGGTTCTTCTATCCTTTAGTTTCGTTTTCGACTCGACGACATTCTCATAAATTATTCTTTATTAACTTACTTTCTAAGCCTTATCATATAAGTTTAATATATTAAACTTGTTTAATTACTTAAACATAGATTCATATTCATTCAACGATTTCAAAATACTTTACATATTATTGCACATATTTCTTTAAACATCAGCTATCCCTCTGTGACTACAAAAGTCAGGATTTACAACCTTGATTAATACAAAAGTTTTAGAATATTACATTACACAGACATACTAAGCACACATATTACATTAAACACGCCTACACAATAGAACTTATACTACCTATTTACTAAGCCTTTTCCTTGGACAACCATTCGCTCGATGACCTTCCATCCCACAGATAAAACATGCTCCTAGCTTAAAGTTGTGACAATGATGAGAGGTATGTCCCTCATGTCCGCAAATGTAACATATCTTTCTCCCTTTCCTGTATACGCCTTCATATTTCTTGTCATAGTTTGTACACTTTTCTATTTTGTTAGCGTCCTCTTGGTTGTTACCGGATTTTCCTAAGTCATGATATTCTATCTTTCTTTTCCCCTTCTTGCTCGGAGCTGCACACAATGTGTTGCTTGTGGCTCCTATCTGATCAATTTGGATTTTAAGCTTATCTTGTTCTTTCTATTAACGCCTGACGCAACTGACTATTCAACAGCTTTTCTATCTCCCACAACCTTTCTAGAGAAGAAACCTTGTTCCTCAGATCCTGCACCTCCGCTGATGCTTGATCAGCTTCAACTTTAGTGTCTAAATCGCTATCTGTCAGCTCCACCATCTCTGGATCTGGTACTACATTTTCTACAATAACCACCTCGTCTGAGTTGTTTTCATTGTGAGCCTCTATTTCAGCTATCGGCTTCGATATCAGCTTGGGTGTATGGGTTTGATCCTTCTTCATGCTATATGCATATAACAAGCCTTTTTCACCAGACATCTACATACACAAATTATCCTTATTAGTATATAATATATACACATAGCAAATAAGAATTTTATATAAGTTATCTTTTATTTTATTTGACGATGAATTTATTCAATTCATCTTTTTTGAACTCTATATGAGTTATTTATATTTTCAACGTTTCCTTCTGTTCTAAGGTTATAGCCTAAGGTCTAGCCCTCCTAAGGTTTTTAACCCTAAGCTCTGATACCAACCTGTAGCTTTTATGGTGCTTCCAACCATAGCACCTTAAAAGGGTACCTATTAGCTTGCCACCGACTGAATCGGCGTCCCCTACGGAGAGTCTGGCTTCGGTGCATTCCACACAAGGAAGTCACTAGCGAGAGGCTCGGGGCTCTTCGCAAATTCATGCTTATAGCTCTGATACCAACCTGTAGAGCCCCCAAATCCAGGTACTTGAAACCTGAACTCGGTGCTTCACGATACCATTTCTATGAGCGAAATAATACTAATAATAATATAAAGATCAACTAAATTTACATATTCATCAGAGTCTGAATCCCAAGTACGTAACCTTTAAACATTCATTACAACCCATGATAGATAATGTATATCATACTTGTCTTAATAAAGTTAACTATTACATAAACTACCATAAATCTTATTTGGTTAGTTTTCCTTTTCCTTTGTTTCTGCATGAGCTTTCTGGATCTTCACACTTAGCTGAAAACATTTAAATTAAGCAAAGATGAGCATTTGAGTGCCCAGCAAGTAATAGCAATTATATATATAAGCTGAAAGAATTTAAATGTTTTCTTTATACTACCCTTCTACAACGATTCAACAGTTGTGAAGTAATATGTACTAATGATAATAATATATCAATTCTATACCAAATTTTTGAAACTGCGTACTGACTATAAATAGGGTTTAGGTGACATGCTATGAACATTATTTTCAATTTTCGAATAGGTTAAATGAAATTCATCATGTAAATGGTGATAACTTACGACACGAGGGGTGATCGACCGTTATGCCTGCATTGATCAATACTACATGCAAGAACGAGGGTATCGTTTCACTCTGTCCCCTTTAGCATAAAAGTTTTCCGTGTAGGGATGTTCATACTTATACGGGTTCCAAATCAAAGGTTTTATCTTGTTCAACAATAATCTATAATTCAACATATATGTATACGGGTAATTGAAAAGGTATATCAACATGTGATCGAATACAATGATTATCCAAGTGGGGACACTTGTATAACCATTTATAGAAATTAACGAACATAATATATATCTGAATTACCATATACTAACATGTTGATAATCAATGAGCGTATATAATATAAGGTTAATAATCTGTACAGTAATAATATATTTCATAAATATTCTTACTCATGTCCATTGCATAAAGAAAATGCAAAGATAAGATACTTGCCTGATGCGCTGCTTACAGTTCAGAACTTAGTTTTATCGTTTATATCACGACCTAACATTAATCAGATCATTCGTTTGATTAGAAGAATATACTATAACACATAGTACAACATTTCGCAGTCAGCACTTAACCTAATAACATTATTACCCATGTTTAACAACCATTGAATCATAAATAATCACATATCTAATTAAATTATCTAAGTCTAGATTAATTTCTGATACATGTCGGTGTACCGACAGCTTTATCGGGTAATTATCGAGTCTAAGACTCTATCCTGTTACTTACTATCTGTAAGTATCAATCATATTATTTTTAAATGACTTATAATAATTTTAAAATATTTATTATAATTTATCATGAATTTTCAAACATCGGAATCTTTATTAAATGATTTAAATATTGAATAATTCTATTATCATTAATATTTAATTAATATTAAACTATTAATGAAATCATTTCCAAAATATTAAAGTTATTTATAATAACTTAGAATATTTTTAAGGCATTAATATTACCCTTTAATGATTTTTAAAACATTTAAAATCATTTTTAAATAATTATCATTAATATTTAAATATTAATGTTGTATTTATCAAAATATTAAAAGTCATTAATTATAACATAAAATATTTTTAATTCATTTTATTCTTTTTAAATGATTTTAAAGTTAATAAAACCATTTTAAACTATTTATTTAATATAATTATTAAATAAATTTAATATCATTAATAATAAATTAATAATTATTAATATTAAATTATTAATGAAATTATCATTTAAATATTAAAAGTTATATTTTATAAACTTAAAAATATCTTTAAACACTTTATTTTCATTTAAAATGATTGTTATAATATTAAAATCATTTTTAAACTAAATTATTTAATATAATTATTAAATAACTTTAATATCATTAATAATAATTAATTAATGAAATTTATCTTTAAATATTAAAAGTTATATTTTATAACTTAAAATATTTTTAAATACCTTATTAATATTTAAAATGATTTTTAATATAATAAAATCATTTTTAATTAATTTATTTAATTCATTTAGTAAATAACTTAATGATCATTAATATTAATTTATTAATGAAATTTATCACAAAACATTAAAAGTCATTAAAAATAACTTAAAATATTTTCTTATATCATAATATAATTTTAAATGATTTTTTCAAGTATTAAAATCTTTTTAAATAATTTATTTAATATTATAATTAAATAAATTAAATACCAATAATATTTCAAAAATATTAAATATTTATGAAATATACTTAAAATAATTAAAAACTAATTTTTAGAATTTAAATTAATTTTTAATAATTTATTTGGTATTTTTAATAATTAAAAACTATTTTTTCTAATTATTTAATTAAAATAATAAATTTTTGAAAAATAAATTAATTAAAATACATTATCCGTCGTTAAAGGCCACCTATAGTGACATAACTGTCGCTATAGGTGTTCTTCATGCATTCATAAAGCAAGATTTAAATACGGTCTTTACTTTGACCAAGAATCGTGCACGGTGTAATGTGTTTCTGGGCTAGATGTTGAGCAGATCGCGTAGTAATAGTGTCAGAATACATGATCCAAGAACAACCATGAGTAAAACATGCATCAATCGAAATATCTAAGCCAATTAAAACAATGTCAGAGCTGTTCTTCATTTTCTGGGTTACCTAAAAATGAAGAACAGTTCTGATGGTCATATTTGGGCTTCCACTACTTGTTGTACATGTGAGGTATTTGTGATCTAATGCTTCAAGGTTGTAGAACACATGTAAGTCTAGAGATCCATTACATAAAATCATAACAACAACAACACAACCGCGAGATCTAGTCTGGTCAAACTATGTCAATCGTCATGTTCTTATGTTTTCTGGGTTACCTAGAAAACAGAAAATATGATCGACTCAACTAGTTTGAATGGCCATAATTTTCAACCTGTTTATGATGTATGAGATCTTAAGGCATGAGGATGTAGTACAAGAAACATAGTATAACTTAGATGCATCCATAAACACAGATCAACAACATCAAGACAGATCTAGACGCTTGAAAAGCTTGTCAGGCCCTTTCTGGGCAAAACTCGGTTACCCAGAATTGTCCGGTCAATGCCGGTCAACGTGGTTTGACAACGAATAACTTGACACCTGTGCATCGTATGACACATTCCAGTTCTAGATTAAGGATATCATAACATACTACTAGTTTAAACATTTAAACAGACAAAATCATACACAAAATGAAATCTAGGAGGCCTGACATTTGTTGTCAGACACCAAAACAAAATTTTCCCAGATTTTGTAAAATGCTAAATTTGAGTCTCTAGATGTTATGGATCTAACATATAACAACCCAGATCATCATTATATACCATAAACAACATATTTTAACAACGAATCATAACATCTAACGACATATTTTTGGACAGATTTCAACCTAGGGTTTTATACCTTTTATGAACGATTTTGATTTCTGGCTTCTAATTTGTTAAGGGTGATCGTGGGGCTTGATTATGTGACTGATATACTACCAAATCTCGTGGCTTTTAGAGAGAGAGGCTCAAGGATGTGAGTTTTGCAAAAATAAGCTAACAAATGAACTTTTTCTGTCTCCATTAATCTATATATATATATATATATATATATATATATATATATTTATGATGTTATATGCAATGTATTGGCTGGCTTTTGACTGATTGCTGGCAAATAATATCACATGGAGTTGTTAGGTTAGGTCACCCACTCCCACACTTGGCAAAATTTTACAAGTTGCTTAAAAAAAATACTAAAGGGCATTTTGGACAGTTGAATTATGATTTTAAGGACATTCTTGCCATCCTAGCAAACCCTTAGGGTTTGACCCTTAGGGTTTAACCCTAAGGTTTAGCACAAATTAATTATAGAATTTCCAATTTAGGGTTTGCACAAAAAAATAATAAAATTAAGTAAAAATTAAATAAATTTTAGTTTCTAAAATTTTGAAATTAGGGTTCCTAATTATGATTAATTTTCTACTTACAATATATATAAACATTAGTGTTGTAGTGACCACTATTTAGCATTTAGCTTACAATTTATAAATTAGGGTTAATAAATTAGCAAATTAGCACTAATTTTAGAATTAGGGTTTCTAGTTAATTAGGGTTTTAAAAATTTATTAGGGCTTTCCTAATTAACAAGTATAATTCTAATACTTGTAAATTAATCACCTTATCATGATTACAACAAATCTCGAACTCTAATTTGAGTTTCAACGTAGGGTTTTCTCATTTCTGAAATTAGGGTTTTTTAAAAAATTTATTTAGGGTTTCTAAAATTAGGGTGTACCTAATTAATCATATACACATCATAAATCATATAACACAGTTATATAACAGTCTTAAACTCACCATTGATTTTTAAATTAGGGTTTCCCCCAGTAAAACTAGGGTTTTGAAATTAAACACCATAATTGACCAACCATCCTCAATACATACATACAGTACATATTTATAGCACTGAAAAATCAAAATATATTTAATATTATATTATTATTCTCATTCCTTGATAATAATCCAAAATTTGGATTTGGATTCCATATCTGATTTATTCTTCATATTTAACGTTAATAATTAAGGTAAAATAATTAACTTAATAAATTGTACTAAAATTCATATAATAAATAATTATTATAATTATTCTACAAATCACTCCATATATTATTTAAATAATATATGATTATATTTTCATGGAAAATAATTAATAAAAACATTTCTACTATAAATTAATTATTATAAGAATATACTTTATAAAAATCAATAATTCTAAAATAAAATTATTTGTAAACATTTATGTATTAAATATATTTTTATTTACCACATAAATATATATATATATATATATATACATTATCTTGTATAAATCCTCCTCCTTAAAATAAATAATAATAATAATAAAAAAATTATACACATAATTTCTCATTTATTTATATAGAAAATATCGGGTTGTTACATTCACCCTCCCTTATAAAGATTCCGTCCCCGGAATCACCGTTTGAAAAAAAAAACCATACATACAAGGGTACATAGCATACACAATCATTGCAAGTAGATCTCGATCATAATTTGATCGAACTGATCTTTAATTATTCACATCAAGCTTGTCTTTCTGATTAAACGGAAATTTGATTTCTAAAAGAACTCAAATTCCTCCTTTAAATTTTCTTTATAAAATAATTTACTATATATAAGAAAATAATATATAAGAAAATAAAATTTGTTCGAATAATACCTGCAGTTGCATCCCCGGCTGCTACCGTATCTTATAAATTCAAGATGAAGACTCTTGCGGTTGATTTTGTTGATTTGTTTGTTGATGTTGGTCTCGTTATCGCCAATGCCTTGCTGCCTTTTCTCGTATTTGCATTCTTTTCCTCCCTTCTCCTTCTTGAACAGTCTTTCACCTTATACTCCATTGATCCACACTTAAAACACCTATTGTACATTCATGCATTGGGACAGTTATGAGAGATATGTCCTTCCTGCCCATACTTATAGCACACAAACCTTCTTTTTAAACACACATACTTACCCTTTATCTCCTTTCCTTTTATCGTATAGGTGGCAAAAGTTTTCTTTTGTCCCTCTGTTACCTAGTTATCATAAACGTTGCTCTGAGTTCGATTAATCCTCTAAATCTGGCGATGCAGAGTGCCTTGAAGTCTTTGGCGTTAAATCGATCGATTATATGGTTGATCTTCACATCGGTATTCCGTTCTGCGTATAGCTTGATCGTCCATATTAGCGCCAAATTCAGTATTGGTGCGGTTATTCTCCGGTTTAGTTGATGTGTTCTTCTATCCTTTAGTTTCGTTTTCGACTTACGACATTCTCATAAATTATTCTTTATTAACTTACTTTCTAAGCCTTATCATATAAGTTTAATATATTAAACTTGTTTAATTATAAACATAGATTCATATTCATTCAACGATTTCAAAATACTTTACATATTATTGCACATATTTCTTTAAACATCGCCTATCCTCTCTCAGACTACAAAAGTCGAGGATTTACAACCTTGATTAATACAAAAGTTTTAGAATATTACATTACACAGACATACTAAGCACACATATTACATTAAACACGCCTACACAATAGAACTTATACTACCTATTTACTAAGCCTTTTCCTTGGACAACCATTCGCTCGATGACCTTCCATCCCACAGATAAAACATGCTCCTAGCTTAAAGTTGTGACAATGATGAGAGGTATGTCCCTCATGTCCGCAAATGTAACATATCTTTCTCCCTTTCCTGTATACGCCTTCATATTTCTTGTCATAGTTTGTACACTTTTCTATTTTGTTAGCGTCCTCTTGGTTGTTCTGGGATTTTCCTAAGTCATGATATTCTATCTTTCTTTTCCCTTCTTGCTCGAGTTTTTACAATGTGTTGCTTGTGGCTCTATCGATCAATTTGGATTTTAAGCTTATCTTGTTCTTTCTATTAACGCCTGACGCAACTGACTATTCAACAGCTTTTCTATCTCCCACAACCTTTCTAGAGAAGAAACCTTGTTCCTCAGATCCTGCACCTCCGCTGATGCTTGATCAGCTTCAACTTTAGTGTCTGAATCGCTATCTGTCAGCTCCACCATCTCCGGATCTAGTACTACTTTTTCTACAATAACCACCTCGTCTGAGTTGTTTTCATTGTGAGCCTCTATTTCAGCTATCGGCTTCAATATCAGCTCGGGTGTATGGGTTTGATCCTTCTTCATGCTATATGCATATAACAAGCCTTTTTCACCAGACATCTACACACACAAATTATCCTGATTAGTATATAATATATACACACAGCAAATAAGAATTTTATATAAGTTATCTTTTATTTTGTTTGATGATGAATTTATTCAATTCATCTCTTTTGAACTCTATATGAGTTATTTATATTTTCAACGTTTCCCTCTGTTCTAAGGTTATAGCCTAAGGTCTAGCCCTCCTAAGGTTTTTAACCCAAAGCTCTGATACCAACCTGTAGCTTTCATGGTGCTTCCAACCATAGCACCTTAAAAGGGTACCTATTAGCTTGCCACCGACTGAATCGGCGTCCCCTAAGGAGAGTCTGGCTTTGGTGCATTCCACACAAGGAAGTCACCAGAGAGAGGCTCGGGGCTCTTCATAAATTCATGCTTATAGCTCTGATACCAACCTGTAGAGCCCCCAAATCTGGGTACTTGAAACCTGAACTCGGTGCTTCACGATACCATTTCTATGAGCGGAATAATACTAATAATAATATAAAGATCAACTTAATTTACATATTCATCAGAGTCTGAATCCCAAGTACGTAACCTTTAAACATTCATTACAACCCATGATAGATAATGTATATCATACTTGTCTTAATAAAGTCAACTATTACATAAACTACCACAAATCGTATTTGGTTAGCTTTCTTTTTCCTTTGTTTCTGCTTTAGCTTTCTGGTTCTTCACACTTAGCTGAAAACATTTAAATTAATCAAGGATGAGCATTTGAGTGCCCAGCAAGTAATAACAATTATATATATAAGCTGAAAGAATTTAAATGTTTTCTTTATACTACCCTTCTACAACGATTCAACAGTTGTGAAGTAATCTGTACCAATGATAATAATATATCAATTCTATACCAAATTTTGAAACTACGTACTGACTATAAATAAGGTTTAGGTGACATGCTATGAACATTGTTTTCAATTTTCGAATAGGTTAAACAGAAATTCATCTGTAAACCGTGATAACTTACGGGCACGGGGGGTGGTCAGCCCGTTATGCCCTGCATTGATTAATACTACATGCAAGAACGAGGGTATCGTTCACTCTATCCGCCTTGGGCGCATAAAAGTTTTCCCGTGTAGGGATGTTCATACTTGTCTGGGTTCCAAATCAAAGGTTTTATCTTGTTCAACAATAATCTATAATTCAACATATATGTATACGGGTAATTGAAAAAGGTATATCAACATGTGATTAAATACAATGATTATCCAAGTGGGGACACTTGTATAACCATTTATAGAAATTAACGAACATAATATATATCTGAATTACCATATACTAACATGTTGATAATCAATGAGCGTATATAATATAAGGTTAATAATCTGTACATTAATAATATAATTCATAAATATTCTTACTCATGTCCATTGCATAAAGAAAATGCAAAGGTAAGATACTTGCTTTGATCTTGCCGCTTCGATTCGAACTTAGTTTTATCTTTTATGTGACGCCCCCAAAATAGGTATACAACACCCATTCTGAGTCGTCAAAATACATGGTACAGAAATAACTACAACTTTATTAATACAACATAAAAACTTTGACTGTAAATACAAATATTGTCATCTAGACAATATCCACACTCAAATAAGTCCTCACTACAATTATTGATACATTATTTTACAAAAATGGTGAGGACTACTAAAACGACTTCCTAGAACATTCATTCCATACCCCGACTAGTACTCACTACATTCTCGCCTTCTGAGAAGAAAAATGGAATAAAAAGGAAAAGGGTGAGCTCAACTAGCCCAGTAAAGAATATTATGACTAAGATAACATAGAACAAATTATCGTTAGTCTTCAACAGGGAAAAATCTAATAGAATACAATAGACAACCAGTTTTAAATCAATCTTCGCATCGGAAATAATAATTCATTAGAAGAGTTAAGTAGAGAATGCAAACTACTATATTCTATATATGAATTTAAAAGGTCATCGTCGATATTTTATCCCTGCAACATCAATCAATATATATATATATATCTGGAATTAAATATTCATCTTTGTACTATAGGCCAAAGATATTCATCGGTTGGTCATGTTCATCTAAACACCTGTTCATCTTTGCACTACGGGCCAAAGATATTCATCAGAAATCATTCATCTTTGCACTACATGCCAAAGATATTCAGTAATATCATCATTTAGGACTGAGGATGATGAAGAATATTTTAAAGAAAACGAATCCAGTGAAACAAAAGAATAAATATTAAGGATTCGTATTTCAGCTATTCCATCTCCAAAAATACCTCATAAATAATCCTAGTGGAGTAAAATTCAAGAATGATCAAAACATGGATACAATCAAAGCTAGTATCCATAATAGATATTTTGGATGAAAAACAAAAATTTAATTTTTCTGTGAATAGTGTCGTATTCGTGAATAGTGCCGTATACGTGAATAGTGTCGTATACGTGAATAGTAACCCCGATACTAAAAGTTCCAAATTTGATAAAAAGTTTTAACCAATATTTTGGCATAATGATATTGAAAGAAATAATATCATTTTAAAAAAATAATATCCCTTACCTCGAAAAGGCAAAGATTTACATTTGAATCTTTGAATATAGTGATGAAGGAACTCGCATCAGATATAGCAACACTCAAGGTATCAAAATACTCACAAGAATACGCTCGATAATATAGAGAGAGAAAGAGAGAAAATTGTTTCTGGTGTGATGTGATTTTCAATTCTAACCTAAGCACCTTATTTATAGGAAAATGCTTAGAACACCAAAGCGTAAATTTAATATAATATAATATATATATATATATATATATATATATATATATATATATACAATTTTCCTACGCCCACTTTCCTAGATCTGAATTCAGCAACTTATATCACATGCAAGACCCACAATTAATGACAAAAACGTTTTTATTAATAAAAATAAATAAAACTTCCAAAAATCAATTATTTCAGAACTTCAAAACTTCAATAATTCATAATTAATAGCCCTTTTGTCAGAAAAATTCGAACCACATGTCTTTTCCACAGGAAATTTCATTATCTATAACTTTGCAGAAGAAAGTTTTTCCAAATTCCAAACAAAAATTGGCCTAATCCATAAGCAAAGCGATTTTACAAAGCTATAATCAAATTTCAATGGGAAATGGACCCACGAGACATGTTTAACATGTTTTAAACAACTTTTGCAACAAAAATACTCTTCCTCCTCATATACTCATATATCCCACATTCATTGTAAAAATATCATCATTATTATATTATAATAATATAATAAAATATTATTTTATCAGAAAAGATAAAATATCGATTTTCAACAATTATCACTTTAAAAAATTTCTCCAACTATATCCACATAAAATGAATATTTTCCTCATCATATAAATCAATAATTAATTATTCACAAATAATATTACGAATCACAATCTCGACAACCGGTAGTTCCTCAGAAGAGGGGGCTTCGATAAGAATTTCTCACTTCTTGGAGCGCAATTAGGTGACCAAACCTCTTCTTGATGCGAAATTTCTAGACATTGCCAATAATGTTATCTAATAATATTATTCGGATAATATGAATTATTGCTTCGATAATGGAAAATATTGTGTAGTGACAATTATTGAAACAACGATAATATAGAATATCAATGCAACAATTATTGAATCAATAAAATAAAATCTTTGAATAATAATTCTTGTAACAATTATTGAGTAGTGCCTTCTTACGTAAGAATCAATAATTGGTGCAATACTGGTGTCTTCTTTGTGCAACAACGCCATTATTCTTGTGTTTTAACCATAAAGAGTATTCCAACAATATTAATCGTAACAACTACGCCGTTATTTATAAATAACTTATACTTGTCGTTTTCTTCATCCAATCGCTTTCCGTTATGGGGCCCACATAAGGCTGCGCCGTCGTATGAATATTCCCCGACAGCAAGAATATTCCACGACCAAACGAATACTTTTCGATAAAAATGAATATTTTATAACCACTTGCTTATTTAAAATATTTGTGCATTTTACCCATAACTAACCACAATAATCAAATCAACCCTTATTATTTCAAAATGATAAATAGAGGAAATTAAATTTTATTTATTAATAATTTGGGGTCTTACAACCTCCCTCCTTATGAAATTTTGTCCTCGAAATTGACGTACGTACCTAGTGTTTTGAAAAGATGAGGATACCTCGCTTTCATTTCCGTTTCCAACTCCCAAGTCATTTCCTCAATAGCATGGTTTCTCCACAAAACTTTAACTTGTGGTATGACCTTCGTGCGTAGGACATACTCCTTCCTATCCAAGATCTTGACAGGTACCTCTTCGTACGTTAAGTCTTCGGCTATCTCGAAGAACTTCCCGGTCTACCCCCAGAACGTGAAGTTGAATTCTTTATTGACCTTAAACCTGGTACAAAGCCCATTTCTAAAACCCCATATCAAATGGCTCCTATTGAACTTCAGGAGTTAAAGGTCCAACTTCAGGAGTTGTTGGACATCGGTTTCATTCGTCCTAGTACATCTCTTTGGGGTGCTCCTGTGTTATTCATAAAGAAGAAAGATGGGAGTATGCGACTTTGTATTGACTACAGAGAATTGAACCATGTCACCATCAAGAATAGGTATCCACTACCTCCATTGATGACTTGTTCGACCAGTTGCAAGGAGCACAATTCTTTTCAAAGATCGATCTTCGTTTCGAATATCATTAGCTGAAGATTAAAACTGAGGATATTCCAAAGAATGCCTTCAAAACTCGGTACGGACATTATGAATTCTTAGTCATGTCTTTTGGATTGACTAATGTTCCTGCTAATTTCATGGATATGATGAACTATGTATTCAAAGAATATTTGGATCAGTTCGTTGTCGTCTTTATTGATGTCATTCTCATCTATTCCAAAAGCCATGAATTTAAGACCCCGAATTTTATGAAATAAAAGTATTCAATTTTCCTATTTAGTAAATGGTTAAATTGATAAAAGGTTAAAGTTAAGGGTGATATATGAAATTTTTTTCAAAATACACAAGTGGTTATAAAATATTCATTGTTGTCGGGGAATATTCGTTTGGTTATGGAATATTCTTTCTATCGGGGAATATTCGTACGACGGTGCAGCCATTTGTGGGCCCCATAACAGAATAACTGTCGGATGAAGAAAATGACAAAATTAAGTTTTTATAAATAAGGGCGTAATCATTACCGTTAACACTGTTCGAATACCCGGTGGTTAAAATACTGATGTCTACGCCGTGTTTGCATATAACACGATTTTACATATTTTTGAATTATTGATCCTTACGTAAGAAGGCACTACTCAATAATTGTTACGAGATTCTTGCTCAATATTTTATTTTATTGATTCAATAATTGCTTTGCATTGATATTTTATATTATTGTTGTTCCAATAATTATCAACGCATGATTTTCCCATTATCAAATCAATAATTCATATTATTTGAATAATATTATTAGATAACATTATTAATAGCAATGTCTAGAAAGTTCTCATCAAGGAGAGGTTTGGTCACCTAATTGCGCGCCAATAAGGAGAAATTCTTATTGGAAAGCCCCCTCTTTCCTGGGAACGGCCTGGTTGTCATAATTGTGATTCTGTAATATTATTTGTGAATAATTATTGATTTATATGATAAGGAAATATTTATTTGATGTGGATATAAATGATGGATTTATTTATGTGGTTATAAATGAAGGAATTAATGTTGAGGTATTTTATCAGTATTTTTGTCGGAATGAAGGTATTAAAAATAAAACCGGTGTTTTAGAGATATATTAAGTGGGTTATAATTTTTAATCCGACCAGATGGATCGTTGTAATATTTGGATATGTTATACATATATAAGTTGAGTATATGTCCACAAATTTTGAACCGTTAAAAATGAACGTACGATTTGTTATGAATTTTAAGAGGTGAATGGTTCAGAAATTGTTGAAGTATCCGAATTTAGAATTTTGGTGGAAAATTCTAGAATTGAGTGGGCCCCACTTGTAGTTGGTGAAGAAATGTGCTGAATTTTATTTCAAATATGGTGGGTGGGAATAGTAGCGGTAAAAGCCATCAAAGTTCTGGTCAAGTCTGCTAAAATTTTCCTATAAATAGAGGGCTGTTAGAATTGAAAATCACACCAGAAACAAGTTTTCTCTCTTTCTCTCTCTAGATTATCGAGTGTATTTTCTGTTTAGAAGAAGCAGTCCACTAACTTTTTTCTAAGTTTTAAAAACTATTTTCATTTTACTTTCTTTGGATCAAACTTGTACCACCTAAAATGTCT
Source organism: Panax ginseng (assembly GCA_020205605.1). NCBI lineage: Eukaryota > Viridiplantae > Streptophyta > Magnoliopsida > Apiales > Araliaceae > Panax > Panax ginseng. Next base: position 72,129,513 of record CM035136.1, read on the forward strand.
AGATCTACACATAACACACCGTAAAACATGGAGATCTAAAGTTTTTAATTTGAAAAAACACAACTTCATCAAACCATAAATAAAAGTACATAAAGCTTGAAGTTGGGGTTTATACCTAGATTCATGGCTTTCATCCTTCTTTTCCACACTAGATTATGAAGCTAGGAGGCATGGAAATTTTCCTTTCTTCATCCATCATGGGGATCCTCTCTCTTTCTATTTGGTTCTTTTTTGTTATCTAACATAAGAAGTGAGATGGAAAAATTTATTTGCAAAATAGATGAGGGATATTTATAGTAGGAGAAATGCATATATATAACATATGTGTGTATATATAAAATCTCCCAAAATCCCTTCCATATATATCTCTTTCATATCTTTCCATATCTCTCTAATATCTTTCAATATCTTTTTCATATCATTTCATATCTCTCTCATATCTTTTCATATCTCTTTCATATCTTTCCAATCCTTATCACTTTACTTGCACACTTGGTTAAGAATGTTGGCAAAATAAAATGGTGACACATGGCTAGAGTTGTTGGAAAAAATATTGCCAAATGAATTAACCATGTGCTTAATTACAATCTCCACCAAATCTCTTTCTTTGATGACTCACAAGATTTAGTCTTATCTTTTAGTATTTGATAATTTACTTGCTTCATTTGACTTAATAATTAAATAATTAATTCAACTATTCTATTAATACTTTTGTTAAGTAATTTAATTACTCGACCTTAGTAACTTAATTACTTAATCAAATAAGTTAATACATAAATCTCCTTAAACTATTTTACCCCATGAAATCATATAATTTAAATATCACATCTTTAATATATAATTTATATGAAACATAACATAACTTACTTAAATTACATATTTATTTTATAATTACAAAATAAATATATTACACATAATTCCTTATGCAAATACAATTATTTACATACCCAATATATTATAATATAATAACCTTACCTCATTAACATAAATTCAATGGAGAATTTATTTACTTAGTTAAAATACTAAGATAAATATAATACATTTTCTTTATTAAATTAATTTCGTATAAGAATTTATTCTAATACTCTTGGGTAAAGTATTTTTAAATATTATATGCGTAACCCGCCTCTGTTTTGCTTCATTATGCAAATTGATCCCAACAAGCTTATTTTTCCTACGTAATAAACACACACACACACATGCTATATATATATATATATATATATATATATATATATATATATATATATATACTGATGAGATCAAAGCATTCTCCTTAAATAATATTCCTCCTTAAATAGCATTCTTTTATTAAAACTACGTCATTTTTGGAGGGGCGGTGGCATTTTGTAAATACAATGCCACCGCATTTTACAAAAAAATGCCATCGCGTCCCTCCAAAACGTAGTTTTAATAAAAGAATGTTATTTAAGGAGAAATGCTATTTAAGGAGAATGCTCTTTGATCCCTGATCAGATATATATATATATATATATATATATATATATATATATATATATATATATATTCATGACTCCCAATTACCAATTACACCAAACATGCACACGTCACATATAGAAAATAATTAATAGTTTTATTTTCTCAAATTATAAATTATTTATATAAATTTATTTACTTATAGCAAATAAAATTTAATATATTTACCATATTACGTCTACATACACGTTCTTCATAAATCATCAAATAATCTATATGCTCATAAATTATTAAAATCCTTCACAGAATTTTGAAATCATTAAAATTTCATTACAGAACTACCAATTTCATACACTTATTTTCTGTCTAAGTTCTAATAATGAACCTTAAATCAATCAAGTATGATTTTAAAAAAAATATAAGTTCTCGGGTTGTCACAAGAACAGCCCCACAATCAACCATAACAAATCAGAAGTCAGAAATCAAAATTGATCAAAGAAGGTATAAACCCTAGCCATACAATCTGACCATCGATCTGTGGTTTGATGTTGTTTTTTTTGTGTTGAACATGTTATATAAGGTGTCTAAGGATGATCTGGGTTGCTAGATGTTAGATCCATAACATCTAGATGCTCGGATTTGAAGATTTGCCAAATCTGGAAAATGTTCAAACTGTGGTCTGACAACCAATGTCAGTGGCCACAGATCCTTGTTCATGTATGTTTTTTGTGGTTTAAAGGTTTACATATGTAGTCTAACATGTCGGCTTTGATATGGAACAAGAATCAGACTTAGATCTGGTCTAGATTGCAAGATATTCAAGGTCAAACGTAGTTGATGAAGGCCGTAACCGGCGTTTCTAGGTAACCCGAAAAACCCGAGAGCAACCTACCGACAACATTTTAAACCGTCTTGATCTGTCAGTGTATTAGAGTTTTGTTGTTGTTGTGTTATCTAAGTTGTAGAGTTGTATATGTACTACATGTTTATGCTTTTATATCACCTATACATCAAACAGGATGAAAGTAGTAGTCGGTCAAAGTAGCTAAGTAGTTCATGTTTACGATTTTCTTGGAAACCCAGAAAATCTATGAACACGGGTTCTGACAAGATTTGACCAGTGTGTATCTAGAGATTTTATTGTTTCTTTAGGTGTTTTAAGTGTTAGATCTCTTCATTTACATTTGTACTTTACAAGTTTGGGCAGATTAAATCACCATAACATCAACTAGAAATTGTTTAAACGAAGGCACAAAGTAGTATCAAACCTTTGCTGGGTTTACGGGTAACCTGAAAAACCTGGGAAGAACTAATGACCACTTTGAATCTCCCCGATCTTTTCACTTGATGCATGTTATGATCATTCTTGTTCTTTGGATCGTGTAGTCTTGTATGAGTACTACATGATCTAATCAACAACATGTCCAGAAACACTTTGTGTGAAGAATAATTATTGGTAAAACATGGTACCTGGCAAACTGACTTGAATTTCTGGGTTTGGCCAAGAACACGAAAAACACCTATAGCGACGGTTACGTCAGCTATAAAGTGATCTTCTAGCGACACTTTTATTAAAATTAATTATTTAAATTACGAAAATTATTTAAAAATAGTATTTAATTTCCTAAAAATTACAAAAATTATTTTAAAAATTATTTTTAAATTATAAAAATAAACTTTTAATAATTTGACATATTTTTCATAAATATTAGTATTTATTTAAATATTATTGATAATTAATTTATTTATTAAATACATCAAATAAATTAATTAAAAATGATTTTATTTTTAAAAAATCATTTTAAATGATAATAAGTTATTTAAAAATATTTGAAGTTATAAAATATAACTTTTAATATTTTAAAGCAATATTTCATTAATTATTAAATATTAATGATCATTAAGTTATTTACTAAATAAATTAAATTAATTAATTAAAAATGATTTTATTATATTAAAAATCATTTTAAATGATAATAAGGTATGTAAAAATATTTTAAGTTATAAAATATAACTTTCAATATTTAAAGGTAAATTTAATTAATTAATTATTATTAGTGATATTAAGGTTATGAAATAATTATATTAAATAAATTAATTTAAAATGATTTTATTAATATAAAAATTATTTTAAATGAAAATAAAGTGTTTAAAGATATTTTAAGTTATAAAATATAACTTTTAATATTTAAAGGATAATTTTATTAATAATTTAATATTAAATTATTATTAATGATATTAAATTTATTTAATAATTATATTAAATAAATAGTTTAAAAATGGTTTTTTAATTTAAAATCATTTAAAAGGATATAAATGAATTAAAAATATTTGAAGTTATAAATAATAACTTTTAATATTTTGATAAATAATATATTAATACTTTAATATTAATGGTAATTATTTAAAAATGATTTTAAATGTTTTAAAAATTATTTAAGGGGAATATTAATACTTTAAAAGTATTTCAAGTTATTATAAATAACTTTAACATTTTTGAAATGATTTCATGATAAATTATAATAAATGTTTTAAAATATATTAAGTCAATTAAAAATAATATGATTGATACTTACAGACATTGCGTTACAGAATAGAGTCTTAGACTCGATAATTACAAATAAAGTAAAGCCGAATTTTACAATCGTATTTTCGTAAAAATTGATCTGGACTTAGATAATTTAATTAGATATGTGATTATTTGTGATTCAATGGTTGTTAAACATATGTGACAATATGATTAGGTTATGTGCTGACTGCGAAATGCAGTACTTTGTGTTATAGTATATTGTTCTAATTGAACGAATAATCTGATTAATGATAGGTTGTGATATAAACAATAAAACTAAGTTGTGAACAAGCAGGGCATCAGGCAAGTATCTTACCTTTACATTTTCTTTATGCAATGGACATGAGTAAGAATGTTTCTAAACTATATTATTACTGTACATATTATTAACCCTATATTATATACGCTCATTGATTATCAACATGTTAGTATATGGTAATTCATATATATATATATTTTGTTCGTTAATTTCTATAAATGGTTATACAATTGTCCTCACTTGGATAATCATTGTACTTAATCACATGTTGATATACCATTGTCAATTACCCGTATACATATATGTTGAATTATAGATTATTGTTGAACAAGATAAAACCTTTGATTTGGAACCCAGACAAGTATGAACATCCCTACACGGGAAAACTTTTATGCGCCCAAGGAGGACAAAGTGAACGATACCCTCATTCTTGCATGTAGTATTGATCAATGCAGGGCATAACGGGCTGATCACCCCCCGTGCCCATAAGTTATGACAGTTTGCAGATGAATTTCTGTTTAACCTATTCAAAAAATAAAAACAATGTTCATAGCATGTCACCTAAACCCTATTTATAGTCAATATGTAGTTTCAAAAATTAGAGTTGTTATGTTATTATTATCGGTTCAGATTACTTCACAACTGTTGATTTGTTGTAGAAGGGTAGTATAAAGAAAATATTTAAATTTTTCAGCTTATATATATAGTTGTTATTACTTGTTAGGCACTCAAATGTTCATCCTTGCTTAATTTAAATGTTTTCAGCTAAGTGTGAACGACCAGAGAGCTCTGCTAAGAACAAGGGAAAGGGAAAGGTTGCTGAATGAACGAAATATTACTTTATGTAATAGTTAACTTTATTAAGACAAGTATGATATATATTATCTATTATGGGTTGTAATGAATGTTTAAAGGTTACGTACTTGGGATTCAACTCTGATGATATGTAAATTAAGTTGATCTTTATATTATTGTTATTATTATTAGTATTATTCCGCTCATAGAAATGGTATTGTGAAGCACCGAGTTCGGGTTTCAAGTACCCGGATTTGGGGGCTCTACAGGTTGGTATCAGAGCTTAGGGTTAAAAACCTTAGGTGGGCTAGACCTTAGGCTATAACCTTAGAACAGAGGGAAACGTTGAAAATATAAATAACTCATATAGAGGTTAAAAAAAGAGATGAATTGGATAAATTCATCGTCAAACAAAATAAAAGATAACTTATATAAAACTCTTATTTGCTGTATGTATATACTATATGCTAATCAGGATAATTTGTGTGTGTAGATGTCTGGTGGAAAAGGCTTGTTATATGCTTATAACATGAAGAAGGGTCAAACCCATACACCCAAACTGATATCGAAGCCAATAGCTTAAATAGAGGCTCACAATGAAAATAACTCGGACGAGGTGCTTATTGTAGAAAAAGTAGTACCAGATCCGGAGATGGTGGAGCTGACAGATTGCGATTCGGACACTAAAGTTAAAGCTGATCAGGCATCAACGGAGGTGCAGGATCTGAGGAACAAGGTTTCTTCTCTGGAAAGGCTGTGGGAGATAGAAAATCTGTTAAATAGTCAATTGCGTCAAGCTTTAATAGAAACAATGGAAGAACAAGATAAGCTTAAAATCCAAATTTATCAGATGGGAGCCACAAGCAACATAGCGTGTGCAGCTCCGAGCAAGAAGGGGAAAAGAAAGATAGGAGACCATAACTTAGGAAAATCCGATAAGAAGAAAGGGAAAAGAATATGTTATCTGTGCGGTTATGAAGGACATACTACTTTGTATTGTCCTGACTACAAACCAGGAGCATGTTTTATCTGTGGGATAGAAGGTCATCAGGCGAGAGGTTATCCAAGAAAAAGGTGTAATAAATAGGTAGTGTAGGTTATGTTGTGTAGGTGTGTTTAATATAATATATATGATAAGTATGTCTGTTTAATGTAATGTTCCCAACTTTTGTAATGATCAAGTTTGTAAATCCCAACTTTTGTAGTCACCAAGGGATAACTGATGTTTAAAGCATTATGTGCTATGTTATGTAAAATATTCATTAAATAAATATGAATCTATGTTTGAGTAATGAAACAAGTTTAATATATTAAACTTATGCGATAAGGTTTAGAATGTAAGTTAAATTTATGATTTCATTTAATCAGATAATGCCGCCAAGACGTCGAACTCGCAATCAAAGGGCAGAAGAATCTGTCAACAACGCTGAGGGACAACAACAAGCAGATCTGATGCAACACTTTGCAAACATGGTAGCGTAAGCTATGCAGCAAGGAATACCAGTCGCTGGGAATCAGCCGGATAATCACTTAGTGAACTTCAAAGACTTTAAGGTTGTAGGACCACCGGAATTCAAAGGTACAACTGACCCTGTTGAAGCCCAGACTTAGGTTAAAGAAATTGAAAAAGCATTCGTGATAGCTAGGGTAGCTGAGGGGCAAAAGACCGCTTTTGCCACCTACATGATGAAGGGTGAGGCAAATTTTTGGTGGGAAGCGAACCGGGCGAGGGCAGGGGAAGGTGTAGTAACATGGGATAGGTTTTAAGACACTGTTCTTCGAGAACTATTTTTCACCTAGTATGCAAGCTAGGATGGAGGTAAAATTTTTAGAGTTGAAGCAGGAAAACACGATGGTGTCAGAATACGTCGCGAAATTCAATGAGTTAGCTAGGTTTGCCCCGCATCAAGTTGATACGGAGGCTAGGAAAGCTAGAAGGTTTGAGCTGGGATTAAAACCCTGGCTCTATAACAAGATGGCAGTGTTGCAGATTCCTATATTTGGAGCACTCATGGAGAAAGCGATAATAGCTGAGGAGGGAAGTGAGGCCATGAGCCTCTACAACAAGGAGAGGAAGAATAAGGGCAAGGTAGAAGGAGCTGGGAAGGTAGGAATTAATAGTGGGAGTAGGAGTGGAGATGGAAAGAGGAAGGTGAATAACTTTGGAAGTGTGCAAGTGAAACAAGAAGGTGTTAAGAAGCCAGCGGTACAGTGTAAGACTTGTGGAAAGAACCACTCGGGGGAATGTTTGAAAGGGAAGTTTGTATGCTATAAGTGCGGGCAGGAGGGCCATATCTCTCCCAACTGCCCTAATCCTTGGATGAATAATGGATGTTTTCTATGCGGGTCAACTGAGCATAAGGTGAAGGATTGTCCGAAGACGAGGGCGGAGGTAGAAAGTGTGAATACTGGCACTGGCAGCGAGACTTTAGCAATCACGGGACCTACGTCATTGAGCAAGCCAACAAAATCTACTGCAAGGGTCTACAACATGACAGTCCAGGATACGGTAGCAGCTGGCAATGGAACTCCAGGTATTATTCATACAACTTTTATTTTATTATACATGATTTTCCTATCTATAGTAAATTATTTTATAAAGAAATTTTGAGGGAGGAATTTGAGTTCTTTTAGAAATTAAATGTCCGTTTAATCAGAAAGACAAGCTTTATGTGAATAGTTAAATATCAGTTCGATCAAATTATGATCGAGATCTACTTGCAATGGTTATGTATGCTATGTACCCTTGTATGTATAGGTTTTAAAACAGTGATTCTGGGGACGGAATCTTTATAAGGGAGGATGAATGTAACAACCCGATATTTTCTATATAAATAAATCAGAAATTTTGCATATAAATTTTTTTATTTTTATTTTAAGGATGAGGATTTGTACAAGATAATGTGTATATGTATTTATGTGGTAAATAAAAATATATGTATTACATAAATATTTACAAATAATTTTATTTTAGAATTATTGATTATTATAAAGTATATTCTTATAATTAATATTATAGTAGAAATATTTTTATTAATTATTTTCCATGAAAATATAATCATATATTACTTAAATAATATATGAAATGATTTTTTGAATAATTATAATAATTATTTTATTATATGAATTTTGTACACATTATTAAGTTAATTATTTTACCTTAATTATTAAGGTTAAATATGGAAGAATAAATCAGATATGGAATCCAAACCCTAATTTTGGATTTTGATCAATGAACGAGAATAATAATATAATATTAATTATATTTTGATTTTTTAGTGCTATAAATATGTACAGTATGTACGTATTGATAATGGTTGGTCAATTTTGGTGTTTAATGTCAAAACCCTAGTTTTAATGTGGGAAACCCTAATTTGAAAATTAATTGGGAGTTTAAGACTGTTATATAACTGTGTTATATGATTTATGCTGTGTATTATATAATGATTTGATTAATTAGGTAAACCCTAATTTTAGAAACCCTAAATAAATTTTTAGAAAACCCTAATTATAAAACCCTAATTTTGGAAATGAGAAATCCTAATTTGAAACTCAAATTAGAGTTCAAGATTGATTGGTAATTGTGATAAGATGATTAATTAACAAGTATTAGAATTATAATTTTTAATCATGAAAACCCTAATTACTAAATTAGAAACCCTAATTTCTATATTTAGTAACCCTAATTAGTAATTTTAAAACCAAATTACTAATTGTAAACCCTAATTACTAAATTAGCAAAGTTAATGATAATTATATGATTTAAACCCTAATGTTCCTGTATAATTTAATTAGAAACCTAATTTAATTAAAAAAACCATAATTACAAATTTTAGAAACTAAAATTTATTTAATTTTATTTTTTGTGCAAACCCTAAATTTAAAAATCCTATAAATGCTATATACTAAACCTTAGGGTTAAACCCTAAGGGTCAAACCCTAAGGGTTTGCCAAATGACAAGTTTGCCATTAAAATTCCCAACCAAATGACCAAAATACCCCTCTTGTATTATTGAATTTTGCCAAGTGTTGGAGTGGTTGGAGTTGTTGGCCAACCTTGACTCTCTATGTGATCGAAATGCAACACATATCGCCCAATGTATCTCGACCATGCATTGCATTGCAACATTATATAAATAGATCCAAGAGAGAGAGAAAATCATTTTGCTCACTCATTTTGTCCAAACACTCAACCAAGCAATCCTCTCTCAAAACCTACGAATTTCTCTAACATATCAGTCCCTAAGAACAGCCCCACGATCAACCATAACAAATCAGAAGCCAGAAAACAAAATTGATCAAAGAAGGTATAAACCCTAGCTATATAATCTGACCATCGATCTGTGGTTTGATGTTGTTTTTTTTTTGTGTTAAACATGTTATATAAGGTGTCTAAGGATGATCTGAGTTGCTAGATGTTAGATCCATAACATCTAAAGGCTCGAATTTGAAGATTTGCTAAATTTGGAAAATGTTCAAACTGTGGTCTAACAACCAATGTCAGTGGCCACATATCCTTGTTCATGTATGTTTTTTGTGGTTTAAAGGTTTACATATGTAGTCTGACATGTCGGCTTGGATCTGGAACAATAATCAGACTTAGATCTGGTCTAGATTGTAAGATATTCAAGGTCAAACGTAGTTGATTGAAGCCATAACCGGCGCTTTAGGTAACTTGAAATGCTTGACCCGTAACCTACCGACAACATTTTAAACCGTCTTGATCTGTCAATGTATTGGAATTTTGTTGTTGTTGTGTTATCTAAGTTGTAGAGTTGTATATGTACTAACACATTTGAAGGTGTTTATTGGAGAACTCGGATCTTATGCAGAGGACGAGAAGCTCAGAATGCAGCTGTTTTAGAAGAGTTTGAAGAGAAGCCCGTTCGTGGTATACCAGATTAGACAACTCAAAGATCCGTAGTTCGAAAGAGCTAGCTCATGCCTTCCTCACTCAATACAGCTTCCCGTCTCAGATGGCTCCTGACCGGTACCAGATTACCAAGGTCAAGAAACAGTACAACGAGTCTTTCAGAGAGTATGCTCAAAGGTGTAGGCGCCTGGCTGCTCAAGTTATTCCTTCCATGACAGAATCAGAAATGGTCATGACCTTCATAGACATACAAGAAGCTCCTTTCTATGAGAGAGTCTTAGCCGGCATCGGTAAACCATTCTCTGAAATGATCAAACATGGGGAGATGGCTGAGATGGGATTGAAGTCAGGAAAGATTCAAGACCTAGCAGCCCTTAAAGTTGTTACTGATCACATCCAATCTGGAAATTATGGAAACAACTCCCGGAGGGTCTATAAAAAGAAAGAGGAGGATGTTTCCCTGATACTACAGGGTCAAAAAGGCAATCAAAACATGTCTATCCAGAGGATAAATTATAATCCCTTTTAAGCACAGTCTTCAAACCCTCCAATGACAAAAGGTTGAGAAGTCAAACGCCCTCGAGTGTTCACACCCTTAGGGGACTCACTCGAGAATATTCTCACTCTTTTGACAACATAGAAGAAAATCACGCATCTTCTTCCACCAGCCAGCCCTAATGGATGGGGTTTCAATCTTTGCTTCGAAATGTACTTATCATCTTTCAGGCACTGGACATGATACTCAGGATTGTTGGGCCTTGAAACACAAGATCCAAGACCTGATAGACAACGGTGAGATTGTGGTCACCAAACCAGATCAACCTCACGTACAAAACAATCCTCTTCCTCAACACAAAGAAGAAGAGGTCAACATGATTAATTGGAGTAATGGACAAAGTTCCAATTTCAACGGCGAATCATCTCAAACCACCAAAGAAGGTGTTGAAAAATGGGATTATGCTAAGTTCTAGTTCGCAATGGAACGAAAGATAAAAGCTCTATGAAACAGATTGAGCAATTGGCAGAACTGGTGACCTATCAACATCAAGTAACACGCCAGTTAGTCAGCCAGGAGCATTCTAGTCTCCTTCCTCTTATCATGAATATTCCCTCGTCACCTTCAGAAAATGAAACGATGGAGAACAAAGTGGCAAAGAGAGCGAATGCCAAAGCCCGTTGGGATTTTGCCAATATAAGGGAATTTACTTACCTGGGCCAACCTATGGAGGAAATCCTGCAGATGCTAATCAATGAAGGAAGAATCACTTCCCTTCTTCCTCCAATTAATCCCCATTCAGGACGGTTCAATTCTGATGGAGTATGTCAATATCACTCCCATTCTCGCGGTCACAGCACAGAAGAATGTTGGGCACTCTGCCACCTTATCCAGAATCTAATTGACAGTGGTGTCCTGCAACTAGCAGACGATGATACTATTCTACGAGAGAGTTTGAATACCTGTCCTACTAAGTGGAAGGGATTGGTAGCAGTTATATCCACTAAGACTGATGGGACTAGCAAACCACTCATAATATCAGCAATTCAACTTAAAGGAAGCAAAAATCCTTTGAAAGTGGCCGCTCCAGAGCCAATCAATTTACCATGTAGAGCACAATATCCTATTGTTAGATTACACAAAGTTCCATGGAATTATGGAGAAGGTGAAGGATCCACCTCGCATACCGCTGCTGCAGTGTCGAAGGAAAATCCACTGTATCTTCCCCAACGGGTGATGAAGTCTACCATCAAATCAAAGGGGAAAATACCCATGGAGAAGATTGAAAAATTCCTCCGCATTATGGGTCATAATGAAGCTAAGGTGGTTTTAAGCTTAAGAGAAGCTCCACATCAAATTTCAATTTTGGACTTGGTTTTAACTTCCAAGGATCACCGGAAGATCTTACTGAAGGTTTTAGAAGAAGCCTATCTACCGACATCAGTGGATACGGAAAAATTTCAACATTTGGTTGATCACATTTTTAACAACAATGTGATATCCTTCACTGATGACGACATACCGCCCGAAGGGACCGGTCATTGCAAGTCGTTGCACATTGTGGTTTTGTCCTCCAGATATAAGCTAGCTGGAGTCTTGATAGATGTAGGTTCATCTCTAAATATCTGTCCATACGCTATATTGTTGAAGATGAATGTCAATCTCAACCGAATCTGGAGTAGCCATACGATTATCAAAGCTTTTGATGGAGCCCGCCAGAATTCGGTCGGAGTAATTGAGCTGCCAATCGAAATTGGTCCTTACACATTCTGCTTGTCTTTTCATGTACTCAAGATAGATTCAGGATACATCCTTCTTTTGGGAAGACCGTGGATTCATATGGCTGGGGCAGTCCCCTCCACCCTTCATCAACAACTAAAATACATTATCAACAATAGCCTGGTCACGGTCAACGCTGAGCCAGAATGTCCTCAACATGGTGACATACCATATATCAACGTCAATTCAGATGTTGAACTGGTCAGTTTTCATGCCTTGGAAGTAAGCGACACCCAGTACCATGTTGTTGGAACGCCATTTCCCACCCAAGATTTCTACCGAAGTAATGTCGGTTACTCAAGAAATGATGTCGTTGGGTCATCAGCTGGGACAAGGGCTGGGTAAAGATCACCAAGGTATCAAACACCCTATTCAAGTATCCAGTCAAACTGGGACAGCTGGACTAGGCTATTCTGCTGCCAGTTCTAGTCATAGGAATCCTCATAAACATCAGTAGATTCCTTCAGTTTCAGCCACATGGCGATTATCTTCATCTTTGAATTCTAAGTCCGCACAACCTTCGATAAAGGTGCCAGCCAACGTAATGGCTATGTTATTTCCCAAGCCGATATCGATGAAGGCGAAAGAAGTCTTTGTTCCAGACCCCAGAGTGGAGGAAGAGAAACAAAGAATTAAGCAGGATATCGTCAAAATGATGTCAGGAATATGCATCATCGTTCATGATGAACATACAAACAGATACACCCCAGACAATGATTGCCCAGATGTAATGGCCATCATTCGGGATAAGGAGGATGATGACAGCCCCTCCATCACTGCATTCCACCCGGACTTAACCCTTGCCAATTGGAGCAGCATTCCTTGCATTGGTCGATAAGGGTAAAATGGGAAGGACCTCTTTCTGCCCTGTAGATATCATAACTGCTTACTTTTCTGTATAGTATTAGCAGTCATTTTGCCAGTACATGCTAACACTTTCTGTGATCAAACCTTTTCATATATACTAAGTGAAAGCATATTTTGTTTCATGACCCTGAATTTAGATGTGCATGTACTTACTGATATGGTGCCTCTTCTCCACAAAGATTGTACCTTTGATGTAGAGATGGATTCAGCCTTGATTGAACTACATAAGGACAATGAGGCGCCTCCATAAATTCAAGAATGGGTCGAAGATAAACCTAAACCTAACCTTGATCAAACCACTTCCTTAAATCTCGGAACCTTAGAAAGCCCTAAGTTAATCCAGATTGGTTCAGACCTTACCCCTAACCAGCGGAATGACATGGTTACGTTACTAACCCAATTCCAGGATGTGTTTGCATGGTCTCATGAAGACATGGTGGGTTTGTCCACTGACATTTTCCTTCATCGCCTTCCCATTAAAGAGGGATTCAAGCCAGTGAAGCAGAAGCTCATACAATTGAAACCTGAGTGGAGTTTAAAGGTGAAAGAAGAAATTGTGAAACAGTTTCAAGCATGCATCATCATGGTGTCCACATATCTTGAGTGGATATCTAACATTGTTCCCGTTCCTAAACCTGGAGGAAAGGTGCGAGTTTGCGTGGATTATCGGGACTTGAACAGAGCTTGCCTTAAAGATAGCTTTCACGTGCCATTTATCCATATTCTCATTAACAATACTGCTCAATAATGCATGTACTCCTTTGCTGATTGCTTTGCAGGGTACCATCAGATCATGGTTGCTGAGGAAAATCATGAGAAAACTGCTTTCATCACACCCTGGGGAACCTTTTGCTATAGACGGTTATCATTCGGCCTCATCAATGCCAGAGCCACCTATCAGCGAGCTATGATGGCTCTCTTCCATGACTTAATGCACAAAGATATCGAGATCTACGTGGATAACATCATTGTCAAGTCCCAGAAGGAGGAAGACCACTTAGACCATCTCAGAAAGCTATTCAACAGCTTGCGTAAGTATAACTTGAAGTTGAATCCAGCCAAGTGCGCCTTTGGTGTTAAATCAGGCAAGTTGCTAGGATTTCTAGTCAGCCACAAAGGGATTGAGCTGGATCCCACCAAAATCCAGTCCATTATAGAAATGCCCATTCTTGTGACGCCCCCAAAATAGGTCCAATCCATCCAACCTATTTTGAGTCGCTAAATACATGGTACAGAAAACAACTACAACTTTATTACAACAATTGTCGTGCAAAATACAACAACACAAATGCTATGAGTTTTGATACAAATATATACCAACTGTGACTCATGTCCCAACCTTGGATAGCATGTCACAATGGCACCTTACATAAAGGTACAGTCAATAACTGTTTTAGAAATTAAAATCTTTGGAAAGTGCTCAAGGAAACCTTCGTACATGGGAGGCCATGCGTCTAGGTTATAATAGATATCATATGCTCATAGAATTATCCTTGCTTGATCCAATAGACCCAAAAAAAAACGAGAAGATTACTATCATATTCTTTCCAATGGTGAGTCTTCTATTGACATATCATTATCTCCACTGTCTCTAATTGAGAATTATACCTCAAACAAACACCAAGATTATATAGGTAGTGCTCGTAGATATACTCAGCAAGTGGATGTGCACAACCCTGTCTTATAATGACACGAGGTTGTATGTCATTAGACATCTTGTATGATAGTGGCAAAACACCCTTCCAACGTTGGGTTCGCCTCACCCTATTTGATTCACCAAATATAACTACTAAATGATGACCACCGTTCTATTCCCCTGTTACCCCCGCTCGACCCAGCTACACTCTTATTACCTGAAAGGAATTGTGAAGCAAAAGGGTGAGCACAACTAGCTCAATAAAGAATATCATGACTAAAGATAATTAAATTAGCAATAGCCTTCGTCAGTAATAAATCAGAGATTTAAAACATATGGTAGATGATAAAACTTTTCAACCATAGTTGCAGCGGAACGAGCAATCCATTAGAAGAGTCAAATAGACTATAAAGTCTATTATCTTCTCCACGTTAAAAGTCCACCGATAATGTTTTATCCCTGTAACATCAATCAGCAGTTCCTGTCCACAATCATGTGAATAACTCATAATCATAATTGTAGTTCTAAATTCCTCTTCTCATCCAAGACGAAGATAATTTTCATCACATGTCTTTACCTGAAACATCAAAGATCATGGTTATACCAAATCACAATTCCTGTTCATAATCATACTAATAAATTCATCTTTGCACTATGGGCCAAAGATATTCATTAGCAGTTCATCTTTGCGCTCAGACCAAAGATATTCAACAACAGGTCATCTTTGCACTACAGGCCAAAGATATTCAACAACATGTCATCTTTGCACTACAGGCCAAAGATATTCAACAACATGTCATCTTTGCACTACAGGCCAAAGATATTAATATCCCAAAAAAATATATAATCATTTCAGAATTTATATAACCAATAATTATAATCATGTTGATCAATTCACCTTTACGCTTAAGCTAAAGATATTCAATTATAAATTCAATGGTCATGATCATACCAGTCAATAATTCAACTTTGCACTACTGGTCAAAGAGAACCCATAATTACGATCATACCAATAATCTACCCATCTTTACACTCAAGTCAAAGAGAAATTTCTTCACCAGGATTATAAAAATGTTATATATGATAATAAAAACAATATGATCAAAACATGGATTTAATTTCAAGAGTAAGATTCATAAATCAACGATAATTTGGTCAGAAAAAGAAACCAATTTTGTCGTAAATAGTACTCGTGAATAGTAACTCATGAATAGTAACCTCGACATGAAAAAGGTAGAAATTTCACAATAAAATCCATACCAATATTTCGGTATAATGATATTGAAAGAATAACATTTCTTAAACTTATAAATAATTTATTTTAATTATTTACACTTTACTAAATAATGCATTTAATCATCCTAAATTTCCTAACTCATAAGATTTCATCACCAATAACGAAAACCCTAATCAAAAATCTGCATATACCTCATATAGGATTCTCAAGCCATAAAATCCTATTTTCCAATTTTCTTACTTCACATAACATATTAATGCATTTACTCATAACTAGTCCATTTTCATGAAAAATACCAAATCAGTCCCAAAAATATTTTTTTTCTAGGATTTAGCAGAATATAGTCCCATATTGAACATATATTTCTTCCGGAATTTTTAAAATTCATTTACTATTTTTCATATGGCCAAAACAGCCGAATATTTAGACATTTATCATAAACTGTACTTCTACCCAAAAATTCTGAAATTTACAGAGTATACTTTTGTTATATACATGTACTCCCAATAAAAATTTCACTAATTTTAGAGTTAACCGCAAGGAGTTATAAGGGTTTACTTTTAAAATAGTCTTTTTCCATAAAATTCATAACTCTTAATCTATACATCCAAAATTCACCATTTTTGGACATAATCAAGAAAACTCATCAAATTATCATTTCAAATTTTTCCAGAATTTTTGAGGGTCGGAAAAATTATGAAACTGAAAAACATAACAACCCTTAAAATCCCTTACCTCAAAAGATCAGTATTTCTGACTAGAATATCGGATGAAAAGCCGAAGGAAACTTGCACCGAATAGCAACTCTCAAAGTATTTAAATACTCACAATAATACGCTCGACAATATTGAGAGAGAAAACTTATGTTTCTGGTGTGATTTTCAATTCTAACATAAGCACCTATTTATAGGAAAATGCTAGAACGCCAAAAGAGACTAAATTAATAAAATAATATATTAATTTCTTTTCTTCTTACGCACCAACCAAGTTGCCAAACAAGACCAGCCAATTCTGAAAAATTAGCAGCCCACATGTGTTAAAATAAAAGTGGGTCCCACCCCATTTTTAATAAAAATCATTTTATTTTCCGAAACTTCAACAATTCATAGAAAATAGCCCGTTTATCAGAAAAATACGAATTTTATGTTCATTCCACACGAAATCGAATTCTCTACAACTTTGTAGCTTTGAGGTTTTCCAAATTCCAGACAAAAAATATCTGAAATCCATAAACGGACGATTTTCAACACCTTTTAAAATTCATAACAAATCAACCGTTAATTTTTAACAATTCAAAATTTGTGGACATATACAAAAATTATATATGTATAACATATCCAAAAATCACAATGATCCAACGGTCGGATTAAAATTATAACTCACACAATAGAGCTTTAAGAACATCGATTTGATCTTTTAATACCTCCAATCCGATAAAATACTGATAAAACACCTCAACATTAATTCCTTCATTTATAACCACATAAATAAATCCATCATTTATATCCGCATCAAATAAATTTTTCATTATCATATAAATTAATAATTAACTATTCACAAATAATATTACAGAATCGCAACAATGACAACCAGGCAGTTCCCAGGAAAGAGGGGGCTTTCCAATAAGGATTTCTCTTTACTGGTGCGCAATTAGGTGACCAAACCTCTCCTTGACAGAACTTTCTAAACATTGCCAATAATGCTATCTAATAATATTATTCAAATAATATGAATTATTAATCTGATAATGGGAAATATCTTTGTCTTGATGACAATTATTGAAACAATAATAATATAAACTATCAACGTAGCAATTATTGAATCAATAAAATAAAATATTGAACAAGAATTATCAGTAATAATTATTGAGTAGTGCCTTTCTTATGTAAGAATCAATAATTTAAAATATCAGGTAATACCGTCTGCAATATCTTGTGCACCCAATGCGTACATCGTATTTTAACCACCAAGTAATCCAACAGTGTTAACGGTAACAACTACGCCGTTATTTATAAAAACTCAAACTTGTCATTTTCTTCATCCGACAGTTATTCTGTTATGGGGCCCACAAATGAATGCGCCGTCGTACGGATATTCCCGACAAAAGAATATTCCACAACCAAACGAATATACCCCGACAACAATAAGTATTTTATAGCCACTTGCGTATTTTGAAAAAAAAAATTCATATCTCACCCTTAACTTTAAACTTTTATCAATTTAATCATTTACTGAATAATAATTATAAGAAAAATTGAATACTTTTATTTCATAAAATTCGGGGTCTTATAATTCCTCAGACAGAGAAGGAAATACGGGGATTTTTGGGAAGAATCAACTTCATTAGTAGGTTCATTTCTCAACTCACCGCAACCTGTGAGCTAATATTCAAGCTAGCTATTAAGGAAGAACTCCTCCATGAAATGGAATGATGATTGCCAGAAGGCCTTTCTTACGATCAAAGAGTAGCTAGTCAAAGCTCCCATTTTGGTACCACCCAGGGATGATGTTCCCCTGTCCATAAATGACAATGCCGTGGGCTGCATGCTGGGACAGAAAGACGATAGAGGCCAAGAACGAGCTATCTATTACGTCTGCAAAAGATTCAGCAGCACTGAACACAAGTACACTCTGATTGAGAAGACTTGTTGTGCTCTAGCATGGGCTTCCATGAGGTTACAACATTACCTCCATGGTCACACAACCCATCTTATATCCTGCTTGGATCCTCTCAAGTACGTGTTCAACAAACCAATGTTAAATTGCCGGCTGTCTAGATGGCAGTTGATCCTACAATAATTTGACATCGTCTACATGACTCAAAAGTCCATCAAAGGTCAAGGAATTGCGGATCAATCGCCACTTTGCACCTTCGTGGGATTTCAAACCCTTGAGACATACTTCCCTCGATGAAGGGTAATGACAGATTCAAGAACACCATCAATCTGATACACGCCAAGCATGGAAGATGTATTTTGATAGAGCTGTTAAAATGGAAGGTTCTGAGCTGGAGCAGTTCTAGTATCCTATACGGGGGAGCAGATCGTGTCGTCATCAAATTACGCTTTGTCGGCACCAACAACACAATTGAGTATGAAGGTCGCCTCTATGGGGCTAAAACTTGCCTTCAATGGGCATCGGTGTGTTAACTGTCTTTGGAGATTCGGAGTTAGTGGTCAGACAATCCACAGGAATCTATTAAACCAAAGAGCTACATTTGCTGCCTTACCATCGGTAAGTTTTACATATGGTTTTGGAGTTCGAAAAAATCTCCTTTCTACACATTCTTCGCAATAGGAATGACTTTGCGGATGCATTAGCAACTTTGGGCTCCTTGATTCACATATCTGATAAGGGACACTTGTCAAGCGTCACAATTTCCCTGCACAAGGCACCAGCATATAGGAACTATGTTGGAGAAGTATCGGATGAGCTACCTCCCATCCAGCATCCTTGGTATAAACATATCAAGGAGTACCTACGAGATGGATCTACACCCGCTGGGCTGAGCCCGACTGAGAAAAGGCGGATCCATCGTCTTGCTATGAAATTCTACCTGAGCGGAGATGCACTCTACAAAAGAGATGCAAGACAAGGTCTCCTCAGATGTTTAGACAAAGACCAAGCTCAAAGGCTTATGGATGAGATTCATGGTGGAGTCTGTGGCCCACACATGAGTGGCCCCCTCCTTGTTAAGAAGATCCTCAGGACAGGACATTATTGGCTCTCTCTCAAAGCTGACTGCGATGACCATGTCAGGAGATGTTATCAATGCCAAATTCATGAGAATGCTATCCACGCACCTCCACGGGAACTCCACAATATGAGATTACCTTGGCCATTGATGAGTGAGTTTTATACACATGAATTGGATACATTCGGGCTTAATTTATTGTTGTTATCAAGTCTTTTAGAATAGTTTTTAAGTGTTTGTGTCCATTCATGCATGTTTTACATTGTTTTGTAGGATTTGGGACAAAAGTTACTTGGATCGACGTTAAAATGGCTAGATTCGCGTTTTGGCTTGCCATTTACACAACAAATCAATTCAGAGCCAATTTGAGTATTGCTACGGACCTTATTTCGAAACACTTAAAGAATGAAAGTTGTAGATCTACTTCTCCTCTTTCCGTTTCAACTTGAATTATCGAAATCAGATTTTGGACGAAGAAGTTATGGCCATTTTCCCAAAGGACGTCGGAGCAGAAAATGTCAAAACATGTGCCAGCGCCGGGGCGCCCATTTTTGGCCTATGCCCAGAGTCATTTGGGTAGCGATGTTTGAAAGATCGTGCCCAAATATTTGGGCGCTGGGGAAGAGGTTGAAAGCGGCCGGACGCGCTTTTTGGCGCGATTTTGACACCTTTTGACTCCAAATAGGATTGGGTTTGTTCTAAGCTAAAAATTGGACTTGTAACCTATAAATACATGATGTAAGGCATAAAATAAAGGGAGATGACATAGATTAGATTAGAGATACACTCCATTATATTAGACATTAACCCTAGTTCTTATTAGTTTTGGAGATTGAAGCAAATTGAAGAACACTGAAGATCAAGAGCAAGAGCAAGAGGGGAGTATCAGATTTGTTGACAACAGATTATATTCTCATCTTTTATCATACTTTTATCTTTTAATGTCTATTCAATTATGGATTCTTGGTTTTAATTCATTAGTTATGAACTAATTTCTTTTATTAAGATTTCAATTGAACCTTTTATGTCTATAAATTAGTTATTTGATTTATTCCAATTCTTTATGTTAAAGTGAATTGTTTATCTTGTCTTGAGCTTATTGATTAATTATCTGATCAGTAATTACCTTGTTAATCTAGAAGGAATTGAAAGAGGAATTCTAGGGTTAGAATCGGCATGATATCATGTGACTTAGTTATTTGCATGGTGAATAATTAGGTTTGTGAATTGAATGGAAATATCTGTTCATGCATATAACAACATATAAGGAATTGGGATTGGAAAGAGTTTAATTCAATGGTTTTGCATAGGAATATAACAAGATTAATCTGGGTTAAATAGAAGGCAATTGATCACTTGGAAAAGGACTTTTGGCATTTGAGAATTCATGTTAACAATTCAGTAGGCATAATAATTGGGACAATTGGATAATTGATTTATAGCTCATAATTGGGGATATTGAAGTCTTAATCTTTATTTATTTGAATTCATTTATAAAGCAATTCAGTTTAATTAGTTAATTTAGTTTTCTTAATTAGAAAAATCACACTTTGCAATTGTTTAGATAAAATTGATTTAGTTAAGAGTTAATACTTGGTAATTTTTATTAAATAATTCCTCGTGGGAACGATACTCTACTTTCACTTTATTACTTGTTGACCGTGTATACTTGTACGTATTCATTGATTGCAAAATCGACCAACAAGTTTTTGGCGCCGCTGCCGGGGAATTAATTTAATAATTATTTACCAATATTAATTTCAATCAAATTAGTCTTAATTTAAACATTTTTATTTTTAATTCTCTTCCTATATTTCTCTCTTTTTAGGTACCATGGATGACTTTCCGTGATCAATGGCCATACACGAACATGACTCAAACCAAGGGGGCGGAGATTGATAAACTCGAGAAACTTTCGCATTGTCAAGACAGATGGAGACACTTTCGAGGTTGTTTGAAGCTTTTAAAGCTCAACGTCGTCAAAGTGTGGCGGTTACTTGTGATTATTGTGCTGGAAATCATATGAGTCATCAATGCTCCATCAGTTTTGAGCCGGTACAGTATAGTGGTGATTACCCCAACAATTATGTCTATCCCAACAACTATCATCAAGATTGGGGGTATCACCCGGATTTTTCATGGAGTAACAATCAAGATCAATTTTATGCTCCAAGTCCAACATACCCACCGGATTTCTCGTGTCCACCTCCACTACAACAGGAAGAACATTCAAATTGGGAGGAAGCCTTGGAAAAATTTATTAAAGCTTCTGAAAAAAGGAACGAGGAACAAGACAAGAAAATGAATCAAGTAGAGCTGAATTTGCAAAGCCAAGGGGCGTCGATCAAGAATCTAGAAAATCAATTGGGGCAGATAGCACATGCGTTGAACAACCATCCTCAATACACTTAGCTCTATGACATGGATGACGAGACTGATGATGAGCCCGAACCAAATCTGCAATCGAATGTGCCAAATGATATAGATGTTGAAAGAGAGGAAAGACTTGGAGACCAACAAAAGGAGATCGACAAAGATCTAACTTTGAGTACCAACGAAGATGAGCCAATTTTGATAGTGTCCCATTTACCTTCTCCACCAAAGTTCAAGAATCCGGGCAGTTTTGCAAAACCATGCCCAATCGGCAGTCATGTCGTCGGCAAAGCTCTTGGTGATGTAAGAGCTAGTACAGTTGTGGAGTCATAGTGGGATGAAAAGGAGAAGATAGAGGAAGATTCCATTATGTTTATTAAGCTTCAATGCCCCAATTTGATCACAAACACAATGGGGAAAGCACCTAGTGGTTTGCCGTACTTAATGGGGATCCTATCTAAAAAGATCATGCTAGGTGACTTAAACTCAATGGCCATTATAATTGGGAACCTTCCAAAAGAGACATTGCTTCTGATGGATGGAGGGTTCCTCAATTTTCGTAGGGGAATTGGATAGAGAATTGAAGAAGTCAGGCTGAGACTATAAAACAAGCGCTTATTGGGAGGCAACCCAAGTTTAATTTTAATTTTTAATTTTTAGTAGGTTTCATATTAGTTGATAGATTTTTTTTTTCATTTTTTTTAGGATTTAATAAGCTTGTTTCTTTTGTGTTCACAGGTTAGTTAAGTCCAACTCAAGTGTGGTGCCCAATTCATTTCAATGTGCCTAACCTATTCTTCAGACTTCGCAGACAAGGAGATAAATTGCTATATGTCAGGGAAGTCCTCTCTTTTAATTTTTCCTATCTTAGCCATTGAGGACAATGTCTATTTTAAGTTTGGGGGTATTTATCATGTTTAGTATTTACTTGGGCAATGTTTTGAGGGACTTTGATTTTGGCCAATGATAAGTGGGTGGTTGATATTGTTAACTCTTGGAGAATTGATGAGCATGCTTAGTCTATATTTTAACTCATTAGTTGGTTTTCACATTGCGTGCGAAATTTTTTAAAATTTTTACACATCCATTTGTTTAAACAGTTGAGATTGACATTTTTTGGCTAAATGCTTATGAAAGATACCATTTCAACTTGAGAAATCTTATTTGAGCATCATTCGAAGTGAAAATTAGGCACTCACATAAGTTTGGGGAAAATCTTGGGGTATTTATTTTTTAAAAAAAAATTATTGGAACCTTCCCGAGTTGAATAATTGAAGCATGTGGTAGGTCAAGATGGAGCGTAAAACGCACTCCCCATAAACACAGGCACGAGATAGAGCGTAAAACGCACTCGTTCAATGAAAAGTGGAAAACGAGATGGAGCGTAAAATGCACTTGTTCAATGAAAAATGGAAAGTGAGATAGAGCGTAAAACGCACTCACTACATAGAGAAAAGAAAATATGTTTGAAATACTTGGGAAGGGTTCATATGTGCTTAAAAGTTTGAATATTCGGTTGATCCTAAAGAAAGAAAGAAAAAAAATTTGTGTTTTGTCTATTTTAGCGGTGATTGATGTGATAAGAAGTTTTGAGAGTTGTTTTGAAAATATTTTATGAGTGTTGGTTGATCTTAGCTAAATCATGACTAGTTTGAACATCTGGATGCACACACACACACTTAAAGGATTATGAGTAGATGTGAAGCTAATGAAAGTTGTTGAAATTTTAGATATGACATTGTTTTGAAATTTTCTGCGGGTTAACATTTGTTGTAACCTTTGAGGCCATTGTGTGAATTTATATTGATTCATTGTTTGGGTGGATCATTGCTAGAGGATGAATTTTTCTAAATTATGTTTTTGCTTGAGGACAAGCAAATGTTTAAGTTTGGGGGTATTTGATGAGTGAGTTTTATACACATGAATTGGATACATTCGGACTTAATTTATTGTTGTTCTCAAGTCTTTTAGAATAGTTTTTAAGTGTTTGTGACCATTCATGCATGTTTTACATTGTTTTGTAGGATTTGGGACAAAAGTTACTTGGATCGACGTTCGGGGTGGCTAGATTCGCGTTTTCGGCTTGCCATTTACACAGTAGTCACTTCAGAGACAATTTTAGTATTTCTACGGACCTTATTTCGAAACACTTAAAGAATGAAAGTTGTAGATCTACTTCTCCTTTTTCCGGATCATCTTGAATCATGGAAATCGGAGTTCGGACGAAGACGTTATGACAATTTTCCCAAAGGACGTTGGAGTAGAAAATGTCAGAACATGTGGCAGCGCCGGGGCGCCCATTTTTGGCCTATGCCCAGCGCCGGGGCACTGGGGAATAGTGTCTGAGCATCGTGCCCAGCGTTAGGGCACTGGGGGAAGAGGTTGGTGCGGCCTGGACGCGTTTTGGGGCGAATTTTGACACCTTTTTGACTCTAAATAGGATTGGGTTTGTTCCTAAGCTAAAAATTGGACTTGTAACCTATGAATACATGATGTAAGGCATAAAATAAAGGGAGATGACATAGATTAGATTAGAGATACACTCCATTATATTAGACATTAACCCTAGTTCTTATTAGTTTTGGAGATTGAAGCAAATTGAAGAACACTAAAGATCAAGAGCAAGAGCAAGAGGGGAGCATCAGATTTGCTGACAACAGATTCTATTCTCTTCTCTTATCATACTTTTATCTTTTAATGTCTATTCAATTGTGGATTCTTGGTTTTAATTCATTAGTTATGAACTAATTTATTTATTAAGATTTCAATTGAACTTTTTATGTCTATAAATTAGTTATTTGATTTATTCCAATTGTTCATGTTAAAGTGAATTGTTTATCTTGTCTTGAGCTTATTGATTAATTATCTGATCAGTAATTACCTTGTTACTCTAGAAGGAATTGAAAGAGGAATTCTAGGGTTAGAACTGGGCATGATATCATGTGACTTAGTTATTTGCACAGTGAATAATTAGGTTTGTGAATTGAATGAAAATATCTGTTTGCCGCATGTAACACATAAGGAATTGGGATTGGAAAGAGTTTAATTCAATTGTTTTGCATAGGAATATAGCAAGATTAATCTGGGTTAAATAGAAGGCAATTGATCACTTGGAAAAGGACTTTTGGCATTTGAGAATTCCTGTTAACAATTCAGTAGGCATAATAATTGGGATAATTGGATAATTGATTTATAGCTCATAATTGGGGATATTGAAGTCTTAATCTTTATTTATTTGAATTCACTTATAAAGCAATTCGGTTTAATTAGTTAATTTAGTTTTCTTAATTAGAAAAATCACACTTTGCAATTGTTTAGATAAAATTGATTTAGTTAAGAGTTAATACTTGGTAATTTTTATTAAATAATTCCTCGTGGGAACGATACTCTACTTTCACTTTATTACTTGTTGACCGTGTATACTTGCACGTATTCATTGATTACGAAATCGACCAACATCCATTCTCTATGTGGGGAATTGACGTTATTGAGCCCATTGAGCCTAAAGCCAGTAATGGACATCGATTTATCTTCACTATGATCGACTACTTCACCAAGTGGGTAGAAGCAGCTTCCTTCCCCAGGGTTACCAAAGAAGTCATCATTGCTTTCATCAGAAACAATGTCATTTATCGATATGGACAATCCGAGGTGATTGTATCAGACAATGCTAAGAACCTCAACAACAAGATGATGGAGGAACTATGTAGTAAATTCCACATCAAACATCTTAACTCAATCATCTACCGTCCAAAGATGAATGGTGCTGTTGAAATGGTTAATAAAAACATCAAGAAGATTATGAAAAAGATGTCCGCCAATCACAAAGAATGGCCTGACTTATTGCTTCTTACTCTGTTAGCCTACAGAACATCAATGCACACTTCCACTGGGGCAACACCATACGCATTAACCTATGGGATGGAAGAAGTGCTCCCCATAGAAGTTGAAATGGAATCCCTCAGAGTGTTGATAGACGCTCAGCTGGATGAAGACCATTGGGTAAAAGACAGGTTTCACAAATTGTCTCTAATAGACTAAAGGCGAACTGCGACTATCTTCCATGGTCATTTATATCAACAAAGGATTGCCAGATCCTACAACAAAAAAGTCCGGCTACGGTAGTTTAAACAACATGACTTGGTTTTGAAGAAGATCATTGACAACCAAGATCAATCTAAGGGAAAATTCGCTCCTAACTGGGAAGGCCCCTTTGTTGTCA
This sequence comes from Panax ginseng, assembly GCA_020205605.1. Classification (NCBI taxonomy): domain Eukaryota; kingdom Viridiplantae; phylum Streptophyta; class Magnoliopsida; order Apiales; family Araliaceae; genus Panax; species Panax ginseng. The sequence goes on from CM035136.1 coordinate 72,155,750, forward strand.
AGGAAGTATTGACAGGAGGCGCTCTCAGATTGCAAGAAATGGACGGCGATGAATTTGCACAACTCATCAACTCGGACACCGTGAAACGGTACTATGTCTGAATTGAGCATCAAGCAAACATCCTAGTTTTGGATTATTAGATCACCAGTCATTCCAGTTCTTTAACCATTTACCACATACAACTCTTTTCCACACTTTACCCCTCAGGGAAACATACTTTTCAAGCCAGCAGCCTGGCTTCACTGCGTTCCTACGACTTCGGTCATCCCACTAGGGATTGAACCTTTCGCGCTTACAGTTTGTTCTCCCAAACTTGGGATCAAACTTTTCACACCTTCAGTTTATCCTCAACATAGGATCAAACTATCTCTTCTGCGCAGTCTGACCTACACATAGGATCACGCTTTTCAACTCGTCTTGAGGGGTGAACTACGCCGACCTGATCTCCTCTGCAATATTAGTACGTAGGCAACCATTTAAATGGCCCAGTCGCAATTAAACAAAAACAACAAAAACATTTCTACCCCCTTCCCCTTACAAAAACAAAAAACAACAAAAAATTCCTACACCATTCCTGCCACATATAGCGTTGAACCTCTTACACCAGGTTCGAACTACGCAGACCTGATCTCCTCTTCAATAGGAGTACATAGGCAGCCATTCATGGTTCGATCTCACCCCCTACCAAAACACAAACACTTATCAACTGGTACTGGGATCATCTTTCAATCCACTACATTTTATTCGGCTTCAGACCAAAGGGGTGGAACTACCTGAACTCCTCCCAAATAGGAGATTCGGCGACCATCTAAGCTGCGGTTGTGCCTTGAAGAGCAACACCAATCCATAAGAGATGAAATTAACTAGGCTTCTCCTAAATATAAGTAGTGGAGACCATCTGTGGTGCGGTCAATCTCAGAGAGGAAAGCCACACTCCTCTCTACATTTTTATACAAAAACCAGTCCCAAGACACTAAAGATGGTAGGGATACGCCCAGATCAATGATCCATTCTGAACTATCCAGAGACAACTCAATGTCCATCCATCCAAGAGGAATTCAGAATACATCAAGATCACTAGTCCTGAAGAAGCAGACAAAATATCAAGCAAGTATCAGAGCATATCTAAAAGGGAAGTGATCAAAAATATATTTCCCTGCTATATATAATGTTGTTTGATATACATAATATAAACTGTACAGGACAAAATGGTTATGCTAGTCTGTGCAGGAAAATACAAGCATGTCTACAAGTCAAGGTATATGCGAGCTAACAAGCCCAACATGGCATCCCTCTCAGAAGAAGGAGGCGAAGATGTGGTCTCCTGTACGAGGGTATCCACACGACCCAATAGATCTGCAGCCATCTACATGGTGACCATATGCTCATCAATGTAAGTGCTCATCTCTGCAATCATGCCAGTGGTAAGGGACCTCACTGCAGTACTATCTGTGACGACTACATCCCGGGCAGATATGGCACTATCCCGCTCAACTATCACTGCATCTCTGGTTGATCTAGCCTCATCCCGCTCGACGGCAGCGGCTTCTCTGTGAGCTAATGCATCGTCTCTCTTTAGCAGAGCTGCGTCTCTCCCATCAAGGGCTGTCAACATCAAGGCTCTAGCCTGGTCTCTCTCGAAGGTCATCAGATGAAGACTCTGCTCGAAGTATTGTGCTGAATGTTGTATCACAACAGTGCTAGAACTGGGAGAATCTAAAGGAGATGTTGGCAACCCGGCAAGTAGCTCCTCCTCGATGTGGTAATCAAGGTCCTCCATGGGCTCTCCATCGTCTAAATCACTATCTGGTACTGTGGATACTGCCACATCTTATGAAATCTCTGTCTCCATCCATGCAGCATACTCTGGCGAACATCCCGGATGGCTAACAAAGAAAGCAGCCATCTCACACTGATCCCAACAAGCATACACACGGGATCGGTCCTCTGCTGAAAGATAGCAAGAAGCTAAACGCTGGCCCATCGCCCCTCGAAAGGATGAAAATCCTGAAACTGGTCAAATTACAACATCACGACCATCAGGTGATATATAGTCATGCCCCTCAAACCAGCCAGAGGGAGGTAATCCATGCCCAAAGTGTAAGTAATAAAGTTGTAAGGTGAGCTAAGCCCCGAACACGGTAACATGCTAAACGGATCACTGATCTCCGTCGAAAATACCGACCAAGACATAGAGTCCAAACACTCCGGAGGCTGAAAGGAGTTTGACATGGCTATATCATGGGTGAAACAATATCCATGCCGTCTAAAAGTTCTGATCGGTCACAAGTGTGACATAAACCACACGTACAGCATGACTGCGCTGCCCGTAAACACTCTTGTCGGGTAAGTGCAGCAGTATGTAGCTGACCTCAAAGTCTCTGCTATAATCATTAATAGGATGGTATGACCCTCCCTGAGAGCTCTCACTGCCACGATAACTCCTATGTCCAACTCATCCATATACCGTGGCATATATACATATGACAGTATGCACAATAGTAGTACATCCACCCTGGCTAGACGTCAATGATCCTCCGGTGTGGTGAAATCCCCGGAATGTCATGAATAACTATCCTCAAAGCCAAATCTGTCAAACAAAAAACGCTGGGATATAACGTGGCCAGATGTAAGCTCATCCTGCACCACCCTACACCTCAATCAAGTGAGGGTCATGAACCATCGACTCATGTCCCCCAAAGTCATATGCACGCAAGGTCTGTCCAGTGACAACATCGTCAACCGTGCATACTCCTCCAAAGTGGGAGTCAACTCCTGGGTCCCAAATTGGAAAACCTGCCTCTCTGATACCCAGTGCTCCAATATGCCATCCACGAATCCTGTGGGAACCTGAAACATCAACAGAGACATAGTATGCTGCAACAAATGATCTATGGTCACCCTGTCTGATGGTGACATGCTATCATACCACGATCGCATACTAGATGCCACCAATAATGGTGGGGTATGATCAATACGGCTAACTGTCGAATAAGACATTTGTACGGGCCGTGTCATAAGACCATCTAGGGGTCAATGCTGAATATCTCTGGAAATACATGCATATGCATAACATGATACATGCATTACAGGTAATAGATGGCAATATGATATAGGGAATGGAAAACTGTACATACATTCCTAAGTATATCATCATCTACATACATCATCATTGTACAACTAAAAATATAGGGAAATGGGGCACAGACGCCCTACTACTATAGAGGCCTATCAAAAGATATAGCGAGAATGGAGCACAACCACCCAATAGCTAACAGAGGCCTATCAAAAGAGATAACGAGAATACACATCAGAAGAAGACAATGGTGTCAATATCTACATCATCAATCATGTCCACCTGATGTAACTCCTCCTGAGTTACTGGATCTCTATCAACAGGGGTGTCAGGCCTATACAAAGGAGGATCTGCGCTGGCAAAGCCAAATGGGTCATCTGAGGGGCGGGCACCGAGTGGAAGGATCAAACGAATCTGCTTCTCTGGGATCTACGCCCAAATCTCGGATAAAGAAATGTGCCCAGTCCAGTCGCTGGGTCAAACTGTCAATCTGTGTCACATGAGTCGAATCTCGGACATAGGCTAGCCAATCCATCATCATCACGGATCCTGGAACCATATCCCCCATGAACTAAGTGGCGCGGGTCTGGGCTCCAATAGTGCGAGGGAACCACCAACGCTGGAATATCTCCTGAGTGCGGGGGCCCTTTGATAATGCAAAACCGTCAACCCCCAACAATGGGATGTCAGTGATGGGTGATCGCGACATGAGCCGTTGATGGCCTTTGACGGGAGGCGAGATCGGCATCTGAGATCTCTCATGTGGTGCTCCTAATAGCACGCTCTCTTAAATAGAGCTCCCATCCTCCATCTATAAAAAAAGGAACTCTCCGGGTGGAGATCATATACTCGACGCCAGTCGGGTACCCATCCTAAAAACCGATGGCCAAGTGCTCCCCAGAATAGGGAATCCATGTAATAATATCAGTTGTCAACAACTCCAGTTATAGGCGGCAATGAGTGAAACCCTCAGCTACAGGGACCTCTGCCAATATGGAATGATGCCATCGTCATCCTCATGGATAGGTATCTAAACCTAACACGCTCATAGGGCACAAACATGGAAGCCTCTCATAGGCCCAAAATTGCCAACACAAAGGTAAAGATCTGCGATCAGTAAACACTTTTAACCTATACATAGGAAACGATAAGAGAAATACTCACCAACAGAAATGGGTAGAATCCTAACCAAGCCTCAGTCAAACCCTACGAGCGCATACGCATGCCCCTGAGGAAATAGGCAAAGGTATAGGAACCCCAATCATACTCTCCAATACGGTCCACATGACGCGTGGCGCTGACCAAAGTGAACGACACCGTAGAAGAGTTATCTGCTATGAAGCAGCCTCTAATGATTTTCAGGAACAATCGCCGAAGAATGCGATCCCTGACTCTGACGTCATCTGGCATGGGCTCACTTAAAAGCCCACTCATAGCATCCACGCTCAAAGGACCCATAGAGATGGTCCTGCCCTTGAGTGCCTCCGCTGGAACTCCTAGCAATGATCTGACGGTAGTAGGGGTAATATTCGCCATACAAGGCACTGGTGCCCCTCCAAACTCCATACATGTGATAAATCGCCAATCTATCGGCGTCATCGTCACCTCACAGTCCAACAAATGGAGTGACTGAGTCTGATGAAACCATCGCTCAGACAATGCCCTGAGATAACCCCAGGGACAACGGCGGGGAAGGATGTTAAAGAATGCTCCAAATCCCCAGTCATGTACAATCGCTCTATAGTCAGGATGAAGAGCCTGGTACATAGAGTGTATGCTAAACCATTTCCCTCAAGGTTGTGTAAAGCCGGGAACCTACATGAAATGTAGATCAACATCAAAACCCTTTACTCCTCATCAATAGGAAAGAAGGAAGATTAAGATCTAACGTCATACCTCGTTAGCATGCAAATACATCGAGGGATGTCTGCTCAAATCACCCTAAAGCTCTGGGTTTGCCACCTGAATACTCGGGAGGTCCCTACGGGGAGCATATTTAGTAGGAGCTGGGTCCGCAACCGGAACATCCTCCTCCTCGTCCTCCACGTCCGGCACATCAACCCAGACTGGACCTATCACCGCCTCCACCAATCGACGAAAGTTTGTCTATGAGGCGGGTCGAGGTACTTGAAAGCCTCCTCCATACACGAAGTGGTCCTCACGAGAACTACTGTGGTGATCTGGATCCATAATATCTGGACAACAAGTCTCCAAATCACCTCAAAAAGGGTGTGGTATTTTCTAAACTTAGAACTTTCCAAAATGCATTTTATGACTACATGCATGAATGCATTACTTTAACATACAGCTACATTAGAGTTAAAATGCATGACTATTCAAATGCCTACATTTTGAAAAATTTTTCCATAGCTCCCTTTGTAAATGAGACTATCCACATACACATAGGCATGACTAGGTGGCCATTCAATAGCACACCTTCCCAAAGTCATATACATAATATACGCATTAAAAATCAAAGTCATCGATACATAAGGTTAACCTCAATACCAGAAGTATTTTGCCTTTTTACCTTTTGCTCATTTGTCCTCAAATAGGATAAGAAATAGCAGAAAAATGTGCCAATTTGACTGTCTCAGAAGTCAAATTTTTTCACATCATTATGTTCTGCATGGTTTAATACTAACATTTACTATGTTGAATATTCTTTATCAAGTCATTTAAGCATACATAATCACTACTATGTGTTTAGATGCATTTCATGTGATAAGTCATTTTCCAACGAATAAAAACTAGAAAAAATACATGCATGCGTTACCAGGATAGTGTAGAACACTTGTACGGTGACAGAATTTGTAGAAAGTCACCCGAACTCAGCAGATCTGAAGAAGAGCTCTCGGATTTCCTTTGCGGCGCAACTTGAAAATGACTTATGAAAGCAACCTGCAGGACTTTAATATCCATGGTTGGCCGCAGGTCCATCTGCAACTGAAGTAGGTGTACCTGCAGCACCCCTATGTGGGTCCCACCCCTTCGGCTCGGTCCAGTTCGAGTTGTAAAGGAGTTCTCACAGGCTGAGAAGGTCAAATCAGGAATAAAAACGCTACGCGATTGAGCAGAATAGCTTACAAATCCTAGTTTTCTCAAACTTACCCTTGGGTATGCACATCACTCATTGGAATTCGTCCAAGCACAGGGTACACTATGCCGATGATCTCAAATGTCACAAGTCATGCTCGGCCATACCTTGCATAGGTCCAATGCCGCCAATTCATGGTCGTCACCCTAATTTTCAATCAGCTCCCCGGCGGGGATCACAACGCAGTCTCAAGAACGAATCCTCGGTGGGGGTCACCACGCATTGTCATACATTGATGTACGTATCAATAAAGGTCAAGCAGCCTTGACGTTATTTCAGCTGATGGCAAGTAAACCCATCGAGGCATCAAAAGCTATTCGATGATTTCGTACTTTGGTATTCATATTCCCCAGTAGATCCCCGGCGGGGGTTATAACGCATATTAACCGTTGATTCACACGTCAGCGAAGGTCAAGCAGCCTTGACAGTCTACCCCTACAGGGTTTTCATCCGTTGATTCACATATCGGTGAAGTACACATCAACGAAGGTCGGGCAACCCTGACATCACCTACTGTTGGCAGTAAATCCAACAGAACCTTGACATATCCTGGTGATACAAACCAAGAAAGGTCAACATAATCGAGGAGGATCGATGATGGAATATGTTATACACATCCTCAAACAGATAAAGTTGTACCCCCACAGATCTCTTACACATAAGAGGCATCTCTGTGGAATCAAGTTTGTATCAAGGATTAAGGACTTTGGTAATAGCCCTAATGTCAACATCCTATAAGATTTGGATCACACATCCAATCTGGTCATCATTGCCAATCCACGGTAAAAGCAATATAGAGCCGGCAATCATCCCTAGCATGTTGGGCAACAACCCCACACACATGCATCATACATTTGTGTCATGTTGCATTTCAAGTGTCTAGGATTCTTTATCCTACCCATGCATTGCACTGCATGAATATGATAAAGAGGGGCATCTGTAGACACTTGAAATTTTCTGCACACCTGTCACTGACATTGTAGGAGGGCATATTCGTCTTTCAGAGATAACCATGGAAGACAGCTCACATCCAATCCGGATACTACCGGAAGTTCATTCTCAACCCCGGAACACACACCGAGAGTAACAGTTCCAACCTCGGAGATAACCCCAAGGCATGTAGATCCAATACCGGAAATTCCACCGAAGAAGACCGATTAATCTCGGAGATAACCCCAAGGTATCCAGTCTCAGTCCCAACACTGGGAGTAGCATTTACCCACCTCGGTGATAACCCCAAGGAAGGCAGTTGCAGTTCCGGCGATAACCCCGGAAATGCTTATTTCAAATGCATGCAATCAGCTTCAACCTCGACACTCACACCGAGGCACTCAGTATAAGACCCGGAGATAACACCGGGAAGACAGGCACACCTCAAAGATGACACTGAGGACCTTCAACACTTGCAGCAGTCCAATCTCAGCGATAACCCTGAGCAACGTCTGCTTTATCAGCCCAAATCGGAGATAACCCCGGTGAGGGGCAAAGTTGTTATCTCGCTACCTTAACGCCACATAGCGCCGTCTCAACATTTTATACATACATTTATACATAACAATGTCCCACAAGAATCAAGGAAAACCAATCCCGAGTGACTATTACGCAGGGTAACAGATAGAATTTGAAGCTTAAAAACCGGAGGGCACCGTCCCATCTTCCTGACTTCGTACAACCTCTAATCCCATGCCATTGCGTAACTCTCAACAACGGCGGTCCGAAATAGGTCTTACATACCTCAATCGGATGCCTGGAATGCAATTCTGAAAGTTCGAGCAGACATTATAGTGCCTGCATGCACATACTGCGAGACGACGTGACCTGCGAAGCCCGGGACCCGGGTAGCCGCAGGTACCTGTGGCTCCCCCCTATATAAATAGAGGGCTTGGGGTGTCCATTTGTAAGAAAAAAAAGGCGAGGAAGCCCTGTAAAATTTTCTCCGTACTTACACTATACTGAGTGCTTTCTCATTTTAAACACTTGTGAGATCACATATAGCTACTCTTGTACCGGCGGGAGCTGAGTGTTCATCCACTTAAAGATATAGAAGTCTTCTTTGGCAACCCACTGTAAGCCTTCTCAGACACTTTAAAGTATTTCTCTTCATCTTTGCACACACCATTCTTCACGTTGAGAGTCATGTTGCGTGTGTTTACGGACTTCGGTCCATGGTTTTATATATATATATATATATATATATATATATATATATATAACAAATAAACGCTTGCAATCAAGTCTAGGCTTAATCGAGGCATAACTTGATGATGCAAGCGCTTTATTTGTTTATATATATATATATATATATATATATATATATATATATATATATATATATATATATATACTGTGTCAAACTACATTCGATGAGCCTGAACTTGATGCAGGCGTTTATTGCTTTAATATATATATATATATATATATATATATATATATATATATATATATATATATATATATATATATATATAGTGTGTGTCGAACTTTGTTCGATGAGCACAGATTTTACATCCTAAGCGTTTACTTTATATATATATATATATATATATATAAGTGCGTTATTGCTTATATATATATATATATATATATATATATATATATTGTCCCACTACTTACTGTGGTGGTTGATCGCTTTCTGACTTTCTTTTTACGTTTACGTCCGCTTGGAGTTTCCTCCGTGGCGGTTGATATTTCTGACTTTATTTACATTTTTGATCCCCATGGAGGTGCTTCGTGGTGGTTGTTCATGTCTGTATATATATATTTTACGACTTTTATATATATACCGCCATCGCTTTCATACAAATTGCGGATCATGTGAGCCTAGGAATCATGTGATCACAGATTCAGTCTATTGAATCTAGATTCGGTTCCGTGATGTTTTTTTTCAAATATGGCGACTTGTAAATTTATCTACGGTGTCTGAATTTGCTCAGATGGTTTTCATACCCACGAGGAAGCCGACATTATTTTGTACATTATTTTTCTTATAGATGTTTCGCATCTTGAAAATAAAAGCAATCAAGCCGAAAACTTAATAAAATGGAAGTGTAAAAGGTCTCAATTACTATTGAGCACAAGGGTTTGAAAAACCTCTTTTATAAAACATCATTGTCATATCTTGCTTAAAATTGAATTTTTATATAAATTCAAACCATGTGTATATAGGTGCGAACGAGGCCTCTCACTACTTCCAAAATAACAGCACATTGACCCCCCCCCCCCCCCACACACACACATTCAGATAACAATTTCTTGAAAAGTGGCGGTCACCGTGGTAACACGGATGTCGGGGGGTGCCTAACACCTTCCCTTCGCATAATCAAGTCCCCGGACCCTAATGAATCTCTGTTTCACCGACCCGTTTAGCAGTGTCACATCACTAGGTCAATGTGCAAACCTTTTCTCGATTATGTTGGTACAACCATTTAAAAAACCAACTGGCGACTCTTAACAGTCCATCATCGACATTATACATGTCGGACCTTTTTCACTTATTTTTTCAAACAAATCTCACCTAACATGAGAACACCAAAGAACAAGTAACGAAAAGGGACAACTAAAAATCCCGACGTCGACACCCAACCACAAGCTAACGTTGAAGATTGGGGTTCCTGTAATGTTGCTCCGAAATATAGATCAGTGTTATGGTTTGTGCAATGGCACGAGATTAATAGTAAATCAATTGAAAAAACATGTGATAGAAGCAAGAGTAATTTCAGTCGGCAATTTTGGGCACAAGGTTTTTGTGGGCAAGGAAATCGTACCATGCTAGGGTTAGGGTTTCATGTTGGCTGAGGAGGAGAGAAATACACGAAAAGTACAAAATTGATTGATTGATTGAAGAGGGGAGAATAACATGTGAGCAATTACTCCAATGACACGTGGTAGAACTCCTAGAATCCGAGAACCTTGTTAGGGTAGCAAGGATTCAGAGAGAATTCTTGAGTCTTCTGTTTGAGAGAGAATCTCCAAGTCTTCTAGTCTTCCAAAAGGTCTAAGTCCTTAGTCTCAAGAGAAGTCCCCTTCCCAATGGAGTGGAAGGGGTATTTATAGGGTTTTTTGGAGGGTGGTCATGTGCTAGGCACATGTCCTCGGGAAAATTCCAAATTTACCCTTAGTCATCAGAGTAATGCCCAGATCGTCCTACCCTTCTAGCCACCAATCAAATCCCTCAATCAATTCCCAAAATGAGTCGCCCCCACGTGTCTTCTGCCTCGGGACACGTGAAAGATTCTCTCAGGTCTTGCTTCTCTATTTCCGACTCTTCCATCTTTTCATTTAATCATCATGCGAATCTTAATTTGTGCATTTAATTTAATTAGAACAAATGAACCCTAATTTTCACCTGGGACCACAGTTTTTATACCTCGATTGGTCTTAACACCTTCAGACATTAGATTACCTTTTAAATTCCAACAAAGACAATTTCCTTTTGTTGTTTGCTTTTCGATGACAATTAATAAGAGTCATGGGCAATCTCTCTCACATGTTGGACTGTATCTGTCACGTCCAGTTTTTAGCCATGGCCAATTGTATGTAGCAGTATCACGTGTTACAAGTAAGAGTGGATTGAAAATATTAATTTGTGACAAGGATGGAAAAACATACAATACTACAAAGAATGTAGTTTTCAAGGAAATTTTTCACAATTTAATGTAGAAAAGTTTGACATCTTCTAGCTATTATATTTTTGCTGCTCATTATTAGTGTAAACCCTGATTATTTTATTATTACATCTCCTGAAATTATTTGGATATAATGATCGTTATTAGTGTAAAATTTCCACCTTTTTCATTTATTTCAATTAGAAATTTTAACTATATAACTTGACATGTGCATTCAAACTGTCTAATTTTAGGTTTTTTCTTATTGAAGAATCTTTTTTACTTGAAAATCAAATGACACTGAGAGCTATGTATGTATACTCATTTTCACTCTACTGTGAATAACTAATTTTCTTCATATATGTGATTAATTATACAAATCCCACTGTAATGTTTGTGAACCTACATTTATTCTTATCTTGCATAGTTTCTTATTGTCAACTGTTTTTTTTTCTAATCTTGTTTGGATATAGGGAAAGATCTCTGCTGTAGATATTAAGCATATTTCCAAGGAGTTGGCCAAGTTTTACTGCTAGAGAAATTCAGGATATGGTTGAGGAAGTCTCCGTGATCGTGACTTTTCATCTTTCTATGATTTATTGCACATTCGTCTTACCTTCTTCCATCTGATATGCTTTGTGTTAAAATTCACCTTTGCATTTGTTCAACATAAATTTTTTGGTTTACCTGATATTTGTTGCAAAGTTCAAACATACCTTTATTTATTTATTTTTCCCTTCTATTATATATTAAAGCTTAAATTTTGGTTATTTAAATGGTTTGTTCACCCTAAATTGGCATCCTCATGAGAACAAGTTTAAATGGGTACTAAAGTGGGTATTTCTTACATGAAACGTAATCGTCGTTAACCCCCCCCCCCCCCACCCCCACCCCCACCCATTGGTTTTTATCGGTGTGGACATCTCACATTTATTAATATCAAACTTGATTGTAGTTTTGACTTGAGATAGTTTTTCGCTATGCTTGCCTGCTTCTTATGCAGTTATACCAACTTAATTGTCTTGCAATGTTAGGTGATGGAGAAGTTAATTTTGACGAGTTCATGAGAATGATGAGAAGAACCTCGGAGGATATTAGTTCTATATCGCCCTTACTACCTTTGCATCTGACATGTTTGTTTGTGGTTATGTTTTTATTACTTAATATGGTGGGCAAAGAAGAAGCTCTTTGCATGTTTCATGGTTATGTTTTATTGTGTAATATGGTCATGCGAAGGTGATTTTGTAGATGAGTTATGAGACGTTATTCAAAATATTGATATATTTAAGTTAAGCTTATGTGGAAAATATATTTACTGCTGCTTAATACTGTTTTTGTTGATTGAGTTTAAAGCTTATGTTGGTTATTCATAATTGGTGCAAATACAACCGAGGGGAGTGGTTAGCACTTTATCATAAGTTAACTTCATGACAAATGATAAGTGTTGACATGCAGACAAAAGGTTATACTGCCATAGGTGGAGGGATTATCTTCTGTTTGTCAATCAGTATTGAAAAATTTGTGTCCCAACATTTTAGATTTGTCAAGCTTTTTGTGTAAACATTTACATGTTGTGATGCATGACATAAATATAACTATATGTAGGGACTATATATTTTTTTTCTTACCTCAGTTTAATCATTTAGATGTCTAATATTGTAATTTAAATAAAGACTAAAAGACAATTTGCACCCCAAACTTTACACCGTTGTTGACTTTTGCATCCCAAACCGAAAAAGGTGTCATTATACGTAACAAAAGCACTTTTCTTCATTATTAGAATTCCAAAAGTGGCCAAATAAAAATATATAACACAAGTTTGGGGTGCAAATTGTCTTTTAGTTTTAAAATTGGCAAAAATAATTAATTTTAAATAAAATAAAATAATTTTAAAATAATTAATTTAAATAAAATAATTAATTTAAAAATAAAAATAAAATAAATAATTTTAAAATAAAATAATTAAAATAATAAAATGCATTTTTTTTTTGTAAAAAAATGGGTTTTACAAAAAAAAAAATTTAAATATTTCGTTTTTACAAAAATTGTAAAATAAATTTGTGTTACAAAATTGTAAAATACAATTTTTTATTAAAAAAATCTGTTTTTACAAAATTGTAAAATAAAATGTTTTACAAAATTGTAAAATATAATTTTTTTTTACAAAATTGTGTTTAAAAGCAAATTTTTAAAAACTTGTAAAAGCAGATTTTTTTTTTTCAAGTTTTTTTGTAAAAATAGAATTTTAAATTTTTTTTTTTAAAAAATAGAATTTAAAAATAGAATTTTTAAAAATTTTTGTCTAAAATGTAATTTAAATTGTCTTTTAGTCTATATTTTTAAAAAGAATTGTAAAAGCAGATTTTTTTGTAAAAATACTCTTTTACAAAATTTTTTAAAATAATTATGTTTTACAAAATTGTAAAATAATATTGTGTTTTACAAAATTAGTAAATATAATTTTTTTTAAAAATATGTTTTAAAAAAATGTTTTTTACAAAAATTGTAATACAAATTTTTGTTTTACAAAATTGTGTTTAAAAAAGAATTTTAAAAACTTTAAAAAAATACATTTTTAAAAACAAAAAGCAATTTAAATTACTTTTTTAGACAAATTTTTTAAAAAAATTATGTTTTTAAATTCTATTTTACAAAAAAAATGTTTTAAAAATTTTATTTTTACAAAAAATTGGAAAAAAAAATTTGCTTTTACAAGTTTTAAAAAATTATGTTTTTAAACACAATTTTGTAAAAAAATTGTATTTTACAATTTTGTAAAGCACATTTTTATTTTTACAATTTTGTAAAAATATATTTTTTTATAAAAATTGTATTTTACAATTTTGTAAACACAAATTTATTTCACAATTTTTGTAAAAGCGAAATTTGTTACTTTTTTTCTTGTAAAAGCAAATTTTTAAAAAAAATATATGCTTTATTATTTTATTTTTTATTTTAAAATTAATTATTTTATTTTAATTTTTAAAATTAATTATTTTATTTAAAATAATTATTTTAAAATTATTTTATTTTATTTAAAATTAATTAATTTTGCCAATTTTAAAACTAAAAGACAATTTGCACCCCAAACTTGTGTTATACTTTTAGCTTTACGTCACTTTTTTGACCTGCTAAGTGAAAAAGTGTCGTGCGTTGCATATATATATGAAAGTTTAGGGTGTACTTAGATACCTTTTTCGGTTTGGAGTGCAAAAGCCAACAACGGTGTAAAGTTTGGGGTGCAAATTGTCTTTTAGTCTTAAATAAATATGTATGAGCTTAGTGTTTGTTGTATCAAGGGTTGTAGCCTTTTTGGTTACAACTTTGTTATGTTTGAAGGCTTTGAGTACGAGTAGTGTAGTTATTTACATGATTGCTCTCTAGTTTTTGTCTCTTTCCTTTGTTGGTGAATGTAATTTATTAGTGTTAAATAGTACTGTATGCTTACCGTGAGAACCAACATCAGTGATATTGATCATCAAGAGTCGGGGACTATATGTGTTTGCAACATAAAATGGGATCTGAAGCGCCAAAGAGGATGACCATTCACGTGACTGGAATGAGACGCAGGCAAAACATTTCTTTAGAAGACCAAAATAAAAAATCAAATGCCTTTCATTCTTCCCCTTTCTTTTTCGCTATGCTTTATTTATTCAATAATATTTTAGTGGAAATTTTTTTTGAATACATAAAGAGTTTTATCTTATTTAATTTATTAAATTCTAAAATTTAAAAATTAATAAAAAAATTATTTAATTTTAATTAACATAGTATTTTTGTAAACTCTTCTGTTTAAATGAGTAAAATTGTTTTCTAGATTTTAAATTAATTCACATCACAATTTTTGTAATAAATTTGTATAAGTTTATTATGATAAAAGATAAGAATTGTTTTTTTGACAAATGGAGGTAGTACTACGCTACCATTTTACAAACTTAATATAAAATTATTTACTAGATTGGATTGTCAATACTCTCTACAAAAAAAAAAATCCCATGTATAGATAACGATTTTATTTCATTAAATATCTCCAAAGTTTAGATATGTAATAGTTGATTTAATTATTCTCCTGTTTGTTTATATGTAATAATTTTGAAAAATTATTTAAATATGGAAGGGTATTAATAATTTCAATTTAAAATTTTATTAGTATAATTTTTTAGAATTTTATTATTTATATTAATAATTTTTATATCATGTATAGATAACGATTTTATTTCAATAAATAGCTCCAAAGTTTAGATATGTAATAGTTGATTTAATTATTCTTCTGTTTGTTTATATGTAATAGTTTTGAAAAATTATTTAGTTATGGAAGAGTATTAACTAATTTCAATTTAAAATTTTATGAAAATAGTTTTTTAGCATTTTATTATTTATATTAATAATTTTTATATCATATTAATACTTAATTAACATTATGGAGGTTATACATTGGGTGCACTAATAATGCCGAAGTGACAACTATGGAACACTCTTCTGTACCTCCAATAATTTCATGTCTGGATAGACCTTCATTTTAAAAAATAAGAAAATAGCACGACAATCTATTCTTGAAGATTATTTTCCCTTGATCAATTCTCAAGTGGACAGAATATGAGAATACACTCGCATTCAATATGATGTAATACTGTTTTCTTATCAATTGGTAGCAACTGATCTAGATGTAGTATCAATCCCGCGATTGAAACATTCTAACATGAGTAACATAGGTGAGCAGAAGGTATTATTAAAATTTTAATTATCCTTTGTAATTTAAATATATCAACTGTTGTGATATTATCCTTATTAATTTTTATATTATTTTTAATTTATTGATTATAATCCCCTAAGTAACTACTGTATCCATCCACACTTTTGCAAACATAGTTCTTTATAACCAGTCAGCTGAGCAATGGTGTTCAAACATAGTCAAATCATCAAATATTAAGTGTACTGCAGTTTGTAAAGATCAGTTTATCTAACCATGTGTAAAAAATTGTCGCACCTATGAATTTTCTCTATATATTGCCAAATTACAGTACTACACTATAAAAATCAAAAGCAGTATATTACTTGTATAATGTTCCTCAAGGAAATGGGAAAACACAAAGAAACCAAAGCGATGATTCACCAAATCATAAGTATAGAAGTTTTCTCGCCTTTCATATGAAGGGAATCACTCGGCCAGTCGGCCTGCTTTTGTTTGAAGTTTCTATCATGGCCCTTCTAAGTTGCCATTTGAGTATTCATCACCTCGAACACCAGGGCTTCCATTTGATAGCCGGTTTATGCCGGTGGAATTTGAGTACGGGGAGTAAGAAGAGACAGGGTTGCCTCTTGTGTGACGGCTCTGAGCAGCTGTGCTACTTCTTGTGGCCTTAAGGCGAGCCTTTCTACCCTGCAATTGAGTAAAAGAATATCTTCAAACTTAAATAAACGGTAGACTTGAATGTACAAGATGCAACTTTGAACTCATAACTTATACTCCCTCCGTTTCAAATTATAAGTTACTTTTGAAAAGTCAATTCGAGATCGTTTTAAACTCAAAATTGATATGATTCATTAATAATTATAAAACAATAAATTTTATAATAAGTTATTTTTATATGGTTTACAATATTCATCATTGTATAAACTAAAATTAAAAGATTTCATGTCAATTTTGAATTTGAAAATATCTTAAGTTGACTTCAAAAGAGTCAATAATGATATTATATTTTTGAACAGAGGGAGTATAAACAACCAAAAAAATAGTGCAATTCAGAAGATAGTCAGAGTTTATACAAGTAACAAGGTAAGAATGGTCAAGGTGACAAGTAGTTTGGCTTTACTAAGTGAGCAGAGAATTACCTTCCCCATGCACTTCTCCAAATGAGGAGCAAACCTTCCGGCCATAATGGACCGGCCACAATTCATGCAATCAAATATTTCATTTGCAACCGGAGGATGGGTTTGTCCAAAAATGTCAACCACATATTTGCTATTTGCTTCACTGCTATTGCTCGGATCAGCAACCCTTGCCCGGGCTTCTGCTGACAACCTCAGTTCTTCTTCCTCTTCGTCCAAATTACGGTCAAGTCCCAACCTTGATATACGGTGACTCTCGGATGCAACATCAATGATAACTGACTCAAGAAGGTCCTCAAAAAAGTGAGATGCAAACTGCACATACAAGCAAAATAAGCAAAGAATTATGACAATGTAACCCAAATATAAACAAGTTTGTTTGCTACCCATATACGGAACTTATATATTTGTTGGTGCACAACCGATCTAAATTGGAACTACTAATGGAGAAACAAGTACATCAGTAAGATAGATGTGTTCTGATAAGCTAAAGGAAAATTGACTATATATATGTACCTCCCGTATGAGCAACAAGCAAAGCTCATATTTTACAAAAAATAACATTAAAAACATCACACAAAATGGAAACCATTCTTTTTCTTGAACTACTCTTACATTTTCTATAACAGAAAGGATATGAATCACTCTGGGTTCCTTTATTCTAATATGGAGCCTATGTCTAAGTTTGAAGTTTGAAACGAGGCTAAGAAACAAAATTTAAAGAAATGGTCATGAGATTAGAGTTTCCAGCCCCAATAATAGCAATAAAGAAATAACTCAACCACAACAGAGAGCAAGTTCTGAAAGAAATGAAATAACGAAATAATTACAAATAAATTAGCCTCAGAACAATCTTTAAGCTGAAAATGTGAAAGAAAACCTCAAACCAACATCTCGTTGGCATTTAGTGCATTACCACCACAATATGATGCCTTTGCTGAAGAAATGTTAGCCACAACTGACGAGAGAAAACATGATTAAAAATCTGGTTTATTTTGGACGTCAAGCTCATAAATGTCAATGAGACTTTTTACAAGCCATAACACATAACAAAAGAATCACCTTTTTAATTCCTATACGAATAACTAGAATTGATTTACACTAGAATGGTTCTACAACAACCATATGTAGTAGTTGAAGAAATGAAAATTTCGGGAGCTATTTCCATGATTGAAATGCAGAAATACCTGAGAATTAGAAGACATATTATCCCCATTTGGCGCTGACATGATACTAGAAAAGATTTCCTACATATTTCAATCAAAACCAAGGAAAGCATCAATGATTTGGCTGAATTGATCATAGTCATAAATACCTTGTAGCCAAAGTACATTAAATCACAAACAATAAATCACCAAGGACATATTCTCCAATAATATAATGATATATATATATATATATATATATATATATATATATATATATATATATATATGATTCCATCCACAAGAACTGGTTGTTGGGGAGCAACCCTTTGGCTCAAACCGCTAAAGGTTGTAGCGACTTGTTACTTAGTTTTTTTTTTTTATAAGCATACAGTTTGTGGCAATTTGGAGTAAAAGGTTCTTCCCAACAACCGGTTCTTTGTGGATGGAGACTTATATATATATATATATATATATATATATATATATATATATTGTTTTTACACATATAAACTGAAGTAAAAATTAAATAAATAAAATAAAATATTATTTCTAGTTGTATAACAGATATCTTACAAACACATAAGCCAAATATTTTTTATAGGAAGAACACCATCACTGAGTTTAAGAAATTTTTGGAAACTTAAGTATGATTTGAAAAACCATTCAACAAACTTCAGAATGATCCATAAATTAATTGCATCTGCATCAAATGATTGTTATTTCGTTCCTTTTATTGGGTGTATCAAATTATTATGTATATAGAACTAACCACAAACTATTACAACTTTACAGATCGATACAACCTGTTCTGGTTTGTGAGATTGTCATGAATGTATGCGTGTGAAAGTGATAGAGAGTGGAAGCTTACAGACAATTGTAAACAGCAACTGACCCTTCACCAATTGGATCGATTGAGAGAGAGAGTTGCAGTTTGCCCTTTTCTCCTTTTCGCTGGGAATTTCTGTTGGGATCCTAATCCTATGAGCTGAGTTTAAGTATGGAAACGGGATCGGATATTGGTAATGGATATCGGGTTAGCTCCACGAGACCTAATAAATGGGTACTGTCGGGTAAATCACATATTGGTACATGAGTAAGAGTTCGTCGACAAAATTTGATTACAATCGACTTAAATTTTAAACAATAAGTTAAAATAAATGAGAAATTTTTTAATGATCTTATAAACTCCCTCTATTTTTAAAAAATTACTCCCTCCATTCCATTATATCTGACGTTTAAGAGGTTTTTATTTTTTCTAAAATAATAGACGTTTTACAAATCCAAAGCTAAATTGTCCACTTTTATTCCAATACTACCCTTTCTTCTGGTTCAACAATTTTGGTTCAAAAAAGAAAAAAACTCTTGACATTCTCGTTGATTTTCAAGAGTGAATTGATTGCTTGATAGGCATCAATATAAACCTGTATGGAAGAAAGAAACCATACCAGCAATTCTTTTTTTAAAACACAGTACTCCATAGATTGAAAATGCAAGAAAATGGAGATTTTGTGGATTTTGATTTGAATCAACCTATGCATTTTGATTCTGAAAAGATCAAAGTTCCATGGAACTTTGATTTGAATCAACCTACAGATCTCGGATTCGATTTGAACAAGTTTCCAAATGTAGCCAAAAAAGTTTGTGAAGAAAAATTTCAAGATGTTGTCATGTATATGTTGAAGATTTATCTCCCTAATTTTTATTAATCATATCTATTTACTTTCCTCTCAGAGACTACTACTCCGCTAGCTGCTAATTAATAGGCAAAAGTACTGGGTATGGGACGAAATATCTAAACACCTCATCACTATGCTCTATTTATATACTACTACGAGTACTCACCCCTCTGGCCTCTACCTATCCCTCCCATAAGAGAAAACATAAATAGAGACCACCCTCATCCTCACCTCATAATGTATTGTTGTTGTAGGGTGAGACTGAGCGCCGGCCATTCCGGTGTCGGTGGGGTTGATAGCCCAGACTACCCAGCCGTCTGATTTAGTCGGGGGAGCTAAAAAGGCGATGCAGAGAGATGATTTGGAGGAGTCGTAGGTCCAATGGAGGTAGGATTTCAATGAGGGGAGATCTGTGCAGTTTTTATAGAGTTTGTTGTTTTTGAAGTTCTTTGAGGTGCAGGTGAGAGGATGCGATGAGAGAGAAAATGATGCTAGAAATAGGAGCAACAAGTATGGGAGAAGAGGAACAACATCCATTCATTTATCAAGGGCAAAAGAGTCATGTTAAATATTTCTTAATTGTTGCAAAGAATCCTTAAACGTCAGATATAATGGGATGGAGGGAGTATCTTTTAAAATTAATTCACATATATTAAGAAATATAAATAATATTTATAAAAAATACTATACTATCGTTATTATAATTATCTCAACCAATTATTAGCTTTGTAGATTCCAAAAAGGAGTATACCATTCAATTAATTCTACTTTGTATCCCAATGTTATATTCAACAGAGTAGTCAAAATAAATAGGAGAAAGTTTTAAATAAGGGTAAAGTAGAGAAAAAATAATTACTTTGTACTGATAAACTCAAAACGTCAATATTTTAGGAACAAAAACTACTTCCTAAAACGACAATCTCTTAGGAACGGGGGGAGTACCATGTATTCACATATGTCAGTATTTATTATCAATTTAAATTTATTGTCATATATAATTGTCGACGCCGAGAAATTCCATGCTCTTCCTATGTGTTTCTACCCTTTGTGTTTCACTATGTTATTTTTATTTAAAGGTTGAGTTTTAAGAAAGGACCGACATACATGTCGACGATTTTGAAAATATTGATTTTATGATTGGGCCAAATTAGACAGAGTCGCCAGTTGATATGAGTTTAAATGGTTGTACCAACTCAACCGAATTTTAGAAAGGTTTTCGCAATATGGCCCAATATGTGACTATTTAATTTATTTAGAACCCGAGATTCATAGAGTTCGGGGGTTGCTTAAGCGAGGGGAAGGTGTTAGGTAGCACTTGACTTTCGTGAAACACGGTTACCGCGACTTTTCATTCCTTAAGCATTTAATGTATGTGTGTGTGTGTGATTTAAGTTTTGAAAAGATATTTAATGCTTTATTTGAAAGTAATGATGTGCCTCTTTGAACTGAAAGTAGTATGCACATAAGTCAATCATGTTGATGATAAAGCATATACTTTGTAACAATCTTATTCGTTTATTAATATTAAAGGCTTTAATTTATCTACATAGTGTTATTTTAATAATATGTGATAAACCTATAGTTTTAAGACTTGCTTTTAGAATCATGATGAGATCATGCTAATGAGATCTAAATTCTTAAATAACTTAATAACTAAAATGTTCTCAATCGTTGGATTACTAAAAAGGAGATTAGTGAATCCCGATAGATTGGTACATAAGTTGCTTGCTCATTGGATGATGATGATTGATCTCATGATCATTTGTGTGGAGACACTAAAGCAAGTATGTAGGTGCTTATTGGAGAATACGTTCACTGAACGTGGTTCCCTAAGGAATACCTAATGGAGTTTACTTGCTTGTCAATAGGAATTCCTGCAGTGATAGTAGTATAAGTAATCCTTGGACTTAAGATCATCATAATACTTTATGTATGATGAGTTATATTATGACTTATTCCTTAAGACCCTTAGGGTATATCAAAGACTATGCTTGTGTATAATAAATTGTATATGGAGATAATGTATGATCAAGAAAGAATCTACCGCTTCTAGTAAAAGAAGAGAAATGTCCTATGTGATTCGATAAATGACAACCCAGTAGTCCTTGGCCAAGTCAGAATGAAATTAGAAAGGAACTTCTAATTTGCATTATTTGGAGATGTGCATTTAAGAATCAAAATACATATAATTAAATAAAATAAGACTTGATAGTAATTCCATGTCTTATATTTAATTGTGACATTGTATAGTGAAATGATTGAATTGTACAATAACTATTTACTCAAAAGTTCCTTTATGATTAATGTTAAAATCTATATTATCTGGAAAATCGTTAATCGCTAGGGAGGCTTATCTCTATTGTAGAATAAATATTATTTATTTGATTTTGAGGTATGCGGATTGATTTACGGAAGAGTAGCCCTCAATTACCTTCAAAAGAGGGTGCTCTCTCATTGGTCTACATCTCCCACTTTGCTAATTACCTTCAAAAGAGGGTGCTCTCTCATTAGTCTACATCTCCCACTTTGCTAGATACCTTCAAAAGAGGGTGCTCTCTCATTGGTCTACATCTCCCACTTTTCTAGTTACCTTCAAAAGAGGGTACTCCCTTATTGGTTGTTCCAAATTGTATACTGATGAGTTGCGACCGTGATTTTTTTTCCTGTGCAGTCCGTGATTATTTTCCTAAATAGTATCATGCCATTCTCCTATAAATAGGATGCTTAGTTTAGAAATGAAAATCACACCAGAATCAGAAAATTCTTCTTCTATAATATTAAGCGTATTTCTTTTGAGTTTAAGATACTTTGAGTGTAGAAAGCAGTACAAGTTTTCTTCAAGAATATCTCGCTATACAAGTCAGAATTACTTTCCTACTAAGGTAAGGGATATTATTTTTGTTCAATATTCATATGAAATAATATTTTCTTCTATACTATGTAGTATGTAAGTAATATTATTTCGTTTCATATTTCTAATTCTACACTTATGTTGATAAGTATTGCTTCTATACTCCTTGAAATTAGTAGGATATCCTTGAAATTTGCGCTTCATCTAGTGTCTTTTCACGGAAATATTTTTCTGAACATTCTTGTTAAATTTTAATCTTTTTATGTCGGGGTACTATTCATGGGGTACTATTCACGAGGTACTATTCACAGAGTACTATTCACAGGATACCATTCACTCAGGTACTATTCACCCGGGATACTATTCACGATAAAAATTGATTTTTTTTCTGTCCAAATTATTTTTGATACATGAATATTATTCTTAAATTTTACTCCTCAAAACAGTTATCAAGTTGAGAATTTGGATATTTTTGAACTCTGGATAAATTAAATTATAAATCTTTAAAATTTATCCTTGCTCTTACATAATTGAATTCTTATTTCATTGTCATCATCCTCATGCTTAAATTGTGATAAAAGTCATCGTTGACCCGTAGTGCATAGATGGACTATTGATTGGTATGATTATGACCAGGATTTATATATCGGTATAATCATGACATGTAATGTTACAAATGATGTGGTAAAAGTTCTCATTGGCCCGTAGTGTATTGAGAGACAGTTGATTGGCATAATCATGACCACTGGTGATAATAACGAATATCCTTGGCTCGTAATGTATGGATAATTCGTGGATGTGATACTAACGAATATCCTTGGCTCGTAGTGCATGGATAATTCGGTGATGTGGATTATTTATTGAGATGTATTACAGAGATAAAATATTGATGATGAACTTTTAAATCATAGAAGATAGTAGACATCATGCTATACTTGACTCTTCTTATGGATAGTTTGTTACGCTGTAGTTAAACTTGTTGTCTATTGTATTCTATTAGTTTTACACTGTTGAAGGCTAATGATAATTTATTCTACATTATCTTAGTTATAATATTCTTTACTGGGCTAGTTGAGCTCACCCTTTTCTTTCATTGTCTCTTCAGGAAATGAGAATATAGTTGTGACTAGTCGGGGATTGGAGTGATGGTCTAAGATGGTGGCTATAGTAGTCCTCATTATTTTATAAAATAGTGTGATAATAATTATAATGAGGACTCCATTTGAGTTTAGATATTGTCTAAGAGACAATATTCATGTTAAAAACTCTCAATTTTTGTTTTGTCATTTTCTGCACGACACTTAACAGTTGTATAAATTAAGTTTGTATTTGATTTATGTACCATATATTTGGCGACTCAGAATGGGTTGTGTATACCTATTTTTGGGGCGTCTCAATTGTTCTCTTCAAGAATTGAGAATATAGCTTAGACTAGTCAGGGAATAGAGTGACGGTCCAAGATGGTTGCTATAGTAGTCCTCACTATTCTATAAAATAGTGTGAAAATAATTGTAATGAGGACTTTATTTGAGTTTAGATATTGTCTACAAGACAATATTTGTATTGAAACTCAGCTATTGTGTTGTTGTATTTTGCACGACAGTTGTATAAATTAAGTTTCTATTTAAATTATATACCGTGTATTTAGCGACTCAGAATGGGTGGTGTATACTTATTTTGGGGACGTCATAGCAAGTATCAGAAGTAAAGGAGGAAATTTTGAGCAAGGCTCATAGTTCACGGTATTCAATTCACCCGGGGAGTACAAAGATGTACCATGATCTCCAATAGCATTTTTGGTGGCCGAATATGAAGAGAGACGTTGCCGATTATGTGGCCAAGTGTTTGCCATGTCAGAAAGTTAAAGCAGAACATCAATGGCCGAGGGGTTGTTGCAATCGTTAGAAATCCCAGAATGGAAGTGGGAACATATCACAATGGATTTTGTGGTGGGTCTTCTAACGACTCAGAAAGGTTTTGACGTAGCATGAGTTTTCGTGGACCAATTGACGAAATCATCACACTTCTTACCGATCAAGATCATATTTAACTTGGATCAGTTGGCAAAATTATATGTGAAGGAAATTGTTTCAAGGCACGGTGTTCCAGTGTCTATAGTCTCTGATCGAGATCCGCGTTTCACATCGAACTTCTGGAAGCGACTGCAGGAATTCTTGGGAACACAGTTAAGAATGAGTACAGCTTATCATCCTCAGACGGACGGGCAGAGTGAAAGAACCATCCAGACATTAGAGGACATGTGAAGAGCTTGTATAATGGACTTAAAGGAAACTGAGATGATCATCTGCCATTGGTGGAATTCACTTACAATAACAGTTACCATGCAAGTATTGGTATGCCGCCTTACGAAGAGTTGTACGGCAAAAAGTGCAGAACCCCATTATGATGGGATGAAGTTGGTGAACGTCAATTACTAGGGCGAGAATTGGTACAACAGACCGCCTGTGACGCCCCCAAATCTGGGTATCTTCCAACCCGACAAATGGTGCTCCACGATACTACAATCCATACAATCATTCCATTGAGATAACAACAAAATGAGTGTAAATACTATCATTGTATTACATTTTTAATAAATCCTTTCCCAGGTTCATAAACTGAATACATTCGTTGTTCTGCATAAGTATATTACAATTAAATACACTAATCTATTATAGGACGATTAATTGTCCATCTTAGCCTTACCTTTATCTCGCTTAGAACTCTCAGTTCATTCGACTTTAGCTGGAAATATATGGTTCAAGCAAGAATGAGCATAACTAGCTCAGCAAGTCTTAACAAAGAATCATATGAATATCACCTTAATAATTACATGCTTTATTTCCATATTTGAACAATTAACTACGAAGCACTATGAAACATTCGACTAGTACTTCTCATAACAACAATTCCAGACAATGACCATACTCTTTTCGTTTTCATACTTGAAAAGGATATCCGGCACTAAGGCCATCCATCCGTCTTTACTTATGAGCACTTCTAGGTGATCAACCTATTGTACTCTATGTTGATCAACACTCTTACGTTAAACGTATTTACGCTTAACAATTTGGCAACCTCGCGTGCCCATCGAATAATCGATGAAAAATACTTTTGTTTGTACATAGACAAACTTAACTTCTCATCCATACCAAATACTTGGCATAGAATAGCGTTAACAGTTCTATATCGAAAGACTTGTAAACAAATCAATCAACTCTTCAATATTAGTCTAGCCGAGTTAAAACAGGCATCGACTCTTTCTTTAAAACCATTTATTCATTGTATAACATGCACCACAGAAAACTTGGCTAACTCGAAGGTTAGACAAGCGTCAAGAAAGACTTGCCTTCAAGCGTCTTTGAATAGATAATTCAACAATTCTCATTCTTTATAGGATCTACATGATATATTCACATAGCACACTATAATTAGTTATCAAACAACTAACTTTATTGTCTATAACCAACTTCTTTTCTTATATATCTTATTTGAATTAACTTCGTTATTAAAGTCGATTCGACTTTCTATACTTTATTACTGCTCGTTAACGTTCTTACGTTACTAACTGGCATGCGATCATCATTGGAGAATTACCAATGTTGAACCTTATTTATAGTTTACATTATTACGTTCTTCGTTTAATTTCTATTAAACCTTACTAAATCTTCTTACATTATCACCTTATAAGTGATTTAAGTTCAGTCTTATTATGTACATTAAGTACCTTCAATGTCTTACCTTAGGTCTACATTCAAATGGATCAAAACCTAACTTGGTCAATTTTTTCTCTATAGGCGTTGCGTACGACATCCTTAGTATTCTAGTGGCGCTACTGTTGCGACTTAACAGGGACTCAAATTTGAGTATGGCGTCATGGCCATGGCCATTTTGTCTTGGTTTTGACGTCATGCGGCACCGAGTCTCAATGCACCCGATTGGCCAAAAAAAAATTCACTTTTTCTAACGAAACTCTGGCTTCCTAATTTGTTCGTTTTACATCCGAATTGACCCATTCGAAAGCCTACAACTCACAAATTACATCCTTTACATGATCATATAAGAATTTCACATTTTTGAATCCGTTAACTCGGAATTCACCTTTGCGTTCATTTTTAAGCGTTCGTTTAACGTTTTCGATCGTTTAATACTTGTTTTCTTCGTTATAAGTCAGAATGCAACGATTCTTGCGCCAACGACTCTTAATTACCTTATCTCACGTGTTGACATTGGAAACCAATGTTTTCAAGTCACACAATAACTTTTGACCTTTAATCCGAGATTTTTACATTTTTGACGTTTAACGTCTATTTTCGCAAAATTCGCCATAACTTCGTTACTCGTGTTCTATAAGCCAAATAAAATGGAAAACTCCATTGATTCATCATAGTCATCCTAACCAAACAATAGGAATATATCTTACCTATAACGGTTTTCAAATCGTTCATTCATAACTAAGTTCACGTTCAAAACTTTCTACGGTTTTTAACTTACGTAACCACTTACGATTTCTATTTGGTCATGACCTATCAATGATTTTATTATTAATAGTCATCCTTATTTCTCCTCAATAAATATGCTCCACCAATCTACGATTCTTCTCCGAGAAAGAAATCGAAAAAGATGAAGATTACGGTTTATGAGAATTTACCTTTGAAGTAATTCACGTTCTTGATAAACGTCTAAAGGTTTCCTTGGAAGTAGAATGATTAAGTGTTTCTAGCTCTTTCTCTCTCTCAATATAGTTTGAACAATGTTTACAAAACATAAAAAGTCTAAGTCTAGCTTTATATTTATAGAAATCCAAATTAAGGGGCAAAATGGTCCAAATGGCACCTCCTTACTATTGCACCTCCTTTGCAACTTAGCCACCAAGCAAAGTACTTGGTGAGCAAGTTTACTACTTTGCTTGACCACCAAGTGGCCGACCCACTCTCTCTTGGATCATCCCATGGGTTGCCCCATGGGTTTTACCCATCCCATGACCCACCGGTTCGACCGGCGATTTTATTTCTTGGATTGGGCTTGACATTAGTTTGTATTGGGCCTTGACTTGGGCTTGCTTATATAATTCATTGGGCTTGCTATTGGTTTAAGTCCAATTAGATTATACCAAACCCTTAACTCATACTCCATTAATACCTCTCGTATTCTACGCGCATAACTCCCGTATTCTCTTTGTTTAATACTCATACAATATTCGAATTATACTTCGTATTATTCTTCATACCATACTCGTATTTATACTAGTATAATACTCGTATCTTATATGTATAATCATCGAAATGACTATACACATTTCATTTTCCTTTCGGAAACCTCTTTCACAAACCCTTAGGTTTTAAGTCCGTAGGCGAAAACTTCGTTTGCCATAACGGAAATATTATTAGATATTCCATAATATCTTCATATTCTATCATTACACTTTTCTCAAAATTGCAAACCCTAGCTTCGAACGAAATTGGATGAATAGTGTTTTTACGTAAACATTCTCGGAAAACCTTCATTTTCGTCTTGATAATTCTCAACAATTAATCCTAGCACAAAGCTAGAATACTAACCACATCCATATATTCTAGGTCATAAAACGACCTTCGAACATCTTACTCACAGAATAAATCAATTAAATTCATTTATTTCACATAATCAAATAAAAATTTAATTCATTCAAAATCCGAAATTCTCGGGCGTTACACTGCCGAGATTATCAAAGTGATCAGGTGAATGTTGATAGATGCTCAGGATAGACAGTATAAATATGTCGATCAACATCGATAGAATCAAGAATTTCAATCTGGTAGTTACGTTTTCTTGAAAGTGTCTCCCAGGAAGGGAAAAATCTAATTTGGTAAGAAGGGAAAATTGAGCTCGAGTTTCATTGGAACCTTTGAAGTATTAAGGAGTATTGGTGAAGTCGCGTATGAGGTAGCCTTACCTCCGGCCTTAGAACATGTCCATAATGTTTTCCATGTTTCTATCTTACGACCGTATAAGCCCGATTACAAGCACATTATCAAATATGAACCCCTACAATTTGAGAAAGATTTATCTTTATGAAGAAGTTCATGTCCAGATAGTCGACAGGAAAGAGCAAGTACTCAAAAAGAAAGTAATACCTTCTGTTAAGGTAATCTGGAGGAACCACAACGTTGAAGAAGCTACGTGGGAACTTGAAGAACAAATGATGAAAAATTATTGTAAGACACCAAATTTTATGAAATGAAAGTATTCAATTTTCTTATAATTATTATTCTATTTAGTAAATGGTTAAATTGATAAAAGTTTAAAGTTAAGGGCGATATGTGAATTTTTTTTAAAGTAAGTGATAAGTGGGTTTTATACCTACTTGTGAAATACCAATTCACGCAAACTATGCCCATCTCAAGTACATTTTAGTGTGTTTTTAGTTGCATTTCATGTTATTTTGCATTGCATTTACTTCAACTCCTTTTGGTGAAAAAGTGCAGGAAACGACCTAATTTGGTGGAATTAGAAGGCACGAAGTGAATGGACGCATGAAGCGAGGCACAAGCTGGGATATGCGTGGCATAAGGATCAAGTGGAGTAGAAAGCTAAGCGTGGATGGACCAAGGAAGGAGTAGCAGAACATATTAGTTGCAGTAGCAGAACCAGAACTCAACATTGTAGTAGCCGCGCGGCAGGACAAGCTTGGGAACGCGCGCCCATGCTAGCACCCGTCTGGACAACATTACACACTGCAAGTTGTGCGCCTGCAAGTCGAGGATTACACTTTGGGGAGGCCTTGGCGGTGCACATGTAGGCTAACGATTTGTTTTATTTTAATTTTTAATTAAAAGGGTTGTAATTGATTTAAAACAATTTTCTGACTGGTGTCAGAGGAGAATTATCATTATTCAGTTTTACGTATTTTTATTTGGTAACTAGGGCTTACATTCTGAGAGAGATTCCAACGTAGAAGGAAGCCTAAACTCTACTTTTCTAATACTTCTTGGGATTCTCTATCATTGTGGATATTTATTAGTATTTTGCTGGATTCATATGATGATTTGAACGTTAATAGTGAATTATAATCAACAATTGGGTTTGATCGTTTCTATCTTTCATCTTTCAATTGTTTGTTTATTAGCCATGTTTAGCTTTGATCCCATGATGGCTTTTGGTTCAGTCATGAACTAAACTCCATTATGGGATTCTAACGGATTTTAATATGTAGTTTGGTTGAATGCTTGAATGCTGGACTGTTTTACATATCATATGGGATTTCTATCATGATTGTTTTGCATGTTTGAATGCTTGATCACCATTCGCTTTTAGTACTTGTATGGAATTGATAATGAACATGCAAGTATGGATTGTAATCATGATAGTATACGTATATGGGGCTGTTTTGTATGGCTTGTGTATTTCGTGAATCAGATAGACATATATTATTTCACCGTATGAGTTAGAATAAGAGCTTGTGCTTAAATTCAATATAATTACAAGTTCACATAGACATATAGTGATTTTGGTTATATTGATGATTACATAGAGTCTATTGCTTGTGGATGCTGTGTAAGTAGGTTATAGTACATTAAAAAATGGCTATGACTCTTTTAGTGCTCTTGGCTACTATCTTGTGATATGTGAACAAGTCTTGCATGATAGTGGTGACTAGAGGAAATATTAAATGAAGTTAGGATCCCATTACCTTCATATTTGAGTTATTACATCTTTATTATTGTTTTGATCGTTATTTGCGATTAGAGTGATTCACCAATCATATTCATTAGTTTGAGCATATAAGTATAGTGATTTAATTAATGCATAGTAATTTAAATTAAATAACTTTCCTTGTGGGATCGATACTTTACTTACTCTGTATTACTTGTTGACACATGTATGCTTGCATGAGTTAGAGCTCTTTTGTTAGAACTGAAAAAGAGGCAACAGTAAGAAAGTTGATATTCGTTTTAACAGGGAATATTCGTACAACGACACCATCATTGGTGGACCCCACAACAGAAGTATTGTCGTGGTTAGAAAATAACTGAAATATCTTTTTATAAAAATAACGGCGAAAGTTTTACCGTTAAACTGTGGAGATACCCGGTGGTAAAAATACAGTAATACGCGTGGTTGCATAGTAGCACACGGTATTGATTATTGATGTTTACGTAAGAAGCCACTCAAATTACTCAATTATTGCTACAGTAATTGTTGCATAGTATCTCACGTTATTTTATTCAATTATTATCACAATATCATCTGCATAATATTTTATATTATTAAATCAATAATTGAGATAACAAAGTTATTCATATTATTATTTGCAATATTGACGATGTCTAGAAAGTTCTGTCGAGGAGAGGTTTGGTCATCTAATTGCGCGCCAATATGGAGAAATCCTTATCAGAAAGCCCCCTCTTTCCTGTGAATGATCTGGTTGTTAAATATTGTGAGTTATAATATTAGTGATGAATAATTTTTGAAGTATTAAGAATGTGTTTATTGAAGATAAGTGAATTACAAAAGTTAGAGGGGAATAATGTAAACTTGGAAAACTTTAGGGGTACCAAAGTGTAATAAGTTAAATCAATTTGGACCATTGGTGGTGGTTTTAATAGTAAATCAATCTGGACCACTGATGGTGGTTTTAACAGTAAATCAATCTGGACCATTGATGGTGGTTTTAATAGTAAATCAATCTGGATCGTCGGCGGTGATTTTAATAGTAAATCAATCTGGACCGTCGGTGGTGGTTTTAATAGTAAATCAATCTGGATCGTTGATGGTGGTTTTAAAAGTAATCAATCTGGACCGTCGGTGGTGGTTTTAAAAATAAATCAATTTGGACCATCGGTTGTGGTTCTAATAGTAATCAATATGGACCGTCCGTTCTAATAGTAAATCAATCTGGACCGTTCGTGAATAAGTTACTATTTAGTCCATTCTCCTATAAATAGAAGCTTAATTCTTCTTTCATTCTCACCAATTCACTAAGATTCACAAGAGACACTATAAAGAGAGAAACTATATAGTGCAAGAAGAAGAGTATTCTGCTACTTTACTATTGCAGTATCCAGTCTTCTACTAAGGTAAGGGATATTATTTGTTGTATTCGTAAGGGATGTTATTTCTTTTGTATTCGTAAGGGATATTATTTGTTGAATTCATAAGGGGTATTATTTCTTTTGTATTCATAAGGAATACTATTTTTCGTATTCATCCTTTAATATGTTAGAATAACCTGTCTACGCGGATTAGGTACCATATGATAGGTGAAAATCCATTTGTAGTTTCATATGTTATTTCTTTTTATGTTCTTCAATCTAAACTTACTATGGTAATTATTGCTTCTATAATCCTTGAAATTAGTGGGATATCCTTGAAGTTTTGCGCTTCATCCAGTATCGTTTCATTAGAATATTGATTTGAACTTTCTTATTAAATATCAATATTTTCACCTGGGGTACTATTCACGGGTTACTATTCACCCAGTTACTATTCACTAAAATATTATTCACTCGGGTATTCAGGCACTTTTCATGCCGGGGTACTATTTACGAGTTACTATTCACGGTTTACTATTTACTCAAATATTATTCACTCGGGTATTCGGGGCACTTTTCATACCGGGGTACTATTCACTCGGGTACTATTCATCCGTAGTACTATTCACAATAAAAATTGATTTCTTTTATGTCCAAGATTATTTTTGATACATGAATATTATTCTTGAATTTTACTCCACAAAGCAGTATCATGTTGACAATTTGGACATTATTGAATTCTAGATAAATTAAATTATAAATATTTAAAATTTATCCTGTGCTTTATTTTAATTGAATTCTTATATCATTGTCATCATCCTCATGTTTATATTGTGATGAAAGTCATCTTTGGCTTACGTGCATAGATGGACTGTTGATTGGTATGATTACGACTAGGGATCATTCGGTATAATCATGACCTGTAATGTTACAAATGATGTGGTAAAAATCCTCATTGGCCTGTAGTGCATTGATGAACAGTTGTTGGTATGATTATGACCAGAGATTATTTGGTATAATCATGACCATTGATGATTACATGAATATCCTTGGCCCGTAGTGCAGGGATGATTCGATGATGTGGTTTATTTATTAAGTTTGAGTCTCAAATGATAAAGTTGATGAAAACCTTTTAAATCATAGAAGATAGTAGATATCATGCTCTACTTGACTCTTCTAATAGATTGCTTGTTCATTCAAGCAGCTTAAACTTGTTGTCTATTATATTCTATCAGTTTAACATTGTTGAAGGCTAACGATAACTTATTCTGCATTATCTTAGTCATAATGTTTCTTATTGGGCTAGTTGAGCTCACCCTTTTGCTTTCATTATTCTCTTCAGGAAATGAGAACATAGCCGGGACTAGTTGGGGAACGGAGTGATGGTCCGAGATGGCTGTTTTAGTAATCCTAACTATTTAGTGTGATAATAAATATAATGAGGATTGAATTTGAGTTTGGATACTGTCTATCAGACAATATTCATGTAAAAACTCTCAGCTTTTGTTGTATAATTAAGTTTGTATTTTTATCCTGTACCATGTATTTGGTGACCCAAGATGGGTGATGTATAACTATTTTGGGGGCGTCACAATTATTCTCATTTATTTGCTTAATATGTGTAACGATTCTAGGGACAAAATCTTTGTAAGGGGGGAGAATGTAACAGGACGAATTAAGTGAATCATATTCTGAGGATAAAATCTTTTTAAGAGAGGAAAGATGTGATGAACGATACCTTTGTAATTAATTTCTAAATATTTATTGAATTAAATAAATATTTTATTGATTTATTTATTGAGTTAAATAATTATTTGATGGAGTTGTGGTAGATTAATTTAATTAAGTGTGTCACATTAATTAAACTAATGTGGAAGAATTTGATAGATCAAAGTGAGAATTCAATTGAGATAATAAAATTAAATGAGTTGTTAAATAATTTTAATGTTGTTCTAATTTATTAGAGATTTATTGATTTGTTATAAATAATAAATGAGAATTTTAATTATGTGATGATGTGATTTAATAAGTATTATTGCCTTTTATTTAATTAAATTTAAATAACATTATTTGATTAATTAAAGTGTAACAAATAAATTATATAATAAATGAATTAATTAAAATAATGGGAAATGAGCCCTTATGAACAAGCCAAACATGGCCTAAGGAACATGGGAGCAGTTAAGGCCACGTTGCGCTTAATTGATGCCTATGATTTCATTGATTATATTATACGTATAATATAACCTTCATATTACTTACTCTGGAGAACAAACTCAGAGAGGAAAAAGAGAGAGAATTGGGAGTCAGTGAGAAAGAAGAAGAAGAGGTTAGGGAATTAAAGAATTCATATCATCTTGCCTAATCATAACAGAGAAATCAATGGTAATCCCTTAATCTCAAGTTTTTAAATTACGTTCTTAAAAGTTCTTCATGAAATCAATTTTAACTTCCTGTATTTGAATATTTACGAATGATTGTTAAATATATGATGTTATATATGTTTATAACATGTTTTACATGACTTGTATGGGATTTAGAATAATCAAATCCATGAAATCATGCTTAAAATATGAGTTTTGAGTTTACAGTGAAAATATTATTTTAGTTCTCTGTAATTGAATTTTTATGGCCAAATTGTTTAGAAGCTATTTGTAATTGTTAATATGCATGTATAATCTGTTATTTGATGTTTATAAATGATTTTAGAGTAATTAATCCATGAAATTAAGATTAAGTTGGAATATTAAAGGTTACAGAGAAATAATGTTTGAATGTGGCCCATAAGTACAAAAATCGGTGCCTTAATTTTACGTTAAACGGTAAATTGATAATTAATTATGTTTATATATGTAAAAACGAAAAGAACGAAACTTGTATGGATTGATTTAGTTGAAAAACAAGTTCAGGTCAATTTCGTTAAGAATGTCAAAAATAGAGTTTTTCACAGAAACATTGAAATTATGGCTTTAAATTTTGTTATTTATGTGACTTAAGATGTTAAAAGTATGCTAGGAATATCATTACATGTTTCTGTTAAGTTCAGAACATATGGGTGAAACTAAATTCGTTATTTGTGTGAAATTTTGGCCTAAATTGGTCCTGTTCCGTGTTCTTCGCGAACACTTTAAATCGAATCTGGGTAACCCAGCCTTTACCAGGCGTTACCAAAGCTAAATTACCCCCCATGTATGCAAATTTTTTTTTTAAAAATATTTATCAAATAAAATGAATATTTTAGTTAAAATATTTATGGAATAAAATATTCGATGAAAATTATGATGGAATAATTTATTTGAGTGTAATAATAGTGAGGGAATGAAAATATTCTAATTTAATTAAGTAATTAAATTAAAAGGGTAATGATTTGTTAAATAAAATGGAGTTTATATTCAATAATTAAGTGAAAGTGTGACTAATGGACCATATAATAAGAGAATTATAAAAATAAATTAGAAAAGGTCTTGTGACCTTATAACTGCTATGTTTTGTAACTGGTTAACCCACGTTAATTTTTTTTTAAAAAAAATGATGTCCATGAGATGATATGATTTTGTTTAAACTTAAGATTTGAGATTTAAGTCATGTATATGTGAATGATGGTAATGAGCAAAATTTAAACCAAGTTAACAAGTTGTATTAAAAGAGAAAACTAAACCTATAAGGTTAGTATTAATGTAACTAATGAATGTCGTGAATACATATGGTATGTGTGTAGCTTATGGTGAACGTGAGTAGTAATCGTTTAGCCTACGCACGAGGCAAGTTTCCAGACCAAATTCTTACATTGAGCAAGTTCTTAAATCTTATTATTATTGAGCAAGCTTCGTATTCTTATTTCGAACTGTTCAAAGATTAATTATTCAAGTTCATGATTACAAATGAAATGTTCTAATTCTTTTGAAGTATTACTTCTATTGTACAAAGTTCATTCAATTGTGTAGAATTGAGATCCAATCTTTTTAGTCAATTATATAGACTTAAGATTCAATCTTTGATTTGATTATTGATTTCGATATTACATTGAAACCTTGAATAGATAGTGATTCCTTATTGATTCAACTAATACTTAGTTGATGATTATTGAGCTCTAAATTACCCTTGAAGCTAATCCAAACCAAATTTCCTTTAGTGTGGACTCTAATGTCAAAGCTGAGATGAACAACCCTGTTATGAGGGATTATATTACGTGATAGCGTTAAGATGTTGTGCACATACATGGTACTAAGGGCTGATCCCCTTAAATATGAGAAGTAAGGTCCATATAGTCTTACGACTATTAAAGGTTTAAATTAGAAATACTTAATAACCTAGGACATAGTTCATGGTCTTGTGACCCTCAGATGTACTTTTGATTCCTGTTCTAATCTTGATTCAAAAGCCGAGCTTTCTTTTGTTTAGTATCCATTGATTATTCACATGTTATTATTACTACTATTATTAAACTTGTGGAATTGTTGCTCACTCTTGCATAATAACATTGCAGCTAAGATTGAGAAAGTTGATGAGCCATCCACAAGTAAGGTCATGGGCAAAACAAGCAAATGATGAAGACTTATGTAGTATTTGAGAATGATTATGTTAAGACTTATTATGTGATGTTTAAGACTTATTTTCTTATGATTTTCCGCATTTGATATATTAAGGTTAGATAACCTGGGATATATTTGTTTAAGTTATTGTAACCATTTAATGGGAGGATTTTTATTTAAATTTTATTGTTATCTTTACTATGGGTATGTTATTTATTTTGGTGAGTGAACACCAAATCTGTGGGAAACTTGAGTACCTGGATTTGAGGGTTAGACCGAACCATGAATGGTTGCCTATGTACTCCTGTTGAAGAGGAGATCATGTTTGCGTAGTTCGAGCCTGGCGTAGAGGTTCAACGCTATATGAGAAAGGGGTGTAGAGATGTTTTTGTTGTTTTTTGTTTTGGTAATGAGAAGGGTGTAGAAATGTTTTTGCTGTTTTTATTTTATTGCGATCGGACCATATAAAATGTGGCTGCCTACGTACTCCCGTGTATCAAGGAGATCAGGTCAGCGTAGTTCACCCCATGTTCAGGACGGTTTGCAACCAATGAAAAGTTTAATCCCATGTTCAGGACAAACTGCGGGGGAGAAAGTTTAATCCCATGTACAGGATAAACTGCAGGTGTGAAAAGTCTTATCCCTAGTGGGGTAAAACTGCGGGTGTGAAAGGTTCAATCCCTAGTGGGATAATCGGAGTTGAATAAGGGTTCAAAACCAGGTTGAGAAAAGGATCTGGTGATCCAAAACCAGGATGCTGGTTAGAAAAATGTGTTTGTCCCTGATGGAGCAAATGAGTGTGAAGAGAAGTTGTATGTAGTGAAGGGTTAGAAAACCTGAAATGACTGGGGATCTGATGATCCAAAAGCAGGATGTTTACTTGATGGTGACCTCAGACATAGTACCGCTTCACGGTGTCCAAGTTGGTAAGCTGTGGAAATTCATCGCCATCCATTTCCTGTAATCTGAGAGCACCTCCTGTCAATACCTCTTTGACAATAAATGGGCCTTCCCAGTTTGAGGCAAATTTTCCCTTAGACTGATCTTGGTTGTCAATGATCTTTTTCAAAACCAAGTCGTGTTGTTTAAACTATCGTAGTCAGAATTTTCTATTGTAGGACCTGGCGATCCTTTGTTGGTATAACTGACCATGGAAGATAGCAGAGGCTTGCCTTTCGTCTATTAGAGACAATTGGTGATACCTATCTTGTACCCATTAGTCTTCATCCAACTGAGCGTTTATTAACACTCTAAGGGATTCCATTTCCACTTCTGTGGGGATCACTGCTTCCATCCTATAGGTTAATACGTAGGGGGTTACCCTAGTGAAAGTGCGCATTGATGTTCTATAGGGTAACAGAGTCAGAGGCAACAAGTCAGGCCATCCTTTGTGGTTGGCGGACATTTTTTGCATGATCTTCTTGATGTTTTTGTTAGTCGCTTCAACATCACCATTCATTTTTTGATGGTAGATAACGGAGTTGAGATGTTTGATATGGAATTTACTGCACAACTCCTCCATCATTTTGTTGTTGAGGTTCTTAGCATTGTCTGATATAATTACCTCTGCTTGTCCATATCGACAAATGACATTGTTTCTGATGAAAGCAATGATGACTTCTTTGGTAACCTTGGGGAAAGAGGTTGCTTCTACCCACTTGGTGAAGTAGTCGATCATGGTGAAGATAAACCGATGCCCATTATTGGCTTTGGGCTCGATGGGCCCGATCACGTCCATTCCCCACATTGAGAAGGGCCAGGGCGAACTCATATTGTGGAGATCCCTTGGAGGGGCATGGATAACATTCCCATGAATTTGGCATTGGTAACATCTCTTGACATGATCATCACAGTCCGCTTTGAGAGAGAGCCAGTAGTGCCCTGTTCTAAGGATCTTTTTAACAAGTAGAGGGCCGCTCATGTGTGGGCCACATACTCCACCATGGATTTCATCCACGAGCCTCTGAGCTTGGTCCTTGTCTAGACATCTGAGGAGACCCAATCCTGCATCTCTTTTGTAGAGTGCATCTCCGCTCAGGTAGAATTTTATAGCCAGTTGATGAATCCGTCTTCTTTCAGTCAGGCTCGCCTCAGCGGGTGTAGATCCATCTTGTAAATACTCCTTGATATGCTGATACCAAGGGTGTTGGATTGGAGGTAGCTCATCCGATACTTCTCCAATATAATTCCCATAGGCTGGAGCCTTTTGTTGGGAAAATATGATGGTTGGCATGTTTTCCTTGTCAGATATGTAGATCAAGGAGGCCAAGGTTGCTAGCGCATTCGCAAAGTCATTCATATTCCGAGGAATGTGGAGGAAGGATATTTCTTCAAACTCCGAAGCCATCTGTAGAACCTGTCGATGGTAAGGCAACAAGTATAAACCTTTGGTGTGATAGATTCCCGTGGTTTGTCTGATTACCAACTCAGAATCCCCAAAGATAGTTAACCGCCTGATGCCCATTGAGTGGGTAAGTTTTAGCCCCATGATACAGCCTTCATACTTATCTGTATTGTTGGTGTTGTGGCTTGTAATTTGACAAATGACGAGATCTCGCTCCCCCGTAATGTATACACTAGAACGCTCGTAACTTTCCATATTTACAGCTCCATCAAAATACATCTTCCATGTTTAGTGTGCATCGTACTGATGGTGTTGCTGAATTGCCATTACCCATTCATTGGGGAAGTATGTTTCCAAGGGTTTGAAGTCCCCTGAAAGTGCGGCGACCAGTTGATCCGCAATTCCTTGACCTTTAATGGACTTTTGCGTCACATAGACGATGTCAAAATGTTGTAGGATAAACTGCCATCTGGACAGTCGGAAATTCTGCATGGGTTTACTGAACACGTACTTGAGAGGATCCACGCGGGATATAAGATGAGTTGTGTGACCATGGAGGTAATGCTGTAACCTCATGGAAGCCCATGCTAAAGCACAACAAGTTTTCTCAATCAGAGTGTACTTGTGTTCACTGCTGCTGAATCTTTTGCTGAGGTAGTAGATAGATCGCTCTTGGACTCTATCGTCTTTCTATCCCAGCATGCAGCCCATGACATTATCAATTATGGACAGGTACATGGACATGGGAACATCATCCCTGGGCGGTACCAAAATATGAGCTTTAACTAGCTACTCTTTGATTGTAAGGAAGGCCTTATGACACTCATCATTCCACTTCATGGAGGAGTTCTTCCTTAACAACTTGAAAATAAACTCATAGGTTGCTGTGAGTTGAGAAATGAACCTGCTAATGAAGTTGATTCTTCCTAAAAATCCCCGTATTTCCTTCTCTGTGTGAGGAATGGGCATTTCCGCAATGGCCTGGATTTTGGTGGAATCCAACTCAATCCCCTTTTGGCTGACTAGGAATCCTAGCAACTTACCCGATTTAACGCCAAAGGTTCACTTGGCTGGATTCAACTTCAAGGTGTACTTACGCAACCTATTGAAGAGCTTTCTGAGATGGTCTAAGTGGTCTTCCTCCCTTTGGGACTTGACAATGATGTCATCCACGTAGATCTCTATCTTCTTATGCATTAAATCATGGAAAAGAGCCATTATGGCTCGCTGGTAGGTAGCTCCGGCATTGATGAGGCCGAAAGACAACCGTCTATAACAAAAGGTTCCCCAAGGCGTGATGAATGCAGTTTTCTCACGATCCTCTTTCGCAACCATAATTTGATGGTACCCCACGAAGTAATTAGCAAAGGAGTACATATCGTATTGAGCAGTATTGTCAATGAGAATGTGGATAAATGGCACGGGAAAGCTATCTTTAAGGCAAGCTTTATTCAGATCCCGGTAATCTACGTAAACTCGCACCTTTCCTCCTGGTTTCGGCATGGGGACTATGTTGAATAGCCATTCAGGGTATGTGGACACCATGATGATGCCTGCTTGAAATTGTTTCACAATTTCCTCTTTAACCTTTAAATTCCACTCAGGTTTTAATCTTCTGATCTTCTGCCTGACCATGTCTTCATGAGACCATGCAAACACATCCTAGAATTGGGTTAATAGTGTAACCATGTCACTCCTTTGGTTTGGGGTGAGGTCTGTATTAATCTGGATTAGTTTAGGGCTTTTTAAGGTTCCGAGATTGAATGAAGTGGCTTGATCAAGGTTTGGTTTGGGTTTGTCTTTGACCCATTCTTTGATCTCCTGAGGTATCTCAATGTCCTCTTGTATTTTCATCAAGTCTGAGTCCAACTTTTCATCAAAGTTACAATCCTTGTGGAGAAAAGGCACCTTATCAGCAAGTATAGGCACATCTAAATTCAGAGTCCTGAAACAAAATATGCTTTCACTTAATATATGAAACTGTTCAATCATATAAAGTGTTAGCATCTACTGACAAAACAACCGCTAATACTGTACAAAAAAGTAAATAGTTATTATTATCTACAAAGCAGAAGGAGTTTCTGCCCGTTTTACCCTTGTAGACTAATGAAAGGAGTGCTACTCCAATTGTCAAGGGTGAAGTCCTGATGAACTGCAATGATGGAGGGGCTGTCATCGTCCTCCTTCTCCTTAATGATGACTATTACGTCTGGACAATCATCGTCTGGGGTGTATCTATTTGTGTAATCATCATGGACAATGATGCATATGTTTAACATCATCCTGGCGATGTCTTGTTTACGTCTCCATTCCTCTTCTTCCATTTCGGGATATGGAACCAGGACTTCTTTCCCCTTTACCGGTATCAATTTAGGGAATAACATAGCCATTACATGGGTATACACCTTTATCGGAGACCGTACAGGCTCAGGAACTGTGGGTGCAGGCAATCGCCGTATGGCTGAAGATGAAGGAGCCTGTTTGTGCTTATGAGGATTCATGTGACTGGAACTGGCAGTATAGCCTAGTCCGGATGTCCTTGTTTGATTGAGAACTTGAATTGGGCGCTTAATGCCCTGATGATCTTTGCCCAACCCTTGTCTAGGTTGATAACCCAATAACATCATTTCTTGAGTGGCCGACATTACTTCGGCAGAAATCTGGGGTATGAGAGGTGGCACCCCAACAGGATGGTAGTGAGTGTTTCTCACATCCAGGGCATGAAAATTGACCGGTTCAACTTTTGAATTGAAGCTGATGAGTGGTATGTCTCCTTGTTTAGGACATTCTGGCTCAACATCGATAGTGACTAGGCTATTGTTGATAATGTATTTAAGTTTCTAGTGAAGGGTGGAGGGGATGGCTCCGGCCATATGAATCCACGATATTCCCAAGATCAGGTTGTATCCTGTATCTATTTTGAGCACGTGAAAAGATATACAGAATGTATGTGGACTAATCTCCACTGGCAACTCAATCTCTCCGACAACGTTTTGTCGGGATCCGTCGAAAGCTTTAATGATTGTATGGCTTCTTTGGATTCTGTTGAGATTGATATTCATCTTCACCAAAGTGGCATAAGGGCAGATATTCAAGGATGATCCTCCATCTATCAAAACTCCTCCCACCATGTATCCAGAAGACAAAACTGTAAGACCCCAACTTATTATTAATAAAATCGAATTTCCTCTAATTATTATTGTGAATAATAAGGTGTTAATTTGATATAATGCTTTGGTTATGGGTGAAATGTGCAAAATTTTCAAAATAAGCAAGTGGTTATAAAATATTCAGTGTTGTCGGGGAATATTCGTTTGGTCGTGAAATATTCCTGTTGTCGGGGAATATTCATACGGCGGCGCAACCATTTGTGGGCCCCATAACGGAAAATGGTCTGATGAATAAAATGACAAGTATGAGTTTTTATAAATAACAGCGTAATGGTTACCGTTAACACTATTGGAATACCCAGTGGTTAAAATACAGTAATACGCATGATTGCACAGTAGCACACAGTATTGCATAGTATTGTTGAATTATTGATTCTTACGTAAGAAGGCACTACTCAATAATTGTTACAGTAATTACTATTCAATATTTTATTTTATTAATTCAATAATTGCTGCGTTGATATTTTATATTATTGTTGTTTCAATAATTGTCACTGCACAATATTTCCCATTATCAGATCAATAATTCATATTATTTGAATAATATTATTAGATAACATTATTGGCAATGTCTAGAAAGTTCTGTCAAGGAGAGGTTTGGTCACCTAATTGAGCGCCAGTAAGGAGAAATCCTTATCGGAAAACCCCCTCTTTCCTGGGAACGGCCTAGTTGTCATAATTGTGATTCTATAATATTATTTGTGAATAATTAATTATTGATTTATATGATAAGAAAATATTTATTTGATGTGGATATAAATGATGGATTTATTTATTTTATGTGGTTATAAATGAAGGAATTAATGCTGAGGTGTTTTATCAATATTTTGTCGGAATGAAGGTATTAAAAATCATCCGTTTGTGGATTTCGGATATTTTCTGTTTAAAATTTGAAAAAACTCAAAGCTACAAAGTTGTAGAAAATTCGATTTCATATGGAATGAACATAAAATTTGTATTTTTCTGATGAGCGGACTATTTTCTATGAATTACTGAAGTTTCGAAAAATAAAATGATTTTTATTAAATTATTCGTTTTAACAGGGAATATTAGTACAACGGCACAATCATTGGTGGACCCCACAACGGAATTATTGTCGGATTGAGAAAACGATAAAAATACTTTATGAAAATAACGGCGGAAGTTTTACCATTAACTGTTGAAACACCCGGTGTTAAAAGTAATGCGATGTCTGGCGTGGTTGCGAGAGTAGCACACATTATTGATTATTGATGCTTACGTGATAAGTCACTTTCGGTTTTGTTGGTATTATTAATGTAATAATACGTAAAATCTTTTATATAAAATGAATATTTTTATAAAGTTATTCTATAAATAGAATATATTATATTCTATTATGCATAGTGTCTCGCGTAGTGTTTTGCATAGTAAAATCTTTTTATATAAAACAGAATACTTTTATAAAGCTATCTGTTTTATTAGACAATAATTAGAATATATTATATTTTATTATGCATAGTGTTTGCATAATGTCTGCATAGTGTTTGCATAGTAAAATCTTTTATAAAGTTATTCATTTTATTAGATTATAAATAGAATATATTATATTTTATTTAAAAGATTTTGCTTTAAATATGGACCATCAGATTAAAGTAAATCAATCTGGACCGTTCATGAGTTAGTTACTATGCAGTCCATTTTTCTATAAATAGAAGCTCATTCCTTCATTATTTTCTTACGAATTCACTGAACTCTAGAGATAAACTATAGAGAGAAAGAAGAAAGTATTCTACTTCACTTCTACTTATATATCCAAAGACTCTTCTTCTTAAGGTAGGGAATATTATTTGTTGTATTCGTAAGGGTGTTATTCTTTCTTATTCATGAAGAGAACTGTTGTTATTCCATTGCTTATTATTACATTGGAATAACTTTGTCTGTGATCTACCCTATACTTGGTGACATTCTTCTATTATTCCGTCTTTACTATTACATTTGGAATATCCCATCACATGCATGCTTTTACGTCGGACTGATTATATCTTTATAATTACATTGGAATATCCTATCTCAGATGCTTTTCTGCCGGACTGGTTTAAATCTTTATTATTATTATGTTGGAATATCTGTGCATGCATTTTACTACCGACCTGATTAAAATCCTTATTAGTATTACTCGTTGGAATAACTTTTATCTGTCGGCATCTGCATGCATGGTGATTTCATTGTTATTCCATTTTTATTATTCTCATTTGGAACATCCTGTCGGTGCGAATTTCGCCTGACCTGGTTCCGTTATTTAGTATTCTGTTGGAATAACCTGT
Organism: Panax ginseng; assembly: GCA_020205605.1. NCBI lineage: Eukaryota > Viridiplantae > Streptophyta > Magnoliopsida > Apiales > Araliaceae > Panax > Panax ginseng. The sequence goes on from CM035136.1 coordinate 72,199,376, forward strand.
CTATCCGAAGTACCACATGCATGGTGATTTCTTTTGTTATTCCATTCTTTATTATACTTAGTTGGTTAAAGTTTTGACTTCTATACTCCATGAAATTAGTAGAATATCCTTGATATTTGCACTTCATCCAGTATCTTTTCATGGAAATATTCTTCTGATCATTCTTGAATTTTACTCTACAAAGCAGTATCATGTTGACAATTTGGACATTAGTAGTTCTTGGACAAATTAATTCTTGAACTTGTTTTATTGAATTCTTATATCATTGTCATCATCCTCATGTTTATATTATGTTGAAAGTCATCTGTGGCACCAGAGTGCATAGATGGACTTAGTATGATTATGACCGAGGATTATTCGATTGTAATCATGGCCGTAATGTTACAAATGATGTGATAAAAGTTCTCATTGACCCGTAGTGCATTGATGGACAGTTGTTGGCATGATCATGACCATTAATGAATACACAAATATTCTTGGCCCGTAGTGCATGGATAATTGTGGTCGTGATACTAAAGAATATCCTTGGCCGTAGTGCAGGGGTGATTCGATGATGTGGAATATTTATTAAGCTGAGTCTCAGCGATAACAGTGATGAAAACCTTTTTAATCATAAAAGATAGTAAATTTAATTTTCTAATTGATTCTTTTAATGGATTGCTTGTTCCGCTGCAGTTAAACTTGATGTCTATTATATTTTATCAGTTTAACATTGTTGGAGACTAATATTAATTTATTCTGCATTATCTTAGTCATAATATTTCTTACTGGGCTAGTTGATCTCACCCTTTCTTTCACTGTTCAATTCAGGAAATGAGAATATAGCTGGGACGAGTCGGGGAACGGAGTGATGGTCCAGAGGATAGCATTAGTAGTCCTCACTATTATGTGAAATAGTTTGATAATAATTATAATGAGGACTCCTTTTGAGTTTGTATAATCTCTAGTAGATAATATTTGTATTCAAACTCACAGTTTATGTTTTGTCGTATTGTACACGACAGTTGTATTAGTAAGTTGTATTTGAATTCTGTACCATGTACACGACACTATTCACCGAAAAATGAAATTTTCTTCTTTTTGTCCAAGATGTCTATTATGATTACTATATTTGATTGTATCCATGTTTTGATCTTTATTTTTGAATTTTTCTTCAAAATTTGTTATTATGGAGTATTATTGAACTTGGATAAAACTGTAATATGAATCCCTAATATTTGTTCTTTTATCTCACTGGATTCATTTTCTTTAATATATTTTTCATCATCCTCAGTCCTAAATGATGATATAACTGAATATCTTTAGCCTGTAGTGCAAAGATGAATGATTACCTAATGAATATCTTTGGCCCGTAGTGCAAAGATGAACATGACCAACTGGTGATACAAATGAATATCTTTGGCCTGTAGTGCAAAGATGAATATTTGATTCAAGATGTATATTGATTGATGTTATAGGGATAAAATATTGATGATGGACTTTTAAATCTTAGAAGATAGTAGAATTCTTTTTCTACTTGACTCTTCTAATGGATTGTTGTTTTCACTGCAGTTGTTGATCTAAAACTTGTTGTCTATTATATTTTATCAGATTTTCCCTGTTGAAGACTAATGATAATTTGTTGTATATTATCTTAGTCATAATATTCTTTGCTGAGCTAGTTGAGCTCACCCTTTTCCTTTTTGTTCCATTGTTCTTCTCAGGAGGAGAGAATTTAGCAGGAACTAGCCGGGGTATGGAGTGATGATTCAAGATAGTTGTTTTAGTAGTCCTCACTATTTTATAAAATAGTGTATCAATAATTGTAATGAGGACTCCTTTTGAGTTTGTATACTCTCTATTAGACAATAGTTGTATTCAAACTCACAGTATATGTGTTATCGTATTTTGCAGGATAATTGTATTACTGAAGTTGTATTTGTTTCTGTACCATGTATTTAATGACTCAGAATGGGTGATGTATACCTATTTTGGGGGCATCACAGTTGGTATCAGAGCTTAGGGATATGATCCCTGGCTAAGATGTGAGACTAGAACTAGGAGGGGAGAGACGGGGAATTCCTTTGCTAGTATGACCTGACTAAGTTTATTTGGTATTTATTTGGTCGGTCAGAGTATAGGGATAATATGTGACATGTTAATTAACCCTTATTTTGTGGTAGTATTTGAGAATGGCAGCTGCAAATACTAACAATGAAGTCAATCAGACCGTGGAGACACCTTTAATCACCACCCAGGGGAATGTGCAACAGGAAGGCAATATTCCTCCTGTAAATAACACTACCGAACAAATGATGAATGATGGGATGTTAAGGAGCTTTTTGCAGTTTATGCAAAATCAGACGAGGGAGACTCGTGCACAAAATACAGGTGGAAGTGATAGAAATGGGCGGCTTGTCACAACCAAGTAGTTCAAAGAGTTGGGACCACCAGAATTTATTGGAAAGCCGGATCCGATCAAGGCGGAAACGTGGGTCAAGAAAATTACCAAGATATTCGATGTCTTGGGATGCACGGAGGAACAGAAGGTTCCATTCGCCACCTTTATGTTCCGCGATGAGGCAGACTACTGGTGGGAGTCTGTGAAGCGTACCCAGCCTGCCGCACTAAACATGTCTTGGGAAACGTTTTACAAACTATTTAATGACAAGTACTTTCTTGAAAGTATTCGTCATATGAAGGAGGTAGAGTTTATCAGACTAGAACAAAACAACATGACGGTATCCCAGTACGAGGCGAAGTTCACAGAGTTATCCAGGTTTGCACCTCATTTGGTCGAGAATGAGGAACGAATGACGAGGATGTTTCTGAGAGGTCTAAAACCCGAGATTCGGCAATATCTTATCTCTCATAAATTTTCTTAATATTCAGATGTTGTAAATAGGGCTCAATTATTAAAGCAAGATAATGAGTATGTTCAAGGCACAAGTCATCGGAGCAATGAAAACCAGTAGGGAGGAAAACATTCGGACAAAAGCGGTAACCACTCTGGTGGTAATCATGACCAAGATAATAGAAGTGGAAATTTCAAGAAGAGAAGGTCATTTAGCTCGATTTTGTCGTATAGTGAAGTCAAGTCTAGCTGGGACGGTGGCACCAAAGGCGGATACGGACAAAACAAAGTTGGTGGTTTTAGGAAGAGCATTTTTCGTAACTTCTCAAAAAGCGAGTGACCCGAATGAAGTTAGCACGGGTTAGTTAATTATAAATTCTTGCAAAGTCTATACCTTAATAGATACCGGTTCTACCCATTCTTTTATCTCTCCTGCTTGTGCTCAACATTTAAACTTAACTCCGAAGAAGTTAGACCTTGACTTATCTGTTGAGACTCCGTTAGGAGAAACTTTCATTACATCTACTATTTATAAATATTGCTTGATTCAAGTTAGTACCATCACATTACCTGCCGATCTTATTTCGTTGAAAATTCTTGCATTTGATGTGATTTTAGGGATTGATTGTGACGCCCCCAAATTCTCTACATTCACTGTAGCCAATTTGGTGCTCACATAAATATTCTATAAGATAATAATTCTTATAAATCCAAGATTCACAGTACTCATAATAAATAGTAGTTCTCGTCAGAACAATCATTGTAACTGAGTACCCTCACTTGGATGTACATGTTCAATATTTTATAGATATTTCTTTCATATCTATAATTCTTATATATATCTGACCTCCATAGTATTAATGTTAGAGTTCTTGGAACTGAGTGAAGCGCTACCTCGATTGCATCGAGACCAATGTCTCATTAATGCTATCATTCGGATATATATAATTCCTATAGACATTTATACACTTTTCTAATTCCATTAGAATGACAACTAAATCTTCGCAAACTAAAATTACATTAAACAAATAATATACTGTTACTATTACATTATAGTTTTCAACAAATATCCATGTCTTAAGCCTTTTTTCCACAATACCGGAACTTCTGGAATATATTCTTTCTATCTGCAAATGAAAAAAAATATTTGCAGGGATGAGCTACAGAAAGCTCAGCAAGTTTTGAACAATAAACGAATGTTATACATATATCAATTCTAAAATAAATGAACATAAAGTTCAGAGTAGTGTCATAAACATATCTTTGAGGTTTATCTCGCCAAACCCATTATTCTACGAGTTCTTTATCAGATCCTATAAACTTAGTAACCCGGGTTAATCCGCTCAACCAAACAAACTAGGAGTATGTATATCATCCTATCTAAATAACCTCCGGTCATTACTATAAATGCCGGCACATGGAACCCGGTCAGTCTATTGCTGCAGATCATAATAGTGTCAGTATATATATATATCGGTACCAAACAAAAATTGGTTTCTCACAAACTATATTTTGATATCAAATCAAACACATTTTTCCATAATAATAACTCATATGACTTGGTTATGTTTGAACAAGAAATCATAATCTATAAATAACAAAAATCATATACACTGTATATCACCAGATCATAACTAATAAATATAAAACTTTCATTTAATAAAATAATTTAAATGAAGCTGGTATTTGCAATATGAGGTTTGCACAAAGTAAAGAAGAACTTGTATTGGAAATATAAAGTTTCACAAAATCTGAAAAAAACTTGCTTTGTATTGTTTATTATTGCTATACAAATCTATTTAACTTCTTTCAAGACTTAATATTAATAATATTGATCTCCAGGTTAGAATAATATCATCATAATGTATTACTTTGAATTACTGTTATAAAATAACCTAAACACATTATCACATAAACCTATCGGTCTATAAGACACATAAGACCTAATGTAAGACCCCGAATTTTATGAAATAAAAGTATTTAATTTTTCTTATAATTACAATTCAGTAAATGGTTAAATTGATAAAAGTTAAAGTTAAGGGTGATATATGAATTTTTTTCTTCAAAATATGCAAGTGGTTATAAAATATTCTTTCTGTCGGGGAATATTCGTTTGGTCGTGGAATATTCTTTTACATTGGGGAATATTAAATGCGACAGACGCAACCATTTGTGGGCCCCATAACGGATAATTGTCGGATGAAGAAAATGACAAATTTGAGTTTTTATAAATAACGGCGTAATCGTTACCGTTAACACTGTTGGAATACCCGGTGGGTAAAGTAAAGTAATACGCGTTGTTGCATAGTAGCACACGGTTTTACGATATTGTTGAATTATTGATTCTTACGTGAAGGCACTACTCAATAATTATTACGGTAATTACTATTCAATATTTTATTGATTCAATAATTCTTTGCGTTGATATTTTATATTCTTGTTGTTTTAATAATTGTCACTACACAATATTTTCCATTATCGAAGCAATAATTCATATTATCTGAATAATATTATTATATAACATTATTGGCAATGTCTAGAAAGTTACATACTAAGGAGAGTTTGGTCACCTAATTGCGGCATGATGAGAGAAATTCTTATTGAAAGCCCCTCTTTCTGAGAAGCTACTGGTTGTCATTATTGTGATTACGTAATATTATTTGTGAATAATTAATTATTGATTTATATGATGAGGAAAATATTCATTTTATGTGGATATAAATGGAGAAAATTTTTAAAGTGACAATTGTTGAAAATTGATATTTTATCTTTTACGATAAAATAATATTTTATTATATTATTATAATATAATAATGATGATATTTTTACAATGAATGTGGGATATATGAGTATATGAGGAGAAAGAGTATTTTTGTTGCATTAAATGATTAACACATGTTTTGTGTGTCGGTGGACCCCATTTCTTGACTAAAATTTGATTATAGCCTGTAAAATCGCCTGTTTGTGGATTTCGGTCAATTTTTGTTTGGAATTTGGAAACACTTTCTTACTGCGTAGTTGTAGAAATTGAATTTCCTATAAAAAGCTTGAGATTAAATTTTTCGATAAAAGGGCTATTTATTATGAATTATTGAAGTTCCGAAGTTCCAAAATAATTAATTTTTTGGAGTTTAAAATATTTTAAATATAAAAAACATTTTTTGTATTGTTGGTGGGTTGTCAAACATGCTGAATTGGATGATTCAAAGGTTGGCGTGAAAATTTAATATATATATTATTAATTTATTAAATTTTTTTCTTTGGTGTTCTAAGCATTTTCCTATAAATAGGGTGCTTAGGTTAGAATTAAAAATCACACCAGAAACTAAAGATTTCTCTCTCTTTCTCTCTCTATATATCGAGCGTATTTTTGTGAGTATTTTAGTATTTCGAGTATTGCTATACGGTGCAAGTTCTTTTAGTACTATATCTAGTATTCCAGTCAGAAGTACTATTCTTTCTGAGGTAAGGGATTGTAAGGGAGATTATTTTCTTCATAAATGATATTATTTCTTCAATATCATTATGCCGAAATATTGGTTTGAATTTTTATCAAATTTGGAACTTTTTCATGTCGGGGTTACTATTCATAAGTTACTATTCACGAGTTACTATTTACGAGTACTATTCATGAAGCATTATGATGTTTTTTTGTGAAATTTCTATCTTTTGGTGTCGAAGTTATTATTCACGTGTCGGCGGCCTATTCACGTATCTGACCTTTATTCACGAATACACTATTCACGTAAAAATTAAATTTTAGTTTTTAAGTCCAAAATATCTATTATGGATACAAGCTTTGATTGTATCCATGTTTTGATCATTCTTGAATTTTACTCCACTATGATTATTTATGAGATATTTTTTTTACATGGAATAGCTGAAGTACGAATCTTTAATATTTATTATTTTGTTTCACTGGATTCGTTATATTTAAAATATTGTTCATCATCCTCAGTCCTAAATGATGATATAACTGAATATCTTTAGCCTGTAGTGCAAAGATGAATGATTTCTGATGAATATCTTTGGCTAGTGTAGTGCGAAGATGAACAAGTGTTTAGATGAACATGACCAACTGATGAATATCTTTGGCCTGTAGTGCAAAGATGACATGTTGTTGAATATCTTTGGCCAGTAGTGCAAAGATGAACTGTTGATGAATATCTTTGGTCCGTAGTGCAAAGATGAATTTATTAGTATGATTATGAACAAGAACTGTGATTTGGTATAACCATGATCTTTGATGTTTTAGGTGATGAAAATTAACTTTGTCCTGGATGAGGAAAGGAATTTAGAACTACAATTACGATTATGAGTTATACACGTGATTGTGGACATGAATTATTGATTAATGTTACAGGGATAAAACATTGTTGATGGACTTTTAACATGGAGAAGATAATAGATTTTATGGTCTATTTGACTCTTCTAATGGATTGCTCGTTCCGCTGCAACTATGGTTGAAAAGTTTTATCATCTACCATATGTTCTAAATCTACGATTTATTCTGTTGAAGGCTATTGATAATTTATTTATCTTTAGTCATGATATTCTTTACTGAGCTAGTTGTGCTCACCCTTTTGCTTCAAAATTCCTTTTAGGTAATAAAAGTGTAGGCATGGAGACAATGAGGAATAACAAGGGAATAGAACGGTGGTCTATAGATGTTGAGGGTGAGGTGAATTTAACTTGGAAGGGTGTTTTGCCACTATCATACAAGATGTCTAATGACATACAACCTCGTGTCATCATAAGACATGGTTGTACTCATCCACTTGCTGAGTATATTTACAAGCACTACCTATATAATCTTGGTGTTTGTTTGGAGTATAATACCCAATTAGAGACAGTGGAGATAATGATATGTCAAGAGAAGACTCACCATTGGGAAGAATATGATAGTAATCTTCTCATTTTTTTTTGGGGTCTTTTAGGTCAACCAAGGATAATTACGTGTGGCCATATGATATCTATCATAACTTATAAGCATGGCCTCCCATGTACGAAAGGTTTCCTTGAGCACTTCCCAAAGATTCTAATTTCTAAAAGCAGTTTTGACTATACCTTTATGTAAGGTGTCATTGTGACGTCTTATCCAAAGTTGGTGTCGAGTTACAATTGGTATATATTTGTATCAAACTCATAGCATATGTGTTGTTGTATTTTGCCGACAATTATTGTAATAAAGTTGTAGTTATTTTACATACCATGTATTTGGCGACTCGAGAATGGGTTGGATGGAATGGACCTATTTTGGGGTTGTCACATTTAGTATCGAGCTTAGGGATATGGTCTCTGGCGGAGATCGGGAATATAACTAGGAGGGAGAGATGAGTAAATCCTTATTAGTGTGTCCTACCTAAGCTTAATTGTTGGTCGGTCATAATATCTGGATATTATGTGATCGTTAATTTGCTTAATTAACCCTTGTTTTATGGCGGTATTTGAGAATGGCGGTTGAGAATGCTAACAATGGAGTGAATGAGGCTGTGGGGATACCTCTAATCACTAACCATGATAATGTGTGATGTCGGACGAAGAAGAAATTAGATATATCCATGTGGTGAGTGAAGAATTGATAGTTGCACCGAAATAGTCGCAGAGGTAATGGTGAGAGTGAGAAGAGGAAGAAGAGGTACACGAGGAGAGTTTATTAGAGGTATTATATGATCAAAATGTAGAATTTCAAAATCCTATTCATGAGTTAGAAGAAGAGAAATTTGAAGAACGATGAGCGATACGTGGAACAAAAGGATGTAACAATTCAAGCTTGTGTTACCCGATATGTGATGCTTGAGCGAAGCATTCTTTGGCGAGTATAAGATGATAAAGATGGAATCGAAATTTGAAAAAGAAAAAAAAAGCGAGCGAGTAAGAATGAGTGATGCATGGGTAAAAGCCACACGACACGTGGATATTGTGGAAAGAGATGTCCGATCTAAGAAGACTAAAATAGATGATATGAATTTCTCTTTTTGAAAAGCAATTGGGAGAACCCAACATCGAGTTTTGAATTACCTGTATGAGGCGGTCAACTGAATTTGATTTGGATCGAAGATTGATGATTCGAGATCATGAATTAGAGTCTGAAGAAGGCGATTGAGGGAGGAATATGCCTATAGAAAAGGATGTTCCAACGGTAGTGATGACGCCAAATGCTGCCCCAGACAAGTCAAAGCCGAGTAGTTCGAGGGATAGCGGTTGTCATGACTTCCCAACAAGTGAGGAACCCAAATGAAGTTATCACGGGAGATGAGCAATGGAGAAATCATGATGACCGGAGATAGAATCTAAATGAAAGCAAGGTATTCTCAACTTTTGAAATACAGTGCGTAAAAATTTGGGGACGAAATTTCATAAGGAGGGGAGATTGTAAGACCTCGAATTTTATGAAATAAAAGTATTCAATTTTTCTTATAATTACAATTTAGTAAATGGTTAAATTGATAAAAGTTAAAGTTAAGGGTGATATATGAATTTTTTTTTCAAAATATGCAAGTGGTTATAAAATATTCTTTACGTAGGGAATATTAGTTTGGTGTGGAATATTCTTTACGTTGGGGAATATTCATACGACGGTGCAACCATTTGTGGGCCCCATAACGGATAACTGTCGGATGAAGAAAATGACAAATTTGAGTTTTTATAAATAACGGCGTAATCGTTCTGAATTAACAACTTTTGGAATACCCGGTGGGTAAAGTAAAAATAATAATTCCGTTGTTGCCGCGATAGCACGATTTTTACGATATTGTTGAATTATTGATTCTTACGTGAAGAAGACACTACTCAATAATTGTTATAGTAATTCTTATTCGATATTTTATTGATTCAATAATTGTTGCGTTGATATTTTATATTCTTTTTGTTTTAATAATTGTCACTTTACGGTATTTTCCATTATCGAAGCAATAATTCATATTATCTGAATAATATTATTATATAACATTATTGGCAATGTCTAGAAAGTTACATCTAAGGAGAGGTTTGGTCACCTAATTTGGCGCCCGATGAGGAGAAATTCTTATTGGAAAGCCCCTCTTTCTCGAGGACACGCTTTGTTTGTCATTATTGTGATTACATAATATTATTTGTGAATAATTAATTATTGATTTATATGATGAGAAAAATATTCATTTTATGTGGATATAAATGGAGAAAATTTTTAAAGTGACAATTGTTGAAAATTGATATTTTATCTTTTACGATAAAATAATATTTTATTATATTATTATAATATAATAATGATGATATTTTTACAATGAATGTGGGATATATGAGTATATGAGGAGAAAGAGTATTTTTGTTGCATTAAATGATTAACATGTTTTTTGTGTTGGTGGACCCATTTCTTGACTAAAATTTGATTATAGCTTTTAAAAATCGCTTCGTTTGTGGATTTGATCAATTTACATTTGGAATTTGGAAACACTTTCTTTTGCAAAGTTGTAGAGAATTGAATTTCCTATAAAAAGCCTTGAGATTCAAATTTTCTGATAAAAAGGCTATTTATTATGAATTATTGAAGTTCAGAAGTTCCAAAATAATTGATTTTTTGGAGTTTAAAATATTTTAAATATAAAAAACATTTTTTGTATTGTTGGTGGGTTGTCAAACATGCTGAATTGGATGATTCAAAGGTTGGCGTGAAAATTTAATATATATATTATTAATTTATTAAATTTTTTTTTTGGTGTTTGGTAAGCATTTTCCTATAAATAGGGTGCTTGGGGTTAGAATTAAAAATCACACGAAAACTAAAGATTTCTCTCTCTTTCTCTCTCTATATATCGAGCGTATTTTTGTGAGTATTTTAGTATTTCGAGTATTGCTATACGGTGCAAGTTCTTTTAGTACTATATCTAGATATTCGATCGAATCTATTCTTTCTTTACGAGGTAAGGGATTGTAAGGAGATTATTTTCTTCATAAATGATATTATTTCTTCAATATCATTATGCCGAAATATTGGTTTGAATTTTTATCAAATTTGGAACTTTTTCATGTCGGGGTTACTATTCATAAGTTACTATTCACGAGTTACTATTTACGAGTACTATTCATGAAGCATGATGATTTTTTTTGTGAAATTTCTATCTTTTGGTGTCGAGTGTCTTATTCGTTATTATTATTCACGATATTCACGACTACTATTCATTCACAAAAATTAAATTTTCGTTTTTCGTCCAAAATATCTATTATGGATACTAGCTTTGATTGTATCCATGTTTTGATCATTCTTGAATTTTACTCCACTATGATTATTTATGAGATATTTTTTTGACATGGAATAGCTGAAGTACGAATCTTTAATATTTATTATTTTGTTTCACTGGATTCGTTATCTTTAAAATATTGTTCATCATCCTCAGTCCTAAATGATGATATAACTGAATATCTTTGGCCTGTAGTGCAAAGATGAATGATTTCTGATGAATATCTTTGGCTAGTAGTGCGAAGATGAACAGGTGTTTAGATGAACATGACCAACTGATGAATATCTTTGGCCTGTAGTGCAAAGATGACATGTTGTTGAATATCTTTGGCCAGTAGTGCAAAGATGAACTATTGATGAATATCTTTGGCGTCAGTAGTAAAGATGAATTTATCGATATGATTATGAACAAGAAGCTGTGATTTGGTATAACCATGATCTTTGATGTTTGGTGATGAAAATTAACTTTGTCTGGATGAGGAAAGGAATTTAGAACTACAATTACGATTATGAGTTATACACGTGATTGTGGACATGAATTATTGATTAATGTTACGAGGATAAAACATTGTTGATGGACTTTTAACATGGAGAAGATAATAGATTTTATGGTCTATTTGACTCTTCTAATGGATTGCTTTCGTTCATTTGCAACTATGGTTGAAAAGTTTTATCATCTACCATATGTTCTAAATCTACGATTTATTCTTGTTGAAGGCTATTGATAATTTATTTATCTTTAGTCATGATATTCTTTCTTGAGCTAGTTGTACTCACCCTTTTGCTTCACAATTCCTTTTAGGTAATAATAAAAGTAGGCATTTGGGACAAGCGGGGAATAACGAGGGAATAGAAGCGGTGGTTTATAGATGTTGAGGTGAGGTGAATTTAACTTGGAAGGGTGTTTTGCCACTATCATACAAGATGTCTAATGACATACAACCTCGTGTCATCATAAGAGCGGTTTATACTCATCCACTTCTTTGAGTATATTTACAAGCACTACCTATATAATCTTGGTGTTTGTTTGGAGTATAATACCCAATTAAAGACGGTGGAGATAATGATATGTCAAGAGAAGACTCACCATTGGGAAGAATATGATAGTAATCTTCTCGTTTTTCTTTAGGGGTCTATTGGGTCAACCAAGGATAATTACGTGGCCATATGATATCTATCATAACTTAGAAGCATGGCCTCCATGTATACGAAGGTTTCCTTGAGCACTTCCCAAAGATTCTAATTTCTAAAAGCAGGTTTTGACTATACCTTTATGTAAGGTGTCATTGTGACGTCTTATCCAAAGTTGGTGTCGAGTTACGATTGGTATATATTTGTATCCAAACTCATAGAATATGTGTTGTTGTATTTTGCACACAATTATTGTAATAAAGTTGTAGTTGTTTTACATACCATGTATTTGGCGACTCGAGAATGGGTTGGATGGAATGGACCTATTTTGGGGTTGTCACATTTGGTATCGAGCTTAGGATATAGTCTCCGGCGGAGATCGGGAATATAACTAGGAGGAGAGATGAGTAAATCCTTCGCTAGTGTGTCCTACCTAAGCTTAATTGTTGGTCGGTCATAATATATGGATATTATGTGATACATTAATTTGCTTAATTAACCCTTGTTTTATGGCAGTATTTGAGAATGACAGCTGAGAATGCTAACAATGGAGTGAATGGGACTGTGGGGATACCTCTAATCACTAACCATGATAATGTGATGTCAAACGAAGAAGAAATTAGATATATCCATGTGGTGAGTGAAGAATTGATAGTTGCACCCGAAATAGTCGCAGAGGTAATAGCTGAGAGTGAGGAAGAAGAGGAAGAAGAGGTACCTGAGGAGAGTTTATTAGAGGTATTATACGATCAAAATGTAGAATTTCAAAATCGTATTCATGAGTTAGAAGAGCAGGCTGAAGAACGACAGGCAGTTGTGGAACAAAAGGATGCAACAATTCAAGCTTGTGTTACCCGATATGTGATGCTTGAATAGAAGCATTCTTTGGCAGAGTGTAAGATGATAAAGATGGAATCTGAGCTGGAAAAAAAAAAACTGAACGAGTAAGAATGAGTGATGGATGGGTAAAAGCCACACGACATGTGGATATTGTGGAAAGAGATGTCCGATCTAAGAAGGCTAAAATAGATGATATGAATTTCTCTTTTTGGAAAGCAATTGGGAGAACCCAACATCGAGTTTTGAATTACCCTGTAAAGAGCGGTCAACCTGAATTCGATATGGATCGAAGATTGATGATTCAGATCATGAATCAGGAGTACGACGAGGCGATTGAGGAGGAATATGCCTATAGAAAAGTATGTTCCAACGGTAGTGATGACGCCAAATCTTTTGAGGCATAAGTCAAAGCCGAGTAGTTCGAGGGATAGCGGTTGTCATGACTTCCTAATAAGTGAGGAACCCAAATGAAGTTATCACGACAGATGAGCAATGGAGAAATCATGATGACCCGGGAGATAGAATCTGAAATGAAAGCAAGGTATTCTCAACTTTTCGAATTACCAGGTACGTAAATTTCGGGGACAAAATTTCATAAGGAGGGGAGATTGTAAGACCCCGAATTTTATGAAATAAAAGTATTCAATTTTTCTTATAATTACAATTCAGTAAATGGTTAAATTGATAAAAGTTAAAGTTAAGGGTGATATATGAATTTTTTTTTCAAAATATGCAAGTGGTTATAAAATATTCTTTCTGTCGGGGAATATTCGTTTGGTCGTGGAATATTCTTTCTGTTGGGGAATATTCGTACGACGGCGCAACCATTTGTGGGCCCCATAACGGATAACTGTCGGATGAAGAAAATGACAAATTTGAGTTTTTATAAATAACGGCGTAATCGTTACCGTTAACACTGTTGGAATACCCGGTGGGTAAAGTAAAGTAATACGCGTTGTTGCACAGTAGCACACGGTTTTACACAGTATTGTTGAATTATTGATTCTTACGTAAGAAGGCACTACTCAATAATTGTTACAGTAATTACTGTTCAGTATTTTATTGATTCAATAATTGTTGCGTTGATATTTTATATTACTGTTGTTTTAATAATTGTCACTACACAGTATTTTTCATTATCGAAGCAATAATTCATATTATCTGAATAATATTATTATATAACATTATTGGCAATATCTAGAAAGTTACGCTACTAAGGAGAGGTTTGGTCACCTAATCAATTGCGGCAAGATGAGGAGAAATTCTTATTGAAAACCCCTCTTTCCTAGAACTACACGTTTGTCATTATTGTGATTCTGTAATATTATTTGTGAATAATTAATTATTGATTTATATGATGAGGAAAATATTCATTTTATGTAGATATAAATGAAGAAAATTTTTAAAGTGACAATTGTTGAAAATTGATATTTTATCTTTTCTAATAAAATAATATTTTATTATATTATTATAATATAATAATGATGATATTTTTACAATGAATGTGGGATATATGAGTATATGAGGAAAAAGAGTATTTTTGTTGCATTAAATGATTAACACATGTTTTGTGTGTCGGTGGACCCCATTTCTTGACTAAAATTTGATTATAGCCTGTAAAATCGCCCGTTTGTGGATTTCGGTCAATTTTTGTTTGGAATTTGGAAACACTTTCTTCTGCATAGTTGTAGAGAATTGAATTTCCTATAAAAAGCTTCGAGATTCGAATTTTCTGATAAAAGGGCTATTTATTATGAATTATTGAAGTTCTGAAATAATTAATTTTTTGGAGTTTAAAATATTTTAAATATAAAAAACAATTCCTTTCAGGTAATAAAAGTGTAGCTGGGACAAGCGGGGAATAACAGGGGAATAGAACGGTAGTTTATAGATGTTGAGGGTGAGGTGAATTTAACTTGGAAGGGTGTTTTGCAACTATTATACAAGATGTCTAATGACATACAACCTCGTACCATCATAAGACAGGGTTGTACTCATTCACTTGCTGAGTATATTTACAAGTACTACCTATATAATCTTGGTGTTTGTTTGGAGTATAATACCCAATTAGAGACAGTGGAGATAATGATATGTCAAGAGAAGACTCACCATTGGGAAGAATATGATAGTAATCTTCTCATTTTTCTTTGGGGTCTATTGGGTCAACCAAGGATAATTCTGTGGCCATATGATATCTATCATAACCTAGAAGCATGGCCTCCCATGTACGAAGGTTTCCTTGAGCACTTCCCAAAGATTCTAATTTCTAAAATAGTTTTTGACTATACCTTTATGTAAGGTGTCATTGTGATGTCTTATCCAAAGTTGGTGTCCAGAGTTACAGTTGGTATATATTTGTATCCAAACTCACAAAGATATGTGTTGTTATATTTTGCACGACAATTGTTGTAATAAAGTTGTAGTTATTTTCTCGTACCATGTATTTGGCGACTTTCGAAATGGGTTGGATGGAATGGACCTATTTTGGGGTTGTCACACTAACCTCAAGTCAAACTATTACAGGTTTGAGTTGAGTTTGATATTATTTTGATGTTTTCAATTGCTAAATCGGATAATTATTGAGCTCAATCCTAAAAAAGACTACGCTTAAATACTTCACAATTATATTAAATAACTTAATTATCGATTAAAACTATTTTTCCTAAATTATAACAATTTATAAATAATTATTACTATTTATCAAAAAAAATTCAATCACTTATAACTTATGTATATAAATTAAATACTACTTTATTCCCTTTATCATTAATATTTATTTATTATTAAATATTAATGAAAATCATACCATTGTATTATAATATATTTATAATATTTCAAAGTATCTTAATACCTTAAAATCATATTTATATGATTTTAAACATTTAAATCCATTGTCCAATAATTGACATTAATATTAAAACATTAATATTTTCATGACAAAATATCAAAAGTATTATTTTATAACTCAAAATATTTTTCTAACCCTTAAATTATTTTTATATAATTTATAAATCATTAATTCTATTTTTCCATAATTTATTTAATATATTTATTAAATAAACTAATTATCATTAATATTAATTAATTAATGAAATTCATCACAAAATATTAAAAATAACTTCAAATATTTTCTAATACCATAATATATTTTTTCATGATTTTTCATGTATTAAAATCATTTTAAATAATTTATTTAATATTATAATTAAATAAATTAAATACCATTTTATATTCTAAAATATTAAATATTTATGAAATATACTCTAAATAATTAAAAACTATTTTCAGACTTTAAAATAATTTTTCAGAATTTATTATGTATTTTTAATAATTAAAAACCATTTAATACTAATTATTTATTAAAAATATTAAATTTGGAAAATAAACTGTCGCTAAAGGGCCCTATAGCGACAGAACTATCGCTATAGGTGTTCTTGGTGTTCTTGAACATAAACCCAGAAATCTTGTCAGAGTAACCGAATTGTAGTATTATTATAGAATTCGGCGCATTGTGTTTTCCTAGATGTCTAGTAAAATTAATTGTAGTATTATTGTAAGACTATAATCTCCAGCAAGATTTATGGCTAAAACATATAAAATCTGTAAGATCTAAGCTCCAGAAAAGATTGTCAAACATGTTCTTGAAATTCTGGGTTTTCCAGAGTTAAAGGTACCTACTTTGAGTCCTTTAATCCTTGTTTTCTAGGCGTGTTTAATGTATTATAATGGTTCCCCAGTGTAAAACCCCAACTTTTTGAATAAAGATGAATTTTCTATGAATATTATTTTTGAATATTATGGAGTGAAATTGATATAATAGTTGTGGGTAATATTTATAAATTTTGTAAAGTACGCAAGTTGTTCTATAATATTCGATTGGTCGGGGAATATTCGTTTTAACAGGGAATATTAGTACAACGGCACAATCATTGGTGGACCCCACAACGGAACTATTGTCGGATTGAGAAAACGAGAAAAATACTTTATGAAAATAACGGCTTTTCACAGATTAATGATTTGAAACACCGTGTTAAAAGTACAAAGAATACGTGTGGTTTGCATAGTAGCACACAAATATTGATTATTGATGCTTACGTGATAAGTCACTCAGTTTTGTTGGTATTATTAATGTAATAATACAAAAAATCTTTTTATATAAAACAGAATACTTTTATAAAGTTATTCAATAATTAGAATATATTATATTTTATTATGCATAGTGTTTGCATAGTGCCTGCATAGTGTTTGTATAGTAAAATCTTTTATAAAGTTATTCGTTTTATTAGATTATAAATAGAATATATTATATTTTATTTAAAAGATTTTGCTTTAAATATGGACCGTCAGATTAAAGTAAATCAATCTGGACCGTTCATGAGTATTCTGTTAGAATATCCTGTCTGTGCGTTTTACGCCGGACCTGATTCCGTCCTTATTAGTATTCTGTTGGAATAACCTGTCTATGTGAAGTATCGCATGCATGGTAATTTTTGTTGTTATTCCATTCTTTATTATTCTGTTGGAACATCCCGTCTTGTCTTAATTTACTTTGACACAGTTTAGATTATTTAGTATTCTGTTGGAATAACTTTGTTTATCGGAACCGCATGCATGGTGATTTCTTTTGTTATTCCATTCTTTATTATACTCGGTTGGTTAAAGTTTTGACTTCTATACTCCATGAAATTAGTATAATATCCTTGATATTTAAACGCTTCATCCAAAGATCTTTTCATGGAAATATTCTTCCGATCATTCTTGAATTTTACCATACAAAAAGAAGGATCATGTTGACAATTGGACATTAGTAGTTCTTGGACAAATTACTTATTGAACTTGTTTTATTGAATTCTTATATCATTGTCATCATCTTCATGTTTATATTATGTTGAAAGTCATCTGTGGCATGTAGTGCATAGATGGACTTGGTATGATTATGACCAAGGATTATTCGGTGTAATCATGACCGTAATGTTACAAATGATGTGGTAAAAGTCTCATCGGCCCGTAGTGCATTGATGGACAGTTGTTGGCATGATCATGACCATTAATGATTACACAAATATTCTTGGCCCGTAGTGCATGGATAATTGTGGTCGTGATACTAAAGAATATCCTTGGCCGTAGTGCAGGGGTGATTCGATGATGTGGAATATTTATTAAAATTTGAGTCTCAATGATAACGATGATGAAAAACCTTTTAATCATAAAAGATAGTAGATTTTATTTTCTACTTGACTCTTTTAATGGATTGCTTGTTCCGCTGCAGTTAAAGTTGATGTCTATTATATTTTATCAGTTTAACATTGTTGGAGACTAATGATAATTTATTCTGCATTATCTTAGTCATAATATTTCTTCTTGGGCTAGTTGAGCTCACCCTTTCTTTCACCTTTCTTTTCTTGAAATATGAATATAGGCGGGACGAGCCTGGGGAACGGAGTGATGGTCCAGAGGATAAGCGTTAGTAGTCCTCACTATTATGTGAAATAGTGTGATAATAATTGTAATGAGGACTCCTTTTGAGTTTGTATAATCTCTAGTAGATAATATTTGTATTCAAACTCACAGGTTTATGTTTTGTCGTATTGTACACGCAATTGTATTAATAAGTTGTATTTGAATTACATACCATGTATCTCAAGCACCCAAGATGGGTGATGTATACCTAATTTTGGGGCGTCACGATTAGTATCAAAGCTTAGGATATGATCCTGGCTAAGATGTGAGACTAGAACTAGGAGGGGAGAGACGGTGAATTCCTTCGCTAGTATGACCTACTTAAATTTATTTGTATTTAAATTGGTTGGTCAGAGTTTAGAGATATTATGTTACATGTCAATTAACCTTTGTTTTGTGGCGATGTCTCAAAATGGCATCTGAAAATGTTGAGAATAGCAATGGAGCACAAGAGACCGCTTGAGTCTCCACATATCAATAATCGTGGAGAATGTGTATCGAAGAAGGCGACAATCCTCATGCAAAACAACAACACCGACCAAATGATGAATGGTGGATTGTTCGGAGGCTTTATGTAATTCATGCAACAAAGAAAGAGAGCAGCCTCTCATCCAAAATTTAAGTGGAAACACTTGAAACTCTCAGGCGGTCACCGCTAAATGCTCAAGGAGTGGGACCACCGGAGTTTAAGGGAGAGCCAAAACCACTTATGGCGGAAGAATGGATAAAGCGAGATCACCAAGATATTTGATGTCTTGGGATGCTCGAGGAGCAAAGGTTCCCTTGCACGCCTTTATGTTATGCGGAGAGAGGCGATTCTTGGTGGAATCGGTAAAAACGACTCAACTGCCGTACTAAAGATGTCTTGGGAGAAGTTCCAAGAGTCATTTCAACGACAAATACTTTCCCGAAAGTATTCATCACATGAAGGAGGTGGAGTTTATCAAATTGGAGCAAAACAATATGACCGTGTGTAATAATACGAGGCAAAATTTATGAGTTATCCTGGGCCGTCCCCACTTGGTGGATAATGAAGAGAGAATGGCGCGAATGTTTTTAAGAAGTTTGAAGCCGGAGATACGTCAACATCTTATTTCTCATAAACTGTGTTTGTATTCAGATGTTGTAAATAGGGCTCAGTTGGTGGACCGCGATAATGACTCAATGCAACCAAAAGAGAGCAGCCGGCAAAATGATAATACCAGTGAGAGCAGTCATCGAAGCGGTGACAACAAGTGTGGAGGGAATCAACAGGCCAGAAATGGTAACCACTTCGGTGGTAATCGGGCCAAAACAATAAGAATGGACATTTCAAGAAGAGAGATTCAACAATGATGGAAAGACGTCAAGACCAAAGACCGTTGTTAAGGAAGGAGAAAGACCACCTATCATATGCTTCAAATGCGGAGGGAGTGACACATCGGTCCAAATTATGCGATGCCAGTCCAAAGCATGCTATAATTGTGGAAGAGAAGGTCACTTAGCTTTGATTTTGTCGTTCATCAAGTCAAATTCAATAGGATGGAGGCACTAAAGGTCATCCCGTAAAAGTCAAAGCCGGTAAGTCTGGGAGAGCGTTGTTGTGACCTCCCGTAAAGCAAGGAACCCGAATGAGGTCATCACGGGTAAGCTTATCATAAACTCTAGCTAAGTCTACACTTTATTTGATACCGGTTCTACCCATTCTTTTATTTCTCCTACTTGCGCCAACGATTAAATTTGACTCGGAGAAATTAGACTTTGACTTATCTGTGGAAACTCCATTGGGAGAAACCTTCATTACATCCACGGTTTATAAGTCTTGTTTGGTTCAAGTTGGTACCCACATTACTACCTCCGTCGATCTTATTGTATTAAAATACTTGCATTTGATGTAATTCTAGGGGATTGATTGGTTAACTACTCATCATGCAAAATTTGATTGTTTTCGTAAGGTTGTTAGCTTTCATATTCCTAATCGACCTATTATGCTAATTCAAGCAACCAAACCATTAAAATCAATCACCGCTTTGTCATCTCAAGCCATAAAGCTATTCGCTTATTGAAAAATGGATGTCAAGCTTTCTTAGCTCATGTCGAGATCTAAACAAAATACGCCGCTTTTGAATAATATTTCTATTGTTAATGAATTTCTGGACGTATTCCCAAGAACTTCCCCGCCTACCCCTAGAGCGTGAAATTGAATTTTATATCGACCTTGAACCCTAGACAAAACCCATTTCTAAATCCCCATATCGAATGGCTCCTATTGAACTTCAGGAGTTAAAAACTCAACTGCAGGAATTGTTAGACATTGACTTTATTCGTCCTAGTACTTCTCCTTGGGGTGCTCCTGTTCTATTCATGAAGAAGAAAGATGGGAGTATGCGACTTTGTATTGATTATCGGGAGTTGAATCATGTCACCATCAAAAATAGGTACCCATTGCCACGTATTGATGACCT
The DNA here is from genome assembly GCA_020205605.1 of Panax ginseng. Taxonomy (NCBI): domain Eukaryota; kingdom Viridiplantae; phylum Streptophyta; class Magnoliopsida; order Apiales; family Araliaceae; genus Panax; species Panax ginseng. The sequence continues at coordinate 72,220,302 of CM035136.1, forward strand.
GTTTGACCAGTTGCAAGGAGCCAAATCCTTTTCAAAGATTGATCTTCGTTCCGGATATCACCAATTGAAGATTCGAACCGATGACATTCCAAAGACGTCTTTCAAAACTCGGTACGGGCATTATGAATTCCTAGTCATGTCCTTTGGATTGACTAATGCTCATGCTGCCTTCATGGATATGATGAACCGAGTATTCAAGGAATATTTGGATCACTTTGTGGTCGTCTTTATTGATGACATCCTCATATATTCCAAAACCCGTGAAGATCATGAGCAACACTTGAGGCTGATACTCCAAAAGCTTCGTGAATATAAGCTTTATTCCAAGTTGAAGAAATGCGAGTTCTGGCTTGAGGAAGTAGCATTCCTTGGGCACGTGGTATCAAGTCATGGAATATCCGTTGACCAAAGAAAGATTGAAGCTATTCAAAGCCGGGAGCAACCTAAATTAGTGATACAAAATATCGTAGCTTTCTCGACTTAGTCAAGGTTATTATCGGAGATTCAGTAGAAGGGTTTTCTCGAATCGCTACTCCACTAACTCAAATTGACTTTTAAAGATACAAAGTTCGGCTGGAGCGAGGAATGTGAGAAGAGTTTTCAAGAACTCAAGAGGAGACTCATTTCAAAGACTGCTTACGACAATACCATCCGGTTCGGAGGGGATTTGTCATCTATAGTGATGCTTCGGGCAAAGGGTTAGGATGTGTTCTCATGCAACATGGGAAAGTCATAGCCTTATGCCTCACGACAACTCAAAGAATATGAGAGGAATTATCCTACTCATGATCTAGAGTTGTCAAATTGTTGTCTTCGCACTAAAGATTTGGAGGCATTACTTGTATGGGGAGAAAGTGGAGATCTTTACGGATCATAAAAGCCTCAAATATTTCTTCACTCAAAAGGAACTCAACATGCGACAACGACGTTAGCTTGAACTATTGAAAGATTATGATCATACTATCCAATACCATCCTGGAAAAGCGAACGTGGTAGCTGACTTATTGAGTAGAAGATCATATGCGGGTACGAGTGCAATATTGTCAACGCAAAGGCCCATTTTGTATGACTTGCAAGGGATGGAGATAGAGATAAAGACTCCAGGGACCCATGTGATGATGGCAAATATACGAGTAGAACCGACTTTAATTGATAAAATTAACGTTGCTCAAGTTACAGATCCGGAGCTGATGCGTATGAGGAAGAAAGTGCAAGAAGGTGCGATGTCGGAAGCAAGAATTAATGAAGAAGGAATACTTCGAGTCAACTCCAGACTTTTTGTTCCTAACGACCCTGATTTAAAGTATAAAATCATGATGGAGGCGCACAACACACCGTTTGCAATCCATCCTGGGAGTACCAAAATGTATCATGATCTTCGACATACATTTTGGTGGGGCAATATGAAGAGTGAGATAGCGCTGTTTATCTCAAGGTGTCTAAATTGTCAATGAGTCAAGGCGGAGCATCAAGTACCAAAAGGTCCATTGCAACCACTTGAAATTCCAGAATGGAAGTGGGAGCACATTACCATGGATTTCGTTACTGGTCTTCCCAAAGTTTCTCAAGGCATAGATGCGATTAGGGTCATTGTTGATAGATTGACCAAGTCTGCTCATTTCTTACCGATACGAGAAACTTATACACTTGAACGTCTTACTCGTATGTACATAAACGAGGTTGTAAGATTGCATGGTATGCCAATATCCATAGTTTCTGATCGAGACCCAAGATTCACTTCGCGATTTTGGGTTAGTTTGCAAAAAGCTATGGGCACAGATTTATGATTTAGCTCAAAGATATCATCCTCGCATTTGACCAGGACAATGGAGAGGACTATTAAAACTCTTGAAGATCTATTAAGACTCTGTGTCCTTGATTTCAAGGGAAGTTGGGACAAGTTCTTACCATTGGTGGAGTTTTCCTATAACAACAATTATTAAGCAAGTATTGGCATGGCTCCATTCGAAGCGTTGTATGGAAGAAAGTATCGTTCTCCAGTATGCTGGGATGAGGTGGATGAAGCAACGTTGTTGGGACCAGAGTTGGTACGTATGACTACGGAAAAGATTCAAACGATCCGACAACGATATATAAACCTACAAGATCGACAAAAGAGTTATCTTGATCTTCATCGAAAAGGACGTGGAATTCGATATAGAGATCATGTGTTATTACGTGTTGCTCCATGGAAAGGAGTTACGAGATTTGGAAAGAGAAAAAGCTCAATCCTTGATTCATCTACCCATTTTTAATCCTTGATCGAGTAGGAACTGTGGCTATATAGACTCGCTTTTACCGCCAAGTATGTCTCGTGTTCATAACGTTTTTCACATATCCATGTTACATAAATATGTGGAAGACCCGAACCACATTATTGAGTTGGAACCGGACGAAATAGTGGAAGATTTGACGTATGAAGAGGTTCTTGTTTAAATCTTGGATAAGAAAGGAACATATTCTACGCACCAAGGTTATACCTCAAGTCAAAGTTTTGTGGAGAAACCACGATGTTGAGGAAATGACTTGGGAGTTAGAATCTGAAATGAAATCAAGGTATCCTTACCTCTTCGACATACCAGGTACGTACCCTAATTTCGAGGGCGAAATTTCATAAGAAGGGGAGATTGTAAAACCCCAACTTTTTGAATAAAGATGAATTTTCTATGAATATTATGGAGTGAAATTGATATAATAGTTGTGGGTAATATTTATAAATTTTGCAAAGTACGCAAGTTGTTATATAATATTCGATTGGTCGGGAAATATTCGTTTTAACAGGGAATATTAGTACAACGAAACAATCATTGGTGGACCCCTATAACGGAATTATTGTTTAATTGAGAAAACGACAAAAATACTTTATAAAAAATAACTACGGAAGTTTTACCATTAACTGCTGAAACACCGGTTAGCAAGTGCAAGAATACGCGTGGTTGCATAGTAGCACACGGTATTGATTATTGATGCTTACGTGATAAGTCACTCAGTTTTGTTGGTATTATTAATGTAATAATACAGAAAATCTTTTTATATAAAATGTAATACTTTTATAAAGTTATTCAATAATTAGAATATATTATATTTTATTATGCATAGTGTTTGCAGATAGTGCTGCGATAGTGTTTGCATAGTAAAATCATTATAAAGTTATTCGCTTTTATTAGATTATAAATAGAATATATTATATTTTATTTAAAAGATTTTTCTTTAAATATGGACCGTCAGATTAAAGTAAATCAATCTGGACCGTTCATGAGTTAGTTACTATGTAGTCCATTTTTCTATAAATAGAAGCTCATTCCTTCATTATTTTCTTACGAATTCACTGAAACTCTAGACAGAGAAAATTATAGAGAGAAAGAAGAAAAGATTTCTGCTACTTAACTACTCTTATATTCAGTTCTTTTACGGTAAGGGGTGTTATTCTTTCTTATTCATGAAGAGAACTGTTGTTATTCCATTGCTTATTATTTTGTTGGAATAACCTGTATACGCGATCTACCCTATACTTGGTGACATTCTTCTATTATTCCGTCTTTACTATTCTCATTGGAATATCCGTTCAGGCATTTTATGCCTGGACCGATTCCGTCTTTATTATTCTCCGTTGGAATATCCTCACATCATATGCTTTTTCTGTGGGACCGGTTCCGCCTCTTTATTATTATTCTGTTGGAATATCATGTTTGTGCGTTTTACGCCGGACCTGATTCCGTCCTTATTAGTATTCTGTTGGAATAACCTGTCTATGTGAAGTATCGCATGCATGGTAATTTTTGTTGTTATTCCATTCTTTATTATTCTGTTGGAACATCCTATCGGTGCGAATTTCGCCTGACCTGGTTTCGTTATTTAGTATTCTGTTGGAATAACCTGTTTATGCGAAGTACCGCATGCATGGTGATTTCTTTTGTTATTCCATTCTTTATTATACTCAGTTGGTTAAAGTTTTGACTTCTATACTCCATGAAATTAGTATAATATCCTTGATATTTGCGCTTCATCCAGTATCTTTTCATGGAAATATTCTTCTGATCATTCTTGAATTTTACCATACAAAGAAGGATCATGTTGACAATTTGGACATTAGTAGTTCTTGGACAAATTACTTATTGAACTTGTTTTATTGAATTCTTATATCATTGTCATCATCTTCATGTTTATATTATGTTGAAAGTCATCTGTGGCATGTAGTGCATAGATGGACTTGGTATGATTATGACCAAGGATTATTCGGTGTAATCATGACCGTAATGTTACAAATGATGTGGTAAAAGTCCCATCGGCCCGTAGTGCATTGATGGACAGTTGTTGGCATGATCATGACCATTAATGAATACACAAATATTCTTGGCCCGTAGTGCATGGATAATTGTGGTCGTGATACTAAAGAATATCATCGTAGTAAGTGTGCGAGTGATTCGATGATGTGGAATATTTATTAAAATTTGAGTCTCAAATATAATAATGATGAAAACCTTTTTAATCATAAAAGATAGTAGATTTTATTTTCTACTTGACTCTTTTAATGGATTACTTGTTCCGCTGCAGTTAAAGTTGATTTCTATTATATTTTATCAGTTTAACATTGTTGGAGACTAATGATAATTTATTCTTCATTATCTTAGTCATAATATTTTTTACTAGGCTAGTTGAGCTCACCCTTTCTTTCACTGTTCTCTTCAAGAAATGAGAATATAGCTGGGACGAGTCGGGGAATAGAGTGATGGTCCAGAGGATAGCATTAGTAGTCCTCACTATTCTATGAAATAGTGTGATAATAATTGTAATGAGGACTCCTTTTGAGTTTGTATAATCTCTAGTAGATAATATTTATATTCAAACTCACAGTTTATGTTTTATCGTATTGTACACGACAGTTGTAATAGTAAGTTGTATTTGAATTCTGTACCATGTGTCTAACGACCCAAGATGGGTGATATATACCTAATTTTGGGGGCGTCACACCCAGTGTAGTAGAGATGTTAAAGAACAATAATAAATCATCATTTCATCATAACAACATCACACATGGCAGATCAAATCGGGTCAAACTCTTGTCAGAAGCTGTTCTTGAGCGAATTCTGGGTTTTCCAGATTTCGTTCAAGACAGTTGGTCAACGCTACTTTGACCGTGATTATCCTTGATTCTATGTATTTTCTGGGTGAGCTAAAGGTCTTATGGTGTAGTCCTTATACCAGACTACAACATAAGAACAACAATCGGGCCAAAATAACAAACAACAGAAAGATCAGAGGGTCTAAAATTGCTTGGACTTTCTCGAAAAATGCAAAATTTGCCTAGATTTACTTTTTTTGGTCAATCAACCCACTTTGACACTCATAACTTGAGATCTAGACATGGTATGTATGTGATTCAACTTCTAGTGTACTCTCCTCATGGCAAAGAATATGTCTATAACTTCAAACACAACATATAATTAACAGGTTGAGATCTATGAGCTCTAACATTGGCTTATCAGACAACAAAATTAGGGTTCTAAGACAGTTCTAAACTTGATTTTCTAACACCTAGATGTTATGAATCCTTGATATAACATCTTGGATCACTCAATAACATCCTTATACACTACTTTAACAAACAAATAACAACATATAACATCAAATCATAGATTTACAAGAATTAGGGTTTATACCTTTTCTAACTTTGATTTTTAATTTCTGTCCTTTGATCTGTTTCTTGGAAGGCTGAGAGATGATAATGGTTTTGTTTCTCACTCTTTATCACTCTAAGTTTCAAAAATATAGAGAGAGAATGCTCTTAGATAAAATGATAAACTAAGGTAAGATTTTCTTTACTTTAAATCTCATAGATTTTGATTCATGTATCTAATGTTGCTAGGTGGCAATAAAAATCAGATCTTGGAAAGATATTAAGACACATGGGATAAATAAGTGATGATGACTCACAAGATTTTACAAATCTTTTGCTTAAGTTTTAAGAAAAAGGGTATTTCGATCATCGCATTCACTAAGGGCAATTTGGTCTTTTCCTCTACAAGTTGAAGGGTATTTTAGACATTTCACATTTATCCCATAACATTTAACACTTAGGTATTTATACTTAGCTTTTGAATTCCCAATTAAGGGTTTTGAATATCTGAATTAGGGTTTTAGATTCCCAGAACAAAAATTAGGGTTTACCAGTTAAGGTTTGCTACTTCTCACTTAATTTCCCTGATAAATTTTATACATAATTTACATCTACATACTTATGATAATATTTAATACTACGAACTCTTAGTGTTACCCCTAATTAGGGTTAGGGTTCGTTTCTCAGGATTTAGGGTTTCTAAATTGAAAATTAGGGTTATCCGACATTCGATTAAGGTTTCTAATCCCTTATTAGAGTTTACTAAGTTTATACCCTATCTGATCAATCATTGATCATCAATTCTATATTGTACAAACACATATTCATCAATACAATTTTTATAACTGTATTTTCTACCGAATCCCTATCCGGACTTAAGGTTAGAGTTTCTATTCTCTATTAAGCACAACTCTACTCATATTTCTTAGTCAATACAGAAATTATCCACCTCTCTAGACTTATATCACAAATACTTAATACAATATTGATAATCAAAATAACTATTAAATAAATAATAATAATAAAAAATTTATTCGTAAAATTTCGGATCCTCACATTCTCCCCTCCTTATAAGGATTCCGTCCACGGAATCATCATTACTGTATACTTACTTTTATGTCTTATTGTTAGGCCTTTATTCCACCATTAATTTCTTTTATGAATAAAAACAATTCTTGAGCCCCCGCCTAAGTTTTATTTAACTTATTTTGGCCCACAATTTCCTTAGGAAACATATTTCCATATCCACACATTTAATACAAAAATTAAGATAATAAAAATTTTGAATTAATATATTCTCCCCTCCTTATAAGATTCTATATTACGAATCCTGATCCATTCTTTATTCAAAAGTTTATATAAAATGCATCAATAGACTTCACCATTGTATATAAATTTAATCGTTAAACACATAGAACATTTAACACACATAACATTTATTTCTTCATGTCCTTATTTATCGTGTACCACGACTATTTGTCAAGTTATAAACGTAATCACTATTTATCCTTATCTTACTAGAACTCAAATTTCTCCTTCAACATTAATTCTAATTTCGTCCCTGTTTAACTATAACACTCTTTGACTTATTGTCTTATATTTTATACCCTTGGTATTCTAACCATAGAATTTTACCAAATTGTAACCTTCATGGTTCAATCACTACATCTCACAATGCTACTTATCTGTTTGTAATCGAACAAAGAAAATCTGGCTTCGGAGTCTTCCCTCTTATTAATTTGTCTCAAATTCTTTCTTTATATCTTATCTTCTCATCTCTATCTATTATCTTATTCAAGATTTATCTTCTTTCTTATAACCATTTCCTATAACTAACGCTTCTGAATACAGTTAGCTGAACTCTTATCTAAATCTTAAATTTATTAAATTCTTTTATCAGTACCTCGTTGTTTCATTTAACTTTTAATATTATTTGTTAAATGTTTCCCCCTTTATACGTTTCAAATCCAGATACTACTTATACTTATGGTAATCAATTATACCTCTTATTTTTAGATACAACTAATTCATTTCTTTGTTTGAATTACTTTATCATACTAATAATAATAATATTTTTAAATCATTTCTTTATTTCTCAATTTATCTCTAACTTTCTTCACTTCAGATTATTTATCCTAATGGTTTATTTAAGCAAATTCTTTGACTATGGTTGTCAAATTCACCACAAATCCTAAATTTTTGATATAAAGTAACCTTAATCATTTTCACCTCCTTTCCTACTGACTCTTCCTCCTTTATAAATTTCTTCTTGACCAGAAGAATACTATTAGCAACATCATCTTTTATTATTAAGACTAAAATTCTATTTAAATCTTTTATAGTATATTTTGAAATATTTTTTAGACTTATCATTAACTCATGTTCTACTATAATTTATCATATATGATGCATAACTCTCTCCGTTTTACCTAACAATTTGTAAATACCTTCCCAATTTGAAATATATTATATATCAACAAGTTCCACAAAGTACATATCAATTCACCTTACCAATACTATTACATAATGTACATATCCCTAAATCATAGACCAAAAGATAAAATCTATTTATCTTTACCGAACTTATACAAAAGTTGTAACCACTACCATACATATAGATGTATTCACATATACATTTCAAAATACTATCCTAACATTCTTACTATTTCAAATATCAAAAAACCTAGCTATCATCTTAGACGTTTCTGCTCCCTTCACCTGTTGGTTTGGATATGAGATTTTGATTCCCCTTTAGGTTAAGATTTTTGGGTTTTGGACAAAATTTTGCAATATGTCCCTCCACCTCGCAATTGAAACACTTAATCCCGATGATCTTATTGTTCCTACTATGCTTCTGCCGTGGGCATCTATTTGAATAATGTCCAATATTTCCACAAGTAAAACATTGAGTTCCTCGAAATATACATATCCCTCTGTGCTTCTTCTTACAAATACGAAAACCTTAATTTCTTTTATTGGTGCTACTATGTCCTTTTTTCCCAGAGTTATTTGAAGAATTTACATCCCTCTTCCTTTTATGATCTCCCTTCGTTTGACATTGTCTTAATACTTCATTTCCTGATTCCTTAGTCCTCTTCAATTCTGATGGTCCCACTAATTTAAAGTCCAAGGTAATCCTTAAAGTATTAGGTTCAACTTCTGGTGGATTCCCTGACCTCCATCGTGAAGCGTCTAGTAACACTTTTACCAACTATTGGGTTGGGTTTGTCTCTATCTGGTTTCCGTCGATCTCTGTTGGTGATCCTCCTTGTGATGCCATTTATCTAAAGATACCAAATAACTAAGTATAAGTACGAAAATCATTTCAATTTGACAAACAACAGGGTGTATATATTTAATTACATTCTATATACTCCAAGAAAATTGACCAACTAATTCTTATACTAATAACACCATACTATTACAAACTACAACTCCTCTATTACCCTCTGTTCTCCTTAACCTCTCATGCTCTTCATTCCCTTCTCTTTACTTAACCTTGATACTATCGATCACCCCTTTTGTGGATATTCAAAATTTCTCCAGCGTCTACTTAAAATCTATACAATATCTTCTCCTTTTAATGTTACTCCAATTTCCTTTCTTTCATCTTCTGTTGTCCCTCTTTACGCTCTATATGAGTTTTATAAAACTTCAATCTCCTCTTCACTTATCTCTAACTTCGTACTCTTCATGACATTCTCTAAATCTACCAAAGATTTGTCTTTTATAGCTTCAACTACTTAGTTTTAAACTACTCCCCTTGATACTTCTCTATTCTATCTTTCAAAACATTCTTCATTACTACAACTTATTATGGTTCAATTACTACCTCGTAAAAACAATCACTCTCTTTCTATTAGTATACACTTAACTCCTTTATTTACCAAACATATCAATTCAATATCATTAACTTATAAAAAATTCTATTCCTCCAACTTCGGCTGATGAATTTCCTTAATTCATCTCCTACACACTTATCTTTAGTTTATCTCTTTATTACTGCTCTCTTCCTGATACTAAGTCTATTATTGTCTTCACAATAGTTTCTAAACTCCTTGTCATCTCTAACTCCAAATCTCACTCTGCCAATTCACCATCTTAAATATCTTCATATATTACAAAGACCTATTTGTTTCTTACAACTTCCTTTCATTTTAGACATGCCTAATATCTCCAAAATATTTCCACAGAATGAGTATCTAACTCATTCTCTATCTCTAAATTTATCACCTTATTACCTTCATTACAAACTCTCAGGTCATATCCTAAGGTATTCCTACCCTAGTTCTATAACCTATAGCTCTGATACAAAATTGTGACGCCCCCAAATTCTCTACATTCACTGTAGCCAATTTGGTGCTCACGTAAATATTCTATAAGATAATAATTCTTATAAATCCAAGATTCACAAAGACTCATAATAAATAGTAGTTCTCGCCGTACAATCATTGAATCGAGTACCCTCACTTGGATGTACAGTGTTCAAGATCTTATAGATATTTCTTCCATATCTATAATTCTTATATATATCCGACCTCCATAGTATTAATGTTAGAGTTCTTGGGCCCGAGAGTGAAGCGCCACCTCGATTGCATCGTAGAGACCAATGTCTGTTAATGCTATCATTCGGATATATATAATTCCTATAGACATCGTATACACTTTTCTAATTCCATTAGAATGATAACTAAATAATGTGTAAACTAAAATTACATTAAACAAATAATATACTGTTACTATTACATTATAGTTTTCAACAAATATCCATGTCTTAAGCCTTTTTTCCACAATACCGGAACTTCTGGAATATATTCTTTCTATCTGCAAATGAAGAAAATATTTGCGGGGATGAGCTATGTAAAGCTCAAAGAAGTTTTGAACAATAAACGGATGTTATATATATATCAATTCTAAAATAAATGAACATAAAGTTCGAGTAGTGTCCATAAACATATAATGAGGTTTTATCATTGAAAACCTCACACATTTCGAGTTCTTTGTGGGTCTACCCCTATAGACTTAGTAACCCAAGTTAATCCGCTCAACCAAACAAACTAGGAGTATGCATATCATCCTATCTAAATAACCTCCGGTCATTACTATAAATGCCGGCACATGGAACCCAGTCAGTCTATTGCTGCCGATCATAATAGTGTCAGTATATATATCGGTACCAAACAAAATTGGTTTCTCACAAACTATATTTTGATATCAAATCAAACACATTTTTCCATAATAGTAACTCATATGACTTGGTTATGTTTGAACAAGAAATCATAACCTATAAATAACAAAAATCATATACACTGTATATCACCATATCATAACTAATAAATATAAAACTTTCATTTAATAAAATAATTTAAATGAAGCTGGCATTTGCAATATGAGGTTTGCACAAAGTAAAGAAGAACTTGCATTGGAAATATAAAGTTTCACAAAGTTCGGAAAAACTTGCCTGTATTGTCGACTATTGCTATACAGTCTATTTAACTTCTTCTGAAGACCTAATATTAATAATATTGATCTCTAAGTTAGAATAATATCATCACAATGTATTACTTTGAATTACTGTTATAAAATAACCTAAACACATTATCACATAATCCTATCGGTCTATAAGACACATAAGACCTAACCTCAAGTCAAACTATTACAGTTTGAGTTGAGTTTGATACTATTTTGACAATGACCCGATTGCCTAATCGGATAATTATTGAGCTTCACATTACAATTATTCAAACACTATTTTACAAAAATAGTGAGGACTGCTAAAACATCTTTCTAGAACCATCACTCCATACCCCAACTAGATCCTGCTATGTTCTCACCTCCTGAGAAGAAAAATGGAACAAAAAGGAAAGGGTGAGCTCAACTAGCCCAGTAAAGAATATTATGACTAAGATAATATACAACAGTTTATCATTAGTCTTCAACAGGGAGAAATCTGATAAAATATAATAGACAACAAGTTTTAGATCAACAACAAGCTGCGGTGAAATTGACAATCCATTAGAAGAGTCAAGTAGAGAATGAGTTCTACTATCTTCTAAGATTTAAAAGTCCATCATCAATATTTTATCCCTGTAACAACAATCAATATACATCTTTAATCAATATTCATCTTTGCATTATAGGCCAAAGATATTCATTTGTATCACCAGTTGGTCATGTTCATCTCAACACCTGTTCATCTTTGTACTACGGGCCAAAGATATTCATTAGTAAATCATTCATCTTTGCACTACAGGCCAAAGATATTCAGTAATATCATCATTTAGGATTGAGGATGATGAAAAATATTTTAAAGAAAACGAATCCAGTGAGACAGAAGGATAAATAGTAGGAATTCGTATAACAGTTTATCCAAGATCAATAATACTCCATAATAACCAATTTTGAAGCAAAATTCAAGAATAAAGATCAAAACATGGATACAATCAAAGATAGTAACCATAATAGACATCTTGGACAAAAAGGAGAAAATTTCATTTTTCGATGAATAGTGTCGTATTCGTGAATAGTGTCGTATACGTGAATAGTGTTGTATACGTGTAGACACTCGAAATTTTATGTACTACTGTTACTAACATTGCAAGAAGACAGATTCGTCTTTTAAGAGAGAACCCTGAAAGCCAATCCAAATCCATACCGGATACTACCGGAAGTGCAGCATCAACCCTTGATCGGAATCTGGGAGTAACGGTTTCAACCTTGGATCTAACCCCGAGACCTGCAGATACAATACCGGAACACACACCGGAGAAGACAGATTAATCTCGGAGATAACCCCGAGGTATCCAGTCTCAGTCCCAACCATGGGAATAGCCACCAACCTTGGTGATAACCCCAGAAATGCTTGTTTCAAATGCCATCGACTTCAATCTCGGCCTTACAACGAGACTCATACCTTTGTACCAACCCGCAATAACATCGGAAAAGACAGTACACCCTCAAAGATGACAATGAGGACCTTCAACAAATGCAAAGCAGTCTAATCTCGGTGAAGTCCGAGCAACGTCTACTTATCGGCCCAATCCGGCAAGAATAATTTGGTGAGGGCAACATCGCCATCTCGTCCAACACGATGCCACGCCTCTCGCCTCTACGCAACAATGTTCCACAAGGCTAACCAATCCCGAGTGACTATTGTGCGGGTAACGGATGAAAGTTGAAGCTTGAAGACCGGGAGGGCATCGTCCCATCTTCAAAGACTTCGTACAAACTCTAATCCCATGCCATCGTCTAACTCTCGACAAACCATGGGTCCAAAATTGGTCCCGAATACCTCAAAGCGGATGCCCTGGATTGCACTTCTCAAAATCTGAGTGGACATTACAAAGGTGCTTGAGTGCACGTGCCGAGACAACCCGGGCAAACAAAGCCCAAGGGACGACCCGCCTCTGGTACACTGCATACCGGCCGCGCAGTACACCTGCACACCTTTTGCCTATAAATAAGAGGCTTGGGGTGCTGATTTCTAAAGAGAAAAAGATGGGAAACCCTCGCACAATTTGCTCGCACTCACTTGCCATACAATTATATTTTCTCACTTTCAAACACCTATGAGCTCATATATAGCCTCTTTTGTACCCACAAAACCAGTGTTTACCCACTCTAAAGATATAGAAGCCCTTTTATCACCAAATTTGTAAGCCTTCTCACACACTTTAGAGTCTTTCTCTTCATCTTTGCACACACCCTTCTACACGTTGAGAGTCGTGTTGCTTGCTTTTGCCTTTAACTTGGTCTAAGTGGTTTCATTCCAATCTGTATATATTATATATATATATATATATTTATATATATATATTGACTAACATTATTGAGTTATGCCTCAATTGAGCCTAGACTTGATGCCGAGCGTTTATCGCTTTAATATATATATATATATATTATATATATTAACTGCATGCATCGAATTTGTTCGATGAGCCTGACTTGGCCTAGTATGCGTATACTTATATATATATATATATATATATATATATATATATATATATATATATAAACGTGGGTGAACTATATTCGATGAGCCTAGATTTTACATCCAAGACGTTTATTGCTTATATATATATATATATATATATATATATATATATATATATTTATTTATTTTGTCCCCGCCTGAGTTTCCTTATATTGGCGAGTTGATTGCTTTTACAACTTTCTTTTACATTTCATCCCTCGCCGAGTTTACTTATTGGCGATTGGCCGTATGTTATAGCTTTTAACAACTTTATTTACATTTCGATCCCCATGGAGGTGCTTCGTGGTTGGTGATCATGTCTATATATATATATATATATATATATATATATATATATATATATATATATATATTACCGCTTTTATATATATATACTTGCTTATTGCTTTTATACAAATTGCAATATTCTGTGCGCTTAGGAATCATGTGATCACAGATTCATCCCATTGGATTTAGATTCGGTTCCCATGATGGACATTTTCAGCTGTAAGCAGCTTGTAAATTATTCTGCGATGTCTCAGATTTCCTCGATGGTTTCCATACCCACGAGGAAGTCGACATTATTTTTTTTGGATATATTATTTTTCATACGGATGCCTCGCGATCCAAATCAAATAAAACCAACTCAACCGCTCACTTAATAAAATGGAAGTGTAAAAGGTCTCAATTCTATTGAGCATCGTGGTTTGAAAAACCTCTTTTATAAAACATCATTGCCATATCTTGCTAAAAAATTGAATTTTTACATAAATTCAAACCACAATGTATATAGGTTCGAACGAGGCCTCGCACAACTTTCATATAATAGCACATTGACCCACACACACACAGACACACTCAGATAATAGTTTCTTGAAAAGAGGCGGTCACCGTGGTAACACGGATGTCGGGGGGTGCCTAACACCTTCCCCCCGCATAACTAAGTCGCCGGACCCTAAATGAATCTAGGTTTCACCGACCAGTATATCATTGTCACATCACTGGGTCATTGTGCAAACCTTTTCTCGATTGTGTTGGTACAACCATTTAAAAACCAATCTGGCGACTCTTAACAGTCCCATCGTCGACATTATACATGTCGGACCTTTTTCATTTGTTTTTTCAAACAAATCTCACCTAAAATGAGAACACCAAAGAACAAGTAACGGAAAGGACACCCAAAAAATCCAGACGTCGGCGGTGGCGACTCTCATTGGGACTCCAAAGAAGAGGACTTAAGCCACTACTACAATCTTTTCAAAATCATTATATGCTTGTGTGTGATGTTGCATTTACATTGGATGAATGTGTACGAATGCATGTCTTGTTTGAGCTTAGTGCTTCGTGATCATATCTGCGTGTGATGTTAGTGCTTCCCACTATAAACTTCTTATGATATTTGTGCTTCATACATGTCATCATTTCATACTGTGAGAGAGACGCGATGTATGTGAATGTATGTTGTATGGTCCCTCCACCGGAGGCTATCCCATCTGTGTTTGATTCTTTGGACTCGTGAGAAGACTAATTCTCCGAGGCTCGGAAAAACACCACCCAAATTGCTTCCAGTTGAAAGACCGGATTAACTTCCCGCCTAGTAGATTGCGATGATTTGGGAATTATGGGAACAACCTTCTTCGATAAACCCAAACGGTCCATAAAAATTACTTGAAAGAGGAAGATGTTTCCACGATACTACAGGACACAAAAGGCAATCAAAGTATGCCCATTCAAAGGAGAAACTACACTCCCTTCCCAAAGACAAATCAAACCCTCCAAAGACAAAAAGGTGGAGAAGTCAAATGCCATCGAGTGTTTACACCCTTAGGGGATACCCTCGAGAACATTCTTAATCTTCTGACAACACAGAAGAAAATTACGCATCTTCTCCCACCAGCTAGCCCTAATGGACGAGTTTTCAATGCTACTAAGAAATGTGCTTATCATGCCGGGGCACCTGGACATGATACTCAGGATTGTTGGGCCTTGAAACACAAGATATAGGACCTAATAGATAATGGAGAGGTCGTAGTCACCAAACCCGATCAACCTCATGTACAAGACAACCCTCTTCCTCAACACAAAGAAGAAGAGGTCAGCATGATTAATTGAGCAAATGCACGAGTTCCAACTTCAAATTAACCGTGATTCCCCAGCACCATCAAAGACGATGATGACATATGGGATTCTGCTAAGTTCCAGTTCATAATGGAACGAAAGATGAAAGCTCTCGGCAAACAAATTGAGCAATTGGCGGGCCGTGACTTATCGAAGATCAAGTGACTCGACAATTAATCAGCCAGGAGCATGCCAGTCTCCTACCAATCGTCATGAATATTCCCTCGTCACTTTCCGAAAATGAAATGCTGGAAGACAAAGTGACGAAGAGAGCAAATGCCAAATCCCGTCGGGATTTCGCCAAAAAACGGGAATTCACCTATTTGGGCCAACCCATGGAGGAAATCCTTCACATGTTAATCAATGAAGGAAGGATCAGTTCCCTTCTACCTATAATCAACCCCCGTTCGGGATGGTACAACTCTGATGGAGTATGTCAATACCACTCCCAGTCTCACGTTCACAGCACAGAAGAATGCTGGGCACTCCGCCACCTTATTCAAAATCTAATCGACAAAGGTGTATCGCGCTATGGAATAACGACACCGTGTTACGTGCAAGTGAGAATGCAGGCCCTACTAAGTGGAAAAGTGTGGTAGCAGTTATATCTACTGAAGTTGAAGGGATGAATACTTTGCTCACAACACCGATAATTCAGCTCAAAGGAGGAAATAATCCTTTGAAAGTGGCCGCTCCCGAGCCAATCAACTTGCCATGCAGAGCACAATATCCTATTGTTAGCTTGCGCAAGGTTCCGTGGAATTATGGAGAAGGTGAAGGATCCACCTCACATACCACTGCTGCAGTGTCGAAGGAAAATCCACTGTATATTCCCCATCGGGTGATGAACCCCACCACCAAATCAAAGGGGAAAATACCCATGGAGAAGATTGAAAAATTCCTCCGCGCTGTGGGTCATAACGAAGCCTCGGTGGTTTTAAGCTTAAAGGAAGCTCCACCACAAATATCAATTTTGGACTTGGTCCTAACCTCTGAGAATCACCGGAAGGTCTTGTTAAAGGTTCTAGAAGAAGCCTATCTCCCACATCGCGTGGATACGGAAAAGTTTCAACACATGGTTGATCACATTTTCAACAACAATGTGATATCCTTCATCGATGATGACATACCATCCGGCGGGGACCGATCATTGCAAACCGTCAGACATTGCGGTCTTATCCTCCTGGATATATGGTGGTCGGAGTATTAATAGATGGAGGTTCCTCTCTCAATATCCGCCCATATGCCACTTTGGTGAAGATGAATATCAATCTCAATCGAATTCGAGTAGCCATACTATCATCAAAGCTTTTGATGGAGCCCGCAGAATTCCTTGGAGTAATTGAGTCGCCAATCTAAATTGGCCCTCATACATTCTCACGTGATCCTTCCATGTGCTCAAGATAGATTCGGATACAACCCGCTCTTGGGACGACCATGGATCCACATGGCAAAGGCGCCCCTCCACCCTTCACCAACAATTGAAGTACATTATCAACAATAGCTCGGTCACGGCCAACGCCGAACCGTAGATTCCTCAAAGACGGGACATTTCGCTCATCAATGCCAATGCGCACGTAGAAATAGTAGGCCATGCTTTGAAATAAGCAACACCCAATACCACGCTATTGAGCACCATCGCTCGAACCCCACATTTCACCGAGGTGATGTCACCACTCAAGAAATGATGTCGCTGGGACATAAGCCGTGACAAGGGTTGGGTAAAGACAACCCAGGTATCCAAGACTTCATTCGATTAACCAAGCAAGTTGGAATAAATGACTAGGCTATTCTCGCCACTCTAGTTACAGTGAATCCTCATAAGCATCAACAGATTCCTTCAACTTCAACCATGTGGCGTTCTCGGCCCGCCTTCAAACTCGAGTCCGCACAACCTCCAAAGAAGGTGCCACCAATGTCATGGCCATGTTATTTCCTAAGCCAAACCGGTGGAGGAAAAGAAAATCGTTATTCCGCATCCCGCAATCGAAGAAGAGGAGCGAGAATCAAGGAAAACTTTGTCCTAATAATGCTCTGCATGCGCATCATCATCCATAATGAATGAACATACCAACAGATACACCCTGCACGATGATTGCCCTAACGTAATGGCCATCATTCGAGATGAGAGGATGATGACAATCCTCCATCATCATGTGGTCCACCCAAACTTTACCCTTACCAATTGGGACAACATTCCTCGCTTTGGTCGACAAGGGTAAAGCGGCATAAATTCTTTTTCGCCTATAGATACAATAATCGCTTACTTTTCTCAGACACAAATATTAGCGCTTTATTTTGCCAAGATATGCTAACATTGTGTAAGATCAACGATTTCATATATACTAAGTGAAAGCATATTTTGTTTCAGACTCTAAATTTAGATGTGCTCAGATTATGGATACGTTGCCTCTCCTACACAAGGATTGTACCTTTGATGTAGAGATGAATTCGGCCTTGATGGATATCCAGGATGACATTGAGGTGCCTCCAGAAATTCAAGAATGGGTCAAAGACATACCCAAACCCAACCTTGATCAAACCACTTCTTTTAATCTCGGAACCTTAGAAAGCCCTAAGTAAATCCAGATTGGTTCAGACCTTACCCCAAACCAACGGAATGTCATGGTTACGCTATTAACCCAATTCCAGGATGTGTTTGCATGGTCTCATGAAGATATGGTGGGTTTATCCACTGACATTGTCCTTCATCGCCTTCCCATTAAGGAGGGATTTAAGCCAGTCAAGCAAAAGCTCAGGCGATTGAAACCTAAGTGGAGTTTAAAAGTGAAAGAAGAAATTGTGAAACAATTTCAAGCCGGATCATTATGGTGTCTACATATCCCGAAATGGATATCCAACATCGTGTCTGCATTCTAAACCGAGGAGGGAAGGTGCGAGTTTGCTTGCGGATTACCGGACTTGAATAAAGCTTGCTTAAAAGATAGCTTTCCGCGCCATTTATCCACATTCTCATTGACAATATCACAAGTAGACGACATGTACTCCTTTTGTCGATTGCTTCATGGGTACCATCGCATCATGGTTGCCGAGGAAGATCGTGAGAAGACCGCTTTCATCACTCCTTGGGGAACTTTTTGCTATAGACGGTTGTCATTCGCCTCATCAATGCCGAGCTACCTATCAACGAGCTATGATGGCTCTTTTTCATGACTTAATGCATAAAGAGATTGAGATCTACGTGATGACATCATTGTCAAGTCCCGGAAGGAGGATGACCATCTAGACCATCTCGTAAAGTTGTTCAACAGTTTACATAAGTACAACTTGAAGTTGAATCCAATAAAGTGCGCCTTTTGGCGTCAAGTCGTGCAAGTTGCTAGGATTTCTAGTCACCACAAAGGGATTGAGCCGATCCCGCCAAAATCCAAGCCATCACGTAAATGCCCATTCCTCGATGCAGAGAAGAAATACGGGATTTTTGGGAAGGATCAACTTCATCAAAGGTTTATCTCCCAACTCACAAGCAACCTCGTGAGCCAATCTTCAAGTTATTAAGGAAGAACTCCTCCATGAAATGGAATGATGAGTGCCGTAATGCCTTCCTTACAATCAAGAAACAACTAGTCAAAGCTCCTATCTTGGTACCACCTGTGGATGATGTTCCCCTGCTCATGTATCCGTCCATAAGTGACAATGCCATGGGTCAGATCTTCGACGACAGAAAAGACGATAGAGGCCAAGAACGAGCTATCTATTACCTCAAAGAAAAAGGTTCAAAGAAGAAGTGAACACAAGTACACTCGATCGAGAAGACGGTTGTGCTTTTAGCATGGGCTTCCATGAGGTTACATCATTACCTCCATGGTCACACAACCCATCTCATATCCCGCGTGGATCCTCTCTCAGTACGTGTTCAACAAACCCATGTTGAATTGCCGGTACATCTCTAGATGGCAGCTTGATCCTACAACAATTTGACATCGATATGTGACTCAAAAGTCCATCAAAGGTCAAGGAATCGCAGATCAATCGGGCCGCCGCACCTTCGTGGGATTTCAAACCCTTGGAAACATATTTCCCGATGAAGGAGTAATGACAAAGACAAAGAACACCATCATCAAGACGATACGCGCCAATCATGGAGGATGTATTTTGATGGAGTCATTTAATATGGAAGGTTCTGAGCCGGAGAAATTCTAATATCTCGATACGGGAGCAGTATCCCGCTGTCATCAAATTATAGTTTGTCAAGACCAACAATACTACCGAGTATGAAGGTCGCCTCATGGGGCTAAAACTTGCCCGCTCAATGGGCATCAAGCGTTAATCGTCCTTGAGATTCGTTGTCGGTAATCGACAATCCACCGGAGTCTATCAAACCAAGGAACTACATTTGTCGCCTTACCATCGGCAGTGTTTTTGAAGATGGCTTGGAGTTCAAGAAATCTCCTTTCACATTTCCTCGTAATAGGAATGATTTCGCGGACGCATTAGCAACTTTGGCCTCCTTGATTCACATATCGCATAAGAAACTTTGCCAAGCGTCACAATTTCCCTCGAACAAGGCCCCAAACCTATGGAAATTACGTTGAGAAGTATCGGATGAGCTACCTCCCATCCAACCTCCTTGGTATCAAGATATCAAGGAATATCTCATGAGATGGATCTACACCACCGAGGCTAGCCTCGACCGAGAAAAGGCGGATCCATCGACTTGCTATGAAGTTCTACCCGAGTGGAGATGCGCCTACAAAGAGATGCAGGATCTGGTCTCCTCAGTGTTTAGACAAAGATCAAGCCCAGAGGCTTATGGATGAAATCCATGGTGGAGTCTGTCCCCATATGAGTGGCCCCTCCTTGTCAAGAAAGTCCTCGTGACGGACATTATCCGGTCGCCTCTCAAAGTCGATTGCAACGACCACGCCGTAAGATGCTATCAGCCGATTCATGGGAATGCTATACACGCCCACCACGGAGCTCCACAATATGAGTTCGCCTTGGCCTTTCTCAATGTGGGGAATGGACGTTATTGGGCCCATCGAGCCTAAAGCCAGTAATGGTCACCGATTTATCTTCACCATGATCGACTACTTCACCAAGTGGGTAGAAGCAGCCTCCTTCCCCAGGGTCACTAAAGAAGTCATCATTGCTTTCATCAGAAACAATGTCGTTTGTCGATATGGACAACCAGAGGTGATTGTGTCAGACAATGCCAAAAACCTCAACAACAAAATGATGGAGGAATTATGCAGTAGATTCCACATCAAACATCTTAACTCACATCTATCGTCCAAAGATGAACGGTGTTGCTGAAGCTACTAACAAAAATATCAAGAAGATTATGCAAAGATGTCACCAACCACAAAGATTGGCCCGACTTATTGCCTCTTACTCTGTTAGCCTACGTAACTTCAATGCGCATTTCAACTGGGCAACCCCCTACGCTTTAACCTATGGGATGGAAGCAGTGCTCCCCATAGAAGTTGAGATGGAATCTCTCAGAGTGTTGATCGACGCTCAGCTGGATGAAAACCAATGGGTACAAGACAGGTATCACCAATTGTCTCTGATAGACGAAAGGCGAACCGCGGCTATCTTCCATGGTCAGCTATATCAGCAAAGGATCGCCAGATCCTACAACAAAAAAGTCCTGGCTACGGCAATTTAAACAACATGACTTGGTTCTGAAGAAGATTCTTGACAACCAAGATCAGGCCAAAGGAAAATTCGCTCCTAACTGGAAGGCCCGCTTATTGTCAAAGAAGTATCGACAGAGGCGCCTCAGATTACAAGAAATGGACGGCGATGAATTTCCACAACTCATCAACTCAGACACCGTGAAACGGTATTATGTCTAAAGTAACCAAAGAAACACCCCGGTGCATAATCATCGTGTCACCAAATATTCCGCTTCTTTAACCCTTTACCACCTACAACTTATCTACACTTTGCCCTCGTGGAAACATATTTTCAAGCCGCAAGCACTGGCTTTCTCCTTTTCACTCATACAACTTAGGTCATCCCACCGCCGGATTGAACCTCTTGCATTCAGCGCTTGGCTACCCATACATGGGATCAAACTCCTCTTACCTGCATTTTATCCTCAACCTAGGATTAAACTTTCTCCTCCCCGTACTCTGACCTGCACATGGGATTACGCGCGTTTTCTTCTCGCCCTGAGGGGCGAACTACGTCGACCTGATCTCCTCTTCAATAGAAGTACGTAGGCAACCATTTCATATGGCCCGGTCACAATAAAAACAAAAACAACAAAAAAACATTTCTACCCTCTTCTCCTCACAAAAACAACCAAAAACATTCCTACACCATGTCAGCCATATACAGCGTTGAACCTCTTACACCAGGTTCGAACTACGCAGACCTGATCTCCTCTTCAATAGGAGTACGTAGGCAGCCATTCATGGTGCGGTCTCACCCCCTACCAAAACACAAACCATTGTCAATGGGTATTGGGATTCTCTTTCAATCCACTACATTTCATTCGGCTTCAGACCAAAGGGATGGAATTACCTGAACTCCTCCCAAATAGGAGATTCTACACACCATCTAAGCCATGGTCATACCTCAAGAGCAATACCAATCCATAAGAGATGGAATTAACTAGGCTTCTCCTAAATAGAAGTACTGGCGACCATCTGTGGTGCGGTCAATCTCAAAGAGGAAAGCCACACTCCTCTCCACATTTCCATTCAGAAACAAGTCCCAAGACACCAAAGATGGTAGGGATACACATAGATCAATGATCCATTCTAAACTATCCAGAGACAGCTCAATGTCCATCCACCAAGGAAGAATTCAGAATTCATCAAGATCACAAGCCCTGAAGCAGCAGGCAAAATATCAAGCAAATAGCAAGGCATATCTAAAAGGGAAGTGATCCAAAAATATATTTCCCTGTCATATATAATGTTGTTTGATATATATACAATGTGAACTCAGATATGACAAAATGGCTAAGCTTAGTCTCAGCGGTGTAAATACAAGCTCATCTACTTAATCGTGGTACATGCGAGCTAGCAAGACCAACATGGCATCCCTCTCAGATGAAGGAGGTAAAGTCAGTAGTCTCCTCGGATAAGAATATCCACACGACCCAACAGATCTCAGAGCTATCTACATGATGACCATATGCTCATCGATATAAGCGCCATCTCTCATGCGATCATACCAAAGGGTAAGGGACCTCATCAGCAAGATTATCTGTGATACCACATCCCGGCAGATATAGCACTATCCCGCTTAACTATCATCGCCTCTATTCTGACTGCCTCATCCCGCTTCAACAACAATGCAAGATCTCTACGAGCTAATGCCTCGCTCTCTCTAATAGGCGCTGCGCCCTCACATCAAGAGCAATCGACATCATAGATCGAATCGGTCTCTCTCAAAGGTCATCGATGAAGACTCGCTTCTAAATATCGTGGTCGAAAATCGGATCACAAAAGTACCGGTACTAGGAGAATCCAAAAGAAATGTTGGCAACCCAACAAATGCATCCTCCTCGATGTAGGTATCAATGTCCTCTATAGGCTCTACATCGCCTAACTCAATCTCCGCATCGCAAATACCGCCGCAAAATTTATAAAAAACTCCGCTCCATCCATGCGAGTACTCATGAATAACCGGACGACCGGTGAAAAGCAAATAGCTCACGCCGATCCCAAAGAAGCATACACACGAGATCGGGCCTCTACCGAGAGGTATCGAGAAGTCGAAATGCCGACCGCCGCCCCCGAAAGGATGAAAATCTCGAACTAGTCAAACCACGACATCACGGCCAATGGATGATAAGTCGTCACGCCCCTCAAGCCACCCAAAGGGAGGAAATCCATGCCCGAGCATGAGTAATGAAGTCAGATGGTGAGCAAAGCCCCCGAGCACAAAGAATATGCTAAATGGATCTCGATATCCGCCAAAAATGCGGACCAGATCGAGCATCTACACACTCGATGGTCGAAAGGAATACGACATAGCCACCTCATGGGAGAAGCAATACCCGTGTTGCCTAAGGGTACCAACCGGCCGCAAGTGTGACATAATAAACACACATACAAAGATGACCGAACTCCCAAAGAAACACGCCGACGGGTAAGCATCGCAGAGATGTCGATCGCAGGTCTCTCGCCACGATCATGGGTACAATGGTACGACCCTCCCCGAGAGCTCTCACGCCATGATAACTCCTATATCTATCTCATCCATATATCGCGACATATACACGTATGACAAAGACACAAAGCATTAAGACATCAACTCGCCAAACGCCAATGATCCTCCGACACGGTGAAATCCCCGAATGTCGTGAGTAGCTATCCTCCGCACCAAATCATTATACAAAAAACGCCGAGAGATCACATGGCCGATGTCACCATCCTGCACCACTCAACGCCTCAATCCCGTGAGAGTCATGAATCGCCTACTCATGTCTCCCAAAGCCATGTGTACGCAAGGTCGGCCTAGGGGCAACATCGTCAAACCAAGCATACTCCTCTCAGTAGTAGAGTCAACTCATGGGTGCCAAAGCGAAATACCGCCTATCGTAGTAGCCAATGCTCTATCATCCCATCCACGAATCCTGCAGAACCCGAAATACCAAAAGGGTCATGGTATGTCACAAAGAACAAATCTACAAATACCCTATCTGTGGTGACATGCTATCGCACTACGATCGTGATACCCAATGCCACCACCGACGTTGGGGTATGATCTATACTACTAACTATCAAGAAGACATCTCATAAGGGCCGTGTCATAAGACCATCCAGGTCAATGTCAATATCTCTCGATATACATACATATGCATAACATGATACATGCATAATGTATAATGGATGGCAATATGATATAAGGAATGAAAAATGGTGCATACATTCCTAAATATATCATCATCTAATACATCACTTTATATACGCCCATAAAGTACATGAAAATGGGGCACGACGCCTCTACTACTAACAGAGAGGCCTATCAAAAGATATAGCGAGAATGGGGAACAAACACCCAATATCTAACAGAGGCCTATCAAAAGATATAACGAGAATATACATCGAAGAAGACCAGGTCTCGATGTCCACATCCTCAATCCTATCCACCGATGTAACTCCTCCCGAGTCACCGGATCTCTATCAACAGGGATGTCAGCCTATAAAGGGGAGGATCTCACACCGCAAAAACCAAATGGGTAGTCTCGAGGGCCAAAGACCGAGCCGGAAGGAACAAATGTCTCCGCTCTCACCGGATCTCTCGCCCAAATGCCAAATAAATATGTGTGCCTCGATCCAACCGCCGGGTCAAGCTATCAATGGGGTCGATGAGTTTGAGCTCTGACACAAGCCACCCAATCATCATCATCAAAGATCCTCGAACCATGTCCCCATAAATCGTGTGGCACGGATCGGGCCCCAATAGTGCGAGGGAGCCACCAAATACCGAATATCTCCCGAGTACATGGACCCTGATAAATCAAAACCGTAAACTCCCAACAATGGAATATCAATGGCGGTGATCGTGATATGTGCCAATGACGCCTAATGTGAGGCAAGATCGGTATATACAAATCTCCCATGTGGTGCTCCTAATAAGACGCTCTCCTAAATAGAGCTCCCACCTCCATCGGTGAAAAGAGGAAATCTCCGTGTGAAATCAAATACTTACTCCAAAGAGGGTGTCCATCCTCAAAACCGATGATCAAATGATCCCCTGAGTATGGAATCCATGTAATGGCGTCACCGTCAAGAGCTCCAACAGATACGGCAATGAGCGAAAACCCTCGATATGTGGACCTCTCGCAAAATAGAATGGTGCCATCGTCATCCTCGTGGATAGGTATCTAAGCCTAACACACTCATAGGACGCAAACATGGAAGCCTCTCATAGGCCCAAAACTGCCAACACAATGGCAAAACATCTGCTATCAGTAAACACTCTTAACCTGTGAAGGGAAAAAGATAAGAGAAATACTCACCAAAGAGAACGGGTAAAATCCTAGCCAAGCCTCTCATTAAACCCATGAGCGCAGACGCATGCCCCGGAGGAAATAGGAAAAGGTGTAAGAGCCCCAATCATACTTCCTCCTATACGGTCCACATCGCGGTGGCGCCGACTCAAAGCGAAAGATACCGTGGAAGAATTATCTCTATAAAGCAGCCTCGAAATGATAATCAGGAAAAATCGCCGCAGGACGCGATCCTTGATCCTGACATCATCAGGCATGGGCTCACTCAATAGCCCGCTCATAACATCTACGCTCAAAGGACCTGAACGGATAGTCTCGCTTTTGAGCACCTCACACCGAACTCCTAACAAGGATCCGGACGGCAAGAGGGTGATATTCGCCATGCAAGGCAATCGCTCCCTCCAAACTCCATACCGTGATAAATCGCCAATCCATAGGCGCCATCATCACCTCGCAATCCAAAGAGTGGAGTGATCGAAGTCCGATGAAACCATCGCTCATACAATGCCCTGAGGTAACCCCAGGGACAACGATGGGGAAGGATGGAGAAAAATGCCCCAAATCCCCACTCATGCACTACTGCTCTATAATCAGGATGAAGCGCCTATTACATGGAATGGATGCTAAACCAGTTCCCCCGAGGCTGTGTAAAACTTGGAACCTGCATGAAAAGTAGATCAACATCAGAACCCTTTAAATCCTCATCAATAGGAAAAAAAGGAAGATAAAGTCTAACGTCAAACCTCGTTAGCATGCAAGAACATCGATGGGTGTCTACCCAAATCACCCAACAACTCTGGGTTCACCACCTGGATGCTCGGAAGTTCCCTGCGAGGGATAGATGCGCAGAGAGCGGGATCCTCAATATCCACCTCCTCGCCCCTCGACGTCTGGAACCTCTACCGATTCAGATTTAATCACAACCTCCACCAACCGACGAGGTCCGTCTCGACAGAATCGGGACGAGGCACTTCGTAGCCCTCCACCGACGCCGTAAGCGATCCTATAGAACCGCCTCTACCGATCCGGATCCATAATATCTGGACAACAAATCTCCAAATCACCTCAGAAAGGGTGTGGTATTTCCTTACCTGGAGCTTTCTAAAATGCATTATATGACTATATGCATGCATGCATTTACTTTAACATATAATAGAGTTAGAATGCATGACTACCCAATGCCTACATTTGGAAAAATTTCGCCATAGTCCCCTTTGAAAATAGGACTATCCCCATGCACGCAGGCATGTCTAGGTGGCCATTCAGTAGCACACCTGTCCCAAAGTCATATACCTAATATATGCATTAAAAATCAAAATTATCATGCATAAGGCCAACCTCAATGCTAGGAGTATTTTGCCTTTCTACCTTTTGCTCATTGGACCTCAAATAGGACAAAAATAACAGAAAAAATGTGCCAATTTGACTATCTCAGAAGTCAAATTTTTTCACATCATTATGTTCAGCATGGTTTAATACTAATATTTACTCTGTTGAATATTTTTTTATCAAGTCATTTGTGCATACATAATCACTACTATGTGTTAGATGCATTTCGTGTAATATCTCACAATCTAACGGACAGAAATTGGAAAAAAAAATACATGCATATCGCTACTGTGATAGTGTAGAACACTTGTACGGTGGATGTAATTTGCGTAAAAGTAGCCCAACTCAAAGAAATCAAGATGGCTCATGATTTTCCTAAGCGAGGAGAGTTAGAAATGAACTCACAAGGCGTGTGTCACCGATTTATCATCCACGCCGTCGTCATAGCTCACTCACAACTATAGCAGCAGTGCACCTGCTGCTCCTCCATGTGGGTCCCACCCTCCCGCTCGATCCAATTTAAGTTAAAGCGAGTTCTTACGGGCTAGAAAGGTCAAATCGGAATAAAATGCCACGCGATTGAGCAAAATAAAGATACAATCCTCGGTCTTCTCGGGATGAGACTTTGAATCAAGACATCACTCATTGGTAGTCACCAACACAAGGTATACTCATTACGACCTCGGTTGTCACAAATCACATACGTCAATACCTTATACAGTCCGATGTCACCGACTCCGTGTCGTTACCCTACGTGAATCTTAAGCGAAGTTACAACGTGAATCCCTCGACGGGTTATAACGTGAGTCCTCGACGGGGGTTACAACGATATCTCCCATGGAGTAGTAAACGAATGCATGGTCAACCGCTCACACACATATCAACGAAGGTCAAGCAACCTTGACATCATTTCACCGATAGCGCTTTAAACTCATCGAGCTATAGAGTGTTCGAGGTTCTCATACCCAAATGCTTCATATTCCCAAATGGATCCCCACGGGGTCACAATGCAATGCTTCGCTGATCTACACGTCAAATAAAGGTCAAGCAACCTTGATGATCTCCTCACAGAAGTTTCAATTGCGCTGATTCACACGTCGGTGAAGGTCAAGCAACCTTGACAAAGATATCCCATAGATGTTTCAAATTGCTGATTCACACGCCAACGAAGGTCGTGCATCCCCGACAAAGATTTGATGTTGGCAAAAATCCAAATGTAATCATGACATATTCTCGCGATACTAACCAGAGAGGTCAACATTATCAAAGAGGATAGATGATGGAATATGTTATACACATCCTCAAACAGATCAAGCTTTATCCCCACGCATCTCTTACACATAAGAGATACCCTTCAGATCAAGTCGTTATCAAGAACACACAGAATTTGGTGATAACTCCAACACCAACATCCTAATGTATTCTTGGCTTTGCACATCGATCTGGTCAGATTGCCAATCCCTCAGCTTGAAGCAATAGGGAACCAAAGAATCATCCCCAAAGATGTTGGGCCACAACCCCATACATGCATCATACATTTGCATCATGTTACTATCCATAGTACCATGTTTATCTTGTTACGCTTTCAAGTGTCTAGGATTCTTTATCCTACCCATGCATCGCCATGCATGAATATGATAAAGAGGGCATCTCAGAGACACTCAAAATTTTCTCAGACTATCACACTAACATTGCAGAAGATGATTCGCCTTTTAAGAGAGAACCCCGAAAGACAATCCAAATCCATACCGGATACTACCTAAGTGCAAAGATCAACCCCGATCGCGCAACTGGGAGTAATAATTTTCAACTCCGATCTAACCCCGAGACCTCAGCAGATACAATACCGAACACACACCGAGAAGACCGATTAATCTCGAGATAACCCCGAGGTATCCAAATCCTCGGCCCCAACCATGGAATAGCCACCAACCTTGGTGATAACCCCAAGGAATGCAGCTTTAGTAGATAACCCCTAAATGCTTGTTTCAAATGCCATCGCCTTCAATCTCGGCACTCACAACGAGATACACCGTACCAACCCTAAGAATAACATCGGAAAGACAGCACACCTCAAAGATGACAATGAGGACCTTCAACAAATGCAAGCAGATTCCAATCTCAAATAAGTCTCGAAAGCAACGTCGCTTATCGCCCAATCCGCAAGAATAATTTGGTGAGGGGCAACATCGCCATCTCGTCCAACACGATGCCACGTCTCGTCTCTACGCAACAATGTCCCACAAGGCTAACCAATCCCGAGTGACTATTGTGCGGGGTAACGGATGAAAGTTGAAGCTTGAAGACCGGAGGGCATCGTCCCATCTTCAAAGACTTCGTACAAACTCTAATCTCATGCCATCGTACAACTCTCGACAACGGCGGTCCAAAATAGGTCTTGAATACCTCAAAACGGATGCCCGGATTGCACTTCTCAAAATTCGAGTGGACATTACAGTGCCTGAATGCACGTACTTCGAGACGACCCGACCCGACAGAACCGGGCCGACCCGACCTGCCTCTGGTACACACATGCACATTTTTGCCTATAAATAGAGGGCTTGGGGTGCTAATTTTTAAGAGAAAAAAGATGGGGAAACCCTGCACAATTTGCTCTGCACTTGCCATACAGTGTATTTTCTCACTTTCAAACACATGTGAGCTCATATATAGCCTCTTTTGTACCCACAAAAGCCTAGTGTTTACCCACTCTAAAGATATAGAAGCCCTTTTTATCACAACTATAAGCCTTCTCACACACTTTAGAGTCTTTCTTTCATCTTTGCACACACCCTTCTACACGCTGAGAGTCGTGTTGCTTGCTTTTGCCTTTAATTGATTCATTGGGTTTCATTATAGTCAGTATATATATATATATATATATATATATATATATATATATATTTATATATATATTGACTAACATTATCAAGTTATGCCTCGATTGAGCCTAGACTTTGCCCCGAGCGCTTATCGCTTTAATATATATATATATATATATATATATAATTATCTCTGTCGAACTTTGTTCGATGAGCCTGAGACTTCATTTTGATGCGTTTATTATTCGCTTATATATATATATATATATATATATATATATATATATATATATATATATATACAAAGCCTATATATATCAACTGTGTATTCGAACTTTGTTCGATGAGCCTATATATATATATATATATATATATATATATATATATATATATATATGGGTCGAACTATATGTTCGATGAGCCTGATTTTACATCCTATATGCTTATTGCTTATATATATATATATATATATATATATATATATATATAATATATTATTTTTTATATGCCCTTCCTCGAGTTCCCTTCGTGGCGCTTGATCGCTTTTACAAATTTTCATTACATTTCGTCCTTCGCTCTGAGTTTACTTCGTGGCGATTGATCGTATTTATGACTTTTAATGACTTTTATTTACATTTTGATCCCCATGGAGGTGCTTCGTGGTTGGTGATCATGTCTCATATATATATATATATATATATATATATATATATATATATATATATATATATTTACCGCTTTTATACAAATTGCTATATTTTATACAAATTGCAATATTCTCAGCGCTAGAATCATGTGATCACAGATTCATCCCATTGATCTAGATTCTCGTTCCCGTGATGGACATTTTCAAATTGTAAGCGTACTTTGTAAATTATTCTCATGATGTCTCAGATTTCCTCGATGGTTTCCATACCCACGAGGAAGTCGATTATTTTTGGATATATTATTTTTCATACGGATGCCTCGCATCCGCAAATAAAATCAATTCACCCACCACTTAATAAAAATGGAAGTGTAAAAGGTCTCAATTCCTATTGAGCATCGTGGTTTGAAAAACCTCTTTATAAAACATCATTGCCATATCTTGCTAAAAACTAAATTTTTACATAAATTCAAACCCCAGTATATATAGGTTCGAACGAGGCCTCGCACAACTTTCATATAACAACACATTGACCCCACACACACACACACACACACACACATAATAGTTTCTTGAAAAGAGGCGGTCACCGTAGTAACACGGATGCTCTGGGTGCCTAACACCTTCCCCTCAAGATAACCAAGTCCCCGGACCCTAAACGAATCTCGGTTTTTGTTTAATTCAGTATATCGTTGTCACATCACTCGGGTCATTGTGCAAACCTTTTCTCGGTTGTGTTGGTACAACCATTTAAAAACCAATCGGCGACTCTTAACAGTCCCATCGTCGACATTATACATGTCGGACCTTTTTCACTTGTTTTTTCAAACAAATCTCACCTAAAATGAGAACACCAAAGAACAAGTAACGGAAAGGGACACCCAAAAATCTCGACGTCGACAAAAAAGCGTTCACCAATATTTCGGCATAATGATATTGAAGAAAATAATATCATTTAAGACGAAAATAACATCCCTTACCTCAAAATAAACGTACTTCTGACTGAATTTCGGATATAGTACTGACAGAAACTTATACTAAATAGCAACTCTCAAAGTATCTAAATACTCACAAAAATACGCTCGATAATCTACAGAGAAAGAAAACTTATTTCTGGTGTGATTTTCAATTCTAACCTAAGCGTCTATTTATAGGAAAATGCTAGAACGCCAAAGGAGACTAAAATAATAAAATATTATTATTCTTATTCAATCTTCTATGCACACCCAATTTGATCAATCAAGCAAGCCAATTCTAAAATTCCCAGCAGCCCATATGTTGTCAAACAAGAGTGGGTCCCACCCATAATTAAATAAAAATCATTTTATTTTCTGAAACTTCAGTAATTCATAGAAAATAGCCCGTTTATCATAAAAATACGAATTTTATGTCCATTCTTCCTGAAATCGAATTCTCTACAATTTTTTAGCTTTGATTTTTTCCAAATTCTAAGCATAAAATATCCGAAATCCACAAACGGATGATTTTTAATACTTCCACAAACAAAAATCTTGATAAAACACCTCAAGATTAATTCCTTCATTTTATCCACATAAAAATAAATATATCCATCATTTATATCCACATAAAATAAATATTTCCTTATCATATAAATCAATAATTAATTATTCACAAATAATATTACGAATCACAATTATGACAATCGGTAGTTCCAAGAAATGAGGGCTTTCCAATAAGAATTTCTCCTCTTCTTGGCGCCATGAATTAGGTGACCAAACCTCTCCTTGACAGAACTTTCTAGACATTGTCAATAATGCTATCTAATAATATTATTCAAATAATATGAATTATTGATCCGATAATGGGAATCATCTTGTGCGATGATAATTATTAAAACAACAATAATATAAAATATCAACGCAGAATTATTGAATCAATAAAATAAAATATTGAATAATAATTCTCGTAACAATTATTGAGTAGTGCCTTCTTACGTAAGAATCAATAATTCAAAATATTGTGCATCCACGCCAGACATTCTTTATTTTTAACCACCGGGTATTCCAACGATGTTAATTGGTAACAACTACGCGCGTTATTTATAAAAACTCAAAATTGTCGTTTTCTTCATCCGCGATTTATTACATTATGGGGCCCACTAATGATCTGCGTCAAATAATTTAATATTCCCCAACAACAAGAATATTCCACGACCGCATTTAATATTCCTCGACAACAATGATTATTTTATAACCACTTGCTTATTTTGCAAAATTTGCACATTTCACCCATAACCAAAATATTATATCAATTTAACACCTTATTATTCACAATAATAATTAGAGGAAATTCGATTTTATTTATAATAAGTTGGGGTCTTACAACCTCCCCTCCTTATGAAATTTCGTCCTCGAAATTGATGTACGTCCCTGGTGTTTCGAAAAGGTGAGGATACCTCGCTTTCATTTCTGATTCCAACTCCCAGGTCATTTCTTCAATAACATAGTTTCTCCACAAAACCTTAACTTGTGGTATAACCTTCGTGCGTAGGACATGATCTTTCATATCCAAGATCTTAACAGGTACTTCTTCGTACGTTAAATCTTCGGCTATCTCGTCTGGTTCTAAAGCTATAATATGGTTTGGGTCTTTCACATATTTACGAAGCATAGATATGTGAAAAACATTATGAACACGAGACATACTTGGGGGTAATGCGAGTCTATAGGCCACATTTTCTATTCGGTCAAGAATCTCAAATGGACCAACAAATCTTGGATTGAGCTTTTCTCTCTTTCCAAATCTTTTAACTCCCTTCCATGGAGCAACACGTAATAGTACATGATCTCCAATATTAAACTCCACGTCCTTTCTATGAAGATCAGCATAACTCTTTTGTCGATCTTGTGAGGTTTGAATACGTTGTCGAATCATTTGGATTTTTCTGTAGTCATGCGTACTAATTCTGGTCCCAACAATGTTGCTTCTCCCACCTCATCCCAGGATACTGGGGA
Source organism: Panax ginseng (assembly GCA_020205605.1). Taxonomy (NCBI): domain Eukaryota; kingdom Viridiplantae; phylum Streptophyta; class Magnoliopsida; order Apiales; family Araliaceae; genus Panax; species Panax ginseng. The sequence continues at coordinate 72,253,721 of CM035136.1, forward strand.
ATGACACTTTCGTCCATACAACGCCTCAAATGGAGCCATGCCTATACTTGCTTGATAACTGTTGTTGTAGGAGAATTCTACCAATGGCAAGTACTTATCCCAACTCCCTTTGAAATCTAGGACACAAAGTCTTAATAGATCTTCAAGAGTTTGAATAGTCGGCTCTGATTTCCCGTCCGTTTGAGGATGGTATGCCAAGCTGAATCGTAAATCCGTGCCCATAGCTTTCTGCAAGCTAACCCAAAATCGTGAAGTGAATCTTGGGTCACGATCCAAAACTATGGATACTGGCATGCCATGCAATCGCACAATCTCATTCACGTACATGCGAGCAAGACGTTCAAGGGAATAAGTCTCACGTATCGGTAAGAAATGGGCAGACTTGGTTAATCTATCAAAAATAACCCAAATCGCATCTATGCCTTGAGAAACTTTGGGAAGACCTGTAACAAAATCAATAGTAATGTGTTCCCACTTCCATTCCAGAATCTCAAGTGGTTGCAATGGACCCTTTGGCACTTGATGCTCCGCCTTTACACGTTGACAGGTTAAACACCTTGAGATAAACTCCGCAATCTCTCTCTTCATATTATTCGACCAAAATGTATGTCGAATATCATGATACATTTTGGTACTCCCAGGATGGATTGAAAACGGTGTGTTGTACGCCTCCATCATGATTATATGCTTCAAATCAGAGTCGTTAGGAACACAAAGTCTAGAGTTGAATATAAGTATTCCTTGTTCATCGATTCTCGCTTCTGGAATAGCTCCTTCTTGCACTTTCTTCTTCATACGTATCAGCTCCAGGTCCGTAGCTTGAGCAACTTTAACTTTATCGATTAAAGTCGGTTCTACTCGTATATTCGCCATCATCATGTGGGTCCCTGGAGTCTTTAATTCTACCTCCATCCTTTACAAGTCATACAGAATGGGCCTTTGCATTGACAATATCGCACTCATACTCGCATATGATCTTCTACTCAATGCGTTAGCTACTTTGTTCGCTTTTCCAGGATGATATTGAATAGTGTGATCGTAATCTTTCAATAGTTCAAGCCAACGTCGTTGCTGCATGTTGAGTTCTTTTTGGGTGAAGAAATATTTGAGGCTTTTATGGTCCGTATAAATCTCCACTTTCTCCCCATACAAGTAGTGTCTCCAAATTTTCAACGCGAATACGACTGCTGCCAACTCCAGATCATGAGTAGGATAATTCCTCTCATATTCTTTGAGTTGTCGTGAGGCATAGGCTATGACTTTCCCATGTTGCATGAGAACACATCCTAACCCTTTGCCTAAAGCATCGCTGTATATAACAAATCCATCCGTACCAGATGGTATTGCCAGAACAGGTGCCAAAATGAGTCTCCTCTTGAGCTCTTGGAAACTCTTCTCGTATTCCTCGCTCCATACGAATTTTGTATCTTTTGAGTCAATGAGTTAATCGGAGTAGAGATTCGAGAAAATCTTTCCACGAATCTTCGATAATAACCACTTAAGCTCGAGAAAGTCACGTACTTGATCCACCGACTTGGTTGTTCCCAATTTTGTCTTGCTTCAATCTTCACGGGTCAATGAGATACTCCATGTTTTGACACCATTACGTGCCCAAGGAATGCTACTTCTTCAAGCCGAACTCGCATTTCTTGACTTGGCATAAAGCTTGTTTTCACGAAGCCTTTCAAGTATCGACTTCAAATGGTGCTTATGATCTTCACGGCTTTTGGAATAGATGAGGATGTCATCAATAAAGACAACAACGAATCCAGATCCAAATATTCCTTGAATACTCGGTTCATCATATCCATGAAAGCGGCGAGGAGCATTAGTCAATCCAAAAGACATGACTAAGAATTCATAATGCCCGTCTGGAGTTACGAAGGCGCTTTGGAATATCCTCGCTTTTAATCTTCATTTGATGATATCCGAATCGAAGGTCGATCTTTGAAAAGAATTGTGCTCCTTGCAACCTGGTCGAACAGGTCATCAATGCGAGGTAATCGGATACCTATTCTTGATGGTGACATGGTTCAATTCTCAGTAGTCAATACAAAAGTCGCATACTCCTCGCTCTTTCTTTTTACTTAATAAAACAGAGCACCCCAAGGAGATGTACTAGGACCAATGAAACCGATATCTAATAACTTCACGTAGTTGGACTTTTAACTCCACGAAGTTCAATAGAGCCATTCGATATGGGGTTTTAGAAATGGGTTTTATACGGTTCAAGGTCAATAAAGAATTCAACATCACATTCGGGGTAGACATCGGAAGCTCTTGAAATACATCGGAAATTCTCTAACAATGTAAATATTATTCAAATCGACTTGTCTTTGTTCAAATCCATAACATGGGCTAAGAAAGCTTGACATCCGTTTTTCAATTAACGAATAGCTTTGTGGCTTGATATGACAGTGACTGATTTTAGTGGTTTAGTAGTTTGAATTCGTATGACAGGTTGGTTAGGAATATGAAAACTAACAACCTTATGAATATAATCAATTTTAGCATGATGAGTGGTTAACTACTCAATTCCTAAAATCACATCAAAAGCAAGTATCTTTAAAGAGATAAGATCAACAGGTAATGTGATAATGCCAACTTGGATCATGCAAGATTTATAAACTGTAGATGTAACGAAGGTTTCACCCAACGGAGTTTCAACAGATAAGTCAAAGTCCAATTCCTCCAGAGTCAAGTTTAAACGTTGAGCACAAGCAGGAGAGATAAAAGAATGGGTAGAACCGGTATCTAGTAAGGTATAAACTTCGTAAGAGTTCAAGATTAGCTTACCCGTGATCACTTCATTCGGGTTCCTCACGTTTTGGCCAGTCACGACAAACGCTCTTCCAGGAACCGCTGATTTCAACTTATCCGGGACAGTCATTGGAGTCTCCATCCCCGTTGAACTTGGTTTTGCTACAGAATAATCCCGAGCTATGTGGCCTTCCTTTCCACAGTTGTAACATACTTTGGATTGTTGTGGACAGTTTGGGCTGATATGTCCCTCTTTCCAGCATTTGTAACATCTAACTGGCGGTCGTTCTCCTCCCCTAGAAATTGTTGTTGGTGTTGGTACTGCTGCTGATGTCTTCTCGTCATTGTTGAATCTCCTCTTTCTGAAATTTCCACTTGACTCACCTCTCCTATTATCATGGCCACGATGACCACCCGAGTGGTTACCACCTTTGTTCGTATTTTTCCCTCCTCGTTGGTTATCATCGCTCTGATGACTGCTGTCACCGGTATGACCCTGGTTGTGGTCCCTCGGTTGAACATACTCATTATCTCGCTCTAATAATTGAGCCATGTTGACAACATCCCGAATACGAGAGAAAATTTATGAGAGATAAGGTATTGGCCGAATCTCGTGTTTTAGACCTCTCGAAACATCCTTGTCATTCGTTCCTCATTCTCTACCAAATGAGGTGCAAACCGGATAACTCAAATGAACTTCTCCTCGTCTTTGGGACAAAATCATGTTGATTTGTTCGATCGATAAACTCTACCTCCTTCATATGACGAATACTTTCAGGAATGTACTTATCATTAAATAGTTTTTGAAACGTTTTCCAAGACATGTTGAGTGCAGCAGGCTGGGTACGCTTCACAGACTCCCACCAGTAGTCTGCCTCACCGTGGAATATAAAGGTGGCGAATGGAACCTTCTGTTCCTTCGTGCATCCCAAGACATCGAATATCTTGGTAATTTTTTTGACCCATGTTTCCGCCTTGATCGGATCTGGCTTTACAATAAATTCTGGTGGTCCCAACTCCTTGAACTGCTTGGCTGTGATAGATCATGCATTGCTATCACTTCCACCTGTATTTTGAACACGAGTCTCCCTCGTCTGATTTTTCATAAACTGCAAAAAGCTCCAAAACATTCCATCATTCATCGTTTGCTCGGTAGTGTTGTTTTACGGGAGGAATATTGCCTTCTGCTGCACGTTCTCTGGTTTTGTAACTAAAGGTTGTTCCACGGTCTCATACACTCCATTGTTAACGTTCTCGTGACCATTCTTAAATCATCGCCATAAAACAAGGGTTAATTAAACAAATTAACATTGTAGACACTCGAAATTTTACGTACTCATCATTACTAACATTACAGGAGGATGATTAAATTTTTAAGAGAGAACCTGAAAGACAATCCAAATCCACACCGGATACTACCTAAGTTCAACATTAACCCCGGATCGCAATCTGGAGAATGCAGTTTCAACCGCAGATTTAACCCCGAGACTGCTGAGATACAATCTGGAACACACACCGAGAAGATCGATTAATCTCGGAGATAACCCCGAGGTATCCAGTCTCGGTCCCAACCATGGAATAGCCACCAACCTTGGTGATAACCCCAAGGAATGCGATTTGAGATAACCCCTAAATGCTTGTTTCAAATGCCATCGACTTCAATCTCGGCACTCCACAACGAGATACACTGTACCAACCCGCAATAACATCCGGAAGACAGGCACAACTCAAAGATGACAATGAGGACCTTCAACAAATGCGTGATCCAATCTCGGTGAAGTTCGAGTAACGTCTGCCCAATCCGTGATAACATTCGGTGAGGGGCAACATCGCCATCTCGTCCAACATGATGCCACGTCTCGTATCTACGCAACAATGTCCCACAAGGCTAACCAATCCCGAGTGACTATTGTGCGGGGTAACGGATGAAAGTTGAAGCTTGAAGACCGGAGGGCATCGTCCCATCTTCAAAGACTTCGTACAAACTCTAATCTCATGCCATCGTACAACTCTCGACAACGGCGGTGCGAAATAGGTCCTGAATACATCAAAACGGATGCCCGGATTGCACTTCTCAAAATTCGAGTGGACATTACAGTGCTTGAGTGCACGTACTTCGAGATAACCCGACCAAGCGAATCGGTAGACCAGACCCGCCTCTGGTACACTGCTATACCGAGCCAGCGGTACACCTCTGACACCTTTTGCCTATAAATAAGAGGCTTGGGGTGCTGATTTTTAAGAGAGAAAAAAGACGGGTAAACCCTGCACAATTTGCTCTGCACTCGCCAAACAGTGTATTTTCCCACTTTCAAACACCTGTGAGCTCATATATAGCCTCTTTTGTATCCACAAAGCCCAAGTGTTTACCCACTCTAAAGATATAGAAGCCCTTTTTATCAGTCAGCTGTAATTCTTCTCACACACTTTAGAGTCTTTCTCTTCATCTTTGCACACACCCTTCTACACGTTGAGAGTCGTGTTTGCTTGCTTTTGCTTTCGACTTCTATCCGTGGTTTCCTTCGATCTGTATATATATATATATATATATATATATATATATATATTTATATATATTGACTAACATTATCGAGTTATGCCTCGATTGAGCCTGAACTTGATGCGGAGCATTTCTTTGCTTTAATATATATATATATATATATATATATATATATATATATATACTTATATATATTAATTGTCATCGGACTTTGTTCGATGAGCCTAGACTTGATGCAGTGCGTTTATTAAACTTATATATATATATATATATATATATATATATCAACTGTGTGTGTCGGACTTTGTTCGATGAGCCTGAACTTGATGCGGTGCATTTACTCGCTTTTATATATATATATACTTATATATATGAACTGTGGTCGAATATATTCGATGAGCCTGGATTTTACATCCGGTGCGTTTATTGTTTTCTTATATATATATGTATATATATTTATTTTTTCATGCCTGGAGTTCCCTTCGTGGTAGTTGATAGTTTTTATAGCTTTCTTTACATTTCGTCCTGCCTGGAGTTTACTTCATGGCAGTTGACCGCATTTACAGCTTTATTTACATTCTATCCCGCCTGGAGTTTCCTTCGTGGCGGTTGACCGTATCTACAGCTTTATTTATATTTTTGATCCCCCATGGAGGTGCTTCGTGGTTGGTGATCCTGTCTGTATATATATATATTTACCACTTTTATATATATACCTGCTTATTGCTTTTATACAAATTGCAATATTCTCATGCTTTAGGAATCATGTGATCACAGATTCATCCCATTGGATCTAGATTCGGTTCCCGTGATGGACATTATCAGCTGTAAGCAGCTTGTAAATTATTCTGCGATGTCTGTATTTCCTCAAATGGTTTCCATACCCACGAGGAAGTCGACATTATTATATATATATATATTATTTTCGTACGGATGCTTCACATTTGTCAAATAAAATCAATCTAGCCGCTCACTTAATAAAAATGGGAGTGTAAAAGGTCTTAATTCCTATTGAGCAGCAAGGTTTGAAAAACCTCTTCTATAAAACATCATTGCCATATCTTGCTAAAAACTGAATTTTACATAAATTCAACCTGTGTATATAGGTTCGAAAGAGGCCTCGTACAACTTTCATATAACAACACATTGACCCCCCACACACACTCAGATAATAGTTTCTTGAAAAGAGGCGGCATCGTGGTAACACGGATGTCGGGGGATGCCTAACACCTTCCCCCTGCATAACCAAGTCCCCGGATCCTAAATGAATCTCTCGGTTTAAATGGGCCAGATATCGATTGTCACATCATCGGGTCAATGTGCAAACCTTTTCTCGGTAGTGTTGGTACAACCATTTAAAAAACCAACTGGCGACTCTTAACAGTCCCATCGTCGACAATATACATGTCGGACCTTTTTCACTTGTTTTTTCAAACAAATCTCACCTAAAATGAGAACACCAAAGAACAAGTAACGGAAAGGGACATCCAAAAATCCCAACATCGACTGGTGGCGACTCTGCTGGGGACCTCCAGTAAGAGGACTTAAGTCGCTACTACAATCTTTTCAAAACTGTTATCTGCTTGTGTGTGGATGTTGCATTTACATTGGATGAATGTGTACAAATGCATGTCTTGTTTGAGCTTAGTGCTTCGCATCATATCTGCGTGTGATGTTAGTGCTTCGCACTATAAACTGCTTATGATATTAGTGCTTCGCACATGTCATCATTTCATACGGTGAGACGCGATGTATGTGAATGTATGTTGTGTGGTCCCTCCACCAGGAGGCTATCCCGTCGGTGTTTGATTACTGGACTCGTGAGAAGACTAATTCTCCGAGGCTCAGGAAAGGCACCACCCAAATTCGCTCTAGTTGAAAGACCGGATTAACTTCCCGTCTAGTAGATTGCGATGATTTGGGAACCTTCATGCCAAAAAGACGCGAGAGTAACCTAAGATAGGTCAGCCTTTGATAAACCCAAAACAAAGAAAAGTCTCTTCATGCCCTCATTTCAATTACTTGTAAACACAATTACTTGTAATTTCATTCCATATCTATCTCCATGTAATGAGAAATATGAAGCAATATGTCCACATACATGCTACGAACAGCTGACACCCGTTTTGCAGGATAAAATTCCTAAAATGGACACATCACATAGCATGTCATTATACACCTTCCCTAAGGACTAAACTATGCCAGTCTTTCACAAGGAATCAATCGGACCTACTACCCGGTCAAAGTCCAAAAAGGCAACAGGCCTACAGTCAATCATGTTGTCATTCGACCAGATTGAACTCAATCCAGTTTCTCGCAAAGAGTTCGACGGATTAAGCAAACAGATTACAGATTTGGTTGTTCTATTAAAAGAATTACACCCGGTCTACACAGTTCGAATTCGAAAATACCCATACATACTGAGCCCTCCCACACAGGAGGAATTTCGGTCATTACCATACCGAGCTAGCTACAATGGATATGACCAACAAAACACAGGATGCTGCCCATTCCACTGGAGATCCAGACAATGGTGACATCAAAAAGAAAGTCCTCCAAATGGAATAGACCCTTCACGCTATCAAAGGAATTAGAACACACGAGAGTGTTTCATATGTTACTCTATGTATTTTTCCTGGTGTTCACTATCCAGAAAAATTTAAAACTCCTAACTTTGAAAAATATGACGGGTTAGGGGATCCTTATACACATTTAAAAGTGTTTATTGGAGAACTGGGATCCTATGCAGAGGATGAAAAACTCAGAATGCAATTGTTCCAAAAGAGTCTAACTGGAGAAGCCCGTTCGTGGTACACAAGATAGACAACTCCAAAATTCACGGTTGGGAAGAGCTAGCACATGCCTTCCTCACACAATACAGTTTTCAAACTCAGATGGCTCCCGATCGGTATCAAATTACCAAGATCAAAAAACAGTCTAATGAGTCTTTCAGAGAGTATGCCCAAAGGTGGAGACGCTTGGCTGCCCAAGTTAGTCCTGCCATGACAGAATCAGAAATGGTCATGACATTCATAGACATACAAGAAGCTCCCTTCTATGAGAGAGTTTTAGCTGGCATTGGCAGACCGTTTTCTGAAATGGTTAAACACGGGGAGATGGTTGAAATGGTGTTAAAGTCAGGAAAGATTCAAGACCTAGCCGCACTCAAAGCTGTTGTTGATCACATCCAATCTGGAAATTATGGGAACAACCCCCAGAGGGTCCATAAAAAGAAAGAGGAAGATCTTTCCCTGATACTACAGGGACAAAAAGGTAATCAAAGTATGCCCATTCAAAGGAGAAACTACACTCCCTTTCCAGCACAGTCTGCAAACCCTCCAGTACCAAAAGGTGGAGAAGTCAAACGTTATCGAGTGTTTACACCCTTAGGGGATACCCTCGAGAACATTCTTAATCTTCTGACAACATAGAAGAAAATTACGCATCTTCTTCCACCAGCCAGCCCTAATGGACGGGGTTTCAATGCTGCTAGGAAATGTGTTTATCATCTTAGGGGCACTGGACATGATACTCGTGGATTCTTTGGGCCTTGAAACACAAGATCCGAGGACCTAATAGATAATGGAGAGATCGTAGTCACCAAACCCGATCAGCCTCACGTACAAGACAACCCTTTTCCTCAACACAAAGAAGAAGTGGTCAACATGATTAATTGGAGCAGTGGACAGAGTTCCAACTTCAGCTGTGACTCCCCCCAAACCATCAAAGACGGTGATGACAGATGGAATTATGCTAAGTTCTAGTTCATAATGGAACGAAAGATGAAAGCTCTCTGCAAACAAATTGAGCAATTGGCAGAACTGGTGACTTATCAGCATCAAGTGACTCGGCAATTAATTAGCCAGGAGCATGCCAGTCTCCTACCAATCGTCATGAATATTCCCTCATCCCTTTCAGAAATTGAAATGATGGAAGACAAAGTGACGAAGAGACAAAATGCCAAAGCCCGTCGGGATTTCGCCAACAAACGGGAATTCACCTATTTGGGCCAACATATGGAGGAAATCCTTCACATGTTAATCAATGAAGGAAGGATCAGTTCCCTTCTACCTCCAATCAACCCCCATTTGGGACGGTACAACTCTGATGGAGTATGTCAATACCACTCCCAGTCTCACGGTCACAAACGATGTAAGAATCTTTGGGCACTCGCCACCTTATTCAAAATCTAATCGACAAAGTGGTGTCTTTGCGCTTGGCGGAGATAACGACAACGTGTTACGCAGCAAGTGAGAATGCAGGCCCTACTAAGTGGAAAAGTGTAGTAGCAGTTATATCTACTGAAGGTGAAGGATTAATACTGTTCTCACAACACCGATAATTCAGCTCAAAGGAGGAAGAAAGCTTTTGAAAGTGGCCGATCCCTAGCCAATCAACTTGCCATGCAGAGCACAATATCCTATTGTTAGCTTGCACAAGGTTCCGTGGAATTATGGAGAAGGTGAATGATCCACCTCACATACCACTGCTGCAGTGTCGAAGGAAAATCCACTGTATCTTCCCCATCGGGTGATGAACACCACCACCAAATCAAAGGGGAAAATACCCATGGAGAAGGTTAAAAAATTCCTTCGCGCTGTGGGTCATAATGAAGCCTTGGTGGTTTTAAGCTTGAAGGAAGCTCCACCACAAATATTAATTTTGGACTTGGTCCTAACTTCCGAGAATCACCGGAAGGTCTTGTTAAAGGTTTTGGAAGAAGCCTATCTTCCGACATCAGTGGATACATAAAAATTTCAACACATGGTTGATCACATTTTCAACACTAATGTGATATCCTTCACTGATGATGACATACCGCCCAAAGGGACTGGTCATTGCAAACCGTTGCACATTGCGGTCTTGTCCTCCGGATATATGGTGGCTGGAGCCTTAATAGATGGAGGTTCCTCTCTGAATATCTGCCCATATGCCACCTTGGTGAAGATGAATATCAATCTCAATCGAATCCAGAGTAGCCATACTATCATCAAAGCTTTTGATGGAGCCCGCCGTAACTCGATTGGAGTAATTGAGCTGCCAATCGAAATTGGCCGTCATACATTCTGTGTATCCTTCCATGTGCTCAAGATAGATTCTAGTATACAACCTCCTTCTTGGGGATCACCATGGATCCACATGGCGTAAAGCGATCCCTCCACCCTTCACCAACAACTAAAGTACATTATCAACAATAGCACAGTCACGGTCAACACCGATCCGAGATTCCTCGGCATGGGGATATACTGCTCATCAATGCCAATGCGGGGCGTAGAACCGATCGGTTTTCATGCTTTGGAAATAAGCAACACCCAATACCACGCTGTTGGAGCACCATTGCTGTTCGAACCCCACATTTCGATGAGGTGATGTCGACCACTCAAGAAATGATGTCGTTCGATTATAAGCCAGGACAAGGGTTGGGTAAAGATGGCCAGGGTATCCAGTACCCCATTCGATTAACCAAGCAAGTTGGAACAGCTGGACTAGGCTATTCTGCCAGCTCTAGTCATGGGAATCTGCTAGCTTTGTAATATTCATGAACGCAATCAAATTGCATAAAATAAGCGGAAACGTGTAAAAATCAGAGTTTAAAAATTTTATAAACCATATACCCGGATCACTCTTTATGCGCAATTATTAATTAAACGAAAAAGAAAGAGCAAGAATCATACCCTTGAAGATCCAAGCTTCCTCAGGTACAAGTTCACCTCTAATCCTTTTCGCGTTCAACTTGAATCCACCGGGTTTGGTTCCTTCCTTTGATAAACGTTAGCCACCCAAGTGTTTGGCCTCTAGAGGTGATCCACCAAGGAAGAAGAAGAATTCAAAAAGATGGGTATTTGACAAAACCCTTGTTTTCTATCTCTATAGAAAAGGAGCGTACTCTCCAACAATTGGAAAAAATAACGTATTATTCATATCTGATATAAGACTCCTCTTATAAAGATATCAAGTAACCCTATTAAAATAAGGTATTATATAATTAAACTCTTTTAATTAAATGGGTTCCCTAATCTTATTAGGGATAATTAATTAAACTCCTTTAACTAATTTTTCCTCCTAATCCAATTAGGAATAAATGAGAGTACTAATATTAAATTAATTCCTAAACTCTTTTAGAAATTAAAATAATAATAATTATAATAATATTAATAAGACTCCTCTTATTAATTTATATTTAATATTTCTAAAATATTAAACAATAAATATTAAGTTATTTAATTTATTCTATCACCATAGATTAAATTAAATATACTTAACATATTATTACGATTATGCCATTAACTTCTTAAATAATTATTCTTCCTTTTATGGTGTGACTCTTTAGGTTCTCCATATTAAACCGGTTGTGAATAAATTAATTAGAACAATTATAATCTTATTTAAATAAATAAATTAAACGATTAATTTATTTCAATAAATAATATTTATTCTACAATAGGGATAAGCCTCCTTAGCGATCAACGACTTTCCAAAGAATATAGATTTCAACATTAATCATAAAAGAACCTTTGAGTAAATAGTTACCGTACAATTCAATCCTTCCACCATACAATGTCCCAATTAAATATAAGACATGGAATTTCTGTCAAGTCTTATTTTATTTAATTATATGTATTTCGACTCTTAAATGCACAACTCCAAATAATGCAAATTAGAAACTCCTTTCTAATTTCATTACTTATAACCAAGGACTCTTGGGTTGTCATTTATTGAATCACATAGGACATATCTCTTCTATTACTAGAAGCGGTAGATTCTTTATTGATCATACATTATCTCCATGTACAACTTATTATACCCAAGCATACCCTTTGATATACCCTAAGGGTCTTAAGGAATAAGTCAAAGTATAACTCATCATACACAAGATACTATGATGATCTCAAGTCCAAGGATTACTTGTACTACTATCACTACTGAATTCCTATTGACAAAAAGAAGTAAAACTCCATTAGGTATTCCTTAGCGAGTCACGCTTCAAAGAACTTATTCTCTAATAAGCACCTACATACTTGCTTTAGTGTCTCCACACAAATGATCATGAGATCAATCATCCTCATCCAATGAAAGCAAGCAATGTATGTACCAATCTATCCAGTTTACTAATCCCCAATTTAGTAATCCAACGATTGGGAACTATTTTAGTTTTAAGCTTTCTAAGAATTTAGATCTCATTAGAATGATCATCATCATTATTCTAAAAGCATTGCTTAAAACTATGGGTTTATCACATATTATAAAACAGCATCATGTAGATAATTTAAAAGCCTTTAATACTTATTATTAATAAATGAATAAGATTGTTACAAAGTATATGCTTTATCATCAAACATGATTGGCTTGTGTGCATACTACTTTCAATCTCCCACTTGCACTAAAGCAAATCGTCATGGTATCTCATACTCTTCTTCTCTAAGTGACGATTATCCTGCTGTTGGATAAGATTTAGTTAATGGATATGTAATGTTGTTCTTGAGAGTTCACTATCTCTATAGTGATTTCCCATCTTTCAATGATTTCTATAATCAAATGAAAGTGCCATAACACATGTTTAGATCCAAGATGAGACTTAGGAACTATTCCTAGTTCTGTAATGAACTTTTATCCAAACAATCAACTTGCAGCTTCATTTATAGCTATATACTTTGTCTTTATCACTAAACCAACAACTCTTTGCTGTTTGGAACCTTTCCAATTTCGATGCACCACCGTCCAAGGTAACGATTTACCTTAAAGTGGATTTTCTGTCGTCTTGGTCTGTCTGAAAAACTTGAGTCTGTTAAGCCCTCTAGTTTTAATTCAGACCCACCATGTATGATCACATCCTTAGTGTCGATTAGGTACTTTAAGATGTTTTTCACTGTCTCACAGTGAACTTCTCCAGAATATGACTGATCAACATCAGGTCTCGTACATTTCATTGCATACATGATAGTTACTCATGCGATCTCTCCTTTTAGAGTCTATGGGGACTATTAAGAGAGATACACTCCATGGCTCATCAACATGAGACATCCCATGGAGTTTGCCATGCTAAACGACTTTAGCATCAAATGAATATACGTTCCTTGGGTTAAGCCGATCATCTTATTAAATCAATCTATATAGATTTGTATCCCCAATTAAGATACTCATCCCAAATCATTCATGGAGGAATGTTTAGACAACTTTATCTTTACTGATTGTAGCATCGGTATGTCACTCCTTATCTATAGTATATCAACATATAATACTAGAAATTTCACTACTCTCCCACTGACCCTTTTGTACACACTAGAACTCTTACCTCATCGTATGTAACTCTGGATCATCATCTTCTATGATGCGTACCTCATTATCATCATCCATGATGAATCCATACCTCCTAGGTATCCTCGGTACTATTCCAGATTTACGATTCGGTTGTGGTACAATAGGTCTATCTACAGGTTCCTCTTATTTGACTTATAGTGTTTTGTGGTTCTTGAACTCTTCAAGATCTATTATCCTCCCACTAGCCCCTTCAATGATAAACACCTTTATCTTAGAAGGTAGTGTGTTTCGCAACAAACACCATTTGCTAAGTAGGATTATAGAACATATACCCTAAACTTACTTTAGGATGTCCCATAAATCTACACTTGTTAAATCTTGTCCCAAGCTTATCCTTTGAAACCTTTTCACATAAGTTGGACAACCCCTTATCTTAACATACTTAAGATTAGGAATCCTCCCTATCCATAACTTTTATGGAGTCTTGGGGCCGGATTTTGAGGTTACCTTTTTGTAGATATGCAGCCATTTCTAGGACATGACCCTAGAGGGATACTGAAATGTCGGTAAAATCATTATGGACCGCACCATGTCCAACAAGGTACGATTTTTCCATTCAAATACATCAATCAATTATTACGTATCAGGAGGCGTCAATTATGAGAAAACCATTTGAGATGATCTAGAAACTTATTGCACAAGTTTTTATTCATTGATCTAATCAAAGAATCTTAATACTTTGTCAATTTGTTTCACTTCTGAATTCTTTGAACCTTTCAAACAATTCATACTTGTATTTCAGCAAATACACACGTTCAACTCTTTGAATGATCATCTCCTTTTCTTATACTAATTTGTTCAATATGCAAAATTATTTTCATGTAAGTCAAGTATACAAAATTTATTAAGTAATATTCCAGTTCTATACAAAACATTATTATTATTAATAGAACAACAATTGTTCTTAATTATAATACCAAAGATTTCATTGTCCAACAATAAAATGGAAATAATATTTTTAACAAGAACTGGAATACAATAACAACTTATTGACTTAATAGATTTGCCCGTAGGCATTGCTAAACTATAAGTTTCTATGGCTAATGTGGCAACCTTTGCTACATTTCCCGCACATAGGATTACTTATATTTGTTTAGCTTTCTACTTCTGCTTGGTCTCTTCATAAATCTATATTTATGATAACCAGAGTCGGTATCCAATACCCAAGTAGAACCTTGACTTAAAGAAAAATTTATTTCAATCATGAACAAAAACTGTATTGTAACTGAAACTTCACTAAGCTTCTTTAGTTAGCCTCTGAAAGATGCTTCTCGCAGTTTCTTTCTAGTGTCCAGGCTTATTGCAGTGGAAGGAAACTCCTTAGCTATCCGTATCAGTTTTGTTCTTATTATCCTTTGTTTATGCCTTTCTGTTTACCTTCTTTGAATCGTTCTTCTTTTCAGAAGATCCTTTGGCCCCTACCAGTAAGACATGGTCTTTCTTGGTTGGAAAGTGACTCAAAATTTTTCAACATGTTAAGCAAATCAGCAAAGCTGATATCTAGCTTGTTCATATGAAAAATTCACAACAATTGTGAAAGGAGTCCAGGAGTGAGTGTAAGATCAAATCTTAGCTCAACTCTCCATCCATGACAAAACCAGTTGTCCTAATTGATTAATCAAATTGATTATGTTAAGGACTTTTTTCTGTACTATAGCGCCATTGGCCATTCTAGATCAGAAGAGCTCCTTAGATATCTGATATCTATCAGTCCTACTTTCCTCACCATCAACTACTTGATGTGCAGGAATATAGTAGGAGCATCCATAGTTTCATGCTAACGCTGAAGCTCGTTACTTATGGATGCGAGCATGATGTATTGAGCCAACTGTGCATCATCTTGCCACTTTCTAAAAGTAGCAACATCTTTCTCAGAGGCATTGTCTGCAACCATTGCAGGGATAGACGTATTAAGGACATAAGATAGCTTTTCAGCCATGAGAACTTTTCTCAATTTCCTTAACCAATCCGTTTAATTCGGTCCGATTAATTTAGCATCTAATATGCAACGCAGTGATAGTAATTTTAGACATTATAAAATTCTATAAATGAATTTGAAATTAACAACATTTTAACATACATTCTTTTATTAATTACCAAAATAAATTAGGTCTTGTTTTAAATTGGTATTTCCCACTATTTTTTTCAAACTATATTACCCTCAATATATATAGTTCGGCAATATCTAATTAAAGATATGCTAGTGAGAATAAGGATCCCATTTCAAATGTATATAGCCTTGTGGTGACACAACAAACTATATATAAATAAATAGGTAGACAACTCTTGTCAATTACATCAACTATACAACTCCTTGTATTTTGCCTCTTGGATCATAATGGTCAAGTGTATGCACATCCGAACTAAAATGATCCAAGTTAAGTCCAACCTAGCACTCCATATATTCAAAAAAGAAAAATATCATCCTTGTGGTGACACAACAAAATAATATTGTTCAATTTTCTTTATAAGCATCAAATGTGATAAATTAACATCTTAAATACTTAATACTTGCCTTGTGGTGACATAACAAACTCATATTAAATATTTAATACTCTATTAATTTTATCATGCTAGAAGGCGACGTTCGATATTCCAAATATCTTTGAACGCTTAGGACTTAATATAAAAATTTGAGGGTTTGTTATAAATTGTCTCATCTTGTTTAAGCTGTGCACATATATATATATATAAAATACGCGTCATATTAATTAACATGCGAAGCATGTTTGCATAATATATAATATATATATATAGTACAAGCATGCACATATAGAATACTATATTCTACCCGGATTGATTATGGATTTTTATTCTAGTTTGGTTCACTAGAGCCACCAAGTGAACCAAAAGGTCAAATCCTAGGGGTGCAAGAATTAATATTTAAACATAATTATTACATTTAAATCCGGGCTCCATTACAAACGGGTCTTCACGCGCTCCTTGGTCCTTGATCTCCAATTTTTCAAAATAATTCTAACTATTCCTATTACAAAACTATTTAAAATAAATAGAAACCTTGATCAACAGTCAAAGGGAAGTACATAGGAGGGGGATAGAATTTACATTAAGAAAAATTAGAGAAGACGAGGTACGCAGACCCCATTTAATAAAACACATACATTCATGCATCCAACTAAAATAAAATCCAATCGCATTGGTCAATAGTCCATAATCAATCCCATTTATTATCATACACATCACCATATGCATCAATAAATAATATTCATCTCATGAATAATAAACATTCAATATATATATTGATATCATTTAATGGGCAAATTTAGTTAGTATAAAATCTAATTTTGAATCAAAATAAACTCTTTTATTTTAATCCAAATTTAAATCAAAATAAAACTATTTTATTTTAATTTATCCAATTTTGAATAAAATAAACTATTTTATTTTAATCAAAATCTTTAATCAAAATAAACTCCTTTATTTTAATTAAATATGGAATCCAATTCCATGTAAAAAAATTTATTAAAGGAAACACTTGATTCTATTTCCTATTCACAAATAAACTCTTTTATTTTGAATAATATGAAATCTTATTTCATATCTAAATAAACTCCTTTATTTAAGGAAATATGGATTCTCTTTCCTATTCACAAATAAACTCATTTATTTTGAATAATATGAAATCTTATTTCATATTTAAATAAACTCCTTTATTTAAGAAAACATAGAATCTAATTTCAACTCCAATAGTTATCATGGAATCCAATTCAATTCTAATTAGTTAGCATGAAATTTAATTTTAAAATTAAAATAAATTTTTATTTTAAAATTAAAATAAATATTTTATTTTAATTATAAAATTATTATATATATAAATATATATTAAAATAAACTTTTATTTTAAAATTAAAATAAATTTTTTATTTTAAAATTAAAATAAATTTTTTATTTTAAAATTAAAATAAATTTTTATTTTAAAATTAAAATAAATATTTTATTTTAATTATAAAATTATTATATATATAAATATATATTACGTTAATATATATTATATATATAAACATCCTGCTTTCTCCCTTTATTTCCGTGCTCATGAAACGTGTAGCCTTAAGAATGCTAGCCACGTTTTTTTTTTTTTAAAAATCCGTGAGCCACCATGTCAGAATAAAAGCAAGACTTCACTTTATTCCTTGGAAGTAATTCACGGAAAACACGGAAAGCAAGTCTTCACATATTCTTTAGTCCTACACGGAAAACAAAAAAGAATATGCAGATTTGCGAATCACAATACCAGTTTTGCGATATTTTATTTTATTTTATTTTTATTATTAAATTTTATACAATAAATTATGTCCAAATAAATTATTCTAAACACATATCAATATATATATCAAATTTAAAACAATTAATAATTTGCATAAAGGTTTGGCGCTGATGCCACTGTTAGGTTTGTAATATTCATGAACGCAATCAAATTGCATAAAATAAGCGGAAACGTGTAAAAATCAGAGTTTAAAAATTTTACAAACCATATACTTGGATCACCCTTTATGCGCAATTATTAATTAAACGAAAAAGAAAGAACAAGAATCATACCCTTGAATATCTGAGCTTCCTCAGGTACAAGTTCGCCTCCAATCCTTTTCGCGTTCAACTTGAATCCACCGGGTTTGGTTCATTCCTTTGATCAACGTTAGCCACCCAAGTGTTTGGCCTCTAGAGGTGATCTACCAAGGAAGAAGAAGAAGAATTCAAGAAGATGGGTATTTGACAAAACCCTTGTTTTCTATCTCTATAGAAAAGGAGCGTACTCTCCAACAATTGGAAAAAATAACGTATTATTCATATCTGATATAAGACTCCTCTTATAAAGATATCAAGTAACCCTATTAAAATAAGGTATTATTTAATTAAACTCTTTTAATTAAATGGGCTCCCTAATCTTATTAGGGATAATTAATTAAACTCCTTTAACTAATTTTTCCTCCTAATCCAATTAGGAATAAATGAGAGTACTTATATTAAATTAATTCCTAAACTCTTTTAGAAATTAAAATAATAATAATTGTAATAATATTAATAAGACTCCTCTTATTAATTTATATTTAATATTTTTAAAATATTAAATAATAAATATTAAGCTATTTAATTTATTCTATCACCATAAATTAAATTAAATATACTTAACATATTATTACGATTATGCTATTAACTTCTTAAATAATTATTCTTCCTTTTATGGTGTGACCTTTTAGGTTCTCCATATTAAACCGGTTGTGAATAAATCAATTAGAACAATTCTAATCTTATTTAAATAAATAAATTAAACTAATAATATTTATTCTACAATAGGGATAAGCCTCCCTAGCGATCAACGACTTTCCAGATAATATAGATTTCAACATTAATCATAAAAGAACCTTTGAGTAAATAGTTACCGTACAATTCAATCCTTCCACCATACAATGTCCCAATTAAATATAAGACATGGAATTTCTGTCAAGTCTTATTTTATTTAATTATATGTATTTTGACTCTTAAATGCACAACTCCAAATAATGCAAATTAGAAACTCCTTTCTAATTTCATTCTGCCTTGGCCAAGTACTACTAGGTTGTCATTTATCGAATCGCATAGGACATATCTCTTCTTTTATTAGAAGCGGTAGATTCTTTATTGATTGATGAGTACATATTATTCATTTATTTTGATTCCATTATATTTAGTTTTATTGCATGTTTCATGGGTATATGAGCTTATTAAGGTATTTAATGATTTCAGGAAGAATTGGAGCTGAAATTGAGGAAAATGAGAAAATTACAAATTTTTAGCATTAAGTTGGATGCATGTTCTTAGCTTGGGACTTGAATTTTATTGTAGAGCTCTTTTTTAGCTTTCCGGAACATCTTGAATCGTCCCCAATCGGAGTTCATATGAAAAAGTTATGATATTTTTACTAAACGAACGTTGAACCTCAAAGTTTGGAAGTTGTAATTTACACAGCAGTCACTTGGAGGCCGATTTCGACCTTGATGCAGAGCGATTCTGTCGATTCTCAAAGAATGAAAGTTGTAGATCTCGTCGATATCTTCGTTTTGATAGGTAGCAGGCCCCGTAAATCCTCCTAGATCAAAAGTTATGCTCGTTTTACCAAAGGACGTCGCGAGAAGAGGAAATGAAAATTCACCCCAAATGAATTTGAGCGGGAAAATCAAGAAATCTTGGATTTTTGGAAAGTTTCTAAATGCGATTTTGGTAGACTTCTACATGGAATTGGATTGATATTTCTATTAGCTTTAGGATTTCCTTTAGACTAAGATTTATTTCAAATTGAATTCTATTTCTTTATGGAAACTAGTTATGATTTGTAAATCCTTTTAGGATTTGGATTTCTACATCCTATAGGATTTAGGACTTTGTCTAGCACTATAAATAGAGGATGAGGGTCAAGGTTTTATTCATTCAATATTCAACATTCAAGTATCCTCTATTGGAGTGAAGGCTCAAGAGCATGTCAGGCTAGTTCTTTTTATTCAGTTCTAAAGGGAGGTGAATCCTTGTTACAAGTAATTAATTAATTGAGTATTATTATTTATTCCTTCTTGTGTGAAATTTCTTCTGATAATCTGTTTTCATTGATTGCATGCTAATTGATCTAATTAATTTAATATGGCCAATTGAGTTAATTTGATCATTATCATATGCTAGATTAAGATTGGTATTACGTGTAATTGATATCTCTCTTCATCACAAGTAGCAACTTGGTAATAATAATTGTGGACAAACTTTTGTTTATTGCTAAGATTATTAGAAAACAAGTTAAATAAATCGAGCTTATGTGTTTGTTGCTTGGATTAACCTAATTTTCTATTTCTTAATGCTTCTATCATATTAAATCTAGAGAGCTTATTCTAGGTTATATGCTAGTTAGAATCGTGGAGAGCTTGTTTCATACAAAGTGATAATCTAAGGAGAATTTCTGATATAGCGAGCTTATTGTTATCTAGGGCTAATAATTTCATTGAAGGAAAAATAATAATTACTTGATTAATTGATTGTTGTACTTGGTGAAACCGAATCTATGAATCAAGTTTTACATATTTGGTTAATTTTATCGTTAATTCTTGTTCTCTTAGTTTAAAAATAATTTTCAAAACCCCAATCTTTATTTTCTGTTAAAATAGTAGAATAATTCTAAAACAACTTTACTCTCTGTGGGATCGATCCTTACTTGCTATTGTGCTAATTATTGTAAATTGCGGAGTGAAAGTGAGGTTAATTTAGGAGTGTCAACGACAGCTCCCATTGATCATACATTATCTCCATGTACAACTTATTATACCCAAGCATACCCTTTGATATACCCTAAGGGTCTTAAGGAATAAGTCAAAGTATAACTCATCATACACAAGATACTATGATGATCTCAAGTCCAAGGATCACTTGTACTACTATCACTACAGGAATTCCTATTGACAGGCAAGTAAAACTCCATTAGATATTCCTTAGCGAGTCACGTTCAGTGAACTTATTCTCTAAAAACACCTACATACTTGCTTTAGTGTCTCCACACAAATGATCATGAGATCAATCATCCTCATCCAATGAGCAAGCAACGTATGTACCAATCTATCCAGATTTACTAATCCCCAATTTAATAATCCAACGATTGGGAACTATTTTAGTTTTAAGCATTCTAAGAATTTAGATCTCATTAGAATGATCATCATCATTATTCTAAAAGCATTGCTTAAAACTATGGGTTTATCACATATTATAAAACAGCATCATGTAGATAATTTAAAAGCCTTTAATACTTATTATTAATAAATGAATAAGATTGTTACAAAGTATATGCTTTATCATCAAACATGATAGGCTTGTGTGCATACTACTTTCAGAATCCTCATAAGCATCAGCAGATTCCTTTGGCTTCAACCATGTGGCGTTTGGCTTCGTCTTCAAACTCCGAGTCTGCACAACCTCCAGTAATGGTGCCAGCCAATGTCATGGCCATGTTATTTCCTAAGCCGAAACTGGTGGAGGAAAAGAAAATCGTTATTCCAAATCCCGCAATCAAAGAAGAGGAGCGGAGAATCAAGGAAAACGTTGTCCGAATAATGTCGGGCATGCGCATCATCGTCCATGATGAACATACCAACAGATACACCCCAGATGATGATTGCCCTGACGTAATGGCCATCATTCGGGACAAGGAGGATGATGACAATCCCTCCATCACTGCGGTCCACCCGGACTTTACCCTTACCAATTGGAACAGCATTCCTTGCTTTGGTCGACAAGGGTAAAGTGGGTAGAAATTCTTTTCTGCCCTGTAGATACAATAACTGCTTATTTTTTTGTACAGTATTAACAGTTTATTTTGCCAATATATGCTAACAATGTGTATGATCAACGCATTTCATATATACTAAGTGAAAGCATATTTTGTTTCAGGACTCTAAATTTAGATGTGCCTGTATTTGCGGATACGATGCCTCTCCTACACAAGGATTGTACCTTTGATGTAGAGATGAATTCAGCCTTGATGGATCCCCAGGATGACATTGAGGTGCCTCCAGAAATTCAAGAATGGGTCAAAGACAAACCCAAACCCAACCTTGATCAAACCACTTCTTTCAATCTCGGAACCTTAGAAAGCCCTAAGTTAATCCAGATTGGTTCAAACCTTACCCTAAACTAACAGAATAACATGGTTACGCTATTAACACAATTCCAGGATGTGTTTGCATGGTCTCATGAAGACATGGTGGGTTTATCCACTGACATTGTCCTTCATCGCCTTCCCATTAAAGAGGGATTTAAGCCGATCAAGCAAAAGCTCAGGCGATTGAAACCTGAGTGGAGTTTAAAGGTGAAAGAAGAGATTGTGAAACAATTTCAAGCCGGCATCATCATGGTGTCTACATATCCTGAGTGGATATCCAACATCGTGCCCGTACCTAAACCTGGAGGGAAGGTGCAAGTTTGCGTGGA
The DNA here is from genome assembly GCA_020205605.1 of Panax ginseng. Lineage (NCBI taxonomy): Eukaryota > Viridiplantae > Streptophyta > Magnoliopsida > Apiales > Araliaceae > Panax > Panax ginseng. The sequence goes on from CM035136.1 coordinate 72,276,258, forward strand.
TTTTAGGGACTTGAATAAAGCTTGCTTAAAAGATAGCTTTCCCGTGCCATTTATCCACATTGTCATTGACAATACTGCTCAATACGACATGTACTCCTTTGCTGATTGCTTTGCGGGGTACCATCAGATAATGGTTGCCGAGGAAGATCGTGAGAAGACTGCTTTCATCACTCCTTGGGGAACTTTTTGCTATAGACGGTTGTCATTCGGCCTCATCAATGCCGGCTACCTATCAACGAAGCTATGATGGCTCTTTTCCACGACTTAATGCATAAAGAGATTGAGATCTACGTGGATGACATCATTGTCAAGTCCGGAAGGAGGATGACCATCTAGACCATCTCGTAAAGTTGTTCAACAAAGTTACATAAGTACAACTTGAAGTTGAATCCAAAAAGTGCGCTTCAAGGCCAAGTCGCAAGTTGCTAGGATTTCTAGTCGACCACAAAGGGATTGAGTGGATCCTACCAAAATCCAAGCCATCACGTAAATGCCCATTCCTCGAGACGAGAAGGAAATACGTGGATTTTGGGAAGGATCAACTTCATCAAGAGGGTTATCTCCCAACTCACGGCAACTCGTGAGCCAATCTTCAAGTTATTAAGGAAGAACTCCTCCATGAAATGGAATGATGAGTGCCGAATGCCTTCCTTACAATCAAGAAACAAATAGTCAAAGCTCCTATCTTGGTACCACCCAGGATGATGTTCCCCTGCTCATGTACTCCGTCCATAAGTGACAATGCCATGGGTCAGATATCTTTGGAGACGAAAAGACAATAGAGGCCAAGAACGAGCTATCTATTACCTCATCAAAAGGTTCAGCAGCAGTGAACACAAGTACACTCTGATCGAGAAGACGTGTTGTGCTTTAGCATGGGCTTCCATGAGGTTACATCATTACCTCCATGGTCACACAACCCATCTCATATCCCGCGTGGATCCTCTTAAGTACGTGTTCAACAAACCCATGTTGAACTACCGGCTGTCCAGATGGCAGTTGATCCTACAACAATTTGACATTGTATATGTGACTCAAAAGTCCATCAAAGGTCAAGGAATCGCAGATCAATCGGCACCGCACCTTCGTGGGGATTTCAAACCCTTGAAACATATTTCCCGATGAAGGAGTAATGATAAAGTCAAAGAACACCATCTGCATAATACACGCCAATCATGGAAGATGTATTTTGATGGAGCCATTAACATGGAAGGTTCTGAGCCGGAGAAATTCTAGTATCTCGATATGGGGAGTAGTATCCGTTGCTGCAGCCAAATTACGGTTTATCAAGACCAACAATACTACCGAGTTTGAAGGTCATCTCATACGGGGCTAAAACTTGCCCGCTCAATGGGCATCAAGCGATTAACTCGTCTCTTGGAGATTCGGAGTTGGTAATCGACAATCCAATCGAGTCTATCAAACCAAGGAACTACATTTGCTGCCTTACCATCGACAGGTTTTGAAGATGGCTTTGGAGTTCGAAGAAATCTCCTTTCTACACATTCCTCGTAATAGGAATGATTTTGCGGACGCATTAGCAACTTTGGCCTCCTTGATTCGCATATCAGACAAGGAACACTTGCCAAGCGTCACAATTTCCCTGCACAAGGCCCCAGCCTATGGAAATTACGTTGGAGAAGTATCGGATGAGTTACCTCCCATCCAACCTCCTTGGTATCATCATATCAAGGAATATCTGAGAGATGGATCTACACCCGCTGAGGCGAGCCTGACTGAGAAAAGGCGGATCCATCGACTTGCTATAAAGTTCTACTTGAGTGGAGATGCGCTCTATAAAAGAGATACAGGACTAGGTCTCCTCAGGTGTCTAGACAAAGATCAACCCAAAGGCTTATGGATGAAATCCATGGCGGAGTCTGTGGCCCCCACATGAGTGGCCTCCTCCTTGTCAAGAAAGTCCTCAGGACGGGACATTATTGGCTATCTCTCAAGGCTGATTGCCATGACCATGTCAAAAGATGCTATCAGTGCCAGATTCATGGGAATGCTATACACGCCCCTCTCCGGGAGCTCCACAATATGAGTTCGCATTGGCCCTTCTCAATGTGGGGAATGGATGTTATTGGGCCCATTGAGCCTAAAGCCAGTAATGGCCACCGATTTATCTTCACCATGATCGACTACTTCACCAAGTGGGTAGAAGCAGCCTCCTTCCCCAGGGTCACTAAAGAAGTCATCATTGCTTTCATCAGAAACAATGTCGTTTGTCGATATGGACAACCAGAGGTGATTGTGTCAGACAATGCCAAAAACCTCAACAACAAAATGATGGAGGAGTTATGTAGTAAATTCCACATCAAACATCTTAACTCTGTCATCTATCGTCCGAAGATGAACGGTGCTGTTGAAGCGGCTAACAAAAATATCAAGAAGATTATGCAAAAGATGTCAGCCAACCACAAAGATTGGCCTAACCTATTGCCTCTGACTCTGTTAGCCTACAGGACCACAATGCGTACTTCAACTGGGGCAACCCCCTACGCTTTAACCTATGGGATGGAAGCAGTGCTCCCTATAGAAGTTGAGATGGAATCTCTTAGAGTGTTGATCGACGCTCAGCTGGATGAAAACCAATGGGTACAAGACAGGTATCACCAATTATCTCTGATAGACGAAAGGCGAACCGCGACTATCTTCCATGGTCAGTTATACCAACAAAGGATCGCCAGATCCTACAACAAAAAAGTCCGGCTACGGCAATTTAAACAACATGACTTGGTTCTGAAGAAGATTCTTGACAATCAAGATCAGGCCAAAGGAAAATTCGCTCCTAACTGGGAAGGCCCGTTTATTGTCAAAGAAGTATTGACAGGAGGCGCTCTCAGATTACAAGAAATGGACGGCGATGAATTTCCACAACTCATCAACTCAGATACCGTGAAATGGTATTATGTCTGAAGTAACCAGCAAACACCCTGGTGCATCATCATCAGGTCATTAGTCATTCCGGTTCTTTAACCCTTTACCACCTACAACTTGCTACACTTTGCCCCTCAGGGAAACATACTCTTCAAGCCAGCAGCCTTGCTTTCTCCTTTGCGCTCATACAACTTAGGTCATCCCACCGCGGATTGAACCTCTTGCGTTTGCGCCATGGCTACCCATACATGGGATCAAACTTCTCCGCCTGCAGCTTTTATCCTCAACCTAAGATTAAACTTTCTCCTCCCTTTTCTCGACTTTGCACATGGGATTACGCTTTTCTTCTCGCCCTGAGGGGCGAACTACGTCGACCTGATCTCCTCTTCAATAGGAGTACGTAGGCAACCATGTTACATGGCCCGGTCGCAATAAAACAAAAACAACAAAAACATTTCTACCCTCTTCTCCTTACAAAAGCAAAAACAACCAAAAACATTCCTACACCATATCAGCCATATACAGCGTTGAACCTCTTACACCAGGTTCGAACTACGCAGACTTGATCTCCTCTTCAATAGGAGTACGTAGGCAGCCATTCATGGTGCGGTCTCACCCCCTACCAAAATACAAACCATTATCAGCGGGTATTGGGATTCTCTTTCAATCCACTACATTTCATTCGGCTTAGACCAAAGGGATGGAATTGCCTGAACTCCTCCCAAATAGGAGATTCGGCGACCATCTAAGCTGTGGTCATACCTCGAAGAGCAATACTAAACCATAAGAAGTGGAATTAACTAGGCTTCTCCTAAATAGAAGTACTGGCGACCATCTGTGGTGCGGTTAATCTCAGAGAGGAAAGCCATATTCCTCTCCACATTTCCATTCAGAAACAAGTCCCAAGACACCAAAGATGGTAGGGATATACATAGATCGATGATCCATTCTGAACTATCCAAAGACAGATCAATGTCCATCCACCAAGGAAGAATTCAGAATTCATCAAGATCACAAGCCCTGAAGCAGCAGGCAAAATATCAAGCAAATAGCAAAGCATATCTAAAAGGGAAGTGATCCAAAAATATATTTCCCTATCATATATAATGCTATTTGATATATATACAATGTGAACTTTATATGACAAAATGGCTAAGCTAGTCTGTGCAGGTAAATACAAGATCATCTACGAATCAAGGTACATGCAAGCTAGCAAGACAAATATGGCATCCCTCTCAGATGAAGGAGGTAAAGCTGTAGTCTCCTGGATAAGAATATCCACACGACCCAACAGATCTGTAGCCATCTGCATGATGACCATATACTCATCGATATAAGCACTCATCTCTGCGATCATACCAAAGGGTAAGGGACCTTCTTTGCGGTATTATCTGTGATGTACCACATCCCGGCGAGATATAACACTATCCCGCTTCAACTATCATCAAGGTCTCTCTCGACCTAGCCTCATCCCGCTTCAACAACAACAAGATCTATACGAGCTAATGCCTCATCTCTCTCTAATAGGGCAGCGTCCCTCACATCAAGAGCAGTCGACATCATTGATCGAATCTGGTCTCTCTCAAAGGTCATCAGATGAAGACTCTACTCTTAATACTGTGTCGAGTGATGGATCACAAAAGTACTGGTACTAGGAGAATCCGAAAGAAATGTTGGCAACCCAACATCAGTATCCTCCTCGATGTAGGTATCAATGTCCTCTATAGGCTCTACATCGTCTAACTCAATCTCCTGTCTTCGCAAATATCGCTACAAATGATAAAACCTCCGTCTCCATCCATGCGAGTACTCTGCGGAATAACCGGATGATCGCAAGAAAAGCAGCTAGCTCACGCTGATCCCAGCAAGCCTATACACGAGATCGGTCCTCAACTAAGAGGTATCGAGAAGTCGAAACCGACTTGCCCCTCGAAAGGATGAAAATCCTAAAATCGGTCAAATCATGACATCACGGCCAATGGATGATAAGTCGTCACGCCTCAAGCCGACCTAAAGGGAGGAAATCCATGCCCGAGCATGAGTAATGAAGTCAGATGGTGAGCAAAGCCCCGAGCACAACAATATGCTAAATGGATCTCTTGATATCTCGCCAAAAATGCGGACCAGATCGAGCATCTACACACTCCGATGGCTGAAATGAATACGACAAAGCCACCTCATGGGAGAAACAATACACGTGCCGTCTAAAGGTACCAACTGGTCGCAAATGTGACATAAACCACACATACAAACATGATCAACTCCCCAAACACACCGACGGGTAGTAAATACTAGAGGGGGCGTTGATCGCAAGGTCTCTGCCACGATCATAGGTACAATGGTACGACCCTCCCTGAGAGCTCTCACCACCATGATAACGCCTACACCTATCTCATCCATGTACCGCGACATGTACACGTATGACAGTACACATAGTATCAGTACGTCAACTCTGGCCGAACGCCAATGATCCTCTAACACAGTGAAATCCCCTGAATGTCGTGAGTAGCTATCCTCCACACCAAATCTGTCACATAGAAAACGCTAAGAGATCACATGGCCAGATGTCAGCTCATCCTGCACCACTCTGCGCCTCAATCCGGTAAGAGTCATGAATTGTCTACTCATGTCTCCCAAAGCCATGTGTACGCAAGGTCGGTCTAGGGGCAGCATCGTCAAACGGGCATACTCCTCTAGAGTAGGAGTCAACTCATGGGTGCCAAAGCGAAATACTTGCCTATCAGCTAGCCAATGCTCTAGCATCCCATCTATAAATCCTGCAGGAACCTGAAATGCCAAAAGGGTCATGGTATGCTGTAATAACAGATCTACAGTCACCCTATCTGGTGGTGACATGCTATCGCATCACTTAGCGCAGATACCCAATACCACCATTGACGGTGGGGTATGATCTATACGGCTAACTGTAGAAGAAGACATCTATGCGGGCCGTGTCATAAGACCATCCAGGGGTCAATACCGAGTATCTCTGGATATACATACATATGCATAACATGATACATGCATAACAGATAATGGATGGCAATATGATATAGGGAATGAAAAAAATGGTGCATACATTCCTAAATATATCATCATCTAATACATCACTCTATCGACTACCAAGACATGAAAATGGGGCACAAACGCCTACTAATAATAGAGGCCTATCTAAAGATATAGCGAGAATGGGGAACAAACCACACCCAATATCTAACAGAGGCCTATCAAAAGATATAGCGAGAATACACATCGAAGAAGACAATGGTCTCGATGTCCACATCCTCAATCTCGCCCACCGATGTAATTCCTCATGAGTCATTGGATCTCTATCAACAGGGATGTCAGGTCTATAAAGGGGAGGATCTGCGCTGGCAAAACCAAATGGGTCGTCTGAGGGGCCAGCACCTGAGTTGGAAGGAACAAATGTCTCCGCCTCTGCTGGATCTCTGCCCAAATGCTGAATAAATATCTGTGCCCGATCCAACTGCCGGGTCAAGCTATCAATCTGGGTCAGATGAGTCAGAGCTCGGACACAAGCCACCCAATCCGTCATCATCAAAGATCCTGGAACCATGTCCCCCATAAACTATGTGGCACGGGACTGGGAACCAATAGTGCGGAGGAGCCACCAGCGCTAGAATATCTCTTGAGTACATGGACCCTCAGATAAATCAAAACCGTTAACTCCCAACAATGGAATATCAATGGCGGGTGACTCTGATATAGGCCAATGACGCCTAACAGGAGGCAAGATCGGATACTAATCTCCCAGGGTGCTCCCCGATAAGACGCTTCCTAAATAGAGCTCCCACCCTCCATCGGTGAAAAGAGGAAATCTCGGGTGGAAATCAAATACTCTACTCCAAAGAGGGTGTCCATCCTCAAAACCGATGATCAAATGATCCCTCGAATATGGAAGCCATGATGATGGCGTCGGTGATCAAGAACTCCAACAGATACGGCAGAATGAGCAAAGCCCTCAGATACAGGGACCTCTGGCAAAATAGAATGATTCCATCGTCGTCCTTGTGGATAGGTATCTAAGCCTAACACACTCACAGGACACAAACATGGAAGCCTCTCATAGGCCCAAAACTGCCAACACAATGACAAAACATCTGCTATCAGTAAACACTCTTAACCTGTGAAAGGAAAAGACAAGAGAAATACTCACCAGCAGAAATGGGTCAAACCCTGTGAGCGCAGACGCATGCCCCGGAGGAAATAGGCAAAAGGTGTAAGAGCCCCAATCGTACGCTCTTATACGGTCCACATCGTGTGTGGCGCTGACCAGAGCGAAAGATACCGTGGAAGAGTTATTCACATATGGCGACGACCGAATGATTATCAGGAACAATCACCGCAGAACGCGATCCCTGATCCTGACATCATCAGGCATTGGCTCACTCAATAGCCCACTCATAACATCTACGCTCAAAGGACCTGAATGGACAGTCCTACCTTTGAGTGCACCCGCCGGAACTCCTAACAAGGATCAGACGGCAGTAGGGGTGATATTCACCGTGCAAGGAACTGGCTCCCCTCCAAACTCCATACCTGTGATAAATCGCCAATCCATAGGCGTCATCATCACCTCGCAATCCAGCAGGTGGAGTGATTGAGTCTGATGAAACCATCGCTCAGACAATGCCCTGAGGTAACCCCAGGGACAACGACGGGGAAGGATAGAGAAAAATGCCTCAAATCCCCACTCATGCACTACTCCTCTATAATCGGGATGAAGCGCTGCACATGGAGTGGATGCTAAACCCGATTCCCGAGGTCGTGTAAAACCCGGAACCCGCATGAAGCACCGATCAACATCGTGACCCTTTAATCCTCATCAATAGGAAAGAAGGAAGATAAAGTCTAACGTCATACCTCGTTAGCATGCAAGTACATCGATGGGTGTCTACCCAAATCACCTAGCAACTCTGGGTTCACCACCTGGATGCTCAGAAGTTCCCTGTGAGGGATATGTACAGCAGGAGCGGGATCCTCAATATCCACCTCCTCGTCCTCAATGTTTGGAACCTCTACCTAAACGGGACGAATCACAGCCTCAATGAGGCACTTCAGAAGCCCTCCGCCGTACGCCAGAGGAGGTCCTGTAAGAACTGTTCGGCTGATCTGGATCCATAATATCTGGACAACAAGTCTCCAAATCACCTCAGAAAGGGTGTGGTATTGCCTTACCTAGAGCTTTCTAAAATGCATTATATGACTATATGCATGCATGCATTTACTTTAATATATAATAGAGTTAGAATGCATGACTACCCAATGCCTTCATTTGGAAAAATTTCGCCATAGTCCCCTTTGAAAATAGGGCTATCCAGATGCGCACAGGCATGTCTAGGTGGCCATTCAGTAGCACACCTACCCCAAAGTCATATACATAATATGTGCATTAAAAATCAAACTCATCATGCATAAGGTCAACCTCAATGCTAGGAGTATCTTTCCTTTCTACCTTTTGCTCATTGGACCTCAAATAGAACAAAAAATAGCAGAAAAAGGTGCCAATTTGACTGTCTCAGAAGTCAAATTTTTTCACATCATTATGTTCAGCATGGTTTAATACTAACATTTACTATGTTGAATATTTTTTATTAAGTCATTTGTGCATACACAATCACTACTATGTGTTTAGATGCATTTCGTGCAATATCTCACAATCTAACGGACAGAAACTAGAAAAAATACATGCATGTGTTACCAGAATAGTGTAGAACACTTGTACGGTGATAGAATTCACAGAAAATAGCCCGAACTTAGCAAATCTGGAAGTGGCTTGCGGTTTTTCTAAAGTGAAACAAGTTGAAAGTGACTTATGAAGTGAAGCCTGCTGGGATTTATCATCCACACCTAGCCGCAGACCCACCTGTGGTTGTAGCAGGTGCACCTGCTGCTCCTCTATGTGGGTCCCACCCTTTCGGCTCGGTCCAGTTCGAGTTGAAACGGAGTTCTTACGGGCTAGAAAGGTCAAATCAGGAATAAAAATGCCATACGATTGAGCAAAACAGCATACAATCCTGGTCTTCTCAGATGAGACTTTGAATCTGCACATCACTCATTGGTAGTAGCCTGAACACAAGGTATACTCTGCCAATGACCTCAGTTGTCGCAAATCACATTTGGCAATACCTTATATAGGTCCGATGCCGCCGACTCCGGGTCATTACCCTACATGAATCCCCGATGGGGGTTACAACGTGAATCCCCGACGGGGGTTACAACGTGAATCCCCGACGGGGGTTACAACGTGAGTCCCCGACGGGGGTTACAACGTAGATCCCCTGTGGGGGTTACAACACGTTCATCCGTTGACAATTCTATCAACGAAGGTCAAGCAGCCTTGACATTATTTCAGCCGATGGCAGGTAAACCCATCAAAGCGTTGAGAACCGTTCGGTAGTTGCATATGTACTTATGCGTCCCCAATAGGTCCCCGACGGGGGTTACAACGTATATCTCTGGCGGGAGTAGCAATGCATGCTCAGCCGTTGACACACGTATCAACGAAGGTCAAGCAACCTTGACATCATTTCATAGATAAGCGTTTAAACTCATCTGTCGAGCTATAGAGTCGTTTGAGGTTCTCATACCCAAATTGTTCATATTCCCAAATAATCCCCATGGGGTCGAAATGCAATGCTCCGCTGATCTACATCGTCGAAGAAATGTCAAGCAACCTTGACGATCTCCTCACGAGTTTCAAAGTTGATTCACACATCAAGAAAGGACAAGCAACCTTGACAAAGATATCCCACAGATGTTTCACCATTGATTCATAAATCAACGAAGGTCGTCGCATCCTCGACAAAGATTTGGTTGTTGGTAGTAAATCCAATGTAATCATGACGTATTCTGGCGATACTAACCAGGAGAGGTCAACATTATCCAAGAGGATAGATGATGGAATATGTTATACACATCCTTAAACAGATCAAGCTTTATCCCCACAGATCTCTTACACATAAGAGATACCCTTCAAAGATCAAGTCGTTATCAAGAACACAGAATTTGGTGATAACTCCAACACCAATATCCTAACAGATTCGGCTTGCACATCGATCTGTCAAGATTGCCAATCCCAGCTTAAAGCAACAGGAATCAAAGAATCATCCCCAAATGTTGGGCCACAACCACGCATACACACGCATCATACATTTGCATCCTGTTGCTACCCTTAGCACCATGTTTATCTTGTTGCGTTTCAAGTGTCTAGGATTCTTTATCCTACCCATGCATCGCCATGCATGAGTATGATAAAGAGGGGCATCTGTAGACACTCGAAATTTTATGTACTACTGTTACTAACATTACAGGAGGACAGATTCGTCTTTTAAGAGAGAACCCTGAAAGACAATCCAAATCCACACCGGATACTATCGGAAGTTCAACATTAACCCCGGTTCACAATCTGGGAGTACCGGTTTCAACCTTGGATTTAACCCCGAGACCTGCAGATACAATACCGGAACACACACCGGAGAAGACCGATTAATCTCGGAGATAACCCCGAGGTATCCAGTCTCAGTCCCAACCATGGGAATAGCCACCAACCTCGGTAATAACCCCAAGGAATGCAGTTTCGGAGATAACCCCGAAAATGCTTGTTTCAAATGCCATCAACTTCAATCTCGACACTCACAACGAAATACACTATGCCAACACGGCAATCACATCGGGAAGATAGACACACCTCAAAGATGACAATGAGGATCTTCAACAAATACAGCAGTCCAATCTCAGCGAAGTCTGAGTAACGTCTGCTTATCGGCCCAATCCGGCAGTAACACCGGTGAGGGGCAACATCGCCATCTTGTCCAACACAATGCCACGTCTCGTCTCTATACAACAATGTCCCACAAGGCTAACCACTCCCGAGTGACTATTGTGCGGGGTAACGGATGAAAGTTGAAGCTTGAAGACCGGAGGGCATCGTCCCATCTTCAAAGACTTCGTACAAACTCTAATCTCATGCCATCGTACAACTCTCGACAACGGCGGTCCGAAATAGGTCCTGAATACCTCAAAACAGATGCCCGGATTGCACTTCTCAAAATCCGAGTGGACATTACAATTGCACGAGTATACGTGATTGAGACGACCTGACCCGGCTGTAATCCGGGCCGACCCGACCCGCCTCTGGTACACCTGCGGCTCTGCTGCACCTTTTGCCTATAAATAAGAGGCTTGGGGTGCTGATTTTTAAGAGAAAATAGACGGGGAAACCCTGCACAATTTGCTCTGCACTCACTATACAGTGTATTTTCCCACTTTCAAACACCTGTGAGCTCATATATAGCCTCTTTTGTATCCACAAAAGCCCAGTGTTTACCCACTCTAAAGATATAGAAGCCCTTTTTATCAGTCAGCTGTAAGCCTTCTCACACACTTTAGAGTCTTTCTCTTCATCTTTGCACACACCCTTCTACACGTTGAGAGTCGTGTTGTTTGCTTTTGCCCGAACTTCGGTCCGTGGTTTCCTTCCAAATCAGATATATATATATATATATATATATATATATATATATATATATATATATATATATTGACTAACATTATCGAGTTATGCCTCGATTGAGCCTAGACTTCGATCTGGAGCGTTTACTGCTTTAATATATATATATATATATTTATATATATATATTAATTGTCTGTCGGACTTTGTTCGATGAGCCTAGACTTCGGTCTGGTGCGTTTATTCGCTTTTATATATATATATATATATATATATATACTTATACATATCAACTGTGTGTCAGACTTTGTTCGATGAGCCTAGACTTCGGTCTGGTGCGTTTACTCGCTTATATATATATACTTATATATATGAACTGTGGTCGAACTATGTTCGATGAACCTGAATTTTACATCCGGTGCATTTATTGCTTTCTTATATATATATATATATATACATATATATATATATATATATATATGTTTTGTCCTGCCTGGAGTTCCCTTCGTGGCAGTTGATAGTTTTTACAGCTTTCTTTACATTTCGTTCTGCCTGGAGTTTACTTCGTGGTAGTTGACCGCATTTACAACTTTATTTACATTTTGTCCCGTCTGGAGTTTCCTTCGTGGCGGTTGACCGTATCTACAACTTTATTTATATTTCTGATCCCCCATGGAGGTGCTTCGTGGTTGGTGATCCTGTCTGTATATATATATTTACCGCTTTTATATATATACCTGCTTATTGCTTTTATACAAATTGCAATATTCTGTGTGCCTAGGAATCATGTGATCACAGATTCATCTCATTGGATCTAGATTCGGTTCCCATGATGGACATTTTCAAATGTATAGCGACTTTGTAAATTATTCTCATGATGTCTCAGATTCCTCATATGGTTTCCATACCCACGAGGAAGCTCGGCATTATTTTTTTATATATATTATTTTCGCAATTGGATGCTTCGCATTCGTCAAATAAAATCAATCCAAATTACCACTTAATAAAAATGGGAGTGTAAAAGGTCTTAATTCCTATTGAGCAAAGCAGGGTTTGAAAACCTCTTTATAAAACATCATTGTCATATCTTGCTAAAAAATGAATTTTTACATAAATTCAAATCCTGTATATATAGGTTCGAAAGAGGCCTCACACAACTTTCATATAACAAAGACATCGACCCACACACACACACACACTCGGATAATAGTTTCTTGAAAAGAGGCGATTCTGTGGTAACACACGGATGTCGGGGTGCCTAACACCTTCCCCTGCATAACCAAGTCCCCTGACCCTAAATGAATCTCGGTTTACTTGAACCCATATATCGTTGTCACATCACTGGGTCAATGTGCAAACCTTTTCTCGGTTGTGTTGGTACAACCATTTAAAAAACCAACTGGTGACTCTTAACAGTCCCATCGTCGACATTATACATGTCGGACCTTTTTCACTTGTTTTTTCAAACAAATCTCACCTAAAATGAGAACACCAAAGAACAAGTAACGGAAAGGGACATCCAAAAATCCCTACGTCGACAAACATATCACATAATATCCCTATATTATGACTGACCAAAAAAATAAGCTTAGGTAGGACACACTAGCGAAGGATTTACTCATCTCTCCCCTCCTAGTTCTATTCCCCGATCTCTGCCAGAGACCATATCCTTAAGCTCTGATACCAACTGTGACGCACCAAAATAGGTATATAACACCCATTCTGAGTTGCCAAATACATGGTACAGAAAGCAAACTACAACTTCAATAATACAATTGTCATGCATAATACGACAACACATACTGTGAGTTTAAATACAAATATCGCCTTCTAGACAATATCCACACTCAAATAAGTCCTCATTACAATTATTCAAACACTATTTTACAGAAATAGTGAGGACTGCTAAAATATCTTTCTAGAACCATCACTCCATACCCATTTCGATCCTCGCTATGTTCTCATCTCCCGAGAAGAAAAATGGAACAAAAAGGAAAAGGGTGAGCTCAACTAGCCCAAAGAAAGAATATTATGACTAAGATAATATACAACAATTTATCATTAGTCTTCAACAGGAGAAATCGATAAAATATAATAGACAAACAAGTTTTAGATCAACAATTTGCGTGAAACAACAATCCATTAGAAGAGTCAAGTAGAATGAGTTCTACTATCTTCAAAGATTTAAAAGTCCATCATCAATATTTTATCCCCAGTAACAACAATCAATATACATCTTTAATCAATATTTATCTTTTCACTACAAAGCAAAGATATTCATTTATATCACCAGATTAATCATGTTCATCTCAACACCTATTCATCTTTTTGACTACGGCCAAAGATATTCATCAATAAATCATTCATCTTTTCACTACAGGCCAAAGATATTCAGTAATATCATCATTTAGGACTGAGGATGATGAAAAATATTTTAAAGAAAATGAATCCAGTGAGACAGAAGGACAAATAGTAGGAATTTGTATAACAGTTTATCCAAGATCAATAATACTCCTTAATAACCAATTTTGAAGCAAAATTCAAGAATAAAGATCAAAACATGGATACAATCAAAGATAGTAACCATAATAGACATCTTGGACAAAAAGGAGAAAATTTTATTTTTTGGTGAATAGTGCCGTATTCGTGAATAGTTCCGTATACGTGAATAGTGCCATATACGTAAATAGTAACTCCGACACAAAAAGTTCCAAAAATTATAAAAACGTTCACCAATATTTCGACATAATGATATTGAAGAAAATAATATCATTTAAGAAGAAAATAACATCCCTTACCTCAAAATAACCGTACTTCTGACTGAATTTCGGATATAGTGCTAACAGAAACTTGTACTGAATAGCAAATCTCAAAGTATCTAAATACTCACAAAAATACGCTCGATAATCTAGAGAGAAAGAAAACTTATTTCTGGTGTTATTTTCAATTCTAACCTAAGCGTCTATTTATAGAAAAATGCTAGAACGCCAAAGGAGACTAAAATAATAAAATATTATTATTCTTCTTCAATCTTCTATGCACACCCAATTTGATCAATCAAGCCAACCAATTCTGAAATTCCCAGCAGCCCACATGTTGTCAAACAAGAGTGGGTCCCACCCATAATTAAATAAAATTATTTTATTTTCTCGAAACTTCAAAGAATTCATAGAAAATAGCCTGCTTATCGTAAAACTACGAATTTTATGTCCATTCTACCAAATCGAATTCTCTACAACTTTGTAGCTTTGAGTTTTCCAAATTCCAAACATAAAATATCCTGAAATCCACAAACGGATGATTTTTAATACTTCCACACCGATAAAATACTGATAAAACACCTCAGCATTAATTCCTTCATTTTTATCCACATAAAATAAATATATCCATCATTTATATCCACATAAAATAAATATTTCCTTATCATATAAATCAATAATTAATTATTCACAAATAATATTACGAGAATCACAATTATGACAAACAAATGTCGCTCTCGTGAAAGAGGGGTTTTCCAATAAGAATTTCTCCTTCTTGCGCAGCAATTAGGTGACCAAACCTCTCTTTGATGTAACTTTCTAGACATTGTCAATAATGCTATCTAATATTATTATTCAAATAATATGAATTATTGATCCGATAATGGGAAATATCATGCAAATGATAATTATTGAAACAACAATAATATAAAATATCAACGCAACAATTATTGAATCAATAAAATAAAATATTGAATAAAGAATTACTTTGTAATAATTATTGAGTAGTGCCTTCTTACGTAAGAATCAATAATTCAAAAATATTGTGCATCCAATGTATTATTATCGTATTTTAACCACCGGGTATTCCAATAGTGTTAACGATAATAACTACGCTCAGTTATTTATAAAAACTCAAACTTGTCGCTTTCTTTATCCGATAGTTATTACATTATGGGGCCCACTAATGATCGCTATTGCCGCATTTAATATTCCCCGACAACAAGAATATTCCACGACCAAACGAATATTCCCAAACACAATGATTATTTTATAACCACTTGCTTATTTTGCAAAATTTGCACATTTCACCCATAACCAAAATATTATATCAATTTAACACCTTATTATTCACAATAATAATTAGAGGAAATTCGTTTTTATTTATAATAAGTTGGGGTCTTACATCAATCCTAAAAAGACTCTGCTTAAATACTTCACAATTATATTAAATAACTTAATTATCAGTTAAAACTGTAACAACCCGGAAATGGATTATCCAGAATTTAGGTTTAAAGAATTAGTTATTAATAAAATGAATTTTTATTAATACTATTATGTGCTATGTGTTCATTAATCGTTCTATAACCTAGAATGATTATTAATCGGGAGGATTCTGGCTACGAGCTAGACTGAACGAGTAAGAATTTTCAAGACGAAAATAAAATTTTTCCGGGGAAAAAGGCGAAATAAGCACTATTCACCCGTTTCTGCTCGGAGATTTATTTTGAAATTCCGAGAAGTTATTGATTGCGTGAAATCTTGAGACGTGATGGAATATTCAATAATATTTCAGTTATGGCAAAAACGAAGTTTTCACCGTGGACTCAAAACTTAAGGGTTAGGGAAAGTTAGTTCCGAGAATGTAATGAAACGACGATAATAACTAGGGTTATTATGCGTGAGAAATACGAGTATGATACGAGTTATTATACGAGTATATTACGAAGATTAGTACGACGTATAATACGAATATCGTACGAGTTAAATACGAAGAGATTACGAGATTACGAGAAAGGAATGCGTAGTATACGATTAGTCTTAATGAACTTTGTGTTCATAGACTTTTGTAGAATCCAATTGGACTTGGATTATGTCAAGCCCAATGATTTGTGAAGTTAAGCCCAAGTTAGGCCCAAGAAGAATTAAGATTAAGCCCGATCCAAAGAAATTAACATGGATCGAACCGGTATGAGTCACCGGATGGGTAAAACCCATGGGGAAACACATGGGATGACCCATGGGCATAAGGAGGCCACTTGGCCACCAAGTAGGGTGGTGGCCAAGTAAACTTGGTGGCTAAGTTGTTAAGGAGGTGAGAATAGTGACTTTAGGGGCGAAATGACTATTTTGCCCCTAGCTTTGGTTTTCTATAAATAGAAAGCTAGATTTTCATTTTCTACGATTTTGAAAATCCTAGAACTTGAGAGAGAGAGAGAGAGAGAACTTGGTTGGGAGAGGAAGAGGAAGAGCGTGAGCATGAATGCTCAGATCAAAAGTGATCGAGAAATAGAAAAGCTCGCAAATCGCCGGCTTTGTCTAACGGAAGAGGATTAAAGAAGAACGGTAATCCGAACCCTAGTTCTTCTAATAATTTTCTTTAAGTTTCTATGTTTAAAACATAGCTTAATGAGAATAAGAAGTAAAAGAGATTAGTAATGATTTCACATGGTTGAAATCGTAAGAAAATGAAGAAATAAAAATAAGAAATTTAGTTTATAAATTTCTTAAGCAAGTATAAGATTCGTGAGGATTTTGAGCGATCCGAATGAATATTATGAACGAGTAGGTGAATTAAATAAGGAATGATGTTCTATAACATCAAATTCCAAGAAAAAGTAGAATCGTTATCCAAAATATCGATTAAAATGAAGAACGAACGAAGAACGCGAAGAACACGAAGAACGTTGTTGATGGACAAATTTAAAACCATCGTAGTGTAATTGTTGTTGATGGACAAGTTTAAAACCATTGCGTATAAGTTAGATTCTTATTGCTTGGTTAGGAACGGTAGAAACGTTCATGAAAAACGGATTAAAACTAAGCTATAACGAAGTTATGGCGAAAATTTTGTAAAAGAAGAACGAAAATTTGAAAGTTAGTAAATGAACCCGAACATGTAGGATTTCATAAAAATGTAAGAGAACGTATAAAATGTGAGTCATGGACTCAAGAACGAACGAATTTCGAGTTCGGATGACCGAATTACGGACGAACGAACAAAGAACGTTAAAAACGTTAAAATGAACAAAGAGCGAAGATTAAGCCAATTGAATGGCATGTTAATGGATTCAGAACGAAGTTCTGTCCGAGGCATATTAAATTGTGTAAGATAAGGAAGAGAATGGCTTTGGAACGACCTCGTTCCGAGTTATAACGAAGAAGTTATGAGATCGTAATGTACGCGTCTCAAACTTGACCTAACACTTGGAAACATTTTCTAGGTTTCATGCTTCTCGGCACAAGCAGTCATGAAGTTGTACCTGAGGCCAAAGACCACAAATACGTAATAATGTCCAAGCACACTGCAAGAGTTTGTCGTAGCGCGAACCGTAGTACAATTTGTGGCGTGCACAGCAACATATATAAAATCGAAAATCTTTTGAGTGTGGAAGCGCAGTACCACCACTAAGTAAGGACTCGCGCCGCAGTGCCAGTCTGGGAAAAGAGGAGAGAGAAGTAGGTCACACAAAGAACAGCGAGAGAGAGGAAGGAAGACCACATACAAGCAGTGGCAGCAGAGCAATGCCCAGAAATGAGATTTTTAGTTCTCAGTTACTGGAGGATGTGCAAGAAAGAAGTATGAACATGTAGTTCACTAATGTAACACTTAATCAAGTGTTTTAAACCTTTAATAAAGGTTGAACGAAAAGATTAAACGAGAATAAAAGACAAAGAATGTAGATGCGGGTTACGAACCGATGTCCGGGGACCGTAGTCGCGATAAACGAACGTGAGGGATTGCTATGGTTGTGATTCCTTAGACGTTGGTTGACGATGTTAATGTATAACATTTTAATGTTATGACATGGCATTAAGAGATGAATGTAAAGCGTTTAGACGCTGTGAACGCAACGTTGTTGCGATGAACGATCGGTCTTAGTATACAATGATCTGTATGGCTTCGACATTAAGAAAGAATAATGAACATGGGGTTCATGGGATGGATAACGATGAATGCAATTGAAACCTTGAGTAAAGGTTGAGTGAGTGATTAAGAGACGAGCAACGTGAACGTCGAATACGTAAACGATCCTCGTGAATCGTAGTTGCGTCGGACGAACGTTCTAAGTATACCCTAGTTGTATAACATAGACGTTGATGAAGGTAGTAAGTAAGATACGAATGGTATCAAGAAAGCCGTATCGAACGGTAAAGAGATTAATGAAAGCCGAATGTGAATCGGATAAGAATGAATCCTGAGGTATGGCAATTACTTGCCAGAAAGCCAAAAGGAATAAGAAATTAACTTAACGAACATTATAATTTAATAACATATAAGTTAAGAGAAAGTTAGGTTGTGGTACAATCGTAACCTTTGATGGTTGACATATGGGAGCTGGGCTAAACAATTCCTTCAGAGAGCGAAGGTATATCTGAAACCGGCAATCGATCTAACTCAATCGTGATGGCGAAAGTAGATGAGACAGAAACTTGTTTGTTGGTTGTTTGTGGGAAACCACTCGGTACCATATGGACTACTAGCGGAGAAGCGATGTGTACCGAGTCCTAGAAAGTATACTGAAGAAGATAAGAATGTGAATCATCAAAGATGATGAACGTGTTGAAATAAGACATCTCCGTCATCAATGAAACCGTAAACCCAGAATGAAAGTTAGTCGCAGAAAATTATATTGCAAGAACGCGAACCTTAAGAAGTAAAGTTAAGTAAACCAATGCGTAAGTCAAGTATATGACTAATTGGTGTATTTGTTATTTCCTTATATGTTATAGGGATTGGAATGAGCCGCTTCAAATAAAAGTCAGTAGTCGCGTCATGTAAGGCAAGTTTCCTAACTTCATTCATATTTTTAAATGAATGCTAGTTTCTAAAACTTCTCGGATGTTGAACTTGAAAAGTTACGTCTATGTCTTGAATGTGTGATATTTGTACAAGGTGGTAGAACGATGAGGGCCTTATGCCACAATGTGAACACTTGGTGTTTACGTGAGATGAACTGTTCTATGTTTGAACTGCTCAATAAAATAATGTTCTGTTTATACATGAATCGGTTATTGTTAAGTCTCGAGCTATTGATTCTAGCCGAATGTAATGTGCATGAAAGAGAGTAGAGAATGAAAGTATTTTCAAAGTGCATGTAACTAATGTTTTAAGATGATAGGAATCAAGACTATTCCTATTATTCAAGCCGCTTTGTAACCTTTGTTCGGTTATTGAAGTCCAAAAAGAATGTTTAAATTCTTGAAGTTGTTTGTTCAATCATGTTATGACTTGCTGGGCAATTGAATGCTCACACTTTCTTTAAATGAAAAACATTTTCAGCGAACGATGTTAGAAGAACTTAAGGATCCCGTAAAGATCAAGCTGAGCGGTATCCAGACGAAGTGCCATTTAGTATGTGAATGAGCGAGAAGATCAAGTGAAGACTTGTAATGTAGAAAGATAAGAATTAAACTATAGACTAGTTTAATGAACTGTATGTATCCTTGGTGGCGGATAAAAGTCACTCTTGTAAGATGAAAGGAATAATGTAATTATCATTATTTGTAATGAAAGAGGTTCTAAGGTTTCGAGAACTAGGGATTTGAGAATATATGTTATTATATTTCAGTATATAATGATGTATGTTGGATGAATGATGTATTTCGTGACGTCTTTAAATCGAGAAAGTGTGAAGATAGACCCGGATTTCGGGCATTATTGGTTGGTATCGAGGCGATAGGGTTATAAACCTTAGGTATGAGTACCTAAGACTATAATCGTAAAGAGAAGGATAAGAAGATCACCACGTGATCATAGTAAATCGTAAAATGTATGAGTACATTAAACGATGAATGATTTATAGCTAATGCTATGAATGAATGGTACTACTAAGTAATACGGAAGAAGAACTCAAATTGAGTTGTAAGGATAGTATACTGAATTAAAGAAAATTAAGTATTAAGTAAAGAGAAAGTTAGAAGTTGTAAGATTTCAATTGAGAACTCATGTGATGGCTGAGTTGTATGAATCTTTGTATGGACAGAGGTTTGTGCTTTGGTGTAACAACTACTCAGTTATTACAGTGATAATCATTGGAATTGGTCGCGCTATTAAGATGTATATGACGAGAAGGTGAATCTTTTCTCATGTATATACTTGATAGATAGAGAACGATAAGGTAGGTGCGAGTTCTTGAAACTCATACTTATGGTAAGTTCATGACTCATAATAATATGGTATGTTTTTGAATGTTTCAGCGAATGGACGCTTAAGGTCTGTCTGGATGTTCTTAAACTCATACTATTGTGGAAAGTTCCTGAACTCATAATGTGTGGTAAGTTGATGGACTGTACTAAGGTATAGGAATGTTTAGACTGAAAGTAAGTATTTTCAGTAGACTTAGCATTGAAGGTGCTAGAAAAGATTAAGTATTGTCGCAGGTAAGACAATGAAGGAAGATGGAGAATGGGATATTCCAAGTCATCTAGCTATGCTAGATTTCAAAATTTCTTGAAATCGTGCTGATGTGCGCATTTTGAAAATGAAAGAATTGGTTCAGCTTTTGGAACCAATGGATTTTAAAAGAACTATTCTTGGTATGTCTATGCTAATTGTTTCAGCTAGACAGAAATTGGTTTAAAATATTGAAATGAATTTTATATCATCATTGCATTTGTTGCAAAGATGGTAAAAGGATGGAGTTATTAATGCAATTAAAACTGGTGTTGGATTTGATCTTAGGATCAACAACCTGCTATGGTATGATGTATAATGACGAAGTCATAAACTGACGAAGTCCTCAACGTACTATGAAGAGTGCGGTATCATGACGTCATTAAACGTTTTGATGTATTGCAAAAGAATTTAAAGAAGTAGTCGATGTCAATTGATTTGACTAGACGAATGTTTCAAGATGATGTCCAATTTATTGGTATGGTATAAGCTACTTAATTTGGCTTAGACGAATGATATGTCATGATTAAAAGAAAATCGAGCTTTCTTTGAAAAGTTATGCCAAACCAAATTTTTTTTGGTGCGGAATCTAATGAGTAAGTCTAAGGTGAACATACTCCGAAATGGGGTTATACGATGGGTTGATCACCTACGTATGGAAGAGGTAGCTTACCTTCTTTGTGATTGTAAATTGACCGTGGAAAGAAAGGTTATGGCGTCATGCTGTTTAACCTAGTAAGAGTTCATGGTCAATTTGACCCCTCAGCAAAAGTATGAAATGTTTTAAAGGAATCTTTATATTCCTCGTTATTCCTTCCACTTCATGATTCTTGATAAGTTATGAAGGGTAGGGAATGTTTGAAAGAAAAAAAAACTTCTTTGAAGAGAAGTTGAGAAGAAGAGAAAGCTAAAAATTTCGAGGACGAAATTCTGTAAAGAAGGGAAGAATGTGATGACCCGGGTAAGGGTTGGTTTTAAGAAATTCCGAGGACGGAATTTTTATAAGGAGGGAAGAATGTAACAACCTAGAATTTTGGATTATCCAGAATTTAGGTTTAAAGAATTAGTTATTAATAAAATGAATTTTTATTAATACTATTATGTGCTATGTGTTCATTAATCATTCTATAACCTAGAATGATTATTAATCGGGAGGATTCTGGCTACGAGCTAGACTGAACGAGTAAGAATTTTCAAGACGAAAATAAAATTTTTTCGGGAACAAAAATATTTCCGGGAAAAAAGACGAAATAGGCACTATTCACCCGTTTCTGCTCGGAGATTTATTTTGAAATTCCGAGAAGTTATTGATTGCGTAAAATCTTGAGACGTGATGGAATATTCAATAATATTTCGCTTATGGCAAAACGAAGTTTTCGCTCATGACTCAAAACCTAAGGGTTAGGGAAAGTGAGTTCCGAGAATGTAATGAGTACGTATAATAACTAGGGTTATTATGCATGAGAAATACGAGTATGATGCGAGTTATTATACGAGTATATTACGAAGATTAGTACGACGTATAATACGAATATCGTACGAGTTAAATACGAAGAGATTACGAGATTACGAGAAAGGAATGCGTAGTATACGATTAGTCTTAATGGACTTTGTGTTCATAGACTTTTGTAGAATCCAATTGGACTTGGATTATGTTAAGCCCAATGATTTGTGAAGTTAAGCCCAAGTTAGGCCCAAGAAGAATTAAGATTAAGCCTGATCCAAAGAAATTAACCGCGGATCGAACTGATGAGTCACCGGATGGGTAAAACCCATGGGGCAACCCATGGGGATGACCCATGGGCATAAGGGGTGGCCACTTGGCCACCAATTAAGGGTGGTGGCCAAGTAAACTTGGTGGCTAAGTTATTAAGGAGGTGGGAATAGTGACTTTAGGGGCGAAATGACTATTTTACCCCTAGCTTTGGTTTTCTATAAATAGAAAGCTAGATTTTCATTTTCTAGGATTTTGAAAATCCTAGAACTTGAGATAGAGAGAACTTGGTTGGGAGAGGAAGAGGAAGAGCATGAACATGAAAGCTCGGATCAAAAGTGATCGAGAAATAGAAAAGCTCGCAAATCAGCTTTTTTTCAATCTGAAGAGGATTAAAGAAGAAATCAGAATCCGAACCCTAGTTCTTCTAATAATTTTCTTTAAGTTTCTATGTTTAAAACATAGATTAATGAGAATAAGAAGTAAAAGAGATTAGTAATGATTTCATATGGTTGAAATCGTAAGAAAATGAAGAAATAAAAATAAGAAATTTAGTTTATAAATTTCTTGAGCAAGTATAAGATTCGTGAGGATTTTGAGCGATCCGAATGAATATTATGAACGAGTAGGTGAATTAAGTAAGGAATGATGTTCTATAACATCAAATTCCAAGAAAAAGTAGAATCGTAATCCAAAATATCGATTAAAATAAAGAACGAACGAAGAACGCGAAGAACACGAAAAACGTTGTTGATGGACAAATTTAAAACCATCGTAGTGTAATTGTTGTTGATGGACAAGTTTAAAACCATTGCGTATAAGTTAGATGCTTATTGCTTGGTTAGGTATGGTAGAAACGTTCATGAAGAACGGATTAAAACTAAGCTATAACGAAGTTATGGCGAAAATTTTGTAAAAGAAGAACGAAAATTTGAAATTTAGTGAATGAACCCGAACGTGTAGGGTTTCATAAAAATGTAAGAGAACGTATAAAATGTGAGTCATGGACTCAAGAACGAACGAATTCCGAGTTCGGATGACCGAATTACGGACGAACGAACAAAGAACGTTAAAAACGTTAAAATGAACGAAGAGCGAAGATTAAGCCAATTGAATGGGATGTTAACGGATTCAGAATGAAGTTCTGTCTGAGGCATATTAAAGTACGTAAGATAAGGAAGAGAATGGCTTTGGAACGACCTCGTTCTAAGTTATAACGAAGAAGTTATGAGATCGTAATGTACGCGTCTCAAACTTGACCTAACACTTCGAAATATTTTCTAGGTTTTATGCTCGGCGCCGCATCGTGAGTTGTACCTTGGAGGCCAGGTATGCATGACATATATAATGTCAGAACCTGAGCACACCAGAGAGTTTGTTGCAGAACAACCGTAGTACAATTTGTGGCGCCGCATCGCCATGTACAGTACGAAAATCTTTTGGAGTGTGGCGCCGCAGCGTGGCCCACTAAGTAAGGACTCGCACCGCAGCGCCATTCCGGAAAAGAGGAGAGAGAAGTAGGTCGTGCCGCAGCGCGAGAGGAAAGGAAGGGCACGGCGCTGCAACGCCGGTGCAGAGCAATGCCCAAAAATGAGATTTTTAGTTCTCAATTACTGGAGGATGTGCAAGAAAGAAGTATGAACATGTAGTTCACTAATGTAACACTTAATCAAGTGTTTTAAAACTTTAATAAAGGTTGAACGAAAAGATTAAACGAGAATAAAAGACAAAGAATGTAGATGCGGGTTACGGAACCGATGTCCGGGGACCGTAGTCGCGATAAACGAACGTGAGGGATTGCTATAGTTGTGATTCCTTAGACGTTGGTTGACGATGTTAATGTATAACATTTTGATGTTATGACATGGCATTGAGAGATGAATGTAAAGCGTTTATACGCTGTGAACGCAATGTTGTTGTGATGAACGATCGGTCTTAGTATACAATGATCTGTATGGTTTCGACATTAAGAAAGAATAATGAACATGGGGTTCATGGGATGGATAACGATGAATGCAATTGAGACCTTGAGTAAAGGTTGAGTGAGTGATTAAGAGACGAGCAACGTGAACGTCGAATACGTAAACGATCCTCGTGAATCGTAGTTGCGTCGGACGAACGTTCTAAGTATACCCTAGTTGTATAACTTAGACGTTGATGAAGGTAGTAAGTAAGATACGAATGGTATCAAGAAAGCCGTATCGAACGGTAAAGAGATTAATGAAAGCCGAATGGGAATCGGATAAGAATGAATCCTGAGGTATGACAATTACTTGCCAGAAAGCCAAAAGGAATAAGAAATTAACTTAACGAACATTATAATTTAATAATTCGTATAAGTTAAGAGAAAGTTAGGTTGTGGTACAATCGTAACCTTTGATGGTTGACATATGGGAGCTGGGCTAAACAATTCCTTCAGAGAGCGAAGGTATATACGAAACTGGCAACCGATCTAACTCACTGTGATGGCGGTGTAGATGAAACGGGAACTTGTTTGTTGGTTGTTTGTGGGTAACCACTTAGAGTACCATATGGACTACTAGCAGAGAAGCGATGTGTACTGAGTCCTAGAGAAGTATATGAAGAAGATAAGAATGTGAATCATCAAAGATGATGAACGTGTTGAGTAAGACATCTCCGTATGTCATGAAACTGTAAACCGGTAATGAAAGTTAGTCGCGTAAAATTATATTGCAAGAACGCGAACCTTAAGAAGTAAAGATAAGTAAACCAATGCGTAAGTCGAGTATATGACTAATTGGTGTATTTGTTATTTCCTTATGTGTTATAGGGATTGGAATGAAATGTCAATTGGTAAGTCAAAATGTAGTATATGTGTAAAGGCAAGTTTCTAACTTCATTCATATTTTTAAATGAATGCTAGTTTCTAAAACTTCTCAGATGTTGAACTTGAAAAGTTCCATCATGTGCTTTGTGCGAATGTGTGATATTTGTACAAGGTGGTAGAACGTATGAGGCCTTGTGCCACAATGTGAACACTTCGGTGTTTCTGTGAGATGAACTGTTCTATGTTTGAACTGTTCAATAAAATAATGTTCTGTTTATACATGAACGGTTATTGTAACTAGCCAGACAGAATGTGCATGAAAGAGAGTAGAGAATGAAAGTATTTTCAAAGTGCATGTAACTAATGTTTTAAGATGATAGGAATCAAGACTATTCCTATTATTCAAGCTGCTTTGTAACCTTTGTTCGGTTATTGAAGTCTGAAAAAGAATGTTTAAATTCTTGAAGTTGTTTGTTCAACTGTTATGACTTGCTGGGCAATTGAATGCTCACACTTGCTTTAAATGAAAAATATTTTCAGCGAACGATGTTAGAAGAACTTAAGGATCCCGTAAAGATCAAGCTGAGCGGTATCCAGACGAAGTGCCATTTAGTATGTGAATGAGCGAGAAGATCAAGTGAAGACTTGTAATGTAGAAAGATAAGAATTAAACTATAGACTAGTTTAATGAACTGTATGTATCCTTGGTGGCGGATAAAAGTCACTCTTGTAAGATGAAAGGAATAATGTAATTATCATTATTTGTAATGAAAGAGGTTCTAAGGTTTCGAGAACCAGGGATTTGAGAATATATGTTATTATATTTCAGTATATAATGATGTATGTTGGATGAATGATGTACTTTCGTGACGTCATTTTAATCCCAAAGTGAAGATAGAATTTGATTTCGGGTGTTATTCTAAAACTATTTTTCCTAGCTTATAATAATTTATAAATAATTATTACTATTTATCAAAAAAATTCAATCACTTATAACTTATTTATATAAATTAAATACCACTTTATTCCCTTATCATTAATATTTATTTATTATTAAATATTAATGAAAATTATACCATAGTATTATAATATATTTATAATATTTCAAAGTATTTTTAATACCTTAAAATCATATTTATATGATTTTTAAACATTTAAATCCATTGTCCAATAATCGACATTAATATTAAAACATTAATATTTTCATGACAAAATATCAAAAGTATTATTTTATAACTCAAAATATTTTTCTAACCCTTAAATCATTTTTATATGGTTTATAAATCATTAATTCTATTTTCCATAATTTATTTAATATATTTATTAAATAAACTAATTATCATTAATATTGATTAATTAATAAAATTCATCATAAAATATTAAAAATTACTTCAAATATTTTCTAATACCATAATATATTTTTTCATGATTTTTCATGTATTAAAATCATTTTTAAATAATTTATTTAATATTATAATTAAATAAATTAAATACCATTTTATATTCCAAAAATATTAAATATTTATGAAATATACTCTAAATAATTAAAAACTATTTTTCAGACTTTAAAATAATTTTTCAGAATTTATTATGTATTTGTAATAATTAAAAACCATTTAATACTAATTATTTATTAAAAATATTAATTTTGGAAAATAAATCGTCATTAAAAAGGCCTATAAATGACGTAACTGTCGCTATAGGTGTTCTTGAACATAAACCCAGAAATCTTGTCAGAGTTCGAGGAGGTTAAATACACTTTTCTCCATTCTACTGGGGGTCGGTTTACAAATACATCATTGAACTGAATTTTTTTACGGTCAACTCATTGAACTATATATTATTTACAAAAAGTGATTTTGTAAATACATATACATTAACTATTTAACAAAAAAAATGACGTATTATACGTATAGGAGAGAGAAACTGAGTTGGATAAAAATATATTATTATTATTATTATTATTATTATTATTCTAACTTCTAAGAAATATATTCTTATTCTTCTTCTTCTTCTTCTTCTTCTTCTTCGTGAACCAGACCTCTCCTACTAGTCTACTACCACCACCACCACCATCCATCCATCTTCTATTCTCCGTCCATCTTCCTCCCTACAAACCATCACTATCTTTTCTTTCTTCCGCTTTATTACTTGGATCTGTGGTGTTTTTCTGGCGGCTTCTCAAAAACCTATCTACCGATCTATGTTTACAAAGTTCGAAGCTATGATCTGAAGTGGGGGTGTATGGGATTGGCTAGCTTCAGGGGTTTCAGATTTTCTGGGGTGGGTTTTGGAAGTTGATTTGCTCGAATTTGATTTTGGAAGTTGATCTGTTCGGATCTCTAATCTCTGTTCTTGATTTGCTTCCGATTTTCTATTTATTTGATTAGCTCGATCAATTTGAATTTCGCTGTGATGTAATAATTATTCACGGAAATGGAAATTATTCACCGATTTTTATCAGATTGAAAAGTTCTTGCATTGATGTTTATTATAATTGAATATAATTGTTTTGGTGGGATTTATGATTGTGTGTATAGGGATTTTTTTGGGTGGGGATTGATTATTTGATGGATTTGTTGGAAATTAAAATTTGGGGTTTGGGGGAGAAGACGAGATGTTGAGAACGATTTATTTGGGGGAAATTTCATTTGTTTGATTCTTTTATATTAATTTAATGTATTTTGTGCATATTTTGTGCATATTTTGTGCAACAAATTAATATAATGTGCTCTTTTAGTTTATTTTGTTTAAACAAAATATAAATTAAATTAATATACATAACAACTAATTAAATTAATTAATAATAACATATAATAATAATAATAATAATAATAATAATAATAATAATAATAATAATAATTATTATTATTATTATTATTATAACTATAATTATTATTATAATTATAATTATAATTATAATTATTATTACTTTTTTAAGTTTTCTTTTAATTTGTAATATACTAAAATTTAAAAGCATACTTTTTAGCATATTTTATTTTTTAATATTTTATTTATTTTATATTTAAGCCTAAATTTAATGATTTCATAATATAAATAATAATTATATTAATTTTAAAAATAAAATAATATTTAATTTTCAAAATTTTAGTCATATTTTTGAAGTTTGAATTTATTTTTATGAATTTTAATTTTAATGTGTGTTTATTATGAAAATACTTATGAATAATGGTAAGGACATTACTCAAATTCAAAATTTACCAAAATTTATCTTATTTTAATAATATATGTAATATATCTTAATACAATAAAAGATAAATTTGTCAAAGAAAAAAATATTAATAATTTTTCATTATTAATGTTGAGGATATTATGACAAAATTAATAATATAACATGTCATACATTCATATGTTATATTAATAATTTTTGTTTTATTTGAAGAGATGTTAATAAAATTAATGAATTTAATGAGTTATTTAAATTAAAACAAAATTACATATTTATGTGTAATTTAAATAATTTATTTAAAATTGTACCATCTTTGGGAAAATAATTTGTATGCTATCATACCAAAAATAAATGTTAATGATTAAAATAAATTTAAAAAAATTATTTTTATTGTACTTATATTTTGAATGGATTATTTTATTTATTTGATTTTGATTAATTTAACATTAAATTTATACAAGTTTCCACCTAGGCATGCCACAAATAAAAATGCTGACATGTCGGTTTTCTCTCTCTCTCTCTCTCTCACGTGGCAGCTTATGTAATTTTTCCGTCCAAAGTCAAACAATTTAACAGAATTTGTAACGGTTTGTAACAAAATTGTAGTTCAGTGAGTCGAATGAAAATAAATTCAGTTCAATGATGTATTTGTAATCCGAGGTTGAGTAGAGTGGGCAAAAGTGTATTTAACCCGAGTTCGAGGTAGCTAGTTTGACCAGTTTTAATTTCTTGTTCATTGTGTTTCTGAGATGTCTAGTGTAACCGAATTGTAGTATTATTGTAAGACTATAATCTCCAGCAAGATTTATGGCTAAAACATATCAAATCTGTAAGATCTAAGCTCCAGAAAAGATTGTCAGACATGTTCTTGAATTCTGGGTTTTCCAGAGTTAAAGGTACCTACTTTGAGTCCTTTAATCCATGTTTTCTGGGCGTGTTTAATGTATTATAATGGTTCCCCAGTGTAATAGAGATGTTAAAGAACAATCATAAATCATCATTTCATCATAACAACATCACACATAGCAGATCAAATCGGGTCAAACTCTTGTCGAGGAAAGGCGCTTCGAGCTTAATTACGGGTTTTGCAGATTTTGTTCAAGACAGTTGGTCAACGCTACTTTGACCGTGATTATCCTTGATTCTATGTATTTTCTGGGTGAGCTAAAGGTTTTATGGTGTAGTCCTTATACCATACTACAACATAAGAACAACAACCGGGCCAAAATAACAAACAACAGAAAGATCAGAGGCTCTAAAATTGCTTGTCAGACTTTCTGGAAAATCTGGGCTGCCCAGATTTCAGTTTTCGTGGTCGGTCAACTGACTTTGACCACTCATAACTTGAGATCTAGACATGGTATGGATGTGATTCCACTTCTAGTGTACTCTCCTCATGGCAAAGAACATGTCTATAACTTCAAACACAACATATAATTAATAGGTTGAGATCTATGAGCTCTGACATTGGCTTGTCAGACAACAAAATTAGGGTTCTAAGACAGTTCTAAACTTGATTTTCTAACACCTAGATGTTATGAATCCTTGATATAACATCTTGGATCACTCAACAACATCCGTATACACTACTTTAACAAACAAATAACAACATATAACATCAAATCATAGATTTACAAGAATTAGGGTTTATACCTTTTCTAACTTTGATTTTTGATTTCTGTCCTTTGATCTGTTTCTTGGAAGGCTGAGAGATGATAATGGTTTTGTTTCTCACTCTTTATCACTCTAAGTTTCGAAAATATATAGAGAGAATGGTCTTAGATAAAATGATAAACTAAAGTAAGATTTTCTTTACTTTAAATCTCATAGATTTTGATTCATCTATCTAATGTTGCTAGGTGGCAATAAAAATCAGATCTTGGAAAGATATTAAGACACATGGGATAAATAAGTGATGATGACTCACAAGATTTTACAAATCTTTTGCTTAAGTTTTAAGAAAAAGGGTATTTCGATCATTTCGCATTCACTAAGGGCAATTTGGTCTTTTCCTCTACAACTTGAAGGGTATTTTAGACATTTCTCATTTATCCCATAACATTTAACACTTAGGTATTTATACTTAGCTTTTGAATTCCTAATTGAGGGTTTTGAATATCCGAATTAGGGTTTTAGAATCCCAGAACCAAAATTAGGGTTTACTAGTTAAGGTTTGCTACTTCTCACTTGATTTCCCTGATAAATTTTATACATAGTTTACATCTACATACTTATGATAATATTTAATACTACGAACTCTTAGAGTTACCCCTAATTAGGGTTAGGGTTCGTTTCTCAGGGTTTAGGGTTTCTAAATTAAAAATTAGGGTTATCCGATATTCGATTAAGGTTTCTAATCCCTTATTAGAGTTTACTAAGTTTATACCCTATCTGATCAATCATTGATCATCAATTCTATATCGTACAAACACATATTCATCAAAATAATTTTTATAACTATATTTTCTACCGAATCCCTATCCGGACTTAAGGTTAGGGTTTTTATTCTTTATTAAGCACAACTCTACTCATATTT
Organism: Panax ginseng; assembly: GCA_020205605.1. Taxonomy (NCBI): domain Eukaryota; kingdom Viridiplantae; phylum Streptophyta; class Magnoliopsida; order Apiales; family Araliaceae; genus Panax; species Panax ginseng. The sequence goes on from CM035136.1 coordinate 72,307,217, forward strand.
CTTAGTCAATACATAAATTATCCACCTCTCTAGACTTATATCACAAATACTAAATACAATATTGATAATCAAAATAACTATTAAATAAATAATAATAAAAAAATTTATTCATAAAATTTCGGATCCGCACAGATTGGTTAACCACTAATCATGCTAAAATTGATTGTTTTCGTAAGGTTGTTAGTTTTCATATTCTTAACCAACCTATTATGAGAATTCAAACAACCAAACCATTAAAATCAATCACTGTCATATCAAGCCATAAAGCTATTCGTTTATTGAAAAACGGATGTCAAGTTTTCTTAGCCCATGTCACGGACTTGAACAAAAACACGTCAGATTTGAATAATATTTCCGTTGTTAGTGAATTTCCTGACGTATTTCCTGAAGAACTTCCCAGTCTACCCCCAGAACGTGAAGTTGAATTCTTTATTGATCTTGAACCTGGTACAAAGCCCATTTCTAAAACCTCATATCGAATGGCTCCTATTGAACTTCAGGAGTTAAAGGTCCAACTACAGGAGTTGTTAGACATCGGTTTTATTCGTCCTAGTACATCTCCTTGGGGTTCTCCTGCTTTATTCGTAAAGAAGAAAGACGAGAGTATGCGACTTTGTATTGACTACCGAGAATTGAACCATGTCACCATTAAGAATAGGTATCCGCTACCTCGCATAGATGACTTGTTCGACCAGTTGGAAGGTGCACAATTCTTTTCAAAGATCGATCTTCATTCTAGATATCATCAGCTGAAGATTAAAACTGAGGATATTCCAAAGACTGCCTTCAGAACTCGGTACGGGCATTATGAATTCTTAGTCATGTCTTTTGGATTGACTAATGCTCTTGCTGCTTTCATGGATATGATGAGCCGAGTATTCAAAGAATATTTGGATCAGTTCGTTGTTGTCTTTATTGATGACATCCTCATCTATTCCAAAAGCCGTGAAGATCATGAGCGCCATTTGAAGCTGGTACTGCAAAGGCTTTATGATAACAAGCTATATGCCAAGTTGAAGAAATGCGAGTTCTGGCTTGAGGAAGTAGCATTCCTTGGGCACGTGGTGTCAAAACATGAAGTATCTGTCGACCCAGCGAAGATTGAAGCCATACAAAGTTGGGAGCAAAATCAATGGCTCAGAATCAAGTGCGAGCTTTACGGGCTTAAATGCTTATTATCGAAAATTCGTGGAAGGATTTTCTTGAATCGCCATCTCAGATTAACTCACCGACTCAGTAAAGATACAAAATTTGGTTGGAGCGAGGATTGTGAGAAGAGTTTTTAAGATCTTAAGAGAAGACTCATTTCGGCACCTATTCTGACAATACCATCTAGTTCGGATAGATTTGTTATCTACAACGATGCTTTAAGAAAAGGGTTAGGATGTGTTCTCATTCAATATGGGAAAGTCATAGCCTATGCCTCGCGACAACTTGAAGAATATGAGAGGAATTATCCTACTCATGATTTGGAGTTAGCGTGATGCGTTTCAAGGTTGAAGATCTGGAGACACTACCTGTATGGGGAGAAAGTGGAGATCTATACAGATCATAAAAGCCTCAAATATTTCTTCACCCAAAAGGAACTCAATATGCGGCAACGACGTTGGCTCGAGCTGTTGAAAGATTATGAGCATACCATCCTATATCATCCTTGAAAAGCAAACGTAGTAGCTGACGCATTGAGTAGAAGATCATATGTGGGTACGAGTGTAATGTTGTTAACACAAAGGTCCATTTTGTATAACTTGAAAAGTATGGAGATAGAGGTAAATGCTCCAAGTACCCATGTGATGATATCAAACATATGAGTAGAACCGACTTTAATCGATAAAGTTAAAGCTGCTCAAGCTACGGACATAGAGCTGATGCGTATGAAGAAGAAAGTGCAAGAATGTGCTATTCCAGAAGCAAGAATCGATGAAGAATGAATACTTCAATTAACTCCAGACTTTGTGTTCCTAACGATTCTGACTTGAAGCATAGAATCATGATGGAGGCACACAACACACCATTTGCAATCCATCCTGGGAGTACCAAAATATATCATGATCTTTGACATACATTTTGGTGGAACAATATGAAGAGAGAGATTGCGGAGTTTATCTCGATGTGTTTAACTTGTCAACGTGTAAAGGCGGAACATCAAGTGCCTAAGGGTCCATTGCAACCACTTGAGATTCCAAAATGGAAGTGGGAACACATTACCATGGATTTCGTTATGGGTCTTCCCACGGTTTCTCAAGGCATAGATGCGATTTGGGTTATTGTTGATAGATTAACCAAGTCTGCTCATTTCTTGCCTATACGGGAGTCTTATTCCCTTGAACGTCTTGCTAGTATGTACGTGAATGAGATTGTGAGATTGCATGGCATGCCAGTATCCATAGTTTTGGATTGTGACCCAAGATTCACTTCACGATTTTGGGTTAGCTTTTGCAGAAAGCTATGGGCACGGATTTAAGATTCAGTTTGGCATACCATCCTCAAACAGACGGGTAATCAGAGAGGACTATTCAAACTCTTGAAGATCTATTAAGACTCTGTGTCCTTGATTTCAAAGGGAGTTGAAATTGGAAATGAAAGTGAGGTACCCTCACCTTTTCGAAACACCAGGTACGTACGTCAATTTCGAGGACGAAATTTCATAAGGAGGGGAGGTTGTAAGACCCCAACTTATTATTAATAAAATTAAATTTCCTCTAATTATTATTGTGAATAATAAGGTGTTAATTTGATATAATGCTTTGGTTATTGGTGAAATGTGCAAAATTTTCAAAATAAGCAAGTGGTTATAAAATATTCATTGTTGTCGAGGAATATTCGTTTGGTCATGGAATATTCTTGCTGTCGGGGAATATTCGTATGATGGCGCAACCATTTGTGGGCCCTATAATGGAAAACAGTCGGATGAAGAAAACGACAAGTATGAGTTTTTATAAATAACGGCGTAATAGTTACCGTTAACACTGTTGGAATACTCGGTGGTTAAAATACAATAATACACGTGGTTGCACAGTAGAACATAGTATTACACAATATTGTTGAATTATTGATTCTTACGTAAGAAGACACTACTCAATAATTGTTACAGTAATTACTGTTCAATATTTTATTTTATTGATTCAATAATTGATGCGTTGATATTTTATATTATTATCGTTTCAATAATTGTCACTGCACAGTATTTCCCATTATCAGATAGATAATTCATATTATTTGAATACTATTATTAGATAGCATTATTGGCAATGTCTAGAAAGTTCTGTCAAGGAGAGGTTTGGTCACCTAATTGCGCTCCAGTAAGGAGAAATCCTTATCGGAAAGCCCCTTTCTGAGGAACTACTGGTGTCATAATAATTGTGATTCTCGTAATATTATTTGTGAATAATTAATTATTGATTTATATGATAAGGGAATATTTATTTGATGTGGATATAAATGATGGATTTATTTATTTTATGTGGTTATAAATGAAGAAATTAATGCTGAGGTGTTTTATCAGTATATTGTCGGAATAGAGGTATTAAAAATAATTCGTTTGTGGATTTCGGATATTTTTTATTTGGAATTTGGAAAAAACTCAAAGCTACAAAGTTGTAGAGAATTCGATTTCGTGTGGAATAGACATATAATTCGTATTTTTCTGATAAGCGGGCTATTTTCTATGAATTACTGAAGTTTTAGAAAATAAAATAATTTTTATGAAATTATGGATGGGACCCACTTTTTGTTGTTGTTGAATACATGTGGGCTGCTATTTTTCTTCAAAGATGGCTGGCTTTGAATGAGGTGTACGTAGAATGGAACAAAAAAAATAATATTATTTTATTATTTAAGTCTCCTTTGGCGTTCTAGCATTTTCCTATAAATAGGCGCTTAGGTTAGAATTGAAAATCACACCAGAAACAAGTTTTCTTTCTCTCTATATTGTCGAGCGTATTTTAGTGAGTGTTTGGATACTTTGAGAGTTGCTATTCAGTGCAAGCTTCCTTTGGCTTTATATCCGATATTCCGATCAGAAGTACCGTTTTTGAGGTAAGGGATGTTATTTCTTCCTAAATGATGTTATTCTATCAATATCATTATACCGAAATATTGGTATGGATTTTATTGTAGAATTTCTACCTTTTTGTGTCGGGATTACTATTCACGTATACAACACTATTCACGTATACGGCACTATTCACGAATACGACACTATTCACCAAAAAATGAAATTTTCTCCTTTTTGTCCAAGATGTCTATTATGGTTACTATCTCTGATTGTATCTATGTTTTGATCTTTATTTTTGAATTCTGCTTCAAATTTTTTTATTATGGAGTATTATTGAACTTGGACAAAACTGTAATACGAATCCCTAATATTTGTTCTTTTATCTCACTGGATTCGTTTTCTTTAAGATATTTTTCATCATTCTCACCCTAAATGATGATATAATCAATATCTTTGGCCTCAGTAGTGCAAGATGAATGATTACCTAATGAATATCTTTGGCCCGTAGTGCAAAGATGAACAGTGTTGAGATGAACATGACCAACTGGTGATACAAATGAATAACCTTTGGCCTGTAGTGCAAAGATGAATATTTGATTCAAGATGTATATTGATTGATGTTACAGGGATAAAATATTGATGATGGACTTTTAAATCTTAGAAGATAGTAGAGTTCTTTCTCTACTTGACTGTTCTAATGGATTATTATTTTCGCTGCAGTTGTTGATCTAAAACTTGTTGTCTATTATATTTTATCAGATTTTTCCCTGTTGAAGACTAATGATAATTTGTTCTATATTATCTTAGTCATAATATTCTTTGCTGGGCTAGTTGAGCTCACCCTTTTCCTTTTTGTTCCATTGTTCTTCTCAGGAGGAGAGAATTTAGCAGGAACTAGCCGGGGTATGGAGTGATGATTCAAGATAGTTGTTTTGGTAGTCCTCACTATTTTGTAAAATAGTGTATCAATAATTTTAATGAGGACTCATTTTGAGTTTGTATACTCTCTATTAGACAATAGTTGTATTCAAACTCACAGTATATATGTTGTCATATTTTGCACGACAATTGTATTACTAAAGTTGTATTTATTTCTGTACCATGTATTTGGCGACTCAGAATGGGTGATGTATACCTATTTTGGGGGCGTCACAAAAACTGCTATGTGGAACAGCTTGCAATGACCAGTCCCTTCGGGAGGTATATCATCGTCAGTGAAAGATACCACACTGTTGTTGAAAATGTGATCCACCAGATGCTGGAATTTCTCAACATCTATTGACTTAGGCAATTGGGCTTCTTCCAACACCCTGAGCAATACCTTCATGTGATCTTCAGAAGAGAAAACTAAGTCCAGTATGGAAACTTGATGTGGAGCTTCTCTTAAGCTTAAAACCACCTTGGCTTCATTATGGCCCACAGTACGAAGAAATTCTTCCACTTTTTCTATGGGAATCTTTCCCTTTGACTTGATGGTAGGCTTCATCACCCATTGGGGAAGATACAGTGGATTATCCGTCGACACTGCATCAATTATATGAGATATAGATCCTTTTGCCCCTCCATAATTCCATGGAACTTTCTGTAGGCTGACAACAGGATATTGTGGTCTAAATGGCAAGATAATTGGCTCTGGCGCAACAACTTTCAAAGGATTGTCAACTCCTTTGAGTTGAATTGGTTGGATTGTATATGAGGGAGTAGCTGCATCTGTCTCAGAAGATATGACTGCTACGACTTCCTTCCACTTTGTAGGAAATGTGTCCCCACTCTCTAGTACTATAACATCATCGTCTGCCATATGCAGGACACCGTTGTCAATTAAATTCTGAATAAGGTGGCGGAGTGCCAATCATTCTTCTGTGCTGTGACCGCGAGAGTAGGAGTGATATTATCACACCCCATTGAAATCAAACTGTCTTGAACGCGGGCTGATTGGAGGTAGCAGAGCTGTGATTCTTCCTTCATTGATCAACATTTGTAATATTTCTTCCATCGGTTGGCCTAGGTACGTAAATTCCCTTTTATCGTCGAAGTCCCGACGGGCTTTGGCATTTGCTCTTTTTGCAAGTTTATCCTCCAGTGTTTCATTTTCTAGAGTACGCGATGGAGTGTTTGTAACAAGAGGAAAAAGACTAGCATGCTCCTGACTAAATAATTGGCATGTGACTTGGTGCTGATGGACCACTAGTTCTGCCAATTGGTTAACTTGCTCACAGAGAGTCTTCATTTTCCGTTCCATTGTAAACTGGAACTGTGCAAAATCCCATTTGTCAGCACTATCTTTGCTGGTTTGTGAGGATCCACCACCATGATTGGAACTCTGTCCACTACTCCAATTAATCATATTAACCTCTTCTTCTTTGTGTTGAGGAAGAGGGTTACCTTGCATATGGGGTTGGTCGGGTTTAGCTACCACGATCTCACCATTATCAATCAAATCCTGGATCTTGTGTTTCAAGGCCCAGCAATCTTGAGTATCATGTCCTGGAGCTCCAGCATGATAAGAACATTTTCGACTAGCATTGAAACTTCTCCCATTCGGGTTTGCTGGTGGAAGAAGATGAGTAAAGTTCTTCCGAGTGTTCAGAAAATTGAGATTGTTCTCGAGTGAGTCCCTTAAGGGTGTGAACACTCGAGTGCATCTGACTTCTCCACCCTTTGGTAACGAAGGGTTCGAAGGCTGTGCTTGAAAGGGGGAGTAATTTCTCCTTTGGATAGGCATATTCTGACTGCCCTTCTGACCTTGTAGTATCAAGGAAACATCCTCCTCTTTCTTTTTATGGACCCTCTGGGGGTTGTTTCTATAATTTCGGATCGGATGTGCTCAAAGAATGACTTTAAGGGCAGCTAGGTCTTGAATCTTTCCTGACTTCAATCCCATCTCAGCCATCTCCTCATGCTTAATCATTTCAGAGAATGGTTTGCCAATTCTAGCTAAGACTCTGTCATAGAGAGGAGCTTCTTGTATGTCTATGAAGGTCATTACCATCTCAGACTCATTCATAGAGGGAACAACTTGAGCAGCAAGGCGCCTCCACCTTTGAGCATACTCTCTGAAAGATTCATTGGTTTATTTCCTGACTTTAGTAATTTGGTACTAGTCAGGGGCCATCTGTGATTGGAAGTTGTATTGACTGAGGAAGGCATGAGCTAGCTCCTCCCAGCTATAGATCATGGAGTTGTCTAATCTTGTATACCATGATTGGGCTTCTCCAATCAGACTTTTCTGGAATAGCTGCATTCTGAACTTTTCATTCTTGACATAAGATCCGAGTTTTCCGATGAATACCTTAAAATGCGTGTAAGGATCCCCTAACCCGTCATATTTTTCAAAGTCAAGAGTCTTGATTTTCTCTGGATAATGCACACCAGGGAATATACAAAGGTCTGCATATGAAACACTCCTATGTGCTCCAATCCCTTTGATAGAATGGATGGTCTCTCCCATCTGTAAGACTTTCTTTTTGATATCACCGGTGTCTAGATCTTAATTTGAGATGGGTGGTATCATGGAGTTTGTTGGTTTTATCCAACTGAGAATCAGATATGGAAGATTCTTTGTCCATACCTCATGTCCCTCCATGTGCAGAGGATTCAGTATGTATAGGTATCCTTGTACCCTGAGTAGATTGGTGTAGTTCTTTAAGCAGAACAACCAAATTTGTGATTTGTTTACTTAATCCGTCGAATTCTTCGCGGGAGACAGGATTAGGATTAGTCTGGTCAGATGAAGACATTATTGGCTGTAGGCTCGTGGCCTTTTTGGATTTTGAACGGGTAATAGGTCCAATTATTTCCCTGCAGAAAACTGACGTAGTTTAGTTTTAGGGAATGTATAAATATTTACATGCTATATGATGTATCCGTTTTAGGAGTATTATCCTGCAAAACGGATGTTAGTTGTTTGTAATATAGGATTACATGTCAATATTTGTAAATATGCGTGTACACATATTTCTTCATATTTCTCATTACATGGAGATCAATATGGAATGAATTTGCAAGTAATTGACTTTGCGAGTAATTTGAAATGTGAAAGTATGAAGAGACTTTCCTCCGTATTTGGTTTATCAGAGGCTGACCTATCTTAGGCTACTATCGCGACTTTTTGGCATGAAGGTTCCCAAATCATCCCAATTTACTCGATGGGAAGTTAATCCAGTCTTTCAACTGGAGCGAATTTGGGTGGTGTCTTTTCTGAGCCTCGTTCGAATTAGTCTCCCTACGAGTCCAGTAATCAAACACCGACATGATAGCCTCCTGATGGAAGAACCACACAACATACATTCACATGCAACGTGTCTCACTGTTTATGAAAATGATTACATGTGCGAAGCACAAATATCACAAGTAGATATAATGTAAAGCATTAAGTACAGTAAGTAATTGCATTCGTACACATCCATCAAATGTAAATGCAACATCCACACACAATCATATAACAGTTTTGAAAAGCTTGTAATAGCGGTTTAAGTCCTTTTACTGGAAGTCCCCAGAAGAGTCGCCACCTGTCGACGTCGGGATTTTTATTTGTCCCTTTTCTGTTTATGTCTTTTGGCGTTCTCATGTTAGGTGAGATTTGTTTGAAAAAACAAGTTGTGAAAAGATCCGACATGTATATGTCGACGATTTGGACTGTAAGAGTCGCCAGTTGGTTTTTTAAATGGTTGTACTAACACAACCGAGAAAAGATTTGCACATTGACCCAGTGATGTGACACTGTTTAACGGGTTTGTGAAACCGAGATTCGTTAGGGTCCGAAGACTTGGTTATGCGGAGGGAAGGTGTTAGGCACCCCCCGACATCCGTGTTGCCACGGTGACGGCCACTTTTCATTTAAACTGTAATATGAATGTGTGTGTGTGTGTGGATCAATGTGCAATTATCTGGAAGTAGTGCGATTCCTCGTTTACACTTATATACAAAGGGTTTGAATTTTTGTATAAAAATTCAGTTTTAACAAGATATAGCAGTGATGTTTTGTAAAAAGAGGTTTTTCAAACCCATGTGCTCAATAGTAATTGAGGCATTTGATACTTCCATTTTATTATGTGTTTGGCTTGATTGCTTTTATTTTCGAGATGCGAAGCATCTTCGAGAAAATAAAATAAAAAGCAGTGCCGAACTCCTTGTGGGCATGAGAGCCGTCTAAGGAAATTCAAACACCGTGAATAATTTACAAGCCGTGTATGCAATTTGAAAATGTCCATCACGGAATCAATCTAGATTCAAGAGATCAATCTGTGATCACATTATTCTAGGCTCACATGATGTAGCAATTTGTATGAAAAGTCAGTAAATAGTTATATATATATATATATATATATATATATATATATATATATATATATATATATATATACGATAATCAACCACCACGAAGCACCTCCATGGAGGGATTAAAAATGTAAATAAAGTAGCAAAAATCAATCAACCACCACGAAGCACCTCCATGGGGGATTGAGAAAATATAAATAAAGCAATAAAATGATCAACCGTCTCGAAGTAACCTCAAGGCAGGAAAAAATATAAATATAGCTGTAAAAGGCCACGAAGTAGACTCTGTGCCCCACATAAATATAAATATATATATATATATATATATATATATGTATATATATATATAAGCGGTAAATGCATCGGATGTGAAATCCAGGCTCAATCAAATAGAGTTTGATAACAACAACAAACATATAAGTATTTATATATATACAAAAGCAATAAACGCTCTGAGGCTCATCGAATGAGTTCGACCACAATTTATATATATATATATATATATATATATATATATATATATATATATATATATATATATATATATATATATATATAAACAATAAACGCCTACGGATGTAAATCCAGCTCAATCGAGGCATACCTCGATAATGTTAGTATATATATATATATATATATATATATATATATATATATATATAAAAAATAAAAAGCCACAGTAATCTAAGTGCAGGTATACACACGCAACACGACCCTCAACGTGAAGAATTGTGTGTGCACAGTAGTGGAGAAAGGCTTTACAAAGTGTAAGAAGGCTTACATTGGACTGCTAAAGAAGACTTCAATAGCTTTAAATGGATGAACACTCGGCTCCCGCTGGTAAAAATATAGCAATATAGAAGCTCACAAGTGTTTAAAATGAGAAAGCACTCAGTTTATAGTGTGTACAGAGCAAATTGGACAGGGCTTCCTCGCCTTTTATCTATGCAAAATGGTTAGCCCAAGCCCTCTATTTATAGAGGGAGAGACGAAGAGTCTGGGCAAACCGCAGATGCACTGCACTGCTCGGGTGCCCCGGCTCCATGCGGTCCCACTATGTCAAGAACGTGCGTGCCGCGTGCAACGTGTTATCCGCTCAAACTTTTAGAACTTCAATCAGGGCATCTGATCGAGGTGTATAAGACCTTTTTCGGCATGCTATTGTCAAGAGCTACACAATGACATGGGATTAGAGGTTGTCCGAAGACAGGAAGATGGGACCATGCCCTTGGTCTTTAGGCTTCAAATTTTATCCGGTGTGCTGTCTTCTGTAGTAGTCACTCGGGATTGGAGCTCTTTGGTTCTTATAGAACATTTATGTGTATAATTTATGTTTGAATGTTATGGAGATGGCGCAATGTGGGATCGAGATGGAAAAATGACGATTCTATTACTCAGCGGGGTTATCTCCGGTTTAAGCTGATTTAGCAGCCGTTACTCAGGGTTATCTCTGAGATTGGACTGCTGCAGGTGTTGACCATCGTCAGGGTTGTCTCTGAGGTGTGCCTGACCTCCTGGGGTTATCTCCGGGCTTGGAAAATGAGTGCCTTAGGGCTATCGCCGAGTGTTGAAGCTGATTGCTGGGAGTGGAAAAGAGCATTTCTGGGGTTATCTCTGGAACTGAAACTGCATCCCTCGGGGTTGTCTCCGAGGTTGGATTGAAGATCTTGTGGTTGTCTCCGGGATTGGGACTGGACATCTCGGGGTTGTCTCTGAGATGGCACTGAGGATTTCGGGGTTGTTTCCGGGACAGAGTTAAGTTATCTTCCGGGGTTATCTCTGAAAGATGATTCTACCATCTTGCAAGGTTAGTAACAGGAATGCAAAATTTCGAGTGTCTACAGAATACTTGTTCTTTCTTAGTGGATCACCTCTAGAGGCCAAACACTTGGGTGGCTAACGTTGAGCAAAGGAAGGAATCAAACCCGGTGAATTAAAGTGGAACGTGAAAAGGAATTGGAGGCGAACTCGTACCTGAGGAAGCTGTTAGAGTTTATGCCCTAGAGGCCAATTATTTGATATAATTGCTTAACATTTTGATATTATATTTGATTGAATAAATGAATGATTTTATTATGGTTTTATTTACTTCAATATACAAATGTTAACATAATAAAATTCCTTAGAATAGTGATACAAATTATATAGTTTCAAGTATGTGACTTGAACATGAGATTATATAATTACAATTAGTATCATTGTTTAAATGTCCTTTAGTTATCAGTATCATTGTTGATGGGACAACAATGATACATTGAGACTAAGTATGTGGATTGAATGATGACCAAATCTCATTGGTCATAAATATATGAGATATTGAGTTAATGCATATGTACATGTTAGAGAACGATGTCTTCGGATGCACTCCACCACCATGAGAATTCTATGTGGAGCATTATGCAAAGTGTCATTAGCGATTCTCATAGTGACAATGATGTAATGATCCTCTGACCTAAAATCACTATATTACTACACGGGAATTTATGTAATTTGATATCATCAAAGGTCACCTTTAATAGGTTGGATAATAAAGGTGATTATTGGGTACATCATGAATTGTGTGATGAATATTAGTGATTAAGATGGAATTTAACCCTCCTATATATTAGGGGTGATATCCATAGGCCTCTTGATTGAGTAGGACTATGAAATACATGGCCATGCTCAAATATTGATTTGTATCATCTAGTCTACTCATTGATCAAGAAAACTCAGATTAAATTATGAAGAGTATGACACATTCCATGACTCGAGTCTAATCTAGGATGTCAAGGTTAAAAGGATTAAATTACATTGAAACATTGGTCACAAAAAGGTTGCATCGAATCACCGATCATATTATTGCTTGGGTAGCAGTGATGCATTACTAGATGCCACTCACTGTTTATAATTTTATAATATGATTTTAAAATTATTGTCAACATAATAATAACATATAGGGTCACACACATAGAATGTAATTAAAAAGGGAATTAATTTAAATTGTAAAGTTTTAAATATGTCAATATGATTGATAGTATTTAAATTACGAATTTAAATTAATAGGATAATTTGTATATATGTATGTTAATTAAGATATAATATATATAAATTAAGATTTTACTTTTCTAATTAGATTAGGTTTTGATTAATTCCTTTTAACTGCTATATATATATATATCAGTCATTTTGGGAAGTAGATCATTAACCTAAAAACCCTAGCCGCTCTTAGAGAGAGATTAGAGAGAAAAGCTTCACAAAATCCTTATCCTTGGTGGCTAGTACCGTAGTTCTCTTTACTGCAGATCGTGTGACGATTCGTGGGGCATTCGTGTGGAAACCGTAGAGACGCAGTTTCGTTGGATTGCGTAGGAGGTTCGAAGTCGTTTCAGAATTTTCTATAATCGGTATAAAATCTAAACCACTGAATTAATATGTTTTCGCATGGACTGCTCTTATGTGCCCAAATCCCTACAGAAGCTAGTTTCTACAAGGGTATGAATATGATCTCCATCTCTTTTCTATCGATTGATAATTATGAACAAGGAATGATCATGGTGATGGGTTTGTATAAAACTTTTAAATTCCTATTTTATCGTGCTTCCGCACCTTTTATGTAATATGATTGCATGATCGCGCTATATATAAACCTAATAATGGTATTAGAGCCTAAATTTGTGCTAATTATCAATCTTGATGATTCCATGTATGTATGGTATGAGATTGGATCGATTTTTCTGGGAATTTGTTTTCCCCCGATCATTTATGATGCTGAAAGGTATGTAAAATCTCCGATTCGATCCGGGCCTTGAGCGCCATCTAGTCACTAAATCCATGCACTTAAACCAGCATAGTAACAGAGCACACAAGAAGCTTGATGGCTTATGCCTCCGAGTGATAGCTCCGGTGTTAGAATGAGTACAGGCTGGTATAAGGTTTAACAATGGAGGCAATAGTATTTAGTGCTCAAAGGTGTATTACCTGCTAATTGAAATTAAGCCTTGTATTTATAGACACTCTCATTGTGACGCCCACAAATATGCTATACACAACCCATTCTGAGTCGCCAAATACATGGTACATAATTTAAATACAAACTTCATTTATACAATATGACAAAACATAGCTGAGAGTTTTAACACGAATATTGTCTTGTAGACAATATCCAAACTCAAATGGAGTCCTCATTATAATTATTATCACGCTATTTTATAGAATAGTGAGGACTACTATAGCCACCATCTTAGACCATCACTCCATTCCCCGACTAGTCCCAGATATATTCTCATTTTTTGAAGAGAATAATGAAAGAAAAGGGTGAGCTCAACTAGCCCAGTAAAGAATATTATGACTAAGATAATGTAAAATAAATTATCCATAGTCTTCAACAGTATAAAAACTGATAAAATACAATAGACAACAAGTTTAACTACAACGGAACAAGCAATCTATTAGAAGAGTCACTTTAGAACATGATGTCTATGATTTAAAAGTTCATCATCAATATTTTATCTCTGTAAAACATTTCAATAAATAATCCACATCAACGAATTATCCATGCACTACGGGCCAAGGATATTCGTTAGTATCACCAGTGGTCATGATCATGCCAACCAACTGTCCAACAACGCACTTCGGGCCAATGAGGACTTTTACCACATCATTTGTTTTTACAGGTCATGATTATACCGATACATAATTACTGGTCATAATCATACCAATCACCAGTCCATCTATGCACTACGGGCCAAACATGACTTTCATCACAATATAATCATGAGGATGATGACAATGATATAAGAAATTGATCAAGTGAGATTAAGGATAAATTTTAAATATATATATTTCAATTTATCCAGAGTTCAAGAATGTCTAAATTGTCAACATGATAACTGCTTTGTGGAGTAAAATTTAAGAATAATATTCATGTATCAAAAATAATTTGGACAGAAAAGAAATCAATTTTTGTCGTGAATAGTACCTGAGTGAATAGTACCCCGTGAATAGTACTTCATGAATAGTATCCCGTCATGAAAAGATTAAAACTTAAAAAGAATGTTCAGAAAAATATTTTTGTGAAACGATACTAGATGAAGCGCAAATTTTAGGGATATTCTACTAATTTCAAAGAGGATGGAAGAAATACTTATCAAAATAAGTGTAGAATTAGGAATATGAAACAAAATAATATTACTTACATACTAAAGAGTAAGAAATAAAATATTATTTCCTACGAATATTGAACAAAAATAATATCCCTTACCTTAAAAGGAGAGTATTTCTGACTGGTATAGCGGGAATATTCTTTAAGAAAACTTGTACTATTTTCTATACTCAAAACGTTCTTAAACTCAAAAAAAATACGCTCAATATTATAAAAGAAGAATTCTCTGATTCTGGTGTGATTTTCATTTCTAAACTAAGCATCTTATTTATAGGAGAATAAGCAAAGGTTGGATCAAATTTTCTGGGCAAATTTTTTCCTGTTCGATTACATGTATGCAAGGCAATTAAGTCTGCCTCCAATTCATTCTAAAGCGCAATTTACCCATAACGTGAAACAATTTTCGGACTAGCAAAGACAATTGCTTGTAGTCTCTAGTTCATTCTGGAGCGTAACTACGCCATAACATGGAAAGTGTTTTCTGGACTAGCAGCGCAGCTGCGCTGTATCCCAAATGTATTCTAGGCGCAGATGCGCCCGACACCAGATTCCAATTTTTTTTAAATTTTAATATTTTTTTCAATTAAGATAAATTGTATATTTTGAATTGGAATATGATTGAAATAAAATTTTTATATTAACTTGGAATTGGATTCCACGTTCGTTTGAATAAAAGAGTTTATTCAAAAGTTTTATATTAACTTGGAATTGGATTCCACGTTTGTTTGAATAAAAGCGTTTATTGAAAAGTTTTATATTAACTTGGAATTGGATTCTACGTTCGTTTAAATAAAAGAGTTTATTCAAGAGCTTTATATTAATTTGGAATTGGATTGCACGTTCGCTTGAATAAAAGAGTTTATTCAAATATGAAATAGGATTCCGTGTTTTCAAGAATAAAGGAGTTTATTCACATATAGAATAGGATTTGTTGTTTCATAAAATTAAAGATGTTTAATTTTGATAAGGAATATGATTCAACATATTTTATTTTTCTAGCAATTTTAAGTTAAAATAAAGGAGTTTATTTGTACTTGAAATTGGATTCCTTATTAATTAAAATAAAGGAGTTTATTTTGATTTGGAATTTGATTAAAAATAAAGGAGTTTATTTTTATTCAAATTTGAATAAAATAAAATAAAGAAATTTATTATGATTTAAATTTTGATTAAAACAAAGGAGTTTATTTTTACTTCAAAATTGGATTTTAATAAATTAAAAAATGCCCATTAAATTGATATCGATGCATATATGAAATGGATTTATTATTCATGAGATGCATGTTATTTATTGATGCATATGGTGATATGTATGATAATAAATGGGATTCATTATGGACTATTGACTAATGTGATTAGATTTTATTTTAGTTAGATGCATGAATGTATGATTTTATTAAATGGGGTCTGCATACCTCGTTTTCTCTAACTTTTCTTAATGTAAATTCTATCTCCCTCCTATGTACTTCCCATTTGACTGCTAATCAAGGTTTCTATTTATTTTAAATAGTTTTGTAATAGGAATAGTTAGAATTATTTAGAAGAATTGGAGATCAAGGAGCAATGAGCGCTTAAAGACCCGTTTTGTAATGGAGCCCGGCCTGAGTTTAAATGTAATAGTTATATTTAAATTTAATTCTTGCACCCTAGGTTTGACCTTTTTGGTTCATGTGGTGGCTCTAGTGAACCAAACTAGAATAAAGTCCGTAATCAATCCGGGTAGAATATAATATTCTATATTTGCATGCTTATACTATATATATAATGCAAACATGCTTTGCATGTCAATTAATATGTCACGTATTATATATATATATGTGTGTGTGTGTGTGTGTGTGTGTGTGTGTGTGTGTGTGTTTGCAAGCGCGCTAAACAAGATAAGACAATTAATAACAAACCCCTCAAAAGTTTTTATATTAAGTTTTAAGCGTTCAAAGATATTTGAAATATCGAACGTCGCCTTCTAGCATAATAAAAAATAATAGAGTATTAATTAATTATTATAAGTTTGTTGTGTCACTACAATGCTTATCTTAATTTTTTGATATGTTAATTTTATCACATTTGATGCTTATAAAGAAAATTGAACAATGTTGTTTTATGCGTCACCACAAGGACAATGTTTTTCTTTTTTGAATATATGAAAGTGCTAAGTTGGACTAAACTTAGATAATTTTGATTCGGATGTGCCACCACTTGATCAAAATAATCTAAGAGACAAAATAAAAGGAGTTATATGATGATATAATTGACAAGAGTTGTCTACCTATTTATTTATATATAGTTTGTTGTGTCACCACAAGGCTATATACATTTGAAATGAGATCATTATTCTCACTAGCAAATCTTTAAATAGAATTTGCCGAACTATATAAGTGAGGGTAATATAGTTTGATGAAAATAGTGGGAGATACCAATTTAAAATAATACCTAAATTATTTTGGTAATTAATAAAAAAATGTATGATATAATGTTGTTAAATTACAAATTCATTTATAGAATTTTACAATGTCTAAAATTACTATCATTGCGTAGCATATAAATGCTAAATTAATCGGACCGAATTAAATAGTTTGGTTAAGAAAATTGAGAATAGTTCTTATAGATGAAAAGCTATCTTATGTCCTTAATACGCCTATCCCTGCAATGGTTGCAGACAATGCCTCTGAGGAAGAGATTGCTTCTTTTAGAAAGTGGCAAGATGATGCACAATTGGCTCAATGCATCATGCTCGCATCCATGAGTAACGAGCTTCAGCGTCAGAATGAAACTATGGATGCTCCTACTATACTACTACACATCAAGTAGTTGATGGTAAAGAAAGTAGGACTAATAAATATCAGATATCTAAGGAGCTCTTCCGATCTAGAATGACCAATGACACTACAGTACAGACAAAAATCCTTAACATGATCAATTTGATTGAACAATTAGGACAACAAGTTTGGTCATGGATGGAGATTTGAGCCAAGATTTGATCTTGCACTCACTCCCGGACTCCTTTCATAATTATTGTGAATTTTTCATATGAACAAGCCAGATATCAGCCTCGCTGATTTTCTTAACATGTTGAAAAATGTTTAGAGTCACTTTCTAACCAAGAAATACCAAGAGCCAAGATTTGAGCATGGATGAAGATTTGAGTCAAGATTTGATCTTTCACACACTCCCGGACTCCTTTCACAATTATTGTGAATTTTTCATATGAATAAGCTAGATATCACCCTCGCTGATTTGCTTAACATGTTGAAAAGGATATTCTGTAAAGAAGAACAATTCTAAGAAGGTAAATAGAAATGCAAAAACAAAGGATAATAAGAACAAGACTGATAAGGATAACAAAGAAGTTTACTTCCACTGCAATAAGCCAGTACATTGAAAAGAGACTTTGAGAAGCATCTTGCAGAGTCTAACCAGAAGAAGCTTAGTGAATTTTCAGTTACAAATACAATTTTGTTCATGATTGAAATTAATTACTTGTTTTATAAGTTAAGGTTCTACTTGGGTATTGGATGCTGCGACATCCCAAAAATTCATAAGATCTTGATGATTAAATTAAAGGTTAAAGAATAAAACCTAGATGAGAATTAAAGGATGGATTTAATTTTTTTTAAAAGAAAAACCTATGTGGTTTATTTATTAAATAAAATTGAGAAAATAAGGGCTACGAACTTCAAAACCTAGAATGAAATTATATTTGGAGGTATGTTAAGGATAATGTATTATGTTACCTTTGACTTTATGAGAATTAAAGAAAGAAATTATGAGAATGATTGAAATTTTTGAAAAGAAAGAAAGAGATTATGAATGTGGAAAATTTTATTAAGGAAATAAAATTCAAGTGAAGAGATATTATAAGAAAATGTGTAGTGCATATATATATTTAGTGATGTGCTATATATTTTAGCAAAAGGAATGATAAAGATAAATACTTTATGACTTATGTGGGACATGGGTGAGGTTAAGTAAATACATATATTGTAAATATGTATATATCATTATTCTTTATATAAAGAGAATTAAAGAAAATTTTGTAGCCTAATGTTATAAATTAGGTATGAGAATTAAATAACCTAAAGGATTATCTTTATTTAGTGGTCATAGTATTTTAATTATATACTAGTGATCTAATCTTAGTGATTTGTGGATCATGTCTCAATGTATTAATTTTTTTGTAAGTGAATATGAATATTATGTGATTGTATATATTTATTTATTATATAAACAAATAAAAGAAACTAATGTAACCTAATTATATATTAGGAATGAAAAAAATTGAATAACTTAAGGGTTATGGTATGGAAAAATACTAGTATTTAAAATATATACTAATCCTAAGAGATTTATTTCATACATCTTAATTAATTAATTTTATAACCTAATTAAAGCAAGTCTAATTGGGTTAAGAAATTAAATGTACATGAGTAATGCTTTGAATTACAATTGAGTGAATGCAAACCCTAATTAAATAATTAGGAAAGGATAAAAATTAAAAGTATTGGACCTAATCTAATTTCATGGCCCAAATATTTTTATTAGAAAGCCCAAAAGAATTAAATGTAAAGCTCAAGTTTTAGCCCAATTGTTAAAGGACTCTTTGGACATTGGATTAAGAAAATATTACATTAAAAATAAACCACAAATGGGCTAGAAGGAGAGGAGATGGGCGGTCCACAAGGAGGAAGAAAAGAGAGGTACATGTATGTAATAATGGAATTTACTAACTCTTCACCAACTCTCCATATGTGTCATTGTGATAACCCAAATTTTCAAAAATACTTAAAATAAGAATTTAATAAATAGAATTCTTATTATAAGATATGTCGGGTTTGAATATGAATATATATGTGTTATATTTTTTGAATTTTGTGTTATTGGTGTAAAGAAATGCCATAAATGAGATTTTATAATTGGTTAAACTTTTAAGAAAAGGTAGATATTTAAAACTCGAAGTTTGATATTTAAATTATTAAAAAAAAATAGTAATTGATGATGTGAAATTAAAGAGAGAATTGATATTAGACGAGTTAACATTTAAAGAAACATGCTCAAAGTATTTAGAAATGATGGTTCTATTTCTGCTAATGCAGAACTTGTCTGCCTCTGGACTTGAGGTGGTGCAACTGCGCCACTTCCAAGCTTATGACCAGCGCAGCTGCGCTGGTCTGCAAAAGGTTCTGAGCAAGCTTGTGAAATTTGAAATTCAATGCATGTATATGGTTAATAAAAGTCATAATGGATGATTAAATTGTCTATGAATGTATTAAGTTAGCAAATCATAATTTGAATACTATTGGGTAAAATCTAATTACGCACAACACACAAGTATACGTGGTCAACAAGTAATAAAGTGAAAGTAGAGTATCGTTCCCACGAGGAATTGTTTAATAAAAATCACCAAGTACTAACCCGTGACCAGCTCAATCTTATTTAAACGAATGGATTTCAATTTATAAGTAAACTAATTCTAATTACTACTAGTTAAATTAAGATTACAGAGATTTAAGATCACAACTTCACTTATTGCTTCATTTAAGTTAACACACTTCTCATCAATTATTTTCTATCATAAATTGTTAATCAAGAACACTAAAGCAGATAAAACCATCTATCGATGCATAATACCCATACTCACTTAAATCCACAGATGATAGAATCAAGAAAGACACCCTAATTAACTAATCCACTATATCTCTATGTGAATTACAATTAAAAATGATTTAAAGCACAAGTTCTCTATAAGATTACATATGACGTAAAGGCATATCTCTATCCTAAACACGAATCATGAATTCTATCTATGCAGAAATCACAAACACATGCCATCATGATAAGATCTAAATCAATACTTCATCTCTCGAGTTCATATTTATTATCACGGTAATTGTTAGCTAGTCAATTAAGCAATTAAGTCCAAATCACAATAGAAAATCCTCACAATAGAACATAATAATTGATAGCGAAGCATATTAAAATAAACTACACAATAAGATCCATTGTAATCTCAAACAAAGAATTAGTTCATTATTATTGAATTAAAACTAAGAATCCACAATTGAATAATCATTAAAAGATAAAAATAAGAGTAGAGTAAAGAATAAATCTGTTGTCAGCAAATCTCCATCTTCCTCAAGCTCCTGCTCTTGATCTTCAATGGTCTCCAAGTTACTTCAATCTCCCAATCTCGTCTAATCTAGGGTTCCTAATCTAAGAAAAAAAAGTAAAGAATAAGTTAATAGAAATCTATCCCAAGAAGGATTTAATGTAGTCTTAGAACTAGCCTCCCAATCCCAGTTAAACTCAAGTATTTAGAGTTATAATGGACACCCTAGCAAGTTAGGCAACTAAGAATCCTATTCTAGCTCAAATTGGACACCAAATAACCCAAAACAGCTCTTTTCCCGCCGCCTAGCGCCCCACGCTATCCCCAAGCCATTTATAGTGCGGTCCGCACTACTGTAGCAGTGGTTCTGGTGGCCTAGTTTGCCCCTAGCGCGGTCCGCACTACTCTATTTTTTGCTGTGACGTACTTTGGTAAAACAGGCATAACTGTTGATCCGTTTGGAGTTACGGAGCCTTATACCTATCAAATCGAAGATATCGATGAGATCTACAACTTTCATTCTTTGAGGATTGACAAATTCGAATTGGATCAAGGTGGAAATTGGACTCGAAGTTGATGCTATGTAAATGGCAAACATGACAACTCTTAGCTTTGATCTTCATTGATAAAAAGGCCATAACTCTCACAACCGAACTCCGATTGGGATGATTCAAGATGTTCCGAAAAGCTAAGAAGTAGAGCTACCATAAATTCCAAGTTCCAAGCCAATAACATGCATCTAACGCGGTGTTAAAAGTCCTTCAATATTCCCTTCTTGCATTTGTTTGTGTATTTTGGTCCAAAAGATGTACAAATTGCTTTCCCTTGCTTCTTCATGCCAAAGCCGTGTCATCGCCTACAAAATAACATAAAATGTATGAAAAGTAACTACGAAACATGACATTAAACAAATAATTTAAGTAATAGATACCGGACAAGTAGGTATAAAACCTACTTATCAAATACCCCCAAACTTAAACATTTGCTTGTCCTCAAGCAAAAATACAAATTAGACATATTCATCCTCTAGCAATGATCCACCCAAACAATGAGTCAATATGAATTCGATCAATGGCCTCAAAGGTTACAACAAATGATAACCCGTGGAAAATTTTAAAATAATGTCATGTTTAAAATTTTAACAACTTTCATTAGATTCACACCTACTCTTGATCCTTTAAGTGCGTGTGTGCATCCATATGTTCAAACCCGTCATGATTTAGATTAGATCAACCAATACTCATAAAAGATTTTCAAAATTGACTTTCAAAACTTCTTATCACATCAATCACCGCTAATATAGACATAGCACAAATTTTTCTTGAGGATCACCCAGATATTTAAACTTTTAAGCACATATGAACCCTTCCCAAGTATTTCAAACATACATATTTTCTTTTCTCTATTTAGTGAGTGCGTTTTACGCTCCATCTCACTTTCTACTTTTCATTGAACGAGTGCGTTTTACGCTCTATCTCGTGCATGTGTTTATGGGGAGTGCGTGTTACGCTCCATCTCGACCCACCACAAGATTCAATTATTCAACTCGGGAAGGTTCCAATAATTTTTTTTCATAAATACACCAAGATTTCCCCCAAACTTATGTGAGTGCCTAATTTTCACTTCGAATGATGCTCAAATAAGATTTCTTAAGTTACAATGGTATCTTTCATAAGCATTTATCCAAAAAAATTCAATCTCAACTGGCTAAACAAATGGGTATGTGTAAAATTTTTCAAAATTTCGCAAGTAATGTGAAAACCAACTAATGAGTTAAAATATAGACTAAACATGCTCATCAATTCTCTAAGAGTTAACAATATCACCACCCACTTATCATTAGCCAAAATCAAATTCCATCAAAACATTTCCCAAGTAAATACTAAACATGATAAATACCCCCAAACTTAACACAGACATTGTCCTCAATGGCTAAGATAGGAAAATTTTAAAGAGAGGACTTCCCTGACATATACAACATTTTCCTCCTTGTCTGCTAAGTCTGAAGAATAAGCCAGACACATTGGAATAAATTGGGAACCACACTTGAGTTGTACTTGACTAATATTGGAAATAAACCACTTTTAACGCCTGGGATGTCCGAGCGGTGCGGCCCGCGCCATATGTATGCCTTAAATGATTTTGGGGTTCCCTCTTTGTAAAGATGTCCCAATTTGAATGAATTTGTGCATGGAATAGATTAGATTTAGGATTGGATTGTTGTGTTTATGACTGATAGGAAATTGACTTCTTGGATGGTTGGAGTTCATATAGGGGATGGAAAACCAACGTGGTTAGGAAGATGGGGATGGACTGGTTTAATGGGAATGGAAGTTGAAAAGGAGAAGTAAAGATGGTGTAACGGGGGTTATGGAGGATAGGAAGTGTAATGGGTGTAGGAAAAGTGGAGAAGTTGCATGTATTAAGGAGAGGTGGCTTGGATCAGTCTAGAACACGTCGCTACATCCATTCAAAGGTCCGATATTCTGAGTAGCGTCGTCTCTACCGGTATATATAAACGCTTGGCTTACGCGCGCCCACAGGCTTAAACAACGATGGCTTCGGATCGCATACGCCCCACGCTTGATATAGAACTTGCATAGCGCGTGATCCGCTATTTAAGCGATCGATAGTTTGAGGGCACATCAGCGCATTCCGCGCTTTCAGATCGGCGACGTAGCACGGTCAGCACTGTGATTGCAGTTGGTTTCTGAGATGCTAGCACGCCCCATGCTGGGTCTAGGCATTGTATAGCGCGGCCCGCGCTGGAAGGACAGTAGCTGAATGATTTTTCTTTTTCTTGTCTTACCTGGGAACATACCATTATGGAGTCATTATTCATTGAAAACTAAATATTTGAGCTAGACTATAAACTAAAATATAAAGAATAAATAAGGAAGAAAAGGTTGAGAGCTTGGGTTGCCTCCCAAGTAGCGCTAGTTTTAACGTCGTAAGCCCGACTTTGTCTGGTCAACGCTATCCAATTCCTCTTCGAAAGTTGAGGAATCCTCCATCCATCAGTAGCAAATAATCCTTTGGGAGGTTCCCAAAAGCGATGGCCATAGCATCAAAGTCACCTAGCATGCTTTGACTCGGTATAATCTCCATAAAGAAGGGAAAATAATTAGGTGCTATCTCCATTGTGTTTGTGATCATATTTGGGCATGGAAGTGTGGTAAACACAATGGGCTCTTCGTTTATTTTCTTTTTCTCGTCCCACTATGGCTTCATTGTTGCACTAGCTCTCATGTCATAAAGAGCCTTGCCGACGACATGGCTACCAAGTGGGCATGATTTTACAAATCTAACCGGATCCTTGAACTTTGGTGAAGAAGGCACTTGGGTCATACATATCATAGGCTCATCATCGTTGGTATCCATAATTAGTTCTTCGCTGACCTTGTTTTCATTACCCCCACTTGTCTCCTCTTTTTCAAAATCTCGTGTATCATCCAGTTATAGATTTGGCTCCGGCACTTCATCAATCTCGGAATCCTTGTCATAACACCAATTGTTTTGAGGACAGTTGTTCAGGGCTTTGAGCATTTGATCCATCTTGTTCTGCATATTTTGAATTGATATCTCTTGATTCTGAATTGATCGCTCTTGATTAATTCTCCTCTCCTATTGGTTTGCTATGAACTTGGACAACAATTCTTCCAACCTGGAATTATCTGTCTCAGTTTTTGAATCCATGTATTGAGGACCATGAGTTGAAGTGGTGATGAGTTGTTCCATCTGGTGCTGAAAATTATGGCTCGATATTTCTTGACTCATCATCCTCTCCTCTTGGTTTGCTATGACCTTTGACAGTAATTCCTCCAACTTTGACTTTTTTTCTTTTAATGGAGGTTGATATGAGAGTTTCGGTATGTATGTTGGATTTGGAGTAGAGTATTGATCTTGATAATTATAGCTCCATGAAGAATCCGGGTGATACCCCCAAACTTGATGATAACTAGGATAAGAATAATTGTTGAGGTAGTTACCACCATACTGTACCGGCCCAAGACTAATGGTGCATTGATTACTCGGGTGATTGCCAGCACAATAATTGCAAGTATCTGCTATCCTTCGATTATGTTGGGCTGGAACAACGTCCAACCTTCTCGAAAGTGTCTCAAGTTGTGCTGATAATGCAGAAAATACATTGAGTCCATCCATCCTCGCTCCCCTTGGTTGAGTCATACTCGAATATGGCCTTTGATAATTGAATCCAGCCATGGTACCTGAAAATAAAGAAAAATAGGAAGAGAATTAAATAAAAAGAAAATATATTTAAATTAAGATTAATTTGATTAACGCTAATATTGGCAAATAATTATTAAATTAATTCCCCGGCAACGGCGCCAAAAACTTGTTGGGTAAAATCTAATTACGCACAACACGCAAGTATACGTGGTCAACAAGTAATAAAGTGAAAGTAGAGTATCGTTCCCACGCGGAATTGTTTAATAAAAATCACCAAGTACTAACCCGTAACCAACTCAATTTTATTTAAACGAATGAATTTCAATTTATAAGTAAACTAATTGTAATTACTACTAGTTAAATTAAGATTACGGAGATTTAAGATCACAACTTCACTTATTGCTTCATTTAAGTTAACACACTTCTCATCAATTATTTTCTATCATGAATTGTTAATCAAGAACACTAAAGAAGATAAAACCATCTCTCGATGCATAATACCCACACTCACTTAAATCCACAGATGATAGAATCAAGAAAGACACCCTAATTAACTAATCCACTATATCTCTATGTGAATTACAATTAAAAATGATTTAAAGCACAAGTTCTCTATAAGATTACATATGGCGTAAAGGCATATCTCTATCCTAAACACGAATCATGAATTCTATCTATGCAGAAATCACAAACACATGCCATCATGATAAGATCTAAATCAATACTTCATCTCTCGAGTTCATATTTATTATCACGGTAATTGTTGGCTAGTCAATTAAGCAATTAAGTCCAAATCACAATAGAAAATCCTCACAATAGAACATAATAATTGATAGCGAAGCATATTAAAATAAACTACACAATAAGATCCATTGTAATCTCAAACAAAGAATTAGTTCATTATTATTGAATTAAAACTAAGAATCCACAATTGAATAATCATTAAAAGATAAAAATAAGAGTAGAGTAAAGAATAAATCTGTTGTCAGCAAATCTCCATCTTCCTCAAGCTCCTGCTCTTGATCTTCAATGGTCTCCAAGTTGCTTCAATCTCCCAATCTCGTCTAATCTAGGTTCCTAATCTAAGAAAAAAAGTAAAGAATAAGTTAATAGAAATCTATCCCAAGAAGGATTTAATGTAGTCTTAGAACTAGCCTCCCAATCCCAGTTAAACTCAAGTATTTAGAGTTATAATGGACACCCTAGCAAGTTAGGCAACTAAGAATCCTATTCTAGCTCAAATTGGACACCAAATAACCCAAAACAGCTCTTTTCCCGCCGCCTAGCGCCCCACGCTATCCCCCAGCCATTTATAGTGCGGTCCGCACTACTGTAGCAGTGGTTCTGGTGGCCTAGCTTGCCCCTAGCGCGGTCCGCTCTACTCTGTTTTTTGTTGTGACGTACTTTGGTAAAACAGGCATAACTGTTGATCCGCTTGGAGTTATGGAGCGTTATACCTATCAAATCGAAGATATCGATGAGATCTACAACTTTCATTCTTTGAGGATTGACAAATTTGAATTGGATCAAGGTGGAAATCGGACTTGAAGTTGATGCTATGTAAATGGCAAACATGACAACTCTTAGCTTTGATCTTCATTGATAAAAAGGCCATAACTCTCACATCCGAACTCCGATTGGGATGATTCAAGATGTTCCGGAAAGCTAAGAAGTAGAGCTACCATAAATTCCAAGTTCCAAGCCAATAACATGCATCTAACGCGGTGTTAAAATTCCTTCAATATTCCCTTCTTGCATTTGTTTACGTATTTTGGTCCAAAAGATGTACAAATTGCTTTCCCTTGCTTCTTCATGCCAATGTCGTGTCATCGCCTACAAAATAACATAAAATGTATGAAAAGTAACTACAAAACATGAGATTAAACAAATACTTTAAGTAATAGATACCGAACAAGTAGGTATAAAACCTACTTATCAAATACCCCCAAACTTAAACATTTGCTTGTCCTCAAACAAAAACACAAATTAGACATATTCATCCTCTAGCAATGATCCACCCAAACAATGAGTCAATATGAATTCGATCAATGGCCTCAAAGGTTACAAAAAATGATAACCTATGGAAAATTTCAAAATAATGTCATGTCTAAAATTTCAACAACTTTCATTAGATTCACATCTACTCTTGATCCTTTAAGTGTGTGTGTGCATCCATATGTTCAAACCCGTCATGATTTAGATTAGATCAACCAATACTCATAAAAGATTTTCAAAAATGACTTTTAAAACTTCTTATCACATCAATCACTGCTAATATAGACATAACACATATTTTTCTTGAGGATCACCCGGATATTTAAACTTTTAAGCACATATGAACCCTTCCCAAGTATTTCAAACATCCATATTTTCTTTTCTCTATTTAGTGAGTGCGTTTTATGCTCCATTTATAGTTCGGTCCGCGCTACTGTAGCAGTGGTTCTGGTGGCCTAGCGCGGTCCGCGCTACTCTATTTTCTACTGCGACGTCCTTTGGTAAAACAGACATAACGTTTGATCCTCTTGGCATTACGGGGTCTACCACCTATCAAATCGAAGATATCGACGAGATCTACAACTTTCATTCTTTGAGGATTGACAAATTCGAAATGGATCAAGGCGAAAATCGGACTTGAAGTAGATGCTATGTAAATGGCAAACATGACAACTCTTAGCTTTGATCTTCGTTGATAAAAAGGCCATAACTCTCACATCCGAACTCCGATTGGGATGATTCAAGATGTTTCGGAAAGCTAAGAAGTAGAGATACCATAAATTCCAAGTTCCAAGCCAAGAACATGCATCTAACTTGGTGTTAAAAGTCCTTCAATATTCCCTTCTTGCATTTGCTTGCGTGTTTTAGTCCAAAAGATGTACGAATTGCTTTCCCTTGCTTCTTCATGCCAATGCTGTGTCATCGCCTACAAAATAACATAAAATGTATGAAAAGTAACTACAAAACATGAGATTAAGTAAATAATTCAAGTAATAGATACCGGACAAGTAGGTATAAAACCTACTTGTCAAATATGCATTAGTTTATTAACCTAGAATGAATATTGGTTAATTAAGTTATATTATAGAATATTATATAGCCTTGTGTGGTGGTAGTGTGGAATGAGAAAGAGTTTATTCACATAAGACGGTGAATTAATATATGTGTTTAGCATAAGAGGATGAAAGAAATATGTTAATTAATATTTGATATTTTTAATATATTACATGGTTAATGTTTGAAAGATAGGTGATTAATAAAAGAAGAGAACCAATATAATTATAAGTAATTGTTGGTTAGAGATTAATACATTAAGTTAATATTTTATGTGGTGGTTAAAGAAAATTGTTTTGGAACAACTTATGGAAGAAATGGAATGGAAGAATTATATTGTATAAATTAGTGTGGTGCATACTAATTATTGTAAGGAAATGACTATTTGGATAAAGGTGTTATGTGTATAAGTTCATAGTATATAATCATTTAAGGTAATTAAATAATTTAATACTAAGGCAAAGTGTGGCACCTAAGCTTAACATTAAATGAATATTGAATAAAGTGGAAATGGGGAAAAAGCCAAACATGGCCTAGACCCCTGATATTTTACTGTTGAGAAAATGAGCTTGAGTTATATAACTCTAGTAAGTGGAATAACTGAGCCTTGTGTGGCATGAGTATTAAATTTAAATCAGACTAAAGGTTTAACTGGAATTATTAAAAGAGAATTAATAGAAAGATAATAGATGATTGATAATAATCATTGTGATAGGGAATAATGGGTTGATAGTACCCAACTGATGTATATTTAGCCCAAATATAATGTTATGTGTACTAGCCCAATGTATAAGATTGTATATTGGAGTATATAAGTATACTTCCTACATTAGGGGTAGGTATGTATATATGTGTATATGTACCCATAAGTTAATTTAATGTAGTAATGTTAAGTCATTATAATTGATTTAATAGACCCAAAAGGAATTAACTTTAGTATGATGGGGACCATTTTACTGATAAGTTAAGGAGTAATATAGCATGTCCCATATTCATTGTCCCTAATTATATCAGCCGTGTAATAGGCCAATGGCCTACTCCTCAATGTTTCTTAGACTCAGTAATGATGATGATGGCTATCTAGAGCAAATAATGAAGAGAGGAATGGAGGAAGATGGAGTTGGTGACCAACCCTTCAATACCCAATGACTTCTTCTTCTTCCTCTTAGTTTAAATCTTTGGGCAAAATCATTGTATGGACAATGATTTCTCTATAAATAGGGACTCCTCCTTCTCAATATCCTGTTGGTTGAATTGTCTGAGAAAATGGGTTATGGAAGGTTAGCAGAAGTGAGAGCAATAGGAGGATTGAAGAGCTATAATTAGCAAATTCAACAATCAAGAGGTAATAACACTAACCTCTATGTTCTTGATTCCTAAATGTTGTAAATTCTTAGAAATGACAAGAAATACTTACTAAGTAAGTCAAAAATTGATGACTAAAACTTGTTGCAATCTATAAATTGATGTTAGATGTTGTTAATATGGTTTAATACAGACCAATTTTGTTTAGAAATGAATTCGTAGTGATGAAATTCGTTAAACATGTGAAATTATGGAAAAATAGTAAAACTCTTGAATTGGAGTAATCAAATTGGTTGTTTATGTGATTTGAATTTCTAGCATGTTAGTTGAGTATTATATAAATGTATGAAAGCAATTTAGTTGATTTTAGATGTGACAATTGAAGAATTTCATGTTTGGGTTTGGGTCCTTGATAAGTGGATTTTATATACACTTATCCGGTATCTTTTACTTGAATTAGTTGCTTATATTTATGTGTCTTAGTTACTTTTCATGTATTTTGTGTTTATTTTGTAGGTTATACGTTTGGGAGTGGTGTGAGCGACTATTGGTAAGGAAAAGCAAAGAAAACGCAAAGAAAAGCAAACCGGACATCATTTGGGCTTTCATGTTTACTTCATGTTCTTGGTTTGGAACTTAGCTTACATTGAAGAGCATCGTCTTATTTTTCCGGAACATTTTAAATCATTCCAATCGGAGTTTGGAAGCAAGAGTTATGATCGTTGTACCAACGGACGTCGAATGTCATGGTTTTGGGTGGTCATTTGCATAGCAGTTACTTCCAGCTAAATTTCGACCTTCATCCGCCCAGAATTTCTCAATCCTCAAAGCATGAAAGTTGTAGATCTCGTCGATATCTTCGATTTGATAGGTGGTAGGCCCCGTAACTCCTCCCGGATCAAATGTTATGGTCGTTTTCCCAAAGGATGTCGGAGCAGAAAATGTCAGAACTTGGGGCCAGCGCTGAGGTGCCCAAAATAGGCCTATGCCCGGTAGCAGCAAGGCGCTGGGGAAGCGATGTCTGAGAGTCAAGCCAGTCTTTGGTGCTTGGGGAAGAGGTTGGTTGCGGCTTGGACGTGTTTTGGGTGAATTTTGACACCTTTTTGACTCCAAATAGGATTGGGTTTGTTCCAAAGCTAAAAATTTGACTTGTAACCTATAAATACATGATGTAAGGCATATAATAAAAGAGATTACATAGCTTAGCTTAGATAAAACACTCCATTAGATTAGAATATAAAATCTAGTTCTTATTAGTTTTGGAGATTGAAGCAACTTGGAGAACACTGAAGATCAAGAGCAAGAGCAAGAGCAAGAGGGGAGCATCAGATTTGCTGACAACAGATTCTATTCTCTTCTCTTATCATACTTTTATCTTTTAATGTCTATTCAGTTGTGGATTCTTGGTTTCAATTCATTAATTATGAACTAACTTTTTTATTGTGATTTCAATTGAACTTTTTATGGCTATGAATTAGTTATTCATTATATTACAATTATTTATGTTAAAGTGAGTTGTTTATCTTGCCTTATGCTTATTGATAAATTATCTGATCAATAATTACCTTGTTACTCTAGAAGGAATTGAAAGAGAAATTTTAGGGTTAGAACTGGGCATGATAACATGTGACTTAGTTATTTGCATGGTGAATAATTAGGTTTGTGAATTGAATGGAAATATCTGTTCACCGCATGTAACACATAAGGAATTGGAATTGAAGGAGTTTAATTCAATTGTTTTGTATAGGAATATAACAAGATTTATCTGGATTAAATAGAAGGCAATTGATCACTTGGAAAAGGACTTTTGGCATTTGAGAATTCCTGTTAACAATTCAGTAGACATAATAATTGGGATAATTGGATAATTGATTTATAGTTCACAATTGGGGATATTGAAATCTTAATCTTTATTTATTTGAATTCATTTTAGAGTAATCTAGTTTTAATTGATTAATTTATTTTTCTTAATTAGAAAAATCACGATTTGAGATTGTTTAAATAAAATTGATTTGGATAAGAGTTAGTACTTGGTAATTTTTATTAAATAATTCCTCGTGAGAACGATACTTTTCTTATCACTTTATTACTTGTTGACCGTGTATACTTGCACGTATATTTTGATTGTGAAATCGATTAACAAGTTTTTTTAGTGCGTTCTTGGGGAATTAGTTTAATATTTTTTTACCAATATTAATTTCAATCAAATTAGTCTTAATTTAAACATTTTTATTTTTATTTTTAATTCTCTTGTTATATTTCTCTCATTTTAGGTACCATGGATGACTTTGAGTATCAATGGTCATACACGAACGTGACTCAACCAAGGGGGATGGAGATTGACAGACTCGCGACACTTTCCGCAATGTCAGCACAAATTAAAGAACTTTTGAGAAAGTTGGACGTTATCGCATCCCAACAGAGTCGAAGGATGGCAGTTATGTGTGACTATTGTGCTGGCAATCACCCGAGTAATCAATGCACCATCAATCTTGGGCCGATACAGTATGGTGGCAACTACCTCAATCAATATGCATATGATAATTATGAACAAGTTTGGGGGTATCACCCGGATTTTTCATGGAGCTACAACTATCAAGACCAATACTCTACTCCAAATCCAACATACACGCCGGAATTCTCATATCAACCTCTATTAAAAGAAGAAAATTCAAGGTTGGAGAAATTGTGGTCCAAGTTCGAGGAGAGAGGAATTAATCAAACGGGGTCAATTCTAAATCTTGCGGATCAGATAGAGCAAATAACCAAAGTCATAAACAACCTTCCTCCAAACACTTGGCTTTATGACATGGATGACAAAATTGATGAAGTGCCCGAGCCAAATCTACAACTGGATGAGACACGAGATGTTGAAAAAGAGGAGACAGGTAGAGATAATGAAAATAAGGTCGGTGAAGAACTAACTATGATTACCAACGAGGAGGAACCGATGTTATTAGTGCCCCAAGTTCATTCTCTGCCAAAGTTCAAGAATCCGGTTAGATTTGCAAAACCATGTCTGCTAGGTAGTCATGTCGTCGGCAATACTCCTTGTGACGTAAAAGCGAGTACAACTTCGAAGCCATGGTTCAATGAGTTAGAGAAGATAGAAGAAGAGATTGTTGTGTCTGACAAGCCTCAATGCCAGAATCTATTCGCAGACACAATGGAAAAAACACCTAGATGTTGGACATTCTTTAATGTGATCTTATCTAAACAAAGCATGCTAGGTGATTTTAATACAATGGCTATCGTAAATGGGAACCTACCAAAAGCTATATTATTTCTGATGGATGGTGGTTTCCTCAACTTTCGAAGAGGAATTGGATAGCATTGACCAGACAAAGTCAGGCTGAAAGACTATAAATCAATGACCGACCGGGAGGCAACCCGAGAATTTTATATTTATATGCTTTACTAGTTTATTTAGTAGATAGGAATTAATTTGCTTAGTAAGTTCTCTTATAATCTAATACATGTTGTCCCTCTTCATTGCAGGTATTGGAGGTTCAATGGATAGGAAAATGATCGTCGCTACCATCGCCACCAGCACCTCACGCTTAGCTTATTACAGGGAAGTTCTCTTCTACTTATCGCTATATTCTTACAATGAGGACATTGTAATTGCTAAGTTTGAGGAAGTTTAGTTTAGTTCGTTATTTCATGTTTAGTTTCATGTTTATGTTATGTTATTTTGCATATGTTGTTAATATAGTTTAGGTTCATTATAAAAAAAAAATTCAAAAATTCAAAAATTCAAAAATAATAGTTAGTTACTATATGTTCATTTTGCATAAGTCCAATGGTTTGTTATAGTTAAGTTTATTTTGGCCAATGATGAGATTGGAATTGGGTAGAACAAAGTATAATCTTGACTATTAGAGCTTTGATGTGAT
The DNA here is from genome assembly GCA_020205605.1 of Panax ginseng. NCBI lineage: Eukaryota > Viridiplantae > Streptophyta > Magnoliopsida > Apiales > Araliaceae > Panax > Panax ginseng. Next base: position 72,340,180 of record CM035136.1, read on the forward strand.
TTCTTGTTATGAATTAAATCTTTTTACATTTGAAACTAGTATAATAATGATAGCACAAATAAAACAACTTGTTGATTGATTGAGTTTAAATTGATACATAATGAGACTCTAAAGGATAATGCTAGTTTGAATGAAAGAATGACAAGAATAAGTAGTGATGACTAAAGTTAGACAAGAACCTAAGTTTGGGGGAATATATGTGGGGTATATAAGCTTTAAAAAAAAAGAAAACATGTTGAGTCTTGTGGTAGGTTGAGGAAAAACACTCCCCATAAACACAAACGTGAGATGGAGCGTAAAACGCACTCACCAACCATCTATCAAAAGAAAAAGAAAAGGGAAATAATCACGGGAAAAGAGCAAAAAGCCCCCGTATAAAAAAAAAAGAGAAGGAAGAAAAGAAAGTATAAGTATCCTGCATGCACCCTTAAATTTGGTTGAGTTTAATTTTAGTTTAATCGTGCCTATCTTTGAGATTTCTTGAGTTTACACTGTATGATGCCTTCGAAGAGACTTGTTATGTGTTAAATTTGATTTTATATCAGTTAGCATGGTTGTTGAGCACACACACGCACTATACCAAAGAATAACAGATTTAAGACTTGATGATTGACTAGGAAATTGTTGATTGGTTTTGATATGAAGTATTGTCGTGTTTTTGCTTGATTGCTCTAAGGTCGAGTGAATAGATTTGATTCTATCAAATCTTTGTTGGATTCGTAGGCATATAGATTAGTTGCATTTATTGCATTGCATTGCATTATGTTGTGTTACTTGGGAATGACAAGCAACAGTTTAAGTTTGGGGGTATTTGATAAGTGGATTTTATATACACTTATCCGGTATCTTTTACTTGAATTAGTTGCTTATATTTATGTGTCTTAGTTACTTTTCATGCATTTTGTGTTCATTTTGTAGGTTATCGTTTGGGAGCGGTGTGGCGACTATTGGTAAGGAAAAGCAAAGAAAACGCAAAGAAAAGCAAACCGGACATCATTTGGGCTTTCATGTTTACTTCATGTTCTTGGTTTGGAACTTAGCTTACATTGAAGAGCATCGTCTTAGCTTTTTGAAACATTTTGAATCATTCCAATCGGAATTCGGATGCAAGAGTTATGATCGTTGTACCAACGGACATCGAACGTCATGGTTTTGGGTGGTCATTTGCATAATAGTTACTTCCAGATCAATTTCAGCCTTAATCCACCTAGAATTTCTAAATCCTCAAAGAATGAAAGTTGTAGATCTCGTCAATATCTTCAATTTGATAGGTGGCAGGTCCCGTAACTCGTACCGAATCAAAGGTTATGGCTGTTTTCCCAAAGGATGTCGGAGCAGAAAATGTTAGAACTTGGGGCCAGCGCCGAGGCGCCCAAAATAGGCCTATGCTTGTGCCAAATGCGCTGAGGAGAAAGTGTCTCGAGCATCAAGCCCAGTATTTGAATTTGCTGGGAAGATGTTGGTTGCGGCTTGGACGCGTTTTAGGCGAATTTTGACACCTTTTTGACTCCAAATAAGATTGGGTTTGTTCCTAAGCTAAAAATTGGACTTGTAACCTATAAATACATGATGTAAGGCATATAGTAAAAGAGATTACATAGCTTAGCTTAGATAAAACACTCCATTAGATTAGAATATAAACCCTAGTTCTTATTAGTTTTGGAGATTGAAGCAACTTGGAGAACACTGAAGATCAAGAGTAAGAAGCGAGAGGGGGAGCATCGAGTTCTTGACAATGATTCTATTCTCTTCTCTTATCATAATTTTATCTTTTAATGTCTATTCAGTTGTGGATTCTTGGTTTCAATTCATTAATTATGAACTAACTCTTTTATTGTGATTTCAATTGAACTTTTTATGGCTATGAATTAGTTATTCATTATATTCCAATTATTTATGTTAAAGTGAGTTGTTTATCTTGCCTTATGCTTATTGATTAATTATTTGATCAATAATTACCTTGTTACTCTAGAAGGAATTGAAAGAGGAATTCTAGGGTTAGAACTGGGCATGATAACATGTGACTTAGTTATTTGCATGGTGAATAATTAAGTTTGTGAATTGAATGAAAATATATGTTCACCGCATGTAACACATAAGGAATTGGAATTGAAGGAGTTTAATTCAATTTTTGCATATGAATATAGCAAGATTAATCTGGATTAAATAGAAGGCAATTGATCACTTGGAAAAGGACTTTTGGCATTTGAGAATTCCTGTTAACAATTCAGTAGACATAATAATTGGGATAATTGGATAATTGATTTATAGTTCATAATTGGGGATATTGAAGTCTTAATCTTTATTTATTTGAATTAATTTTAGAGTAATCTAGTTTTAATTGATTAATTTAGTTTTCTTAATTAGAAAAATCACGATTTGAGATTGTTTAAATAAAATTGATTTGGTTAAGAGTTAGTACTTGATAATTTTTATTAAATAATTCATCGTGGGAACGATACTTTTCTTATCACTTTATTACTTGTTGACCGTGTATACTTGCACGTATATTTTGATTGTGAAATCGATTAACAGTCCTGCAGAAGCAGAGACCTTTCAGGATCTAACCAAGAAGGGCGCAGCTGCGCCCATTCTGGCGCAAATGTGCCGTATTCTATCTTTGCGTCTGTTTTGGGATAGCGCAGATACGCCGCTCCAACAGTACAGGACATCGCAGCTGCTTCGTGCACAAATACCTGATTTGCTTTCTGATATAATCTAATAAGCTTTAGCATGTTGGTAGAACTTAGTTATGCATGAAAACAGGTTTAGCATGTCGTATAAAGTTCCCTTGCATAAATGAGTTGCGTTGGTTTACATTAATACATGTTTCAAAAAGAAACTTAAATATTTTGAAAACAAACCTTGATGAACTTTAATTCATTTAAGTTTTGACCTTGTAGTATGAGTATATGGTTGAGTCATGCGAGTATAAAGTGTGATTTTAAGTTACCTCGCATAAGATAACTTGCATAGCTTGGATAATATATGTTTTCAAAGAGAGATTCAAGTTTTAAGCATTTCATGAGCAGCGGTAAGCTTCGACCTGGGTTAACCGTAAACCCGGGCATCCTGAGATCGATTCCCGCCTGCAATAAGTGATGACCAATTAAAAGTTGGTTCGTGTGGCCACGGATCGCACATTTTCGGGCGGAGCCATGTCGTATGCCGAGCCTTTGCGCAAAGCCTGGTCTGGGGTGGGGAGACTTAGTTCGACTGCGGTTGGGAAACTCCACATTATAAAAAACAAGACTATGAAATATGATTCGAAGTTGCCTTGCATGATTAGTTTGGCATGACATGGATTTTGAGAATAAAATTTAGAAGTTCTGAAACTAAGATGGAAAACATTAAGTCACTCGTATTCTGACTTTTTATGCAAGCATGATATGACTTTTATGCCTCTAGGCATGATTAGTAAGTGCACTCACCTAGTTTGACACAGTAAAAGTCATTCAAGCATGTTTTTAAAGTAAGATTTCAAGTGATGAACCATGTTAGTCATATGAATACATGTGAGCATGCGTATTGAAAGTTGTTTAACATTGTTATATGGTTTGATGAGTACATAGTTAAACAATTGTTGCATGAATTCACTTAGCCTTGTTAGAAAATTTTTAAATAAGGTTATAAAGTAAGAAAACAACACAAGGTAAAAACAAGAGGCACCAAACATAGGCCAATACCTCTTAATGTGTGTATATATTATGTGTTAACCTTCATGCATATTAAGAAATGAAGTGTAAACTGAGAACTAAAGATTCAAATTTGGTCTCAGCGGGGGACTACAAGCAAAGGCGCCATCCTAGGCTAAATCAGAAGAATACTTGGCTGCAGGCGTTGTTGTTTAATTATTTAAATTATAATATGAACCTTTAAGCATATGTGTATGTGTAACGCCCACAAAATAGGTATACATCACCCATTCCGAGTCACCAAATACATGGTACAGAATACAAATACAAACTTAATTATACAATTGTCGTGCAAAATACGACAACACAATAACTGAGTTTTTACACGAATATTGTCTTCTAGACAGTATTCAAACTAAAATGGAGTCCTCATTACACCATTCCTTTACTTGTCCCAACTATATTCTCATTTCTTAAAGAGAACATTAAAGAAAAGGGTGAGCTCAACTAGCCCAGTAAGAAATATTATGACTAAGATAATAAAAAATAAATTATCGTTAGCCTTCAACAGTATAAAAACTAATAGAATACAATTGACAACAAGTTTTAGATCAAAAACTGCAGCGGAATAAGCAATCCATTAGAAGAGTCAAGTAGAGCATGATATCTACCATCTTCTATGTTTTAAAAGTTTATCATCAATTTTATCGCTGAGACTCAACTTAATAAATAAACCACATCATCGAATCATCCCTGCACTACATGCCAATTATATTCATTAGTATCACGACCATGAATTACCCATGCACTACGGGCCAATGATATTCGTGTTTTCACCAATGATTATGATCATACCAGCAATTGTCCATAAATGCACTACAGGCTAATGAGGACTTTTACCACATCATTTGTAACATTACGGGTCCTGATTATACTGAATGATCCCTGGTCATAATCATACCAAGCAACAGTCCATCTATGCACATAAGTCAAAGATGACTTTCATCACAATATAAGAATGAGGATGATCACAATGATATAAGAATTAAATTAAAAGGAAACAAAGGATAAATTTTTAAAGATTTATAATTTAATTTATCTAGAATTCAATAATGTCTAAATTGTGAACATGATACTACTTTGTGGAGTAAAATCCAAGAATAATATTGTATCAAAAATGATTTGGACCGAAAAGAAATCAAATTTTGTTTTGTCATGATTAGTACTCCGGGTGAATAGTACTTGAGTGAATAGTACCCCATGAATAGTACTTCGTGAATAGTATCCGTGAATAGTAGTTTGAGAATAGTACCCGAGAATAATACTTTGTGAATAATACCCGTGAATAGTACCTGTGAATAGTACCCAAGAATAGTACTTTGTGAATAGTACCTGTGAATAGTACTTTGTGAATAGTAGCCTGTGAATAGTACTTTGTGAATAGTACCCTATGAATAGTATTTCGGCATGAAAAGATCAATAATTATCAAGAATGCTCAAAATAATATTTCCATGAAAAGATACTAGATGAAGCGCAAATATCAAGGATATTCTACTAATTTCATGGAGTATAGAAACAATACTTTAACAGAATAAGGGTATAATCAGGAATATGAGATGAAATATTATTACTCACATATTGCAGAGTATGGAAGAAAATATTATTCCTTATGACTACTGAACAAAAATAATATCCCTTACAACTGTTGAACGAAATTAATATTCCTTACGAATATTGAACGAAGATAATATTCCTTACGAATATTGAACGAAAATAATATTCATTACGAATATTAAACGAAATAAAATTTCTTACGAATACGAAAAATAATATCGTAAGCGAATATGAAATAAATAATACTCGTTACAAATAAGAAATAAATAACATCTCTTACCTTAGAAGAAGACTGGATACTAGAATAGTGAAGTAGCAAAATACTCTTCTTCTTCCTCTCTATAGTTTCTCTCTCTATAATTGTTCTTGTGAGTCTTAGTGAATTGATGAGAATGAAAGAAGAATGAGCTTCTATTTATAGGAAAACATAGTTTCAATAATTGCACGTTTTGGGGCTCGAATTATTACAGTATCGTACCTTCATCTTTTCTTCCATTTTTAATTTAGTCCTGCAAGTATTATCAATCTTGCACCACATCCCTTAATAGTAATGCATGTGAACCAATAGTTCCATTCATGTGAGCAAATAGTTATATACATGTGAACTAATAGCAATTAATTGCTCATTTATTCGATTAATTACCCAGTTGGTCAAATTAACATCCAGAAATCAATTATTATCGAAATAAATGTCGATTTCCATTAACACAAATAATCCCAACACAATGGAAATATTTTTATCAATAATTTCATCTTTAATCAACATGAACTTATTCATCATTAATACTCTAACTCACAATATTTAACAACCAGATCATTCCCAAGAGAGAGGGGGGCTTTTCGATAAGGATTTCTCCCTATTGGCGCGCAATTAGGTGACCAAACCCCTTTCCTCGACAGAACTTTCTAGACATCGGCAATATTGCAAATAATAATATGAATAACTTTGTCGTCTCAATTATTGATTTAAAAATATAAAATATTATGTAGATGATACTATGACAATAATTGAATCAATAATATGAGAGATATTATGCAGCAATTAATGTAATAATAATTGAGTATAACTGAGTGACTTCTCACGTAAGCATCAATAATCAATACCGTGTGCTACTATGCAACCAAACATATTACTGTACTTTTACCATCGGGTAGTTCAACAGTTTAACGGTAAAACTTTCACCGTTATTTTTATAAAAAGACATTTCCGTCGTTTTCTAACTCAGACAATACTTTCGTTGTGGGGTCCACCAATGATCGTGCCATCATACGAATATTCCATGTTAAAACGAATATTTCCTGACCAATCGAATATTTTATAACAACTTGCTTACTTTGCAAAATTTATAAATATTACCCACAACTATAACATTATATCAAATCCACACCATAATATTCAAAAATATATTTCGAGAAAAATTAATCTTTATTCATAAAAGTTGGGGTCTTACAACCTCTTCTTCTTATGAAATTTCGTCCTCGAAATTAGGGCATGTACCTGGTATGCCGAAGAGGTGAGGATACCTTGATTTCATTTCAGATTCTAACTCCCAGGTCATTTCCTCAACATCGTGGTTTCTCCACAAAACTTTGACTTGATGTATAACCTTGGAGCGTAGAATATGATCCTTCTTATCCAAACTTTTAACAGGTATCACCTCATATGTTAAATCTTCTACTATTGTGACAACCCGAGAATTTGGATATTTATAAAATATTAAAATATTTAATTAAGGTTAAATAATTAACGACTAAAAGACAATTTGCACCCCAAACTTTACACCGTTGTTGACGTTTGCACCCCAAACCGAAAAAGGTGTCTAAGTACACCCCAAACTTCATTATACGTAACAAAACGCACACTTTCTTCACTTAACCGGTCAAAAGTGACCGGCTAAGGCTGTAACACAAGTTTGGGGTGCAAATTGTCTTTTAGTCTTAAAAATTGGCAAAAATAATTAATTTTAAATAAATAAAAATAATTTTAAAATAATTAAATTTAAAATAAAATAATTAAAATAATAAAATTAAAATAAATATTTGGAATTCATAATTAATTTTTTTTTAAAACAATTTTTTAAAAAATAGAATTAGAAAATTATTTTTGTAAAAAATTATGTTTTACAAAAAAAAATCTATTTTTACAAAAAAAATTAAAAACAATTACATTTTTATAAAAATTGTAACATTAATTTGAGTTTTACAAATTTTAAAAAACAATTTTTTTTATAAAAATTATGTTTTAACAAAAATTGTAAAAATAAAATTGTGTTTTACAAAATTGTAAAATACCATTTTTTTACAAAATTGTGTTTAAAAATGTAATTTTTAAAACATGTAAAATAAAATTACTTTTTAAAAAAAAAAAAAAGAATATAAATTTTGTTTTTAGAACATTTTTTAAAAAAAATCTGCTTTTACAAAAAAAATATAAAAAAATTATGTTTTAAAAAAAATAAATTTAAACAAATTACTTTTTAGAAAAAAAAAAATCTTTGTTATTAAAAAAATTGTAAGCAATTTAAATTTTGTTTTTGTTTTTTAAAATGTTTTTTTTTAATTTGCTTTTTAAAAAATTGCTTTTTAAAACAAAAGCAGTAATTTAAATTCTATTTTTACAAATTTTTGTAAAAATGTAATTTATTTTACAAAATTTTATAATTATGTTTTAAAAAATACATTTTTACAAAAAAAAATACATTTTTACAAAATAATTTTAAAACAAAAATTGCTTTTACAAAAAATTGTAAAAAAGCAAATTTAAATTGCTTTTTGTTTTTAAAAATGTTTTTTAAAAAACAAATTAAAAAAAAAGCTGCTTTTAAAAACAAAAAAATAATTTAAATTCACGAAAATTTTTAATTTTTTTTTTAAAAAAACACATTTTAAAAAAAATTGTCTACAAACAAAATTAAAATATTTTTTTTTGTTTTTAAAATGTAATTTTAGTTTACAAGTTTTAAAAATTTACTTTTTAAACACAATTTTGTAAAAGAATGGTATTTTACAATTTTGTAAAACACAATTTTATTTTACAATTTTTGTAAAAAATGAATATTTTTATAAAAAATTGTATTTTACAATTTTGTAAAACTCAAATTTATTTTACAATTTTTGTAAAAAATGTAATTGTTTTTAATTTTTTTTGTAAAAACATAATTTTTACAAAAAAATTCTATTTTACAATTACATTTTTAAAAGAAAATTGTTTTTAAAAAAATTAATTATTAATTCCAAATATTTATTTTAATTTTATTATTTTAATTATTTTATTTTAAAATTAATTATTTTAAAATTATTTTATTTTATTTAAAATTAATTATTTTTTTCCAATTTTAAGACTAAAAGACGATTTGCACCCCAAACTTGTGTTATAGACCTTGGCAGGTCACTTTTGACCTGCTAAGTTAAAGAAAAGTGTGCGCTTTGTTACGATATAATGAAGTTTGGGGTGTACTTAAACACCTTTTTCAGTTTGAGGTGCAAATGTCAACAACGGTGTAAAGTTTTGGGTACAAATTGTCTTTTAATCAATAATAAACCTAGACAGAAAATAAGTGATTGGATTTGAGATTTTCGAGAAGGAATTTTGTGAATTTAAAATTTTTGTGGTGAATTATTCAGGATTAAGAGAATAAGTGTTTATGTTCTGTGTATATGGTTGTATATGTGTACAATATGTGGTTAAGGGTCAAGGGATGACCAAATAAGCTATATCAGTGGCCAACCGTAATATTATATTAAGAACGTCAACGTTTATTTAGAAAATTCTTACGATTAACAACAAACTCTAAAACCGGTTCTGAAAACCCTAATTTCAGTTTCGAAAATCGTAAACCCTAATTCGGAAGTTGAAAACCCTAATTTAGGAGTGTAAATGCTAGTATAAGGTTTAAACGTTATTAATGATAACCTAATTAGGGATAATCCTAATTGATTTAGAAAAACCTAATTTTTGGATTAGAAATCCTAATTTATAATTAGGGAAAACCTAATTGTTAATTTAATAATTTTAATGTTAATTAGGAACATTAAGTAATTAGAAAACCCTAATCTAATTAGAAAACCTAATTTCTAAATTAGAAAGATTATTTTTCAATTTAAAACCCTAATTCTTGGGTTATAAACCCTAATGTACAATTTTGACCCTAATTGCTAAATTAGCAAATTTTAATTAAGAAATAATAATCCTAATTAACAAGATTGAATTTCATGATTAGGAAATCTTAATATAATTATAGAATCCTAATTATAATTTAGAAATATTAATTTTCTATTTTTTAAACCTAAATTAGAAAATTTTAGAAATTTAAATTTTTGAAACCTTAGGTTTTTAACCCTAAGGGTTGGATCAAAAACCATTTTCCATTAAATTTGCTAGCTAAAAGTCCAAAATGCCCTTTGTGCATTATTTAGTATATTGCTTGTAAGTCTTGCCATTTGAGTTGGCCACCAACTCCAACAACTCCATGTGACTTATATCTCACAACAATCAACAGCTAGATCAGCCATATAGATTCATTATAGCAACATATATAGGTTATAGAGAGAGAGAGAGAGAGAGAGAGAATACTCACTTTATTTTTTAAACCATCCAAGACATTCTCTCTTTAAGATTTCGGGAATGAGAGTGAAAAGGGTATCCAAAGTTAAGACATTATCAGCCTTTAGCTTTCCATAAACAGAATCAAAAGTCAGAAATCAAATCAAAGCTAGAAAGGTATAAACCCTAAATTTTTTGAAATCAGTGATCTTTTGTTATATGTTGAAATTGATTGCTTAAAGTTGTGTATTAGGGTGTCATTGAGTGATCTGGGTTGTAATAACTTAGATCCATATCATCTTGATGCACAAAAATCAAAATTTTGAAACTGATCTAAGAATCCTAAAACATGGCCTGACAGCCGAATGGCAGGGCTCACAGATCATTGACTGTTATTTGTTTTTGTGTTTTAAAGGTTTGTAGTGGTAGTATGTTGTGAGGGCTTTGATATGGAACTTGAATCAATCCCAGATCATGTGTAGATCAAAAGTTATTAAGGGTCAAAGGTCGTTGACTGACCATGACCAACTGAGTTTCTGTGCAACCCAAAAACCCTGAAAGTCTGACAGTCGTTTTGCAAGCCTTTGATCTTCTACTGGTAAGGAGTTATGCCATGTTGTTGTTATATACTTGTAGACTAACATGAGTACTACATATCCATGCCTTTAGAGCACCCAGATCCGTAACAGAATCATAGAAATTCGTGGTCAAACAATCGTTGACCAAACTGCTGAAGAACATTTCTAGAAAACTCAGAAATGTTCAAGAACAGTTTTTATCATGAACTTTGACCGACTCCGATCTTGACTTGGTGATATTGTTGGATTGAAATAATTATATGTTGTTGTACCCTGACATCAATACTATAGGAGTGAACTCTTATTACACACAAACATAACTTGGAAAACAAAGATTCAAGTCGGCTAAGTAGGTACCTTGGCTGTTCTTCATTTCTGGGTAACCCAGAAAATGAAGAACAGGTCTGACAAGATTTTTGTTGCCTTATAACTCACTGATCTAATGTGTTATGGCCATGAACTAGGTTTGTTATTGTAGTATTACATTAGTACTACAATTATAACCAAAGGACAAGCCCAGAAACCTTTTGATCAAAGATATATCACCGGTCAAACAGGCCCACTTGCTAACTGACTTGAAGTTCTAGGTTTAGGCTCAAGAACACCTATAGCGACAGTTTCGTCGCTATAGGGCCCTTTAGTGACACTTAATTTTGGAAAATGAATTATTTTATTAAATAAATAGATAAAAATGGTTTTTAATTATTAAAAATACAAAATAAATTCCTCAAAATTATTTTAAAGTCTGAAAATTAGTTTTTAATTATTTTGAGTATATTTCATAAATATTTAATATTTTTGGAATATAAATGGTATTTAATTTATTTAATTATAATATTAAATAAATTATTTAAAAATAATTTTAATACATGAAAAATCATGAAAAATTATATTATGGTGTAAGAAAAAATATTTGAAGTCATTTTTAATGATTTTAATATTTTGTGATGAATTTCATTAATTAATTAATATTAATAATAATTAATTGATTTAATAACTATATTAAATAAATTATGAAAAATAGAATTAATGATTTAAAAATCATATAAAATGATTTAAGTGTTATAAAAATATTTTAAGTTATAATATATAACTTTTGAAATTTTGTCATGAAAATATTAATATTTTAATATTAATAGCAATTATTGGATAATGAATTTATTATTTAAAAATCATATATAGGTGATTTTAAAGTATTAAAAATACTTTATGATATTATAACTATATTATAATATTATGACATGTATTTTATTAATATTTGATAATAAATAGATATTAATGATAATAGAATATTATGGTATTTATATTATATAAATAATGATTTTTATGATTGAAAAATTATGATAAATAGTAATAATTATTTAAATATTATTACGAGTTTACGAAAAAATATTTTGGATGTTAATAAATTATCTTAGATAATGGTCAAGTGTTTAGACATAGTTTAATTAAACTTAAACTCGAAATTTTGTCTTACTAGGCCGTCGGGATGTCAGAAGTATACCGAACTCGACCTAGACTGTAAAAGTTTGACTTGAGGTTTGGTCGTATATGCTATATAGACTGATATAGTTATGTGTTAATGTGTTTATGTTATTTTAAATACTGTGATGATATTATTCTAATTTGTATATCAATATTATTTATATATTAGGTATTCAGACAAAACTTATTAAAATGCGTAACGATAATCAACGGTTCAATTATATTTATGGTTAATCATTTCTGATTGCCATGTCTAAGAATTGTGTAATTTCACTCTGTGCGTATTGCATGTGTTCATCAGGTATGAAAGGCTGATCATATTCATTACCATTAGGTCCATATATAATTGTTCATGTTAAATGCTTGTTCAGTCATAAAATTTGTTCATGCTAATTCACAACTATATTGTTGAATTATAGTCAGCTTATTATTCAAATTTTTTCAATCATGATATATCCTTAAATAAAATTATACTTACTGGGAAACTTCATTGCTCACCCTTGCTATATCATAATAAACATTGCAGATTAAGACGAATACGTCAGATACAAGGAAAGGTTAAAGCCAAGTTCAGCTTGGGATTATGTGTGCAGTTAAAATGTAATAGTTTTGTATGATAATAATGTTATATGTTAGATAGTTTATGAATTGTGTATATGTTAAGGTTACTCGACATTGGGGAATAGTGTGTAAAGTTTATTGTATAAGCAATTTATGTTTATATCTTCCGCAATAGTTATAAAATGATTGAACCAGATCCGTGGTGATTTAGGACCCGGATTTGGGTCTCTCACAACTATCTCGTCTAGTTCTAATTTAATAATGTGGTTCGGGTCATCCAAATATTTACGTAACATCGATACGTGAAAAAAAAACGTTATGAACATGCGACATACTTGGCGGTAAAGCAAGTCTATAGGCCACATTTCCTACTCGATCAAGGATTTCAAATAGACAAATAAAATTGAGTGTTGATATTTCCTCTCTTCATCGACTCTTGCTTCTAGAATAACGCCTTCTTGAACCTTCTTCTTCATATTCATCGGCTCCGGGTCTGTAGCTTGAGCAACTTTAACTTTATCAATTAACGTCGGTTCTACATGTATATTTGACACCATCACGTTGGTCCCTAGAGTCTTTAACTCTAACTCCATTATTTGTACGAAATGGGTCTTTGTGTTAACGACGTCGCACTCATAACCGCATATGATCTTCTACTCAACACGTCAGCTACCATGTTCGCATTTTTTTAAAAGATGGTATTAAATGGTATTATCGTAATCTTCAACAGCTCGATCCAACGTCTTTGGCGCATGTTACGTTTGTTTTGGGTGAAAAAATATTTGAGGGTTTTAGAAATGGGTTTTGTACTAGGGTCAATACAAAATTCGATTTCACGCTTTGGGGGTAGGCCAAGAATTTCTTTGGGGAATACGTCATGAAATTTATTAACAATAGAAATATCATTCAAAACTGTGACTCTCATCCAAGACTTGGATATCACGTCACATTGATACCTATCAACTGGCCATTGTTATTCACGACATCCCTTACAGAAAGTCTGGCTTCGGTGCATTCCAAGACTTGGAAGTCACCAACAAAAGCCTCGGGGCTCTTTACTTATGGCTTGATATGACAGTGATTGGCTTTAGTGGTTTGGTTACTTGAATTCGCATAACAGATTGGTTAGAAATATGAAGGCTAACAACCTTACAAAAATAATCAATTTTAGCATGATGAGTAGTTAACCAGTTGATTCCTAAAATCACCTCAAATGCAAGTATTTTTAAAGAGATAAGATCGACAGGTAACGTGAAAGTGTCGATTTGAATCAAATAAGATTTATAAACAGTGGATGTAATGAAGGTTTCTCCTAACGAAGTTTCAATAGATAAGTCAAAGTAATTTATCAAGAGTCAAGTTCAAACGTTGAACACAACTAGGTGAAAAAAAAGTGGGTAGAACCGGTATCTAATAATGTATAGACTTCGCAAAAGTTTATGATTAACTCAACTGTGATAACTTCGTTCGGGTTCTTGACAAACGCTCTCACTAAAACTACCAACTTTGACTTGTCTAGGACATCCTTCGGCGTCACCATCCCAGCTGGACTTGACTTCACTATACGACCAAATCGAGCTAGGTGACCTTCTCTTCCGTAATTGAAAAACACTTTGGGTTGCTGTGTATAGTTTAGAAGGATGTGCCCTTCTGTCTGCATTTGAAACATACGACAATTGGTCATTCTTCTTCCTTTGAAACGGGTGCTGGTGCTGTTGCCGATGTCTTTTCGTTATTGTTGAATCCTCTCTTCTTAAAGTTGTTCCCACTTAGTTCACTTTTCTTATTATCTTGGCCATGATTACCACCGAAGTGGTTACCATTTCTTGCTTGATTATTTACTCCACGATGGTTATCATTGTTCCGATGGTCATTGCCATCGGTATGATTATTATCGTGTTGTTGGTCGTTACCTTTTGGTTGAGCTGACTCATTATCGCGCTCCAATAATTGAGCCTTATTCATAACATCTGAATACAAATAAAGTTTATGAGAAATGAGGTAGTGACGTATTTGGTTTCAAACCTCTTAAAAATAGTCATGTCATTCGCTTCTCATTATCGACTAAATGGGATGCAAACCGGGAGAACTCGGCAAACTTAGCCTCGTACTCCGACACGGTCATATTATTTTGCTCCAGCATGATGAATTCCACCTCTTTCATATGATGAATACTTTCAGGAAAGTACTTGTCGTTGAATAATTCTTGGAACTTCTCCCTAGACATCTTTAGTACAGAAGGTTAAGTACGTTTTACAGATTCCCACCAGTAATCTGCTTCTTCATGCAACATAAAGGTGGCGAAGGGAACCTTTTGCTCCTCTAAGCATTCCAAGACATCAACTATCTTGGTGATCTACTTTATCCACGTCTCCACCTTAAGTGGCTCTGGCTTTCCCAAAAACTCCGGCGGTCCCAGCTCCTTAAACTGCTTACCGGTGACCAGTGGTGAGTAGCCAGTGTTTCCACCTGCATTATGAACATGAGTCTCTCTTGTTTGGTTTTGCATAAATTCTAAAAAGTTCCTAAACATACCATGGTTCCTCATTTGATCGGTGTTGTTGTTTACACGAGGATTATTGCCTTCCTGATGCACATTATCCTAGTTATTGATCAGCGGTGACTTAACGGTCTCATGTGCTCCATTGCTTATCTCAATATTTTCAGATGTCATTTTCTAACACTACCACAAAACAAGGGTAAATTGACAAGCCACATATTATCCCTATACTCTGACCGACCAATTAAATAACAAAAAAAATTAGGTAGGTCATATTAGCGAAGGAAGAGAGAGCTCTAGAGAGGAATTGGGAGGCAATTGGAAGAAAAATCCTTGAAAACAAGAAAGAAGTAGCAATTCTCCAACATCTCCTAACAAAGCTAAACAAGAATTAAGAGGTAAATAACCTAGTTTCTTCTTAGTTTGGGTGTTCTTGAGTTATCCTTTAAAATTAGAAATTTAGTTGGATGAATTGCTAAATAGATGTTATATATATGTTGCTAGATGTTTATAATCTACTAGTTGTTATCTAGAATGATTTTCAGAAATCAAATTCATATGAAACATGTTTTAAAATAAGGAATTGAGTTTTGGTTGAATATGTACATTTTTGACTTATGTTGGAGTCAAAATTGTTAGTTAGTTCATGAATAGAATCTGAAATTGGTGCTAGATATTGTTAGTATATTGAAAAACGAAAACAACCCAAGTTGAACGAGTCAAAACGGATGTAAAACGAATTCGTAGCCAATGAATTCGCTAAATGTGTTTAAAACATGAAAGTATAACATGAACAGGGAATTGGAACCCTTAAATTGATTTGTTAAAGTTTTTAAAATGTTAAAATTATTATGTAGATGATTAGTTCAGTGTTTCACGAGTTCATAGAATCGAAAACCAACTAATCCTGACTTAAAATGAAGAAGTTATGAAGATTTGAAGTAAAAATATCGCAAAAATTGTAGTCTGATGCGAAGGCCGCCGCCACGCCTGCCTTGCCGACAGCATGCATGCCATCTGAAGCGCCGCTTAACTAGCACAAAGTAGCCATTGAGTGTGAAGGATTTAGGCGCGGACGCGCCCATAGTGTGTCAAGTGAGACTACATTGACATATTTTGGTAAAATGGCCATAACGTTTTCATACAAACTCCGATTGATGCGTTTCAAGATGATCTGGAATGAGGAAGAGTAGACCTATAACTTTTGTTCTTTAAAGTTTTCAATTTGAGGTGTGTAACAGTAGTCAAAATGGCTATCTTTAGAACTGTTGTGTTTTTGGGGGCAAGCAGAGGCGTCGGGCATGCACGTATGAAAGTGTAGTGCTTCTGACGATAAAAGATGTTGTTCTAAGTTATAAAACATGAATATTATGAAGTATGATGATGCTTAACATTAATAAATAATGTATTAGATAAGTTGTATAATCATACTAAGCACACACAAGAGAGACAAATTGGGCGTGTGGCGAATAAACGTCGAAACGCCGTGATAAATGTTAATGAACGTAAAGAGTGTTTTAAGTCAAATGAAATGAATATTATAAGATAGGAAATGGGTTTAATATAAAACCAATAATGATTCCTAGCAAGACTTAAACACTTGAATGAACTTCGAGTACGACCTAAGAAGTAATACAATGAGATGTAAGTCAAAAGTTAACACAATCAAATTGAACATTGTGTATTGATTAATAGGAAGGGTTATCAGATATAGAGTAAAGTTTACATTACAACTACTATGCGTTGCTATGTGACTAATAGTTAATGTGAATGATTATATAATTGTGTAGGACACGTGAAGTGCATATATCTGTAAGTTGTTAAACTGTTATTGGTAAACAACGATCAATGCAAGTCTTTCAGTTCCTATTTGCTACATGAACTTGATGATTAACTATTTTAAATCTTTATTGCAAAGAGCATGATGCGTTATATATATGTTGAAAGTATGAAATGTTAAAGTCAATTTATGACTACGTTAATTGAGTAAAGCATGCTGATTGAGTAAAGAACTCAATCTTTATACTTGTTATATAAACTGTAGCATGTATGTTATGTTAGTCCAATGTTTATGAGTTATATGATTAGAATGTTATTATGTACTACATGATGCACGAAAACTGTTAGATTTTGCTGGGCTGTCGAGGTCAACCTTGGAAATAACAACTTTTGCAGGTTCAAGATTCAAGGTAAAGTTATGTGCTACTTGAAAGACATGAATCGGATGTGATACTTGAAGATTTATACGCTTTGGCTGAATTATTATTATTTGAACCATGTTTAGGGTTCTGAATAATGTATGATGTTTAATAGATGTTGAGTTATAAAGTTTAAGTTTTGTTTGTTGTATGAAAGGGTATTGAACCTGGATGTAAGTTTTATTTATTAACTCTGATAAGGTGAGTAATAAGTTATGTATGGTTTAAAGGTAGGTAAATATACATGTTTTGAGAAATGTACTTGATAAGTTACAATGATTATGTAATGATAAACTGTCAAGTTTGAGTTATCTGATATGTAACGGTTATCGAATTAAAATATAAGATTTTATATAATAACTTTGATGAATCGAATCATAAAATAACTTGATTCAGAGATGTGTATATGATAAAGGTTTTGATTCAGGGAATTAAAGTAAGAAGACATAAAAGTTTAAATTATTCTGCATTTTATTAAGTTTAACATCGAATAATGATGTAAAATCAAAAGTTAGACATGTTATTAACGACCGAAGTCGATAATTGAATTGCATGAATTTTGGGGTCGTTACAACACTATTTTATAAAAATAGTGAGGTCTATTATAGTCACCATCTCGAACCATCACTCCATTCCCTGACTAGTCCTAGCAATATTCTCATTTCCTTAAGAGAACATTGAAGAAAAGGGTGAGCTCAACTAGCCCTGTAAGAAATATTATGACTAGAATAATGCAGAATAAATTATCGTTAGCCTTCAATAGTATAACAACTGATAGAATACAATAGACAACAAGTTTTAGATCAAAAACTGCAGCGGAATAACCAATCCATTAGAAGAGTTAAAAGTAGAACATGATATCTACCATCTTCTATGTTTTAAAAGTTTATCATCAATTTTTATCGTTGAGACTCAGCTTAATAAATAAACCACATCATCGAATCATTCATGCACTATAGGCCAATAATATTCATTAGTATCACGACCACAAATTATCCACGCACTACTGGCAAAGGATATTCGTGTTTTCACCAATGGTTATGATCATACCAATAACTGTCCATCAATGCACTACAGGCCAATGAGGACTTTTACCACATCATTTATAACATTACGGGTCATAATTATACAGAATGATCCATGATCATAATCATACCAATTAAGAGTCCATCTATGCACGTAAGCCAAAGATGACTTTAATCACAATATACGCATGAAGATGATGACAATGATATCAGAATTCAATTAAAAGGAAACAAATGATAAATTTGTAAACATTTATAATTTAATTTATCCAGAACTCAATAATGTCCAAATTGTCAACATGATACTGCTTTGTGGAGTAAAATTCAAGAATAATATTGTATCAAAAATGATTTGGACAAAAAAAGAAATCAATTTTTATTTTATCATGAATAGTACTCCGGGTGAATAGTATTCCATGAATAGTACCCAAGAATATTACTTTGTGAATAGTACCAGTGAATAGTACTTTATGAATAGTACCCGGGAATAGTACTTTGTGAATAGTACTCGTGAATAGTACTTTTCCCCGTGAATAGTACTTTGTGAATAGTATCCTGTGAATAGTATTCCGGCATTAAAAGATCAATAATTATCAAGAATAATCAGAATAATATTTCCATGAAAAGATACTAGATGAAGCGCAAATATCAAGGATATTCTACTAATTTCATGGAGTATAGAAACAATACTTTAACAGAATAAGGGTATAATCAGGAATATGAGACGAAATATTATTACTCACATATTACAAAGTATGGAAGAAAATATTATTCCTTATGACTACTGAACAAAAATAATATCCCTTACAACTGTTGAACGAAATTAATATTCCGTACGAATATTGAACGAAGATAATATTCCTTACGAATATTGAACAAAAATAATATTCATTACGAATATTGAACGAAATAAAATTCCTTATGAATATGAAAAATAATATCGTAAGCGAATATGAAATAAATAATCCCCCTTGCGAATAAGAAATAAATAACATCCCTTACCTTAGAAGAAGACTAGATACTGGAATAGTGAAGTAGCAGAATACTCTTCTTCTTCTTCTTCCTCTCTATAGCTTCTCTCTCTATAATTGGTCTTGTGAGTCTAAGTGAATTGGTGAGAATGAAAGAAGAATGAGCTTCTATTTATAGGAAAACATAGTTTCGATAATTGCACATTTTGGGGCTCGAAATATTACAGTATCATACCTTCATCTTTTCCGTCATTTTTAATTTAGTCCTGCAAATATTATTAATATTGCACCACCTCCCCTAATAGTAATGCATGTGAACCAATAGTTCCATTCATGTGAGCAAATAGTTATATGCATGTGAACTAATAGCAATTAATTGCTCATTTATCCGATTAATTACTCGATTGGTCAATTTAACATCCAGAAATAAATTATTATCGAAATAAATGTCGATTTTCACTAACACAAATAATCCCAACACAATGGAAATATTTTTATCAACAATTTTATCTTTAATCAACACGAACTTATTTATCATTAATACTATAACTCACAATATTTAACAACCAGATCATTCCCAGGAAAGAGGGGGCTTTCGAAAAGGATTTCTCCCTCTTTATAGCATTATTAGGTGACCAAACCCTTTCCTCGACGTAACTTTCTGAGACATCGGCAATATTGCAAATAATAATATGAATAACTTTGTCGTCTCAATTATTGATTTAAAAATATAAAATATTATGTAGATGATACTATGACAATAATTGAATCAATAATATGAGAGATATTATGCAGCAATTACTGTAATAATAATTGAGTATAACTGAGTGACTTCTCACGTAAGCATCAATAATCAATACCGGTATACTACTATTAACCACGCATAGACATTATTCATTTCTTTACCACCGGGGGTAGTTCAACAGTTTAACGGTAAAATTTTCACCGTTATTTTTGTAAAAAGACATTTTCGTCATTTTCTAACTTTGACAATACTTTCGTTGTGGGGTCCACCAATGATCGTGTCATCGTACGAATATTCCCTATTAAAATGAATATTCCCCGACAAATCGAATATTTTATAACAACTTGCTTACTTTGCAAAATTTATAAATATTACCCACAACTATAACATTATATCAAATCCACACCATAATATTCAAAAATATATTTTGAGAAAAATTAATCTTTATTAATAAAAGTTGAGGTTTTACAGTATGAATGTCTTAAAGCTTCAATACTTGACTTAAGTGATGTTTTAAGTTTACAAGCATGTAATGGTTGTATAAAACCCGGAGCTGTTAAGTTTTATTAAGGTTTGCAAAATGTAAAAACGATATAGATCACTCATCTATAAACTTTAAATGCGTATCGAACACATAGTTAGTCAAGGGTATGATAAGGAAGTGAAACGAAGGTTTTGAGAACCGAATTAGAAAACAATGTAACAATTGTTATTACATTGAGAATATAAGGAAATGTATGACTAATGGGTATGAATCCATGATTATACAATTGTGTAGGAATACACGAAGTGGAGATAGCTATAGGTAGTTAAGTTGTAGTTGATAATCTACGAGCCAGGCAAGTCTTTCAGTTCCTATTTGATATATGAATTCGATAACTGTTAGTTGAGCTATATTATGCTAAGGGTTAGGAAATGTGATTTCTAAGAATTTAAGGTTTACGTGTAATGATTAGGGTTATTATACGTGAGGAATACGAGTATGATACTAGTTATTATATGAGTATAGTACGAAGATTATTACGATGTATAATATGAATATCGTACGAGCTATATACGCAGAGAATAAGAGAATTGTACGCGTAGAATATGATTAGTCTAAATGGACTTTGAATTTATGGACTTTGTAGAATCCAATTGGACTTGGATTATGTCAAGCCCAATGTGTATGAAAATCAAGCCCAAGTTAAGCCCAATAAGAATTAATGTTAAGGCCCAAACCAAGAAAACAAACCGCGGATCGAACCGATGGGTCACCGGATGGGTTAAACCCATGGGGCAACCCATGGGGGGGGGACCTACAAGGCATGTGGGCCGGCCACTTGGCCACCAAGTAAAGTGGTTACTTGGTGGCTAAGCCATGAATAGTAAGGAGGTTGGGCTCAATGACCATTTTACCCTCCATTTGGTTTTTCTATAAAAGAAAGGCTTGCTTGGTTCTTTTGTTGTTTTACAAACTTTGACCAACATATATTGAGAGAGAGAAGAGGACTTTAACAAGTAATCAAGTGAGTTCAAAGAAAAGTATACAAGTTTACTCAAGAACGCAAAGAACATTAAGGTAACTTTTCGTAAGCATTAGTCTTCGATTTTTTTCGATTTCTTTTTCGTGGAGAAGTATGATTTGGTGGAGCATGTCTCTTTCGGAGTCAAAAGGATGGCTACTAGTGGATTAAGTCATTATAAGTTATGTATGCTTAGTAATCATAAACGTTTAAGTAAGTTTTAAAATAAAAGAAAACCGTAAAGCATTTACTTTGTTGTTGACGGACAAATTGAAAACCATCAAAGTGTATGTGCATCTTGTTTGGTTAGGATGTAGATGATGAATCAATGGAGTTGTTCCATTTGACTTGGCGTAGAAAACTCGAGTAATGAAGTTATGTCAAAATTTACAAAACTTAACCGTTAAACGTTGAAAACGTAGAAATCTTAGATTAGTAGTCAAAATTTGTCGTGTAACATGAAAACCTTGGTTTTATATGGCATATCGTAAGATAAGGTATTCAAGAGTCGTGGACTCAAGAATAGTCGAATTTCAACTTAGAATGAAGAAACGAGCTATGAACACTCACGAACGTTAAACGAACTCTCAATAATGAGCTAATCGGTGAATTCCGTGTTAAAAGATTCAAATATGAAATATTTTCTAATGAAATCATAGTGCAAGTGATTTGTGAACTAATGGCTTTTGAACGAGCCAATTCGAACTTAAAACGAATAAGTTATGAGCTCGAGAATTCACGAATCATTGGCCCTCGCCAAAACTATCTGAGGCTCGTGGTTGGTGTGCAGCAGTCACCACCCTGCTTTAATCACTCGCACCGCAACGCCGGGTCGAGAGCATGGACATCTTCAGTCGTCTTTGCAGCCACTCTTGCATAGGAGTCTCAATGACAGTAACATAAAATCGAGAATTAACTCATCATTAGTTAAGATGCAAGAGACTAATGGTAGGCATGAGGACCCAGTCTTGCAATGGTAGAGATTGGGAATTGCTTAAATAAGTTAGGTTTTGAAAACAAATGTTACAAGACCATTAAGGGGTAAGTGTATATACGTAATGTACATGCTAAGACCATTCCTATATCACATATATGGTGATGACCTTAGGAATTGAAAGTAAGTTATTGATAATGAAATGACGAACGTTAATAGCCGTAAGGGCAGATAAATACTTGAAACAAGTTTTATTAATGAAATAAAGTCGGTTAAGTTATAAAAGAGAAAGAAGTTGGAAGAAACAATGTGATTAGATTGTTTGGTAGCTAATTACAGTGTGCTATATGAATATATCATGTAGATACTGTAAAGACTGAGAACTGTTGAATATTAATTTGAAGACGCTTGAAGGCAAGTTTTCTTAATGCTTGTCTAACCTTCGTGTTAGCCAAGTTTTCTGTGATTCATGATATGAGATGCATGAATTGTTTTAACGAAAGGGTCGATGCATGCTTTACTTCAACTAGACTAAATCTTAAGAGTTGATTGATTTATTTACAAGTCTTTCAATATAGAATGGTTAACGCAATCTTACACCAATTGTTTGGTACGGATTCAAGGTAAGCATGAGTATGAATAAACAAATGTATTTTACATCGATTATTCGATGGGCACGCGAGGTTGCCAAAAGTTAAACGTGAATACGTTTAACGGATGAATGTTGATCAACATAGAGTACTATAGGCTGATCACCTAGAAGTGCTCGTAAGATATATCGAACTTACGGTCTTAGTGCCGGGTTATCCTTTTTCATGAATGAAAACAAAAGAGAATGTTCATGGTTTTTGACCTACTCAGAATTCCTTAGTTCCTATAAGTACTTCGAAATTGTTTATGAGAAAGAAAAGTGTTATACAATGTTTCATAGTACTTCATAGCTATTTGTTCAGTTATTGAAGAATAATCATATGATTCTCGACGTGGTATTTATATTTACATTGCTAGATTTGTTGAGCTAGTTATGCTCACTTCTTGCTTGAATTATATGATTGCAGCTAAGGCTGAATGAACTGAGAGTTCTAAGATAGATAAAGGCAAGGCTAAGATGGATAATTAGTTATCTTGTAATAGACTAGTATGTTTGTATGTATTATACTTATGAACACTAAAGAATATATTTGGTTCCAGAACCTGGGAATGGAATTATTATGATTGTAATTGTGACATCCCAGATTTTTAGAAGTTATAAATGAGAATTTTATAAATAAAAGTATTATTTATGAGATATGTTGGGTGTGAGTATGTGTATGTCATATATTGTAGAATATGTGAATTGATGTGAAGAGAATGTTATATATTAATTTTAATATATATAAATATTTAATTGAATTATTTATTGAGTTAAATAAATAAATTTTGTTTTGATTATAGAATAATGTAATTAAGTGTAGCAGATTAATTAAATGAAAATTTAGTATTTAATTTATTTAATATAATAATTTTATGTTATAGTTCTAATTTAATTAAGATAATTAAATTAGATGAGTTATGTGATGATTGTTACACAAAATTATAATTAACAAGTAAATATAATTATGTGACAATTTGATGAGATTGATTGATGTTAAACTATTGATTAATTAAAATAATGAGTATTTGCCAAACATGGTCTTAGGCTTTTCAAGTTCAAATTGGTGTAACCTATGTATTAACTAGTAATTAGTATATCTAATAATTACTAGGAGTTACATATATTATATATTACTAGTATTGTATATTATATGTATATACTACGAGTTAGTATGTTAGTTTTAGAAAACAAACCAAAGAAAGAAGAAGAGCGTTAGAGAGAGTTGTAGGAGAAAAAGAAGAGGAAGAAAAAGAAGAAGAAGGGAAAGTTTTGAGAAGACAAAACAAGCCCAATCATCATCATCATCTCCATCTCTCTCTTAAATTCATACTAATAAGTTATAATCTAAATTCCTTGTTTTAATTATATTTTTATGTTCTTCATAATGTAGATAATTGTTATGTAGAAGTTGTATTGAGAAATTGACAGAGATAGAGAGAAATAGAGGAATTGAGATGAGCTAGAAGAAGAAGAAGAAAAAAAGCTAGAAGAAGGTAACTTCTAAACTCTTATTTAATCCTTGATTTTTTTGGTAGATTTATGTTCTAGGGTAGTAGATCATGCTTAATCTTTTGTATTGGTTTAATCTTGGATTATCAAGAATCAAACAAGATGATTCAAGAAAGAAAATGAAATGGAAAGAAAATTTGAAGAACAAAATTCGTAGGTTTTTAGTAATTGTGGACATATCTTGTGAAATTCATACCTCTTTGGGTATAATGAGTTAGAAAGTGAGCCTTATATCAAATCGAATATATGGAAGTAAGCTATATTCTGAAAGTGGAATTACATAAAAACGCTTTGTAGATTTCTTGCAATGTTTGTTTTAGTAAGGCTGGTCCGAAGGGAAAATAATCTGTCCAGAAAATCAAAATTGTTACGATTTCTGACTTTGAAAAATTCATATAAATTCTTGTGTTTCGAATCTGAAGAAACTTAAAACTGGAAAGTTGTAGATATGGACGTTTACTAGCTAGACTCGCGAGGTTGAGCCATTTTATGGACCGGATCATGTCCGAAATAAATTTTTTAGTAAGGATGTCCAGAAAATAAAATTTTCTAGACTAGTTGATGAATTACAGAATCTGGTTTTGATGGATAAGGGTCTGACTTTAAGGCTAGATGAGGTTGTAGTACACTGAGTAAGGGTTAATTCTATATAAGAAGGAATAAAAATGGACATGTAACGAACGAGTTACGTTAAAAACGAAAACAACGTTTTGTTAAAGAAATTGTGAAGATGAGATTTATAATTCTGTTTGAATTAAGATTTTGGGTGATGATATATTTTGATGATTAAAAATATGTTTTGACATATGTAATGAGTATAGATATGTGTTATCATATTCTATGCATAATTAACCATTTAAGATCAAGAGTTGAGATAAGTTAATGTGTGCACATAACGTGCTCGATAAAATGCCTAAGAGTAATAGTGTTTTCTAAACTTTGGTATACAAAGTGTCTAACTAATGGCTAATATTGGATATCTAAGTATAAAAAGATGATAATACAAGAAAAATAATGGAAAGAAATTGAAAAGGGTAATTTTTGATTTATGAAGGAAAATTAAACATGTAAACAATGTGTTGAATATACATTTTTGAAACCAAAGTGGTATAATAAAATGGTGTGATATACGCACATTAAACTACAAGTGTGATAGTCTAGCATGTGTGGTGATGAAAATGAAAAATAAAACCGAGTTGCATATAAAATAGTTAGATGTCTATAAAGACATTGGTAAAACGCCGGTAAAGGCAAGTCTTTCAGTTCCTTTTTGCTATGTGAACTTGATGATGATCTACTTTAAAATTTTAGTGTATGATGTATTATATATGTCAAAAGTATGAAATGTGAAAGTCAATCTATGACTATGATGATTGAACTATGAATGTTGATTGAGTAAGGAACTCAATCTTTATAGTTGTTATGTGAACTACAACATGTATGCTATGTTTGTTTATGATTATTCTTGTATGTTGAGCATGTTATTATGTGCTACGTGATGCATGAAAACTGTTAGATTTTGCTGAGCTGTCGAGCTCATTCTTGCAAAAAACTATTTTTTCAGATTCAAGAATTGAAGGTAACGCTATTTGCTACTTGATTGTTATGGATCAAAAGTGATATATGAAGATTTAATATCCTAGCTAAGTTGTTATTCTTGTAAACTATGTCTAATGTTTCGAATAATGTATTAATGTTGAATTGTAATATTGTTTTGCGAATGTAAACTATTGTAGTATTAAAATGATTCTGAGATATTTAGATGTAAAGGTTGAAGGTTTTGGGAACGAGGATAGTTTTTAATAGAAAATTTTAATTATTCCGCAAATTTCAATGGTTGTATTATCGTTTCATGATGTAAAATTAGATGTTGAATGTATTATTAACGACCGAAGTTGAGAATTAAATTGTATGAATTTTGGGGTCGTTACAGTAATACGAATGTCGTTGATACACTCATTTTGATGTTGTTTCAATGGAATGAATGTATAGTTAGTAGTAACATGCATCACCATCTGTCGAGTTTGAAGATACCTGGATTTGGGGGCGTCACAGGTTGGTATTAAAGCATTAGGTTATAAAACTTAAGGGGAAGAACCTTAGGCTAATAACCTTGTTAGTAGATGAGAAGTAGAAACGAATGAACTCTAGTAGAATGAGTTAATTAAGTATTGAGGAAACTCAGCACAAAAAGATTTAAAAGATGGAAAGTAACCCTAAATAAATTAAATGTGATTTGTACTTATATTATTGTGTATTATTTACTAATCAACATGTTATGTGTTATTGTAGATGTCCATCGATATATACATGTATAGGGATATACACGTAGTGAGAGAAAAGTCAGTGAATAGAGTAGAGCCAATACCAGTGCCCGTAGCGGCGGTACCATTGGTGATAATAGAAGAGTCCAAGCCTGAGGAGGAATTTTCAGAGGAGGAATACTCAGAGGGAGTTATGGGATTGGCATCATACCTTGATATGATGATCGATGTGGAGGAAGATATGGAGGTAACATCGGTTAATACGGTGGTACCTGCAGTAGAGCCAACACCTCCAGATATAATGGGGGCATTGTATCTATCGGTGCTTGATCGCAACGTGCAACTGCACAGTATTGTGCAGAACCAGAAGGAGGAGATTAGTGATCTCCATGAGGCTAAGAAGTCTGCAGAAGCAGATTTCGAGATTGAGCATGATGAGAAAGTGCTCATGAAGGATAAGGCCACAGAGTATAAAAAGGAGGCCATAGAGCTTCGTAGAGAACTGAGGATGAGGGACCAGAAAATAGCACGGATGTCATACATCCATGACAGTGCTCATGAGGATTTCAAGCTAAAGATTGCTTGTTATTCCATTGAGTCGGGACAGACTCGACATACTATAAGTCGGGATATTGTATCGATTCTGGCGAATGAGAAACATGAGAATGCTATTATGCAGTATTAGGAGTTTAGAACGGTAAATACTTTTGTGTAGTGACGTAAAACCCTATTTTGTATAGTTAAAAGTGTAGTCTTTTTGTAAATCCAAACTTTTGTGAAGTTCAATTGTGGGATGGAAATGTAATAACTTTTGGCTATGGAAAGCAAATTATAAATAGTTTCAACTATGAAGAAGCATATGAATATAATGAAGTTTTTATTAAATATGCTTTGTTGTGTATGAGTTATTGTTTGGAGAATAATAACTAAGTAAGAAAATAAGTAATAATGAAACTTTATTATTTAATCAGAAAATGCCGCCAAGAAGGAGACAACATAATCAGGAGGCGATGACCCATAATGATAATCAGGGGGGTCAAAACAACCCTATTCAGGAGTTCGTTAATTTATTAATGGCTGCATTTAACCAAACCGGGGGTAGAGCACCCGCAGTACCTAGGGTAGTCAAAACTACTACCTTCAAAGAATTTAAGAGTGTCGGACCATCGGAGTTCAAGGGAATCACGGACCCAATAGAAGCCCAGACATGGGTAAAGGAAAAAGAGAAGGCATTTGTTATTATAAACACAAGTGAGGCGTAAAAGACTTCTTTTGCGACTTACATGATGAAAGAGGAAGCCGACTTTTGGTGGAAGGCTCACCGGGGTGGGGCTAGAAATGAGGATGTTACATGGGAACAGTTTAAGAAGGTTTTCTTCGAGAACTAATTCCCTACTAGCATGCAAGGGAGAACGGAGATTAAGTTCCTAGAACTTAAACATTGGGACATAACGGTTCCCCAGTATGCGGCCAAATTCAATGAATTGGCAAGGTTCGCTCCACACCAAGTTGACACTAAGGAGAGGAAGGCTCGTAGGTTTGAGCAGGGGTTGAAACCCTGACTCTATAGTAAGATTTCTGCGTTCCAGAGTGCTTCCTACGGGACCATTCTGGAGAAGGGAATCATTGCGGAGGGTGATAGTGAGGCGTTGACCCAATACCACAAAGAGAGGAAGAATAAGGGTAAATGAGATGGAGGATCCAAGGCGGATGGAGCAAGTGAAAGTGGCAATATGCCAAAGAGGAAGAGTTTCATGTCCGGGAATACTGGAGTGAAATAAGGGGATCCTAAGCGTAGGATCGAGGCATGCAAGACATGCGAAAAGACTTATCTAGGAGTCTGTCTTAAAGGGAAGTCAGTTTGTTATAACTGTGGGCAGGAGGGACATATATCACCCAATTGTCCTAATCCTAAGAAGAACCAGGGATGTTTTGTTTGTGGGCCGATGGGCCACATGGCAAGAAATTGCCCGAATAAGGGAAATGAGGGTAGTAAGGGTATTAGTAGTGGTAAGTTAGTCATTACTGGACCAACACCATCAGGTAGACCTACTTCCCGTACTTTTAATATGACTGTCCAAGATGCGGTTGCATCAACGGATGTAGTAGCAGGTATCATCCCAGTCAATGAAATAAATGCTTATGTGTTATTTGATTCGGGTGCTACTTGTTCTTTTATAGCATGTGGATTTGCTAAGCGATTAGGTTTATTCTCAGAAAGATTAGAAATACATTTAGACGTTAAGGTAGCCAACGCAGAGATAATTCTCGTTGAACACATTCATAGGAATTGTTTTGTAGATATTAGAGGTAACAAACTATCGGTAGATCTTTTACCGATAAGATTGAGAGAATTTGATGTAATTCTCAGTATGGATTGGTTAATTAACCATAAAGCGATAATAGATTGTCATAGAAAGAGTGTGAACCTATGACTTTTTAAGAAACCCGAGGTGGTGTTTTACGATAATAAATCACCGGAACGTTCTTGTTGTCTAACTGTAAGACCCCAACTTTTATGAATAGAGATTAATTTTTTTTGAAATATATTTTTGAATATTATGGTGTGGATTTGATATAATGTTATAGTTGTGGGTAATATTAACAAATTTTACAAAGTAAGCAAGTTGTTATAAAATATTTGATTGATCGGGGAATATTCGTTTAACAGAGAATATTCGTACGATGACACTATTATTGGTGGACCCCACAATAGAAGTATTGTTGGAGTTAGAAAACGACATAAATATCTTTTTATAAAAATAATGGCGAAAATTTTACCGTTAAATTGTTGAACTATCCGGTGGTAAAAGTACAGTAATACGCATGGTTGTATAGTAGCACACGGTATTTCTTATTGATGCTTACGTGAGAAGTCACTCAGTTATACTCAATTATTGTTACAGTAATTGCTGCATAATATATCTTATATTATTGATTCAATTATTGTCATAGTATCATCTGCATAATATTTTATATTTTTAAATCAATAATTGAGACGAAAAATTTATTCATATTATAATTTGCAATATTGACGATGTCTAAAAAGTTGTGTCAAGGAAAGGGTTTGGTCACCTAATTGCGCGCCAGTAGGGAGAAATCCTTTTTCGAAAAGCCCCCTCTTTCCTGGGAATGATCTGGTTATTAAATATTGTGAGTTATAGTATTAATGATGAATAAGTTCGTGTTGATTAAAGATGAAATTGTTGATAAAAATATTTCCATTGTATTGGGATTATTTGTGTTAGTGGAAATCGACATTTATTTCGATAATAATTGATTTTTGGATGTTTTATTGACCAAACGGGCAATTAATCGGATAAATGAGCAATTAATTGCTATTAGTTCACATGCAAATTACTGTTGGTTCACATGTATGAAACTATTGATTCACATGTATGTAGGTGGTGCAAGATTGATAATACTTGAATGACTAAATTAAAAATAGAGGTATAGATGAAGATACTACTATACTGTAATAATTTGAGCCTTTAATCGTGCAAATATCAAAACTATGTTTTCCTATAAATAGAAGCACATTCACCTTTCATTCTCACCAATTCACTAAGACTCAGAAAAACATTTATAGAGAGAGAAGCTATAGAGAGAAAGAAGAAGAGTATTCTGCTACTTCACTATTCTAGTATCCAATTTT
The DNA here is from genome assembly GCA_020205605.1 of Panax ginseng. Taxonomy (NCBI): domain Eukaryota; kingdom Viridiplantae; phylum Streptophyta; class Magnoliopsida; order Apiales; family Araliaceae; genus Panax; species Panax ginseng. The sequence goes on from CM035136.1 coordinate 72,370,537, forward strand.
CTTCTAAGGTAAGGGATATTATTTTTGTTCATTATTCATAAGGAATAATATTTTCTTCCATACTCTATAGTATGTGAGTAATATTATTTCGTTTTGTATTCCTAATTCTACATTAAAGGGTTACATAATAAAAATCTCTCTGGTTATTTAACCTTTAATCATCATTCAAATGCGGAAAACATTACATAATTTCTTTAAAATAAAGTCTAAGATCAACATAATAAAAGTCTAACATCTTAATCAAAGTAAAAATTACAAGTCTTCATCACTTGTACATTTTTCCCTTTCCTTTGCTAGTCGAAGGTTCACCTACCTTCTCTTCTTTAGTCTGCTGAATGAGTTTATAAATATGCAAGAGTGAGCAAAACAATTTCTCACTGGATATAATATGGAATCAACAGGAGTATAACAATAATAACTGTCGAAATAGGCTCATCAAAAATTGAATAGTACTCTATTAATAATAATCAGAAACTGAAATCCCAAAATATGGAAAATATACATCACTGAGGGTCGTAAGACCATGAACTACGTCAATAGTTGCAAGTAATCTTTCAACTCCAACTTTAATAGTCATAAGACTATAAGGACCTCGTACTTAGGGGATCAGCCCTTCATACAATGTATTGTGCACAAACATTTTAACGCTATGCGTAAGTTAACCCCTAATCATAACAATAGGGTTGTTCATCTCAGTATTTAGAGTACAAGTCCGCACCAAAGGAAGTTTGGTTTGGATAAGCTTTCAAGGTAATTTGGAATTCAACAAACATCAACTAAGGATTAGTTGAATAAAACCAATAAAATTATACTATAGAATAATCGTGATTGAATCAATTATAGTAAACTAAAGTCATGCTTTAGGAATAATCTAATATCATACAATTTGAATAACTATAACACACCTTGCTTGAACAATACTAAGCCAAGGTTAATTAGAATTGAATACTAAGCATGCATAACAATTTGAACGATAAAAATGTTTGACATTAGTATATATAGTTGTGCATGCTAAACAACAAGTTAAATACAAGAATAACTTGTTCAACATCAAACCAAAGTTTAGACAGCATGCATTATTATAATGTAATCGAATTGGAAATAATAATTAGTTCAACAAGATAAAGGATTAGAAAACTTTCCTTGGTCGTAGGCTAAAACGAATCAATTCGAATCACAATACCCTATATATATATATATATATATATATATATATATATATATATATATATATATATATATACGCCATCATGACATAGTTAGTCACTACCACTTTACAACTTAACTAACTACATTCATTATGTATGTTTGATTATTTAATCACATAATCAAGTTATAACACAAGTTAATCTTTAATAACATAATTATTCATAGTATAGAAATTCTAAAATCAACATTTTACAGTCCTACTATCATCACATAATTTTTCTTAAAATTTCGTGTACAAAAAGTACACTGTCAGACCATTCTGCTAACTCGCGCTGCGGCGCCACAATTTATACTGTGGTGCGGCACGGAGATGGCACTGCGACTCAAGAATAAAGCTACAATGGCTACACTACAAGGTAGTGTCATGGCGTATACCAAGCCGTTGGCAAGCGGCGCCAAGGCCATGACGCGAAAGATGAATCTGTTTGGCCACGCCATGGCTAAATCATAGCTTTCGATTGACAACTTTTCTAAGAATAAAGATAAGAAAAAGCCAATTTTGGTCTATAAGCTCGTTTTTAACAGACTAATTCACATGTAATTCATACAAAAACTTCATGTAAACATAATTCAAGAACTCCTAACATGTTTCTACCCATACAACAACATAAGAAACAAAATTAACACATCCAATTTCACTTTTTTGCTAAAAACTCACTTTTTGATGTTTTTGATGAAAATAAACACTGTGATTTTGTTTTTCAACCAAAATAGTTAATTCAAAGCACTTTATCAAAGTTTATACATACTCTATCAAATTGAATAGCCAATTTTACCAATAAAATAACTAATTAACCCATAATTTCTACTTTAAGCTAAACAATATATAGTCACAAAAACTCTCTGTAAAAACGTTTTCTTCACAAATTACATACATATCATCAATTCATTGATTATAACTTATGAAAATAGTTTTAACATCAATAGTATGTTATATAAAGCCACATAACAACAACAATTCATCCTTACACAAGGATTCTACAGAGAATTTAAGAAGAGGAAAACTAAACTTTTAAAACTAAAAATAATAGAATAATACCTTGAAGAAGATGATGATACTATCTCTTTGATTGTCAAGCTTTTCTCCTCTTCACTCCCAATTCTCTAGGATTCTCCCACTTTTCTTCTTCTCTTCTTCTTCTTCTTCTTCCTCTGAGTTTTTCTCTTTTTCTCTCTGACCTCTCTCCTCTATTCTTACATCTTAGAATATAACACATATAAGATATAATATATATTGATTATATAATATAAATATAAAACATATAACTGATATAAGTTATCTTAGTTTTGAAAACCAAAAGCCATAAGGCTTGTTTGGCTAACCACTAAAAATATAATCAATTAATCCTTATGCGTTGTTTGGTAAAACACAATTAGATTAAAGACTTAATAGGTATTAGGCATTGTTTGGCAAAACTGAATTAAACTCCCATAATTTATTTTAGTAATTCCTTTATAGTAAGGTTATTTGTCACACTTTAATCTAATTAAATTAATTCTAAAAACAATTTATTAAATCACTTTAACACATAAATCAATACCACAAAATTATAATTTTCTTTATAATCTTAACTTTATTTAATCCACTAACACATCCTTTTAATTTACAAATTCAATTTAAAATATAATAATTTATTTAATCAAAATTCTCTAACTTAATAATTAAATTAAATTAGAATATACTAATTAATTTCCTTAATTATTTACTTAACAAATAATTAACCACATCGAATAAAATTTGAACAATTATTCAATAAATATTCAATATAACAATTTATAAAATTCTGGAATGTTACATCATTCCCTCCTTACAAGGATTCTGTACTCAGAATCACAATTCAAACAATTCATTCGTCACATTCTCCCCTACTTACAAAGATTATGTCTCCAGAATCAAAGACACAGATTAAACAAATAACTCAGGGTAATTCTTCATCATTTCAGCTTCGAGTTACCACGTGGCCTCTTCAACATTGTGGTTCCTCCATATTACCTTTACAGAAGGTATCACCTTATTCCTGAGCACTTATTCTTTCTTGTCGACTATATGGATAGGAACCTCTTCATAGGACAAGTCTTTCTCAAACTGTAATGGTTCGTACTCAATTACGTGCTTGTAATAAGATTTATACGGTCGTAACACCGACACGTGAAAAATATTAAGAATGTTTTGCAATTCTGGAGGTAGAGCTACCTCGTAAGCTACCTCTCCAACTTTCCTCAGCACTTCAAAGGGTCCAATAAACCTCGGACTTAGTTTCCACTTTTTACCAAATCGAATCTTCCCCTTTCAAGGAGAAACTTTTAGGAACACGTAATTTCCTATGTCAAATGCACGATCTTGTTTGTGTTGATCAGCATATTTCTTTTGTCTTACTTGAGCAGCTATCAATCTTGTTCTGATGAGTTGGACAACCTCAGCAGTTTATTGTACCAGTTCTAGTCCTAACAGTTGATGTTCACCAACTTCGTCCCAGCATAGTGGAGTTCTGCACTTCCTGCCGTATAATGCTTCGTAAGGCGGCATGCCGATGCAAGCGTGGTAACTGCTATTGTAGGCAAATTCCACCAACGGTAATTGTTCATCCCAGCTTCCTTTGAAATCCATGACGCATGCTCTCAACATATCTTCCAATTTCTGAATCGTTCGTTCATTTTGGCCATCTGTTTGCGGATGATATGTCATACTCATTCAGAACTGTGTTCCCATACATTCTTGTAGTCTCTTCCAGAAGTTTGATGTGAACCTCGGATCTCTGTCTGACACAATTGACACTAGAACTCCATGTCTTGCAACGATCTCTTTAACATATAGTTTTGCCAGCTGATCAAGATTGAATCTAATCTTTATTGTCAAAAAGTGTGCAGATTTTGTCAATCTGTCCACTATCACCCAAATCGCATCGTATCCTTTCCGAGTTGTTGGAAGACCTACCACAAAATCCATTGTGATATGTTCCCATTTCCATTCCGATATCTCTAATGGTTGAAGTAATCCGCTTGGCCTTTGATGCTCGGCCTTGACTCTCTGACATGTCAAGCACTTTGCAACGCATTCTGGAACGTCTCTTTTCATATTTGGCCACCAAAAATGTTGTCGCAAGTCTTGATACATCTTCGTACTTCCTAGATGAATCAAATATCTCGAGCTATGGGCTTCTGTCAAGATGTCGTCTTTAATGTCTGGTACTACTAGAACCCATATTCGTCCTTCAAATCTCAGCATCCCCTCGGTATCAATTTGTACTTTACTTCCTTTCCCTCGACCACACTTTCTCTTATTTTTCTGCATTCCTCATCTTGCAGTTGAGCGTTCTTCACTTTGTCCACCAAAGTTGGACTGGCTTCCATCTGGTAACATCATTCATCGGATTCGTTTGGAAATTTGATTTCCAACTCTAACCGTGCCATTGCTAAAATAAGCTCCTCCTTATCAGTTAACAACATTAACTTTTCTCTGCCTTTCTTACTCAAGGCATCTGCAACCATATTTGCTTTGCCTGGATGATAAAAGATCTCACAATCATAATCTTTTATTAGTTCCATCCATCTTCTTTGACGCATGTTCGGGTCCTTCTGTGTGAAAATATACTTCAGACTTTTATGGTTTGTGTAAATCTCACATTTCTCTCCGTAGAGATAGTGTCTCCATATCTTTGGAGCAAACATAACTGCCGCCAACTCTAAATCATGAGTCGGATACCCTTTTTCGTAGTCTTTCAATTGTCTTGATGCATACATGATGACTTTCCCGTTCTTCATAAGGACACATCCTAATCTCTTGTGTGAAGCGTCACTATACACCACAAAATTTCCTATATTATTCGGTAATGACAACACAGGTGCCATACTTAACTTCTTTTTCAATTCTTGGAAGCTTTCTTCACACTTCTCCGTCCAAACAAATTTTACAGATTTCCTCGTTAAATTGTCAACGGAGTGGCAATCTTGGAGAAATCCAGGATAAACCGTCTGTAATACCCTGCTAATCCTAAGAAACTTCTCACTTTTGATGGAGTTCTTGGTTGTTCCCAATTTATCACAACTTCAACCTTTGATGGATCCATTGAAATTCCATCCTTGTCAATTACATGCCCAAGAAATTGCACACGTTCCAGCCAAAATTCACATTTAGAGAATTTCGCATAAAACTTTTTTTTTCTTAGCGTCACCAGTGTTAGACGTAAGTGTTCCACATGTTCCTCTTGAGTTTTAGAGTACACCAGAATATCATCGATAAACACCACCACAAAATTGTCTAAAAATGGTTTAAACACCCTGCTCATCAAATCCATGAATGTCAGCGGGGGCTTTGTCAAACCAAAAGACATCACCAAAAATTCATGAATGTCCATACCGAGTTCGAATGCCGTCTTCTAGTACATCCTCCTTTCTTACCTTCATTGATGATACCCACTTCTCAAATCTATTTTCGAGAAATATCTAGCACCCTTCAATTGATCAAACAAGTCATCTATTCTCAAGCGAATGGATATTTATTCTTAATGATGACTTTGTTTAACTCCCTATAATCAATGGAAAGACGCATTGACCCATCCTTCTTCTTTTTTACGAATAACACCGGTGCTCCCCACGGTGACACACTCTTTATTTGAATGTATTTCTTGTCCAACAGCCTCTGAAGTTGTACCTCGGTTCTTTCATCTCCACCGGAGCCATTCTCAGATGGGGCCTTCGATATCGAGGCGGTTCGGCGGCGCTAAGTCGATCACGAACTCGATCTCTCTGTCAGGCGGAAGGCTTGGCAAATCCTCCAGAAATACGTCCACAAACTCCTTAACTACTGGTATTTCTTCCAGTTTTGCACCCTTCTTCTGAGTATCAACTATGTAAGCTAAATAACCCACACAGCCTTGACTCAACAACTTCTTGGCCTGCATAATCGTCAGACATCTCATTTGTCTAGGCGATTTGCTACCATTGAATACTACCTTTGACGGAGTCATATGGTTTACACATTTCTTTTGGCAGTCAATTATCGCTCCATAATTGAACAACCAATCCATTCCCAAAATAACATCAAACTCTCCTAGCCTGATCGGAATCAAATCTACCATCAAAATGTTTCCCTTAATATTCACCCTACAGTTCTTGTATACGAACCTAACAGGAACTACTTCCTTATTCACAATTTCTTTGTTTAAAGGGAAGTTCAATTCTTCACTAGGCAATCCTAATCTCATTGCAAATTCATCAGATATAAATGAACAAGTAGCACCCGAATCAAATAATACATAAGCGTCAATATCATTGATTGGGATAATACCTGACACCACATCCTTTGATTGCACAGCATCTTGAACAGTCATGTTGAAGGTTCTGGCTGTGGGTTTGTTTGATGTCGTTGGTCCAGAAATGGTCCAAGTACTTCCATTGTTGCCTCCCTTGTTTCCCGCTGTCTCTCCAGCTTTCTTCTTAGGGCACTCACGAGCAAAGTGATCCTTGGACCCGTAAGTGTAGTAAACATTCTTCTTGGGCTGATTGCAATTTGGGGCGATGTGACCCTCCTGGCCATAGTTAAAGCATACTCGTTTCCCCATTAAGCATACCCCCTTGTGAAACTTCTCGCATGTAGCACATGCTTCAAACTTCTTACTCTGATGGCTACCTTGTTGATTCCCAGCACCCACATTTCCATTCCACTTTCTTTTCAGATTATTATTTCAACTACCACCACTTCCATTCTTAACCTCCACTTCATTCTTCTTCTTCTTCTGTTCCTGATTGAACTTGGTTACAGCCTTGCCTCCACCTTCGGCGAGAATTTCCTTTTCCATCACGGCTGCAAATGTCTTCAACTAGAACAAGGAAACCCTACTGAACAATCAGGGCTTCAATCCCTGTTCAAACCTCTTCGCCTTGCGTTCGTCTGTGCTGACTTGATATGGCGCAAACCTCGCCAACTCATTGAATTTTGCAGCATACTCCGACACCATCATCGTTCCCTGCTTCAGTTCTAAAAACATGCATTTCCAATCGACTCTTGAACTCTCCTGGGGAAGTAGGTCTCGAAGAACATCTCCTTGAACCTATCCCAATTCATAATTCCTGGTCCCTCCCGAGTTTTATTGGCCTGCCACCAATAACTAGCATCTGCTTTCAACATGAATATTGCAAAAGTAGTCTTTTGATCTTCCTCTACTCCCGCAACATCAAACACTTTCTTTATCTCCATGACCAAGGTCTGTGCCTCAATCGGGTTCATGGACCCACAGAATTCTGGTGGTCTAACCGCCTTGAAGTCCTTAAACGTCAGAGCTTTGATTTTGTGGTTGATTCCATGCTTGATTTTGGCAATGCTTCTCATCGGTAATGTCACCAAATTCTTTGAATCAGGGTTAGCTTCATCATTATTGTTGTTGGTTCCTTCAGTGGTTCTCTGTCGGGGTGGTTGACGTCTGGGAGGCATTTTCTGTTAAAAATACATTCATTAGATTATTACTCAACTTTTTTTTAAGTAACTTCTACTTAACTTGCCCCCAAATAAGTAGTAATCACATAACACATAACACGTTGGAATAATAAGATAAATAACTTTTATTCATAACTCCTTTGAAAACATCATATCAATAGCATCACCGCTATTTACATTATTTTCCGAACTACTAAAGTTTCAAAGACATCATCATCATATCCCATAGGTTGCATAACACTTGGGATTTACAAATTATTTATCATAACATAATTCAAGTACACTCCCTACGATGTCCTATTAAGATCTTGCAAAGACTTACGACGCTCTTCTTCCATAACTTTCGAACATGGTTCGACGATCTAGTATGAACGAGGGTAGCGTCTCGGCGAATTGGATAACCCATGACCCGGTCTTGAGCTCGATTGATCGCGGTGTTGAAAATGTTATCCATTTCTTCCATCTTCCTTCTCTTTGCTTGTGCGTCTCCCTTTGCTATTTCGGCTTGTTCATAAACTTCACTGTACGCGTCTTTGGCTCTTGCCCTTTTTGCAGATTCTTCTCTCAACTTGCTCTTCAACTCTGCCACCTCTGCTCTCATTTGGTCGTTCTCTTCTTCAGTGTGAACCAACTTTTCTTCAACATTGTTCAGTCGTTCTTCTAGATCCTGGATCTCGTTGTCCTTCTATGCCATCGAGGTCTATTGTTTAGCTACTATCTCTTGTAACTCCTCGACAGTATCTTGAAGTTCCACATTGCGGTCATGCACCTCATCGTATATACGGCCAGCTATCGAGTTAAGTGGAATCCTTTCCTCTTCGTCTTCTTCATCCGTCTATGGAAGCTCCACGAGATCTTCCTCATCTGTTTCTATATCATCATCATCATCTTCGACCACCGTGAGCAATGGGGATGACTCTCGTGGAAGTAGTTGCTCCCAAACCACTTGAATGTCACGAGATTCCTCCTCTCTAGGCATATGAAGTCCTTCCTCCCTAGCCTGACTGGATCCTCCTATATTAGTCATCATGTCAACCAAAGTTTAAGTTTTAATTACTAATCATTACTACTCGACTCTCACGAGCACATAAGTTGTAAACACATAATCACATAAGTGTTTTAATACTTCCTCCTTAAAACTCGATAAGAGTTTATCATCACTATCTTTTCGAAGGTTACTTCCTAAGGCTTTTCCCCCACCTAAGGCTTTGGTACCAATTTGTGACACCCCCAAATCCAGGTACTTTATTCCCACAGGATTTGGTGTTCACTTGATCAAACATTCATATCTAACTACCCAATCATAATAAAATTGAATAAATAAAAACCTTCCCCATTAAAGGGTTACATAATAAAAATCTCCCAGGTTATCTAACCTTTAATCATCATTCAAATGCGGAAAACATTACATAACTTCTTTAAAATAAAGTCTAAGATCAACATAATAAAAGTCTAACATCTTAATCAAAGTAAAAATTACAAGTCTTCATCACTTGTACATTTTTCCCTTTCTTTTAACTAGTCGAAGGTTCACCTACCTTCTCTTCTTTAGCTGCAATGAGTTTATAAATATGCAAGAGTGAGCAAAACAATTGCTCACTGGATATAATATGGAATCAACAGGAGTATAACAATAATAACTGTCAAAATAGGCTCATCAAAAGTTAATAGTACTCTATCAATAATAATCAGAAACTGAAATCCCAAAATATGGAAATTATACATCACTGAGGGTCGTAAGACCATGAACTACGTACACAGTTGCAAGTAATCTTTCAACTCCAACTTTAATGGTCATAAGACTATAAGGACCTCGTACTTAGGGGGATCAACCCTTCGTACAATGTATTGTGCACAAACATTTTAACGCTATGCGTAAGTTAACCCCTAATCATAACAATATGGTTGTTCATCTCAGTATTTAGAGTACAAGTCCGCACCAAAGGAAGTTTGGTTTGGATAAGCTTTCAAGGTAATTTGGAATTCAACAAACATCAACTTAGGATTAGTTGAATAAAACCAATAACATTATACTATAGAATAATCGTGATTAAATCAATTATAGTAAACTAAAGTCATGCTTTAGGAATAATCTAATATCATACAATTTGAATAACTACAACACACATTGTTTGAACAATACTAAGCCAAGGTTAATTAGAATTTAATACTAAGCATGCATAGAAATTTGAACGATAAAAATGTTCGACATTAGTATATATAGTTGTGCATGCTAAACAACAAGTTAAATACAAGAATAACTTGTTCAACATCAAACCAAAGTTTAGACAACTTGCATCATTATAAGGTAATCGAATTGGAAACAATAATTAGTTCAACAAGATAAAGGATTAGAAAACTTGCCTTGTTCGTAGGCTAAACTGAATCAATTCGAATCACAATACCCTATATACACACATATATATATATATCGTCATCATGACATAGTTAGTCACTACCACTTTACAACTTAACTAACTACATTCATCATGTATGTTTGATTATTTAATCACATAATCAAGTTATAACACAAGTTAATCTTTAATAACATAATTATTCATAGTATAGGAATACTAAAATCAACATTTTACAGTCATACTATCATCACATAATTTTTCTTAAAATTTTGTGTACAAAAAGTACAATCGTCGTAGACCATTACTAACTTCATCGTTGCAATACACAGCTTTTATATTGTAGTGCGGTATTCTTGACTTTCGAGAATAAAGCTACAAGACTGCTCATATGTGCGTGGCAGTGTCATGCGCGAATGAAAGATGAATCATTGGTCATTACCACGGCAGTACTAAATCATAGATTTAATTGAACTTGACAGCAAGAATATAAGAAAAAAGCCAATTTTGGCTTACAAGCTCGTTTCTAACAGACTAATTCACATGCAATTCATAAAAAAACTTCATGTAAACATAATTCAAGAACTCCTAACATGTTTCTACCCATACAACAACATAAGCAATAAAATTAACACATCCAATTTCACTATTTTTGCTAAAAACTCACTTTTTGATGTTTTTGATGAAAATAAACACTGTGATTTTGTTTTTCAACCAAAACAGTTAATTCAAAGCACTTTATCAAAGTTTATACATACTCTATCAAATTGAATAGCCAGTTTTACCAATAAAATAACTAATTAACCCATAATTTCTACTTTAAGCTAAACAATATATATTCACAAAAACTCTCTGTAAAAACATTTTCTTCACAAATTACATATATATCATCAATTCATTGATTATAACTTATGAAAATAGTTTTAACATCATTAGTATGTCATATAAAGCCACGTAACAACAACAATTCATTCTTACATAAGGATTCTACAGAGAATTTAGGAAGAGAAAAACTAAACTTTTAAAACTAAAAAGAATAGAATAATACCTTGAAGAAGATGATGATACTATCTCTTTTATTGTCAAGCTTTTCTCCTCTTCACTCCCAATTCTCTAGGATTCTCCCACTTTTCTTCTTCTCTTCCTCTTCTTCCTCTAAGTTTTTCTCTTTTTCTCTCTGACCTCTCTCCTCTATTCTTACGTCTTAGAATATAACGCATATAAGATATAATATATATTGATTATATAATATAAATATAAAACATATAACTGATATCAGTTATCTAAGTTTTGAAAATCAAAAGCCATAAGGCTTGTTTGGCTAACCACTAAAAATATAACCAATTAATCATTATGCATTGTTTGGTAAAACACAATTAGATTAAAGACTTAATAGGCATTAGGCATTGTTTGGCAAAATTGAATTAAACTCCCATAATTTATTTTAGTAATTCATTTATAGTAAGGTTATTTGTCACACTTTAATCTAATTAAATTAATTCTAAGAACAATTTATTAAATCACTTTAACACATAAATCAATACCACAAAATTATAATTTTCTTTATAATCATAACTTTATTTAATCCACTAACACATCCTTTTAATTTACAAATTCAATTTAAAATATAATAATTTATTTAATTAAAATTCTCTAACTTAATAATTAAATTAAATTAGAATATACTAATTAATTTCCTTAATTATTTACTTAACAAATAATTAACCACATCGAATCAAATTTGAATAATTATTCAATAAATATTCAATATAACAATTTATAAAATTTTGGAATGTTACAGATAATTTGTGGTCGTGATACATAAGAATATCCTTGGCTGTAGTGCAGGGGTGATTCGATGATGTGGATTATTTATTAAGATGAGTCTTAGCGATAAAAGTGATGAAAAATCTTTTAAATCATAGAAGATAGTAGATTTTATGCTCTACTTGACTCTTCTAATGGATTACTTGTTCCGCTGTAGTTAAACTTGATGTTTGTTATATTTTATTAGTTTAACACCGTTGAAGGCTAACGATAATTTATTCTTGCATTATCTTAGTCATAATATTTCTTCTTCGGGCTAGTTGAGCTCACCTTTTGCTTTCATTGTTCTCTCCAGAAAATGAGAACGTAATGGGGACTACTAGTCGAAGGCAGGTGTGACGGTCCGGATGATAGCATTAGTTGTCCTCACTATTCTATAAAATAGTGTGATAATAAATGTATTAAGGACTCCATTTGAGTTGAATAACATCGCCTAGAAGACAATATTCGTATTAAAACTCCTGGTTTATGTTTTGTCGTATTTTACACGCAGTTGTATTGTATTATTAAGTTGTATTTGAATTTTGTACTATATATTTGGCGACTCAAGATGGGTGATGTATACCTATTTTGGGGGCGTCACAGTTGGTATCAAAGCTTAGGGATATGATCCCTAACTGAGATGTGAGACAAGAACTAGGAGGGGAGAGACAGGGGATTCCTTCGCTAGTATGACCCACCTAAGTTTATTTGGTATTTAATTGGTCGGTCAGAGTATAAGGATAATATGTGATATGTCAATTAACCATTGTTTTGTGACAGTGTTTGAGAATGGCATCTGAAAATGTTGAGATCAGTAATGAAGCACATGAGACCGTTGAGTCACCAACGATCAATACCAAGGATAATGTGCAACAGGAAGACAATAATCCTCAGCTAAACAACAACACCGATCAGATGATGAACGATGGGATGATCAGAGGCTTTATACAATTCATGCAAAATCAGGCAAGAGAGACTCCTATTCAAAATGCAGGTGGAAACAATGGCAACCCACGGCTGGTCACTGCTAAGCAGTTCAAGGAGCTGGGATTGCCAGAGTTTTTGGGAAAGCCAGAACTACTTAAGGCGGAGACGTGGTTAAAGTAGATCACCAAGATATTTGATATCTTGGGATACTCTGAGGAGGAAAAGGTTCCCTTTGCCACCTTTATGTTATACAGGAAGAGGCGACATTGGAGGTAATCAGAAAAAGCGTCTCTGACTGGCGCTTCAAGATGTCTTAGGAGAAGTTCCAAGAGCTGTTCAACGACAAGTACTTTCCCGAAAGTATTCGTCACATGAAGGAGGTAGAGTTTATCAAGCTGGAGCAAAACAATATGACCGTGTCATAATACGAGGCTAAATTTGCGAAGTTATCCCGGTTTGCGTCCCATTTGGTCGATAATGAGGAGTGAATAACGCGAATGTTTCTAAGAGGTTTGAAACCCGATATACATCAATACCTCATTTCTCATAAACTTTGTTTATATTCAGATGTAGTGAATAAAGCTCAGTTATTGGAGCGCGATAATGAGCCAGCCCAACCAAAGGATAACGAGCAATAACACGATAATAATCGTACCGGTGGCAATGGCCATCGGAACAATGATAATCATCGTGGGGGAAATTATCATGCCAAGAATGGTAACCACTTCGGTGGTAATCATGGCCAAGATAATAGAAATGGAAATTTCAAGAAGAGAAGGTTCAACAACGATGGAAAGACAGCAACACCAACACCCGTTTTCAAGGAAGGAGAACGACCACCAATTGTATGCTTCAAATGCTGAGGGGAGGGACATATCAGTCCAAACTGCGTGATGCAGTCCAAAGCATGTTATAATTTTGGAAAGAAAGGTCACCTAGCCCGATTTTATCGTGCACCAAAGTCAAGTCCAGCTGGGACGGTAGCACCAAAGGCGGATACGGACAATACAAAGTCGGTGGTTTCAAGGAGAGCATTTTTCGTGACTTCTCAAAAAGCGAGTAACCCGAACGAAGTTAGCACGGGTTAGTTAATTATAAATTCTTACGAAGTCTATACCTTATTAGATACCGGTTTTACCCATTTTTTTATCTATCTTGCTTGCACTCAACGTTTAAATTTGACTCCGGAGAGATTAGACTTTGACTTATCGATTGAAACTCGGTTAGGAGAAACCTTTATTACCTCTACTGTTTATAAATCTTATTTGATTCAAATCGACACTTTCACATTACCTGTCGATCTTATCTCTTTGAAAATACTTGCCTTTGATGTGATTTTAGGAATCGATTGGTTAACTACTCATCATGTTTTTTGTAAGGTTGTTAGCTTTCATATTCCTAACCAACCTGTTATACGAATTCAAGCAACCAAATCACTAAAGTCAATCGTTGTCATATCAAGTCATAAGTAAAGAGCCCCGGTCCTTTTGTTGTTGTCTTCCTTGTGTAGAATGCACTGAAGCCAGACTTTTTATAGGCGACATTGTGAATGACGATGGCAAGTTGATTGGTATCAATGTGATGTACTATCCAAGTCTTGGATGAGAGTCACAGTTTTGAATGATATTTCTATTGTTAATAAATTTCATGACGTATTCCTGAAGACTTCCTAGCCTACCCCTATAGCGTGAAATCGAATTTTGTATAAACCCTAGTACAAAACCCATTTCATAAACCCTCAAATATTTCTTCACCTAGAACGAACATAACATGCACCAAGGACGTTGGCTCGAGCTGGTGAAGATTACGACTATACCATTCAATATCATCGTGGAAGAGCGAACGTGGTAGCTGACGCGTTGAGTAGAAGATCGTATGCGTTTACAAGTGCGATGTTGTTAACACAAAAACTCATTTCGTATAACTTACAAATGATGAAGATAGAGTTAAAGACTCAAGGGACCCACATGAAGATAGCGAATATACGATTTGAACCGACTTTAAATCGATAAAGATAAAGCCTCTCAAGCTACACACTCGGAGCTGATGAATACGAGGAAGAAGGTTCAAGAGGGCGTTCTTCTAAAAGCAAGAGTCGATCTCAACCCTCGATTTAGTTGGCCCATTTGAAATCCTCGATCGAGTAGGAACTGTGGCCTATAGACTCGCCTTACCGCTAGGTATGTCTCATGTTCATAACGTTTTTTTCGTATCGATATTACGTAAATATGTGGACGACCCAAACCACATTATTGAATTAGAACTAGACGAGATAGCAGAAGATTTAACGTATGATGAGATACATGTTAAAATATTGGATAAGAAGGATATATTCTACACTCAAAGGTTATACCTCAAGAGTTAGAATCTGACGAGGTATACTCACCTCTTCGGCATACCAGGTACGTACGTAAATTTTGAGGGAAAATTTTATAAGGAGGGGAGATTGTGAGATCCCGAATTTTATGAAATGAAAGTATTTAATTTTCTTATAATTATTATTTTATTTCGTAA
The DNA here is from genome assembly GCA_020205605.1 of Panax ginseng. Classification (NCBI taxonomy): domain Eukaryota; kingdom Viridiplantae; phylum Streptophyta; class Magnoliopsida; order Apiales; family Araliaceae; genus Panax; species Panax ginseng. The sequence continues at coordinate 72,385,783 of CM035136.1, forward strand.
ATGGTTAAATTGATAAAAGGTTAAAGTTAAGGGTGATATTTGAAATTTTTTGAAAAGTAAGCAAGTTGTTACAAAATATTCGTTTGGTCAGGGAATATTCTTTTGGTCGGGGAATATCCGTACGACGGCACAATCATTGGTGGACTCCACAACGGAAGTATTGTCGTAGTAAGAAAACGACAGAGTTATCATTTTATAAAAATAACGGCGAAAGTGTTACCGTTAAAACTATTGAACTACCCGGTAGTAAAAGTACATTAATACGCATGGTTGCATAGTAGCACACCAGATTGATTATTGATGCTTACGTAAGAAGTCACTCGCTTATACTCAATTATTGCTACAAGAATTGTTGATCATATCTCTCATATTATTGATTCAATTATTGTCACAAAGATCAATATTTTATATTATTAAATCAATAATTGAGACAACAAAGTTATTCATATTATTATTTGTAATATTGACAATGTCTAGAAGTTCTGTCAAGGAGAGGTTTGGTCACCTAATTGCACGCCTAATAAGGAGAAATCCTTATCTAAAGCCCCTTTTTCTCGAACGATCAAAGTTGTTAAATATTGTGAGTTATAATATTAATGATGAATAAGTTAGTATTGATTAAAGATGAAATTGATAGTTCCATTGTGTTGGGATTATTAGTGTTAGTGGAAATCGACATTTATTTCGATAATAATTGATGTTTGGAGGTTATATTGACCAATCGGGTAATTAATCAGACAAATGATCAATTAATTGCTATTATTTCACATACTTATAATTATTTGTTCACATGTGTGTACTATTGATTCACATTCATATACTATTAGGGGATGTGGTGCAAGATTGATAATACTTGCATGATTAAATTAAAAATGGAGGTATAGATAAATGTACTATACTGTAATTAATTTTTTCACATGATTATACTATTAAGTCACATGAATGAACTATTAATCCACATTATTTACTATTAGGGGAGGTGGTGCAAGTTTGATAATACTTGCAAGACTAAATTAAAAATGAAGAAAAAGAGGAAGGTATTATACTGTAATATTTCGAGCCCCAAAATGTGCAATTATCAAAACTATATTTTCTTATAAATAGAAACTCATTCTTCCTTCATTTCTCACCAATTCACTAAGTCTCACAAGAGCAATTATAAGAGAAGCTATAGAGAGAGAAGCTATAGAGAGAAAGAAGAAGTGAAGTCTGCTACTTCACCATTCCAGTATCCAGTCTTTTTCTGAGGTAAGGGGTATTATTTATTTCATATTCTGAAGAGATATTATTTTTTGTATTCGTATGAATATTATTTTGTTCAATATTTATAAAGGATATTATCTTCGTTCAATATTCGTAGGAATAATATCTTCGTTAAATATTCGTTTGAATATTATTTCCGTTCAAGGGATGTTATTTTTGTTTAATATTCGCTTCAAATAATATTTTCTTCCATACTCTGTAGTGTATAAGTAATATTATTTCGTTTCAGTGAATTCTATACTCATTTTGTTGAAGTTTTGGCTTCTATACTACATGAAATTAGTAGAATATCCTTGGTATTTGCGCTTCATCCAGTATCTTTTTATGGAAATATTATTCTGAGCTTTGTTGATAATTATTGATCTTTTCATGACGGAATACTATTCATGAGTTACTATTCACCCAGTTACTATTCACTTAAATATTATTCACTCGTGTATTCGGGGCACTTTTTATGCCGGAGTACTATTTATGAGTTACTATTCACAGGTTACTATTCACCCAGATATTATTCACTCGGGTATTTGGGGTACTTTTTATGTCGGAGTACTATTCACGAGGTACTATTCCCGAAGTACTATTCATAGGGTACTATTCATGGGGTACTATTTACCCGAAAAATACATTTATTTTTTGTTCAAATTATTTTTGGTACATGAATATTATTCTTGAATTTTACTCCACAAAGCAGTATCATGTTGACAATTTAAACGTTATTGAATTCTGGATAAATTAAATTATAAATCTTTAAAATTTATCCTTGAACTTGTTTTATTGAATTGTTATGTCATGGTCAACATCCTCATGCTTATATTGTGATGAAAGTCATCCTTGGCTTACGTGAATAAATGAACTTAGTATGATTATGACCAAGGATTATTCGGTATAATCATGACCGTAGTGTAACGAATGATGTGGTAAAAGTCCTCATTGTCCTGTAGTTCATTGATGGATAGCTGTTAGTATGATTATGACCAGGGATTATTTGGTATAATCATGACCATTGATGAATACACGAATATCCTTGGCCCGTAGTGCATGGATAATTTATGGTCGTGATACATAAGAATATCCTTGGCTGTAGTGCAGGGGTGATTCGATGATGTGGATTATTTATTAAGATGAGTCTCATCGATAAAAGTGATGAAAAATCTTTTAAATCATAGAAGATAGTAGATTGTATGCTCTACTTGACTCTTCTAATGGATTGCTTGTTCCGCTGCAGTTAAACTTGATGTTTGTTATATTTTATCAGTTTAACAACATTGAAGGCTAACGATAATTTATTCTCGCATTATCTTAGTCATAATATTTTTCTTCGGCTAGTTGAGCTCACCCTTTTGTTTTCATTGTTCTCTTCAGGAAATGAGAACGTAGCTGGGACTAGTCGGGAAACGGAGTGACGGTCCAGATGATAGCATTAGTAGTCCTCACTATTCTATGAAATAATGTGATAACAAATGTATTCAGGACTCCATTTGAGTTGAATACTGTCTAGAAGACAATATTCGTATTAAAACTCCCAGTTTATGTTTTGTCGTATTTTACACGACAGTTGTATTATTAAGTTGTATTTGAATTTGGTACTATGTATTTGGCGACTCAAGATGGGTGATGTATACTTCTTTTGGGGGCATCATGATAACACTTATAAAACCTAACCTCAAGTCAAACTTTGACAGTCTGAGTCGAGTTTGGCAAAATTTTAACATCCCGACGGTCTAGTTGGACAATCGTCGAGTTTAAGTTCAATTAAACTCTGCCTAACACTTCAAAATTATCTCAGATAATTTTAATATCAGACAAAATAATTTTCCAAGTCTCATAATAATTTTTAAATAATTATTACTATTTATCGTGAATTTTCAATCATTAATATCATATTTATAAGAATTAAACACCACATAATTTCTTTATCATTACTATTTATTTAATATCAAACATTAATGAAATACATGCTATAATATTATAATATATTTATAATATATCAAAGTATTTTAATACCTTAAAATCATATTTATATGATTTTTAAACATTTAAATCCATTATCCGATAATTGCTATTAATATTAAAATATTAATATTTTCATGACAAAATATCAAAAGTTATATTTTATAACTTCAAATATTTTTATAATACTTAAATAATTTTTATATGATTTATAAATCATTAATTCTATTTTCCATAATTTATTTAATATATTTATTAAATAAATTAATTATCATTAATATTAATTAATTAATGAAATTCCTCACAAAATATTAAAAGTCACCGAAAATAACTTTAAATATTTTTTATACCATAATATAATTTTTCATGTATTAAAATCATTTTTAAATAATTTAGTTAATATTATAATTAAATAAATTAAATACCATTTATATTTCAAAAATATTAAATATTTATGAAATATACTCAAAATAGTTAAAAACTAATTTTCAGACTTTAAAATAATTTTTAGGAATTTATTTTGTATTTTTAATAATTAAAAACTATTTATTTCAATTTATTTATTAAAATAAATAATTTTTTGAAATTAATAATTAATAAAGGGGCCCTATAGCGACAGAACCGTCGCTATAGGTGTTCTTGAGCATGTTCTTGAGTTGCATGTCAGTGTGCAGGGTAGGTGGTTTGACCACCCACTGATTCATGCTCGCTAAGTTTCTGGGCTTGTTCTTATTTTAATATTGTAGTACTAATGTAGTACTACAACCCTAAATCAATTTCATAGCCAACATGCATCATAACAGATGTGACACCCCCAAATCTGGGTTACCTGACCCCCGAGTTGGTGTTCACGATCCACAATATAATAACATCTAACTACCCATTCATATAGAAATAGGAATACATAAGTCATTAACATATGTTGTTAATACATAAGTCTTAGGTTTTCTAACATTAATATTACAAACATACCCTTTAGATATACAAAAAGGGTTTACAATACAACATAATATTAATAATGTTCATTATAACTACTCCAGCATTTTGCCTTTGCCTTTGTTCTACTTCGATCCGCTGGCCTCTTTGTTCCTAGCTGAAATGTTTTATTTATATCAAGGGTGAGCAACAAGTTTGCCCCGCAAGTTAAGACATACAATAAATGTATACGAATCAATAAGAACAGACTATCTATTTTGATAGAATGAAACCAAAGTTCGGTGAACTTTGAAATAGCTGAACAAATCGTTAATCAATAACAAGTCTTCTCATATTCTAGGCAACACAATAATTTGATAATGAAAGAGTACAACGCTTTTAAAGTTTCTGCAATATTCTAATAAATAATCAAGAATCAATTCTACGCAATTACAAAGTGGAATATTTTCCAGATTTATGCTTAGCGATCCATTGGATCTAGAACTTCTACTTTCTCGGGTATCAATCAAAGATTTACTTTGATAGATACACAAGAGTATCAGATAACCATAAAGATTAAATCATACCCCTCTGCAAGTACTTAGAGCCAACCAACTCCTTGTATCCTATATTATGCATAATACTTAGGTCGCGCGCAATGATCGAATATACGACTTAAAAATGTTCCCTTTATATAAAAGGTTGTTCTTCTTAGTCTCAGAATCAAGATTTGATTTAACAACGAAATTTAATGATTTCAATTTCTATTTACTTATCGATCTAGCCGAAATAATTGGCATCGATCTATCAATAACAAATGAATTCTCTTCTCGAATCTATCAAGTTCTAATAAATGTTCGTCTAGCCAGAATAATTAGCTAAGACATTTCTCAATATAATTTGACAATAAACATGAATTATCTGTACTGTCAATTCTATCTTCTACGATTATGAATATCCAACAACAGTTATTCTACAAATGTATATTCTCCGAATCAGTAATTCAATTTGAATTATTAATCATGCACTAACTGCGAATAATCAACAATAAATTCCCTGGACATGGTATAATTAGCAATAATTAACCATTATAATAATTGAATGAATATAACTCAAGGTTGAGTTAGGAATCTTTCTTTCCGCGTTGATTACAAACTACACAATATAATTAATCTCGTTGCTCAGTAGACCTATATTTAACAATGCTCGGTCTCACAATTAAGACAATCATTTATAACACGTAACACGATTTTACGATCAAACTTCTCCTAGACACATTACCACATAGCCACATTAGTGTTTATAACCTATATAAACACTTAATGTGTCTAACTAGTTCTTGCTGTTTGGACTTCGGTCCATTCTCGGTGTTCTGGTCACTTTATCCGACAATTAACACATTGATTGTCAACTAAACTTGGTCTCTAAGCTTCAATATTATTTTAGATAAGTCAAATATCGTTTATAATATTTTTCTAAGCTTTTAATAATTTATAAACAATTATTATAATTTATAATAATTTTTCAAACACTTAAATCATTTTTAAATGATTTGATTATCAAATAATCTTATCATTATTAATATTTAATAATTTAAAATATTAATAACATACTTGTCAAAATAAAAGTTATTATTAATAACTTAAAATATTTTTAAATCATTAATATTCTACTTAAATGATTTTTAAATTATTAAAATCATTTTTAAATCATCACCATTAATATTTAAATATTAATAAAATTATTATCAAAATATTAAAAGTCATTAATTATAACTTAAAATATTTTAAAACATTTTTCTCATTTTTAAATGATTTTTAAATCAATAAAACTATTTTTAATTCATTTATTTAATATAACAATTAAATAGATCTAATATCATTAATATTAATTTATTAATGAGAATTCTCCAAAAATATAGAAAATTATATTTTAAAATCCCAAATATTTTCTAACACTTTATTCTTATTTAAAATGATTTTTAAATCAATAAAATCATTTTATCTTACTTATTTAATTTAATAATTAAATAAATCTAATATCATTAATATTAATTTATTAATGAAAATTCTCCAAAAATATTAAAAGTTGTATTTTATAACTCAAAATATTTTTTTAAATACATTATTCTTATTTAAAATGATTTTTCATAATATTAAATCATTTTTCTCTAATTTATTTAATACACTAATTTAATAAATTAAATACTTTTATTATTTAAATAATTATAAATATTAAAGAAAAATATTCCAATTGGTCAGAAATTATTTTTCATAATTTAAAATAATTTTTAAAACCATTTTTGGTTATTTTTAGAATTTATTTCTATTTTTAAATAATTTCCAGAAATTTTTAGAAAATAAAATAATTAAAACCATCGCTAATAGCCTTTAGCGACACTTTTCTGTTGCCTTTGGTGTTCTTGGCTCATGAACACTGACTGTCAATGTTCAAGGTGCATAGTTTGACCGGCCTTAATTCGCTTCTCGAATCTGCTATGGTCAATTTAAGACTTCGATGTTGTAGCATGTATGTAATACTACAATATCCTGTTATCAATTTGGTCATACTACTTCTCATCAAGGAGATCTGAATCTCCAAAATTACTGACAATGTGTTCTTGGGTTTTCTGGGTTGCCCAGAAACCCAGGCAGTTTCAAGTACCCACTTTGATGCTCGATTATATCTAGGTTCTGGTCATCAAACAAGTGATTTCTTGGTTTATAATTCTAGCCCACATGACAAGGAACAACGCTATAACAATAGATCAATTAGATAACAACCAAATCACAAGTTACAGTTCAGTCAAACTCTGTCAGAAGCTCAAGCAAGATCATTTCTGAAAATTCCAAAAATCCCAGTCGTGGCCAAATGGCCTACTTTGACCAACTGTTAAATTCTACCTGTTGATTGCTTACACGATCTAAGGCCACATAAAGAAAGTATACATGACATACTATCAACTGATTACCACAAAATCAACAAACAACCTAAACACTGACAGATCAAAGTGTAATAAAAACTTGTCAGACGCTGGTTTGGCCTTTCTGGGTTACCCAGATTTCAGCCGATCAAGCTCGGTCAATGGTGTTTGACCGTTAATAACGCATGATATAGACATCAAATGACCCGGATTCCACTTGTAGGTCCTGAATCAAATAGCTTAAACTCATATCAATAATTAAATTCAATCAAAATATTTAGGTATAGATAAACCCCGTTGGCAATTTAAAATTTTAAAATTAGTTTGAAAATGATGTCATGGTGTCGTACTGTATTTGACAGTCTGTTTGAGGATGCCGTCATCGAGTGACTTTGTCATAACACATCATACAATAGTGGAACAACAATTTTAGATCAAATTCAACAGTAAGTATTCCTGTATTTACAACTCCATCAACTTTTTATCATCTCTTTTGATTAAAGTTATACGGTACATAAGTGATAAATAAAAATATATTTTGATATTTCAAATCATTATCGTCTAGCCGAAACAAGTAGCATAGACTATACTTTAAATCGTTCAAAAACTGTTGCAATTAAGTTTTATCAACTCAACAGGTAACGATGTGTCAGTGGCCCGAAGTCCACACATACACAATGGTCACCAGAAGTTGAGAATAAAAAATCATTTCCAAAAGGCACATAATGCATATTTAGCTTAATGTCAAAAATTTTGAAGTCTAGCATAGCTAGCAGATTTGGGAAACCTATGTCTCCACTAATAATTCATTGCCTAATAATACTATCTATTCCTATTATCCTCAATACTCCTTTCACACTAAGTTCTACCCTGTTCGTCAAACTTACCACACGTTATGAATTCAGAAACTTTCCATAATCATATGAGTTTAAGAACTTGTCCTAGTCAGACCTTTGGCGTCCATTCGCTGAGGGGTTCAAAAACATTTCATATAATTATGAGTCACAAACTTATCATAAGTATGAGTTTTAAGAACTCGAACTTAACCTTATATTCTCTACCTATCCGTTATACACATGAGAAAAGAATCACATTCTAATCACGCATATAGTAAATATCGCGACACAAATATTTCAATGATTATGAGTACTAGAAACTAAGTGATTTTTACACCAAGTACAATTCCCCGCCCATAACAAGAAATCATACAACTTAGCTACTGACATGAGTCCTCAAATGAAATCCCCACCTAATCTTAACTCCATTCTCAATACGAATTTTGTTTAATCTGTATTCATAATCCTTTCCTGAATTTGTACCAATGTGTAGTACAACTGACACATAGCAATCTAGCCGTAAAACTTTCAATCACTTGATTGATTCTTCTCCCTGCTATCACCTTATCATATCATGGGGTGATCTCATCGTATATATTACGATTCATTTCTATACTTTGATCATTTTGTTTTACAATCTCTTGTCCCTATACTTTAAGTCTTTTAGACTTTATCTATTCATCACTACTGTTTAACTTTATTATCAGAGTTAGGGAACTCCGTATCTTTTATAACCCGCTGAGATTCATCTTTGAATCTTACCGACTGACTAACTCTATTTGAGTTAGTACTAATCCTAATCACTGCAGTTATTAGTCTAAGGTAACCTTACCTAAGGTTTATAACCTACAGCTTTGATACCAACTGTGAGGGCCCTAGATCCGGGTCCCAAATCACCTTGGATCCGGTATAATCATTCTATAACTATTGCAGAAGATATAAACATAAATTGTTTATACAATAAACTTTACACATTAAACCCCAAGGTCGAGTAACCTTAACTTATACACAATGCATAACCTATCAATCATATAATATTATTATCATACATTACTGTTACAATTTAACTGCATATATAAACTAAAGATGGAACTGTCTTTGACCTTTTCCTTGTATTCGACGTATTCGTCTTAATCTGCAATGTTAATCATGATATAGCAAGGGTGAGCAACAAGTTTGGCCAGCAAGTTTAATTTCAATAAATTAACAAAATATCATGATAGAATGAATTTGAATAATAGCTAGCTAACATTCAACAATATAATTGTGAAGTGGCATGAACAAACTAGCATAGCTGAACGAACATTGATTGTGAACATATCAATATTATATCTGGACCGAATGGTAATGAAGGTGATCAGCCTTTCATACCTGATGAATACATGCAATATGCACTGAGTACAATTCAACAATTCCTAGACTTGGCAATCAGCAATGATTAACCACAAGTATATTTGAATGAAACAACTCGAGGTCGAGTTAAGAAAAACTTGCATGTTCGGTTGATTACCGTTACACATTCTATTTAGCTTTGCATGAATACCTAATATAAATAATATAGATGTACAAATTAGAATAATATCATCACAATATTTATGATAACCTAAACACAATATCACATAATTCTATCAGTCTATAAAACACATAAAACCTAACCTCAAGTCAATCTTTTAAAATCTGAGTCGAGTTCGGTATAATTCTGACATCCCGAAGGCCTAGTCGGACAATACTCGAGCATAATATCACTAAGACTCGATCTAAACGGGTTCACAAAATATCTAAGATACTTTATTATCAGTCAAAATAATTTTTATAAGCTCGTAATATTTTTCAGATAATTATTACCATATATCATAATTTTTCAATCATTAATATCGTATTTATAAGAATTAAATACCACATATTTCCTTTATCATTATTATTTATTTAATACTAAATATTAATGAAAATCATAACATAATATTATATTATACTTATAATATATCAAAGTATTTTTAATACCTTAAAATATGATTTTAAAACAGCTTAAATTCATTATCCGATAATTGCTATTAATATTAAAATATTAATATTTTCATGACAAAATATCAAAAGTTATATTTTATAACTTCAAATATTTTTATAACCATTAAATCATTTATATAATTTTTTAAAGAATTAATTCTATTTTCCCATAATTTATTTAATTCATTTATTAAATAAATTAATTACCATTAATAATAAATTATTAATGAAATTCATCACAAAATATTAAAAGTCATCAATAAAAACTTAAACTATTTTATTATACCATAATATAAATTTTCATGATTTTTCAAGTATTAAAATCATTTTAAGTAATTTATTTAATATTATAATTAAATAAATTAAATACTTTTAATATTCCAAAAATATTAAATATTAATGAAATATATTCAAAATTATTAAAAACTAATTTTTAGGCTTTAAAATAATTTTTAGGAATTTATTTTGAATCTTTAGTAATTAAAAAGTACTTTTCTCAATTTATTAAATAAAAATAATTAATTTTGCAAATAACTGTCGCTAAAGGTGCTATAGGTGACAAAACCGTCGCTGAATGTGTTCTTGAGTGTTCTTAAGCCTGCCCAGATCTTCATAGTCTGTTAACAAGGTTACTAGTTTGACCGGTTCTAGATTCGTGATCTTAAGGATTCTGGACTTGCACAAGTGTTAATTGTGAGACCCCGAATTTTATGAAATGAAAGTATTCAATTTTCTTATAATTATTCAATTTAGTAAATGATTGAATTGATAAAAGGTTAAAGTTAAGGGTGATATTTGAAAAAATTTCAAAGTAAACAAGTTGTCATAAAATAATCAGTAATAAATGTGATAACCCGGGATTTCGAATAATTAAAATTTTACGAATAATTTTTTTTTTAATATTAATATTGATTATCAATTTTGCGGCAAGTATCTGTGATACGAGTCTCGAGAAGGTCAATTTGTGTATTGACTAATAAATTAGAGTAGAGTTGTGCTTAACAGATTTAGAAACCCTAACCCTAATTTCTGGATAGGGATTTGATAGAAAATATAATTAAAATAACTATATTAAAAAGTATGTATTTGTACTGTATAGAGATATTGATCAATGATTGATTGGATAAGGTTTAAAAATAATAAACCCTAATAAGAGATTAAAAACCCTAATCTCAGGATTAGAAACCCTAACGTACCGTTAGAAACCTTAATCGAAAGTCGAGAAACCCTAATTTAAAAATTCGAGAATCCTAAAACCCTAATCCTAATTGGCAAGCCTGATGTGTGTATTAAACTTTAATATAATTAGAAAATCCTAATTATATTTTATTTATTTTAATTTCTATTTTTCAACCCCTAATTGTAATTTAGAAATTTTATTAAAATCCTAATTTTATATTCGGGATTTCTAAACCCTAATTAGGCAACCCTAATTCTAATTGGAAGGCCTAATATATTTATTAAATGTTAATATAATTAGAAAACCCTAATTATACTTTAGAAATATTAATTTCTATTTAAAACCCTAATTTTTATTTTAGAATCTTAATTTTTTTTTAGAAATCCTAATTAGAAAATTCTAGAATTTGGGATTTGTAAAACCTAAGGGTTAGAACCTTAGGGTTAAACCCTAAGGGTTTGGACATTTGACCATAATGCCATTAAATTTAAATTACAAATGACAAAATTACCCTTTATGGATTTTTTTAGGTAACTTGTAAAAATTGCCAAAGCTTTAGTTGTTCACCCACCATTTTGACTTGGTAACTCATTTATCGTGACTTTCAACACTTGTATTGACAAAGAAACTCGATAGATATATTGTATTTATATGATATAAGGATTCAAAGAGAGAGAGTATACAAAACTTGCTCATTTTCTCTTTAGCTCACCACCAACTCTTTCTCTCACCAAACCTCCGAAAATCCATAGTATTTCAGTCACATTATAGTCCTCTAAAACATCTAGATCAGATTTAGAAAGCTAAGATCAAAGATTGAACAAGAGAGGTATAACCCTAAACTCAACCTAGATCTTGTATGCTAAGGTAAAGTTTGTGTTTATGTGTTTATAAAAGTGTTAAAAGATGTTTTAGGATGATTTATGATGATCCATCATGGATCCATAGCATCAAAGTTGGTAAAAATTGAAGTTTTTCAAAACTGTTCTTGAGTTTGAAATGTGGTCTGACAAGTAATGTCAGTCGCCACAGATCCTTTCTCGTATATGATATATGTTGTTTTAAGCTTTATACTTGTAGCATGTCATGTCGTCTGTGATCTGGAATTCGAATCCAAGCCATTAGATTTCCAGATTTCAAGTTATAGCCGGTCAAAGGCAGTTGACCGACCATGACCGAGTGGAATTCTGGGCAACCCAAAAACTGTTTACCAAAGAATGACAAGATGGTCAAATGACTAGATCTGTCAGTATTTACACGTTTTGTTGTTGTTGTTGTATACATGTTGTATCCTGTAATATGACTCCAAGTAAATGCCTTTAGATTCCATAAACATCTAATGGATTGGTTTTAATGGGTGGTTAAAATAGCCCATCTGATCACGAATCACTTTTCTGGAAATTCCAGAAAGTGTATGAACATGATTTCTGACCATGTTTGACCGGATCGTATCTGATGCGTTTGTTATATTTGGATTGTAATTGTGTTATCTAGTTGTTCCTTGACACGAGCCCTACATGTATGAACCAATAAAGTACCTAATTAATGGTCAGAACACCAAATTAATCGAGCCCCAAAGTTGTACCCTAAAGCTGCCTGGATTTCTGGGTTACCCAGAAAGCCCAGGAGCTGTCTGACAACAAGTTTGCGAGATCCAATCTCTTTGATGGTTTGTTGAATGACCTAAATGATGACTGATAATTGTAGTGTTACATAAACACTACACGATTGAGGTTTAAGTTGGCCCAGTAAAGTCATGGATTGAAATCTAAAATTTGGTCATCAACAAGGCGGAGTTGAACATGAAATCACGTCGGTGTTCTTGAGCTCAAAGAACACCAACAAATGACAGCTTTTGATTTTTTTTAATTTCTGAATTTTCGGTAATTAATTAAAAATAGAAAATAAATTATAAAAATGGTTTTAAAAATTATTTTAAATTATGAAAAATAATTTTTGACCAATTGGAATATGTTTCTTTAATATTTATAATTATTTAAATAGTAAATGTATTTAATTTATTTACTTAGTATATTAAATATATTAGAAGAAAATGATTTAATATTATGAAAAATAATTTTAAATAAGAATAAAGTATTTAAAAATATTTTGAGTTATAAAATGTGACTTTTAATATTTTTAGAGAATTTTCATTAATAATTTAATATTAATGATATTAGATTTATTTAATTATTAAATTAAATAAATAAGTTAAAATGATTTTATTGATTTAACAATCATTTTAAATAAGAATAAAGTGTTAGAAAATATTTGGAATTATAAAATATTATTTTCAATATTTTTGGAGAATTCTCATTAATAAATTAATATTAATGATATTAGATTTATTTAATTATTATATTAAATAAATGAATTAAAAATGGTTTTATTGATTTAAAATCAATTAATAATGAGTAAAATGTTTTAAAAATGTTTTAAGTTATAATTAATGACTTTTAATATTTTGATGATAATTTCATTAATATTTAAATATTAATGGTGATGATTTAAAAATGATTTTAATTAATTTAAAAATCATTTAAGTAGAATATTAATGATTTAAAATATTTTTAAGTTATTAAAATAACTTTAATATTTTGATAAGTATGAAATTAATATTTTCATATTGTTAAATATTAATAATAATAAGATTATTTGATGATTAAATCATTTAAAAATGATTCCAATGTTTGAAAAATTATTATAAATTATAATAATTGTTTATAAATTATTAAAAGCTTCCGAAAAATAATATAAACGATATTTGACTTATCTAAAATAATATTGAAGCTTAGATACCAAGTTTAATTGACAATCAATGTGTTAATTGTCGGATAGGGTGACCAGGACACCGAGAAGGGACCAAAATCCAACCAGGCCGAAATAGTTAGACTTGATAAGTGTTTATATAGGTTATAAACATTGAAGTGACTATGTGGTAATGTGCCTAGGAGAAGTTTAACTATGAATTACAATGTTGTGTGTTGTGAATTATTGTGCTAATTGTGAGATCGATATTATTGGTTATAGGTCTTCCAAACGCAGATAAGTTTATTGTGTAACAGTAGTCAACGTTGAAGGTAACTTTCCTAACTCAACTTTGAGTTATATTCATTCAATTATTATAATGGTTAAGTATTACTAATTATACCATGTCCAGGGAATTTATTGTTGATTATTCGTAGTTAGTGCATGATTAGTAATTCAAATTGAATTACTAATTCAGAGAATATACATTTGTAGGATAACTGTTGTTGGATATTCATATTCGTAGAAGATAGAATTGAATGTACAGATAATTCATGTTTATTGTTAAATTATGTTGAGAAATGTCTTAGCTAATTATTCTGGCTAGACGAACATTTGTTAGAACTCGATAGGTTCGAGAAGAGAATTTAATTATTATTGATAGATCAATGCCAGTTGTATCGGCTAGATCAAAAACTTGATAGGTTTGAGAAGAGAAAAGAAGTGATTAGATATTGAAATCTTTGCATTTTGTTTTTAAATCAAAATCTTGATTCTGAGACTGAGAAGAACAACCTTTTATATAAAGGGAACATTTTAGGTCGTATATTCGGCCATTGCGCACTGTTAAGTATTATGCATAATATAGGGTATAATAAAGCTGATCACTTGTTATACTTGCAGAGGGGTATGATTTAATCTTTATGGTTATCTGATACTCCTGCGTATGTATCAAAGTAAATCTTTGATAGATACCCAAGAAGGTAGAAGTTCTAGATTCAATGGATCGCTCAACATAAATCTAGAAAATATTCCACTTTGTTATTGGGTAGAATTGATTCTTGTTTATTCATTTGAATATCGTAGAACTTTGAAAGCGGTGTACTCTTTCATTATCAAATTATTGTGTTGCATAGAAAGGGAGAAGCCTTGTTATTGATTAACGCATTGTTCAGCTAATTCAAAGTTCCTAGAACTTTGGTGTTATTCTATCAAAATAGATAGTCTATTATTGTGATACTTATATATTCATTGTATATCTTAACTTGCGGGGAAAATTTGTTGCTCACCCTTGCTAAATAAAACTTTTCAGCTAGGGACGAAGTGGCAGGAGGTGCTGTGAAGAACAAAGACAAAGACATAGTGATTAATTAGTTATGAATAACATTATTATTATGTTGAATTTGTGAACCCTTTTTGTATAACTAAAGGGTATGTTTGTAATGTTAAGGTTAGAGAACCTGGGGTAATGTATTAACTATATCAGTTAATGAAGTGTATGTTCCTATTTATAAATAAATGGGTAGTTAAATGTTATTTATATTGTGGATCATGAACACCAAACTCGGGGGTTAGGTAACCCGGATTTGGGGGTGTCACAATAAAAGTATAGTATTACGCGTGGTTGCATAGTAGCACACGATATTGTATAGTATCTTTGATTATTGATGCTTACGTGAGAAGTCAATTAGTTTTATCAATTATTGCTACAGTAATTGCTGCATAGTATCTCACGCTATTTGATTCAATTATTATCACTATTTTATATTATTAAATCAATAATTGAGATAACGAGTTATTCATATTATTATATGCATAAGCAAAAATGTCTAGAAAATTATGTCGAGGAGAGGTTTGGTTACCTAATTGTGCGCCAATAGGGAGAAATCCTTATCGAAAAGCTCCCTCTTTCCTGGGAACGATCTGGATAATGAATGAATGTTATTAAAAATCGAATTGGAGTTCGGAGTTGAATTTCGAGACGCGGACGTGATATTTGTGTCCAGAACGATTAAATTAGTATAAATAGACTATAAACACAAAATTTACCAGGGTTGACTTTTTGGTCAAAAAGTCAACAGTTGACTTTTTTTGGAAAAAGTCAAACTTCTAAAATTCAAAAATGAAATTGTTAATAAAAATAGTTTCATTGTGTTGGGATTATTAGTGTTGGTGGAAATCGACATCCATTCCAATAATAATTGATGTCTAGAGGTTATATTGACCAATCAGGTAATTAATCAGATAAATGAGCAATTAAATCGCATAATATTATAATATATCAAAGTATTTCTAATACTTTAAAATCATATTTATATGATGTTTAAGATAATTACTTTTAATATTAAAATATTAATATTTTACACGATAAAATATCAAAAGTTATACTTTATAACTTAAAATATTTTTTTTTATAATACTTAAATCTTTAATTCTATTTTCCATAATTTATTTAATAGAGTTATTAAATAAACTAATTATCATTAATATTAATTAATTAATGAAATTCATCGTAAATATTAAAAGTCACTAAAAATAACTCAAAATATTTTATTATACCATAATATTATTTTTCATGATTTTTCATGTATTAAAATCATTTTTAAGTAATTTACTTAATATTTTAATTAAATAAATTAAATACCATTTATATTCCAAAAATATTATATATTTATGAAATATACTCTAAATAATTAAAAAACTATTTTTCAGACTTTAAAATAATTTTTCATAATTTATTATGTATTTTTAATAATTAAAAACCATTTTATCTTTTTATTAATTAATTTTCGAAAAAATCAGAAATTCAAAATTAATGAAACCGTCGCTAAAGGGCCCTATAGCGACAGACCCGTCGCTATAGGTGTTCTTGGTCTGTTCTTCATCAAGCCCAGAACTGCATAGGCAGTTAACCGGGTACCATGTTTGACCAAGGCTAGATCTTTGGTCTTTATGATTTTTGGCTTGCTAATGTTTTAATATTGTAGTATTAATGTCACACTAAAACCCCAAACAACTATCATGGTCAACACGTAACACATCGGTGAGATCTAAGCAATGTAAGTCGTTGTCGGACACATTCTTGAGTTTACGGGCATGAAACTCATCGATAATTCTGAGGTACCTAGTTTGGCCAGAAGTTTAGATCTAGGTTCCAGTTGCTTTCTGGACTTGTAATTGTATAAATGTTGTAGTACTAATGTAGTACTATAACTCTAAATAAATTTCATGGTCATCATAATCCATATCAACAAGATCTAAGCGACAGAAAATGATGTCAGAGCTATTCTTGAGTTTCTGGGTTGCCCAGAAACTCAAGCAGTTAAAGATGTACTACTTTGCAGCCTTATAGATTACAGTATAGTTTTTGTTTATGTGATATAAAGGTTTACAATTGTATTAGTGATGTAATAGTACAACGAAATAACATCATATTATCATAACAACATCACCATCTCAAGTTTTCAGCAGGTCAAAGTATGGGTCAGACACTGTTCTTCACGATTTCTGGGTTTTTCAGATTTCGTCAAGAACAGTTTGGTCAATGCTACTTTAACCAAGTGTATCTTGGCTCCTATACATGATCTGGGTAATCTAATGGTATGGATGTGTAGTCCATATGCCAGAATACAAATTCCAAGCAACAACATAATCTAAAACATTAAACACAGTAAGATTCATGGCTTGAAAAATGGTTGTCAGAGTTTCTTGAAATTCTGGGTTGCCCAGAATTTCAGTTTTGTGATCGGTCAACTAGGTTTGACCGTTCATAACTCGCGAACTAGACATGATCTGGGCTTGATTCAAGTTCCAAATCAAAGCCCTTACATCATATGACAAGTCTATAACTTAAAACACAATAAACAATTAACACATAATAATCTAAGAGCCCTGACATTAGGCTGTCAGAGCACAAATTAGGGTTCATGATCAGTTTCTAAAAACTCAATTTCGAGCATCTAAATGTTATGGATCTGGGATCTAACAACCCAGATCACTAAATGACACCCTCTAACACATATCTAACCAATCATTAACACCATCTAACATCAAATACATAGATTTCGAAATTTAGAGTTTATACCTCTATTATGCTTTGATCTTTATTTCTGACCTTTTATGTTTGTTTTTGGCAAGCTAACACCTGATCTTGGCTTAACTTATCACTCACTATCACTCTAAAATTTTGGATGGGAGATAAAGAGAAGACTTGGATAGGTTGAAAATTAAAGTGAGCATTTTATCTCTCTCAATCTATATATAATATGATATGATGCAATGGCTGATCATGTTGGTTGATTAAAGTTGCTTTCTAGACCATGTGATTAAATTTTATTATACCATTTTAAACTATTTATTTAATATCAAATTATTAATGAAATTTAACTTTAAATATTAAAAGTTATATTTTATAAGTTAAAATATTATTAAACTCTTTATTTTCATTTAAAATGATTTTTAGAATATTAAAATTATTTTCAAACTATTTTATTTAATATAAGTATTAAATAAATCTAATATGATTAATATTAAATAATTATTGAAATTTGCCTTAAAATATTAAAAGTTATGTTTTATAAATTAAAATATCATTAAACCTTATTATCATTTAAAATAATTTTAATATAATAAAATCATTTTTAATTTATTTATTTAATTCATTTAATAAATAAATTAAATATCAATAATATTCAAATAAATACTAATATTTTTGAAAAATATGTAAAATTATTAAAAGTTAATTTTTATAACTTAAAATAATTTTTAAAATAATTTTTGTACTTTTCAGAAATTAATTTCTATTTTAAATGATTTTTTAGAATTTATTTCTATTTTTAATTATTTTCCAGAAATTAGATAATTAAAAGAATTAAATCAGTCGATGTAGCCTTTACCGACGCTTTCTGTCGCTGATGGTGTTCTTGAGGCTCAAGAACACTCATATGCCAGTATCGAGTTAGACAACTTTGACCAAGATTAAGTCTTAGTATATTGTGTTTTTGGGAAGCCAAAGGTCAAATCTTGTAGACGTAGTGTAATACTACAAGCTCCAACAATCAACATGATCAAACAATATAAAACCAACGAGATCTAAGCATTTAAAGTAGCTTGTCAGAGCTGTCTTCATTTTTGGGTTGCCCAGAAATGAAGAACAGTTTGACTGCCTTACTTTGAGCTTCTACTACATGTAATTCTGGTGATGGTTTAGTGATATAAAACTTGCAGTGTGTAGCCAACATGTATATGAAGAGATCCATTACATAACATCACTATAACAACAACATAATCGCCATAAACTTTCCGGTCAAACCATGTCAGAAGCCACTAACTTGAGTTTGCTGGGTTACCTAGAAAACTTAACCCGTGAACTTCTGGCTTGGTTTGACCATCCTCCAAATCCACACTGTTTGCAATATAAGAGATCTAAAAGCATTAACCTATAGTATAACTACCATACTAAAACTTGAATACAACAACAAGCACCAATAAACAAAAACGTGCAAGATCCAAGGCCAATAAACACGCTGTCAAAGCGTTCTAGGCGTTTTCTGGGCTGCCCAGAATTACTTGGTCAAGGCCAGTCAACGTGGTATGACCACTCATAACGTGTAACCTGTACATGATCTGGACTTGATTAAAGTTCCAGATCCAAGCCTACACTACATACTACAACTTTAAACTTTCAAAACACAAAAAACATTAACGATCATGGAGATATTAGGTCTGACATTCATTGTCAGACAACCAAAAAATATTTTTCCAGATTTTTGAAATCTTCAAATCCGAGCCTCTAGATGTTATGGATCTAACATCTAGCAACCCAGATCATCATTATACACTACATACAACACATTTTAACACTAAATCATAACATCTAACATACCAAGCATGATCAGATTCTAGGTTAGGTTTTATACCTCTTATGATAAAATTTGATTCTTGGCTTTCTGATCTGTTATGGGTGATAGTGGGGCTTGATTTATGACTGATCTAGCAAGGAAATTTTGTAGGTTTTGAGTGGAGAGAGTTTAGTTAAGTGTTTGTAAGAAAAATGAGCAAATGATCACTTTTCTCTCTCCAATTATATTTATATCAATTGGATGCAATGAATTGGCTGATAAAAGGGCTGAGTTGCTCTGAATTATTGAGCATGAAGAAGTCAATAGTTGGTCACCAACTAAAGTCTTAACAAAAATTGCAAGCAACCTAATTAAAAATGTGAACAAGGCATTATGGTCATTTAGCTTTTGTTTTTAAATGGCAATCTTGTAAACTTGGCAAACCCTTAGGGTGTGACCCTTAGGGTTTAACACTAAGGTTTTCCACAAATTAGATTTCTACGATTTCATTTTAGGGTTTAAAATAAAATAAAAATTAGTTTTCAAAAATATAAATTAGAGTTTACTAAATAAAATTAGTTTTCTAATTACATGACTTGAACATTTAGGGATTAGAGTCCACTAATTAGTATTAGGGCTTAGAATTTACAATTAGGGTTATCAAAAAGTAATTAGGGTTTCAATTTACTAATTAGGGTTACTAATTTTTGAATTAGGGTTTCTAGTTAATTAGGGTTTCCAAAAATTAAAAAGGGTTTTCCTAATTAACATAAAATCCTATAAAACACCACATAAATCATATAAAACAATTACTACACCGTCTTAAATGCGTATTTAACTATCGAACTAGGTTTTAATCAATTAATATTAGGGTTTTAACTTGCTACTCCATAATTGACTAAACATTATCGGTCCACACATGCAGTACGTATTCATAGCATCGAAATAAAAATAACATTATATTAATATTCTCTTTCCTTATTCCAAATCCAGAATTTAGGGTTTGGATTCCATATCTGATATATCTTTCATATACATACCACTATTAATTAAGTTATAATAATCAACTTAATTAATCTGAAATAAATTCATATAACAAAATAATTATTATAATATAACACTACAAGAAAAAGCCTTAAGACCGACGGAAGTATTATCAACATAGTTTATTCAGTCGACCTTATTGTAATGTCGACCGAATATTCAGTCGATATTATTCCCTCAGAAATATGTTATCTTCGACGGCATTAAGTCGGGATAACACCGGTCCCAAGGGCGCCAACATTTCGCGCCACACGAATTATAAGGTCGACGGAATCAAATTTATAGTCGACGGAATATCCGTCAGAAATAAAGTAATATCGAGGGAACCAATTTCGACAGATATTCCGTCGAGAATAGTCGATTAAAAAACCGTTCAGCTCATTCTTTCTCTTATTTTATTTCTGATCTCTCTCTTCTCTCTCTAACGCGTCTGGTTTCTCTCTTCTCTCTAGCGCGACGGCAGCTCAGACCCTCTCTATCCGGCCAACATCTCCTCCCTATTGCCGGTATTCTCTCTCACACACAGTATATATTGATCGTAAAGGGGAAAACCCTTGTCATCCTCACACTTCAAACTCCTCTATCTCTCTGTCACGGTTAGTCGGCTTTCCATGACGCCGTCGTGGTGTGTCATGATGGCTTTCCTAAGATATCGTCTCTTATTTCTAGCATTCAAATCAATTGAGGTACACAATTTCTATCTTCAGTTAATATCATTAAGGTTTTAATATTATATAGGCTATATATGCAATTGATTTTGGGGCTTAATTTAGGTTTTAATTTGTCTTGTTATATATGAAACTGATTGAGGCTGAATGTTCAATTTGAGTTTTATATTTAATTTAGGGTTTAATTTGGTTTGGTATAAAACTTTTTTGAGACCTAGATGTCATGGTGTTTTATCGATATTGGTTTCTCGTATTCTTCAAATTTGTCTTTAATTTGGCATGGATTAAATGTGTATAATCGTGAGTGTGTTTAAATTGTTATCCGATATTGAGGAGTTATAATGCGAAGGTGATATTGAGGAGTTATTGATTAATTTGTCTTTAATTTGCGTTGTTCGATTTATGCCTTTTCTAGCATTGTGAATTTTAATTTGTGAATCAATTGAAGACTTCCTGTGTTAAGTATTAATTCACCAATTTCCAACCAATTTCATGTGGAAGTTATAGATGGTAATAGATAAATATTTAATTAACTATATAAAAGACAATATATTATAATATAATAAATAAATATTTATATAAATTAATAAATTAATACAAAAAATACTAGAGCTTTAAATAACTTTAATAAATTATATAATATAATATAATATAATATAATAAACTTTAAAATAAAATAAATTTACTTTATTATTTAATATAATATTATAAAAATAAAATAAAATAAAATATAATAAATAAATAAATCTAAATAAATAAATAAATTTAATTTAATTTAACTAAATTAAATTAAAGTAAAAATATATAGTAAAATAAAATAAAATAAAATAATACAAAATAAAATAAATTAAAATACATAAATAAATAAAAGTATATTAATAAATTAATTTTAAAATAAATTTAATAATAACCTAGAATATATTAAAATTAATTAATTTAAATAATATATTATAATAAAAAATAAATAACATATAAAATAAATATAGTAAAATAAAATAAAATAAAATACAATAATTATCTTAAACTAAGTAGCATTTGCTTATTTTTCCATTACATAAAAAACTGAAGTAACTGAATAAAATAATAAACTAAGTAGAATTTGCTTAGTTTTCTATAATTAAAAGTAACTGAATAATAAGTTGTCTACATATTCAATAAATAAAATAAAATACATGTTAACTGGGTAGCATTTACCTAGTTTTTCATTGGTAAAATAAACCAAATACCATAATTGCTTAGTTTGCCACAATTTTTAAATATAATAACATATAAATTAAATAAAGCACTTCCTTGTATGCAGGATTCGACGTAGCAGTTGCAGCTAATAGTACTCCAACCGGTTCCTCGACAACAATTAAAAAAAAAGGGTCATAGTTTCTGTTTGTGTCTTATACTCGAATAATAAAGTTAATTGAATTATTGAAGACATTTCTCACTGTTCCATCATAACAGATGCCAACATACGGAAGATTTCCCGTGTTCCAAGTGTAAGAACATGATATGGAAGATTGCCGATGAAGTTAGATTTGACTTATATTCACGTGGGTTTGTGGATGGGTATTCAGTATGGATTCATCACGGGGAATCAGCTGAGTTTAGAGAACGAACATATAATCTTCAGTAGAAAGCGAATGGATCACGGGATTCGCAAGGAGATAACTATGACGTCGTGCAGATGTTGGTTGATGCGTATGGCCCTACCAATATTGACTGGGCTGAAAACGAGCATGCGTCAAGCAGTTCTCAGCAAAAGCCAAATGATTCAGCAGCTACTTTCTATAAGTTACTATCTGAATCGGGTGTTCCATTGTATCCTGGAAATGACAAGCACACCAGGCTTTCTCCAGTTACGAAGCTTTTACATTTCAAGAATGAGCATGACTGCAGTGAGAGAGAATTCAATGATTTGCTTGATATTCTCAGCGAGTTCTTACCCAGGGATAATACGTTGCCCGCTAATTACTATGAGGTGAAGAAGATGGTTAAGGGGTTGAATCTCGGGTATGAGAAGATTGATGCTTATGAACAGGATTGCATGTTATATTATGGGGAGGACAAAGATAAGGTGCAGTGTGATATCTGTAACTCGCCAAGGTACAAGATCACAAAACGTGGAGGGAAGGAGAAACATGTTCCAAAGAAGATTTTACGATATTTTCCTCTTGCGCCGAGGTTGCAGCGGCTATTCATGTCTGCGCACACTGCTCAACATATGAGTTGGCATAGAACAAGGGGTTGTTGGTCGCTTGTCGGGCAGTGACATATTGGGCTGGCTAAATGATCTAACATTTCCACCCCCTGGGAAGGAGCATGGTACGTTGAGAGCTATAGGATATGGGAAAAGTCATAATTGGACTCACTTGCCAATTTGGTTTGAGTTGCCATACTGGGTCACACTAGCACTTCGTCATTGTATAGATGTTATGCATACAGAAAAGAATGTATTTGAGAACTTATTTTACACCGTACTAGATACAAGTGGTAAAACAAAAGACAATGATAAAGCACGTAAAGACTTGGAGACAATGGAGATCAGGCGGGAATTGTGGCTCCGACCTAACAACACAAAACCAAAAGCTTTATTTTGTCTTTCCAAGCAACAGGTTGAAAACATTTGCAAGTGGCTGAGTGCATTGAAGCTCCCAGATGGATATGCTTCTAACATATCTCGTTGTACTAAGGTTGAAAGCAAATTGAAAATTATCGGCTTTAAAAGTCACGACCATCATGTATTATTCATGCGTAAGTTGATGCCAATTGCATTTTGTGAGATGTTACCGTGAATATTAATGATACTTTTACCGCACTTTCAAATTTCTTTCGGGATATTTGCTCAACTGTTATAAGGTATAGTGATGTTGAGAAGATGGAGAAAATATAGTGTTGACAATGTGCAAGCTCGAAATGATTTTACCACCGGGGTTCTTTGACAAACATGGAGCATTTGCCTATTCATCCGCCATATATGAACTTAATCTTGGAGGACCAAGTGCAATATCGATGGATGTATCCATTTGAGAGGTAATATCACATACATTGTGAAATATTCGTCATCTTTATATTTAACTTATCAGGTAATATATATCACATACTTTCATGTGACAGGTATATGCGTCGATTAAAGCAGAAAGTTAAAAACAAAGCGTGTGTAGAGGGTACTATTACTGAACGCTATACGGAGGAAGAGCTTGTCAACTTCTGCTCGTTGTACTTTGACGATGTAGTCGCAACGAAGCATAACCGTCTAAGTCGGAATGAGGTCGGGGATCCGTCTGGTCGTGCTGATGATGAGTTGGTTGTCTTCAGTTATCCAGCTAAACCATTTGGACATGAGATAAAGACTTACCTAACCGATAAAGATTTAAAGATTTTCTCTACATACGTGCTTCTAAATATGCCTGAAGTATCGTCGTACATCAAGTATGTATTATTACAAGTTGAAAATGATTTATCTATCCTTCATCAAAATTTAATTAATTGCTATATTATTGTACGCAGTTCATTCGAATTGGAAGCGCATGCTTCTAACCCGGGGTTGACAGAATTACAGATAGAAGCATTCACTAATGCAAATTTTCATCAGTGGTTTAAGAGAAGGGTCGAAGAAGAGAACGTGTATGATCGTTTTAGAGATGTCATTTTAGGCCCGTACAAACTTGTTAGTTCATTTCCAGGTTGTATCGTGAATGGGTATAGATTCAAGGTTGATAACTTGAATGCATTGACATCAGTCAACTCTGGCGTTGTCGTGTTGGGAAGTTGTTATGGAGATTCTGAATCCAATTACTATGGAAGATTAAAGGAAGTGGTTGTGCTCAATTATCCAGGGGCTAAAAAGGTCGTTACATTTAAGTGTCGCTGGTTTGATACTGCAAAGGGTGTTAAAGTTGATCGTAATAGAATTGTAACATTAGATATAAAATCTGTTTTACAGTTTGATGATGTATTTGTGTTAGCCAGCCAAGTAATTCAAGTGTACTATGCCCCTACTGTCGTTCACAGTAGAACCCCCTGGTATACAATTGTGACAACGAAGACTCGACCATTTGATGGTACTAATTTGTTTGGAACGGATGACCCGTTGCAAGAACAAGTTAGCAATCCCAGCCACGTTGTGGTATATGATGACGATGTGTTGGGTGATGATGTCATTGACCTACTCGATGTTGACGAAGTGGAGGAAGATGTGGTTGTTGGTCCGTATGTGATGGTAGAAGATGATATTGAGGAAGAAATTGATACAGAAGAGGAAGAGACAGAATTAGAGGATGAAAATGATTTTGACTCTGACGGGTTTGACGACGTATTACTTCTTCACTAATTGGAGTTTTGTAGATACTATACAACTAAAATCAATCATTATATATATATTTCCCACACATAGGTGGCCATTTGATCGTTCATCATATCTATGTTTGTTATTTCAGTAGTACAACTATATATGCCTCGACATAGCGGTGGAGGTGGTCGTGGTGGCGGCCGCTCCGGATCGGGTGATGGCTCCCAGGGAGGGTCGTCTTCAGATGCTAGTGAGTTTCATTATTTTTTGGCTCAGTAACATTATTTTCATAACTATATTATACATTCATTTACTATTTTGGACAATATATCAACATACAGATGCTAGGCATCGTCGTTCGCGAGGGCCTAACCTCGGTCGATTAGGTCGCCCACCGGCAGTGCGTGACACAGTTCTAGTTGATGTCGGGTCGTCTATGTAGGTTTCAACTCTAATATATCATTTATGTTCAATTAGAATGATATTATCATGTTAAATTAAAATGTTCTTAATAAATTTTGCATTCTAGTATTATGGATCATGTCGCTAAGGTGATAGTACACGCCATCTACAGCGCGATCTCCCCTTCGGTCGCATGCGATTTAGTCAAGATGCGCGTGCTACGATGCCGACTTCATGGTGACAAAGGTGTTTATGAGAGTTTCACGTAAGTCGACTTACATATATTATATCAAGGTCAATGCATGTTATTTACATATTGTTAAAATAATAAATTATACGTATGTTATGTCTGTTTGATAGAAATACTATAGATATGAGGCCGTCATCACTGAGCCGGATGGTGACGCCGTTATCATTGCCCACATCTCGAAGAATTATGCCACCGGTTATACGAGATGCGACAGAGGGAAGTCCGGCGATAGAAGAAACGTCCGGACTACTTGGCGAGATCATCACCACCGGCATGAAGAGATCTGACATGAAAATTGGGTCGATGTATGTATGAGTTGGGATTATCTTTGCGTTCAAGACCAAGTTGGAGCAGATGAAGAAGAATCGCAACAAGTCATGAGTTGTACATATACTTCTGCTCGCAATGCGTTTCGTGGAGGTTAAGTTTGGTATGTATTTCTCTTTAGTTTAGTTTAATCTTATATTGCAACTATAGTAAATTTAGGTGATCTTATTTAATGTATATGATCTAGGCCATGCGAGTAGCTTGGGTGACCTCCTACTATGATCGAGTTATGGGATAGAGTCCATACGCCAAGGGCTCTACTTGAGGTCGATTTATATCTCCAAAGAAGATTAGCTATACAGTAATACATTTACTAAAATAGATATTATTTAGGATAATATTACGTTATATGATGATACCAAGATAACTCACTTGTATATCAAATTACGGGAGCGGTTTGAGAAGCTCACATGACATGTGATATATAGCAAATTTGCAGTTCGCTAGGGCGATCTTGAGACGTTAGATTCCACCGGCCCTCCCTCACTTAGAGATTAGTTTATCTCAGACGAGGAGACGGCTCTTTGGGTCGCGTCTCGTGATACTCCCACTAGTACTACCTACCAGACGAGTCTTTGAGGTTTACTGAGGATACCAAACTTTATACACCGCCAGAGGGTATAATATTTGTGTTTATTTCGTGTTTATGAATAAAGTAAACTTGTACTATTATTCATGTTATATTTATTTTTGTAGGCTCTAGCTGCCGTCATACTGCGTCCCGAGAGCCCTCGTGGGACCATCACATACTCTGGTACCGCTTAGATGATGCTTTGTTCCAAATGTGTTATGGTTGCGGTGTTTGAGAGGTTTGAGACCGATCTGTTGCTCCATCATCAAGACTCACCAACCGCTTCGCCTCCATCACTTCTTGGCAGACGTTGCAACTAGTGCCACCGCCGAGAGTACGGGTATTCCTCCGGAGCGAGCAATGCGATATCATTTAGATTGTTTGGATGGTGGTTACCTTAGTGAGGACGATTTGGGCCGATGTTGAGTCATTTTCATTGCTCGGTATATTTTGTTTTAAATACAAAGATATATTCTGGATGTTATTTAATTTTCATTTAGTTATCTTTAACTGAATCATATATATGGACTAATGAGTTACATTATATTGTAACAACAGGGTGACGAGCGGACTGACGAGCGGGATGACGATTTTCATACTCCCGAGCAGCGTCGACGCCCGCCCGATGATCCTTCTCACACCGGGGGCTCTACTAGCTTGACTTAGTTTACATTCTTTTATAGTTTAAATTCTTTTGTATTAATTTTACATAACTTTTGACGTACATATTGTAGTTTAAAGTACCTTATCATTAATTACTCTGGTTTTGTTGCGGTTTGACACTTAGCTTAATGGGATGTTTGTTATAGTTAGTTTAGATTAATTTGATCTTTTGTAATTTACATTAGTTTAATTTACATTGATTAATGCGGTTTTCCATTTCATTACTTTGGTTTGTTGCGGTTATGCTAGTAGTAATGGGATGTTTTTGACATTTAGCTTAATTTAGCTTGTGTATGTTGGGAAAAAGGGTCCAGTGCACAGTACAAGATGTGGGTTAAATCCTGGATATTGCAAAAAACAAAAAAATATTTTAAAAAAACAAGAGAAACCTCGATTTTAATTTTGGTATTCTGGACGGATAACCGTCGAGGTTTTGTTTCTTCCCATTTTCGGCATATTGCCACGTGGTATGCATAGGCTCGACCGAATATCCTCGACTGAATATCATCGATGGACTAATTATAACATCGACGAAATTCCGTCGTCCTTAAAGTGATTTTTCATTTTTGTCAGGTTGTCACGTGTCATGATTATCATCGACCAAATATCCTCGACAGATATATTTCAGTCGGGGATATATTAACTCCGACTGAATAGTCAGTCGATAATAGATCCGTCGACGTTAAGTATTCCCGACTGAAGAATCGACGGGCTTATTTTCGACGTGCTTATATATGACAATCAATTGTCGATCGAATATTCTATCGTAATTAATAACACCTCGATTTAAATAACATTAGTTCCGAATAGAATATTCTCGCTTTAAATAAGCCTTTTTGTTGTAGTGATAATTCTATAATCATTTCCTATATTATTTGATTAATATAATAATCATATTTTCATGGAAAAAAATCATAAAAACATTTTTACTATAAAATTAATTATTATAAGGATATAATTTATATTGATCAATAATTCTAATAAAAAATACAATAATTAATGTAATAAATAAATTTTATTTATCACATATATACATATATATGTGTATATATAAATACACATTACCTAGAACATAATTCCACCTTTATAAATAAATAAAAAAATTATTCGTAAAATTTCTGATTTAATTATATAGAAAATATCGGGTTATTACATTCACCCTCCCTTATAAAGATTTCATCCTCGAAATCACCGTTTTAAAACCTATACATACCAGGGTACATAGCATACACAGTCATTACAAGTAGATCTCGATCATAATTAATATTAAATTATTAATGAAACCATTGCCAAAATGTTAAAGTTATTTTTAATAACTAAAAATATTCTTAAAATATTTTTATTACCCTTAAATTATTTTTAAAACAATTAAAATTATTTTTAAATAATTACCATTAATATTTAATTATTAATTTCTTATTTATCAAAATATTAAAAGTCATTAATTATAACTTAAAATATTTTTAAAGTATTAATATTACCCTTAAATGATTTTCAAAATAGTTAAAATTATTTTTAAATAATTATAATTAATATTTAATTATTAATGTCTTATTTATCAAAATATTAAAAGTCATTAATTATAACTTCAAATATTTTAAATTATTAATATTCCCTTAAATGTTTTTAAAATAATTAAAATCATTTTTAAATAATTATCATTAATATTTAAGTATTAATATATTATTTATCAAAATATTAAAAGTCATTAATTATAACTTCAAATATTTTTAATTCATTTAATTCCTTTTTAAATGAATTTTTTAAATCAATAAAACCATTTTTAAACTATTTATTTAATATAATTATTAAATAAATTTAATATCAAATTATTAATAAAATTTACCTTTAAATATTAAAAGTTATATTTTATTCAAATATTATTAAACTCTTTATTTTCATTTAAAATGATTTTTATAATATTAAAATCATTTTCAAACTAATTTATTTAATATAAGTATTAAATAAATCTAATATTTTTAATATTAAATAATTATTGAAATTTTCCTTAAAATATTAAAAGTTATGTTTTATAACTTAAAATATTATTAAATACCTTATTATCATTTAAAATGATTTTTAATATAATAAAATCATTTTTAATTAATTTATTTAATTCATTTAATAAATATCAATAATTTTCAAATAAATACTAATATTTATGAAAAATATGTAAAATTATTAAAAGTTAATTTTTATAACTTAAAATAATTTTTAAAATAATTTTTGTAATTTTCAGAAATTAATTTCTAATTTTAAATGATTTTTAGATTTTATTTCTATTTTTAATCATTTTTCGAAAATTAAATAATTAAAAGAATTAAATTAGTCGATGTAGCCTTTAGCGACGCTTTCTGTCGCTGATGGTGTTCTTGAGGCTCAAGAACACTCATATGCCAGTATCGAGTTAGCAACTTTGACCAAGATTAAGTCTCAGTGTATTGTGTTTCTGGGAAAGCCAAAGGTCAGATCTTGTAGACATAGTGTAATACTACAAACTCCAACAATCAACATGATCAAACAATATAAAACCAACGAGATCTAAGCATTCAATGTAGCTTGTCAGAGCTGTTCTTCATTTCTAGGTTGCTCAGAAATGAAGAACAGTTCGACTGCCTTACTTTGAGCTTCTACAACATGTAATTCTGGTGATGGTTTAGTGATATAAAACTTGTAGTGTGTAGCCAACATGTATATGAAGAGATCCATTACATAACATCACTATAACAACAACATAATCGCCATAAACTATCCGATCAAACCATGTCAGAAGCCACTAACTTGAGTTTACTGGGTTACCCAGAAAACTCAACCCGTGAACTTCTAGCTTGGTTTGACCATCCTTCAAATCCACACTGTTTGCAATATAAGAGATCTAAAAGCATTAACATGTAGTATAACTACCATACTAAAACTTGAATATAACAATAAGCACCAATAAACAAAAACGTGCAAGATCGAAGGCCAATAAACACGCTGTCAGAGCGTTCTAGGCAGTTTCTGGGCTGCCCATAATTTCTTGGTCAAGGCCAGTCAACGTGGTTTGACCACTCATAATGTGTAACATGTACATGATCTGGACTTGATTCAAGTTCTAGATCCAAGCCTACACTACATACTACAACATTAAACTTTCAAAACACAAAAAACATTAACGATCACGGAGATATTAGGTCTGACATTCATTGTCAGACAACCAAAAAATATTTTTCCAGATTTTTGAAATCTTCAAATCCGAGCCTCTAGATGTTATGGATCTAACATCTAGCAACCCATATCATCATTATACACTACATACAACACATTTTAACACTTAATCATAACATCTAACATACCAAGCATGATCAGATTCTAGGTTAGGGTTTTATACCTCTTGTGATAAAATTTGATTCTTGGCTTTATGATCTGTTATGGGTGATAGTGGGGCTTGATTTATGACTGATCTAGCGAGGAAATTTCATAGGCTATGAGTGGAGAGAGTTTAGTTAAGTTTTTGTAAGAAAAATGAGCAAATGATCACTTTTCTCTCTCCAATTCTATTTATATCAATTAGATGCAATGAATTGGCTGATAAAAGGGCTGAGTTGCTGTGATTTATTGAGCATGAGGAAGTCAATAGTTGGTCACCAACTAAAGTCTTAGCAAAAATTGCAAGCAACCTAATAAAAAATGTGAACAAGGGCATTATGGTCATTTAGCTTTTGTTTTTAAATGGCAATCTTATAAACTTGGCAAACCCTTAGGGTTTAACCCTAAGGTTTTCCAAAAATTTGATTTCTTAGATTTTATTTTAGGGTTTAAAATAAAATAAAAATTAGTTTCCAAAAATATAAATTAGAGTTTACTAAATAAAATTAGTTTTCTAATTACATTACTTGAACATATAGGGATTAGAGTCCACTAATTAGTATTAGGGCTTAAAATTTACAATTAGGGTTATCAAAAAGTAATTAGGGTTTCAATTTACTAATTAGGGTTACTAATTTTAGAATTAGGGTTTCTAGTTAATTAGGGTTTCCAAAAATTAAAAAGGGTTTTCCTAATTAACATAAAATCCTATAAAACACCACATAAATCATATAACACAATTACTACACCGTCTTGAACGCGTATTTAACTATCGAACTAGGGTTTAATCAATTAATATTAGGGTTTTGACATGATACTCCATAATTGACCAAACATCATCGATCCACACATGCAGTACATATTCATAGCATCGAAATAAAAATAACATTATATTAATATTCTCTTTCCTTATTCCAAATCCAGAATTTAGGGTTTGGATTAAGTATCTGATATATCTTTCATATACATACCACTATTAATTAAGTTATAATAATTAACATCATTAATCTGAAATAAATTCATATAACAAAATAATTATTATAATAATTCTATAATCATTTCCTATATTATTTGATTAATATAATAATCATATTTTCATGGAAAATAAATCATAAAAAACATTTTTACTATAAAATTAATTCTTATAAGGATAAAATTTATAATGATCAATAATTCTAAGAAAAATTATTTACAATAATTAATGTAATAAATAAATTTTATTTATCACATATATACATACATATATATATATATATATATACACACACACACACACATTACCTTGCACATAATTCCACCTTTATAAATAAATAAAAAAAATTATTCGCAAATTTTCTGATTTAATTATATAGAAAATATCGGGTTATTACAGTACTATTCACTCGGGCTATTCACCCAAGGAATTATTCATGACAAAAATTGATTTTTTTGTTGTCCAAATCATTTTTGATACAATATTATTCTTGAATTTTACTCCACAAAGCAGTATCATGTTGACAATTTGGATATTTTTAAACTCTGGATAAATTTAAAGTCTTTAATATTTTAAGTTTTCATTTAACCTCGGTGTTTTTTTAGATACATAACGTTTTAAAAAAAAAATGTTTTTAATTAAAATTAAAAAATATTTTTTTAAATAGATAACGTTTTTTCATACGTATCTATAACGTTTTGTTAAAAAACTTTGTGAAAAAAAATATCACAATATTTTTTATAAAAATGTTATGGTTTAAGTGTTGTCTATTTACTACTTTGTACTAGTGTCAACAATACATAAGTCCCACAAGCACAAATTTATATAAATGGATCAAGAAATAAATACACACATACATACATGTACTGTCTATATATATATATATATATATATATATATATATATGAATCATTACAACAACTAATGGAATACGGATGAACAAAGTTGTTGGAAAAATACCTTCGAACAAATTGACAAATCTTTGGTTCTTCGATGTTAGGGCTTCTGCAATTGGTACAAAAGGTGCAGATTTGAGATGCGATGATGAAGTTTGGGGTAAAATTTTAGGATTAATGATAATCCCTTTACTCATACGAAACATTATTCACACAATCAAATCTCGATCTCGCTAATTGCGGCAAAATTTGGCGCTAATTTTTTATTTCTCCTGCCTAAGGCCAAGGAAGAGAAGGGAAACCAAATTGGTAGAGACCTAGCTAGCATCTATCTTGTTGAATCTTCAATTTTGGCTAAGGATTGATCAGCGAAACCCTTGATCTGGCTAGCTTGCTTCGACCCTATCTCGATTGCTTGAGTTGCTTCCCTTTCTCACGAGTCACGCACTGTGTCGATCGCTAATTGCCTGACTTGTTTTAATTTTGCTTGAGTCGCTTGCTTGAGTCACGCACTTTGATGCACAGTGTCCCTCCCAAATTGTTATTTAAGTGAATGTTAAATACAATACCAAAAAATAAAGTTACTTTAAATTAATCTCCAAAAGACTTTTTTAGATTAATATTATATACTTAAAATAAAATTTAAAGTCTTTTGGATTATTTAATTTAATTTTTATTTAACTTTAACTTTATTTAATTATGATCATAAAAATAAACTTTTATGGAGAATTTTAAAGTTTAACATAGTGTAAAGTTATTTACTTTATAGTTTATTAAAATAAATAGTTGATATTGTAAGTTACTTAAAAAGTGTTATTAAAATTAAATTTACTATTATAAAAAATTTAAGGTATTTATATTCACCACAATTAATTCAAAAAAGAATTATTTAGAACAAGATAGCGACCAATTTTATCCCTCACAAAAAACTTCTGAAGAATGATATATAGTGAGTAATAATTCATTCACTAAATAGATTTTTTCCTCGCAAATTTTTATCATAAATTGTCTCCAAAAATCTTTCTATCGCCCCAATTTTGCGAGGAAAAAAAAATATAAATTTTGAAGGATTTTTCTTTCACTAATAACTATATTGTCACTATACTTTTTTTCTTCACTGTTCCTTGGCTAAACAACTCCTCATGTGAAGGAATAAATTCCTTCACAAAATTTCCTTCACTATAGGCCATTTTTGGTGTAGTGGCTTATATCATTGTCATCATCCTCATGCTTATATTGTGATGAAAGTCATCTTTGGCTTTCGTGCATAGATAGACTATTGATTGGTATGATTATGACCAGGGATCACTCGGTATAATCATGACCGTAATGTTGCAAATGATGTGGTAAAAGTCCTCATTGGCCCATTGTGGATTGGTGAACAAATTTTGGTATGATCATGACCATGGGTTCTCTTCGGCCAAGGGTGCAAAGATGAATTATTTTATGGCGTGATCATGACCGTTGATGAAAACACGATTATCCTTGGCTCGTAGTGCATGGATAATTTGTGGTCGTGATACTAATGAGTATCCTTGGCCTGTAGTGCATGGATAATTCGGTGATGTGGATTATTTATTGTGCTGAGTCTCAGCGATAAAATATTGATAATAAACTTTTAATTCGTAGAAGATAGTAGATATCATGCTCTACTTGACTCTTCTAAAATACAATTGCATGTCTTTGGCCTGTAGTGCAAGGATGAACCGTTAATGAATATATTTGGTCTGTAGTGCAAAGATTAATTTATTAGTATGATTATGAACAGGTACTGTGATTTGGTATAACCATGATCTTTGATGTTTCAGGTAAAGACAAGTGATGAAAATTATCTTTGTCCTGGGTGAGAAGAGGAATTTAGAACCACAATTATGATTATAAGTTATTCATATGATTATGGACAAGAATTGTTGATTGATGTTACAGGGATAAAACATTGTTGGTGGACTTTTAACATGGAGAAGATACTAGACTTTATGGTCTATTTAACTCTTCTAATGGATTGCTCGTTCCGCTGCAACTATGGTTGAAAAGTTTTATCATCTACCATATGTTCTAAATCTCTGATTTATTACTGATGAAGGTTATTGATAATTTAATTATCTTTAGTCATGATATTCTTTACTAGGCTAGTTGTGCTCACCCTTTTGCTTCACAATTCCTTTCAAGTAATAAGAGTATAGTTGGGTCGAGCGGAGGTAACATGGGAATAGAACGATGGTCTATAGATATTGAGGTTTCCCCTAAAACAGTATGAAATAATTTTATTAAGATCTTTAGATAAGTGTGTTGTATTTTATACATCATTTAATAGTTATATTTGGTGAATCCAATAGGGTGAGGCGAACCCAACTTTGGAATGGTGTTTTGCCACTATCATACAAGATGTCTAATGACATACGACTTCGTATTATCATACAGGGTTGTGCACATCCACTTGCTGAGTATATCTACGAGCACTACCTATATAATCTTTGAGTTTGGTTGAAGTATAATTCTTAATTGGAGACAATGAAGTTAATTATATGTCAAGAGAAGACTCACCATTGGAAAGAACATGATAATAATCTGCTCGTTTTTCTTTGGGGACTATTGGGTCAACCAAGGATAATTCTCGAGTCATATGATATCCTATCATAACTTAGATGCATGGCCTCCCATGTATGAAGGTTTCCTTGAGCATTTTCTAAATATTTTAATTTCTAAAACAATTATTGATTGTACTTTTATGTAAAGTACCATTATAAGGTGTTGTGGTCGAGGCACCATGAGAGTTATATATATTTTTATTAAAACTCACCTTATGTGTTGTTGTACTTTGCACGACAGTTCAAAAGTTGTATAAATAAAGTTTATATTTGATTTCTGTACTGTGATATCTGGCGACTCAGAATGGGTCGTGTGGACCTATTTTGGGGGCGTCACATTAATTGTAAGACCCCAACTTTTATGAATAAAGATGAATTTTCTATAAATATCATTTTTAAATATTAAGGTGTGAATTTGTTATAATGTTATAGTTGTGGGTAATATTTATAAATTTTGCAAAGTAAGCAAGTTGATATAAAATATTAGCTTTGGTGGGAATATTCTTTTTATGCAGGAATATTAAATGCGACGACACAATCATTGGTGGACCCCACAAATGTAATTATTATCGGAGTTAGAAAATGACAAAATTATCTTTTTATAAAAATAACGGCGAAAGTTTTACCGTTAACTATTGAAATACCCGGTGGTAAAAGTACAGTAATATAATACGCGTAGTTGCATAGTAGCACACAGTATTGTACAATATCTTAGATTATTGATGCTTACGTAAGAAGTCACTTCTCAATAATTGTTACAGTAATTACTGTTCAATACTTTATTTTATTGATTCAATAATTGCTACGTTGATATTTTATATTATTGATTCAATAATTGTCATTGCACATTATTTCAAATTATCAAATCAATAATTCATATTATTTGAATAATATTATTATTTATATTATTGACAATGTCTAGAAAGTTCTGTCGTGGAAAGGGGTTTGGTCACCTAATTGCGCGCTAATAGGGAGAAATCCTTAACGGAAAGCCCCCTCTTTCCTGGGAACGAGCTGGTTGTCAATATTGTAATTTTGTAATATTATTTTTAAATAATTAATTGTTGATTTATATGATAAGAAAATATTTATTCGAAGTAGATTTAAACTGAGGAATTTTTAGAATGTGGCGTTTGTTGAAAGTTGGTATTTTATCTTTTCTGATAAAATAATTCATTTAAATATATTATTATAATATTACATTATAGTAGTATGATGTGATTATATAATAGTACGTTTTTTATAATTTGAATGGTAGCATTATTATAGTAAATTCATGGTATAAAAGTAAAAGGAGGTGGAAGAAAACAAATTGAATTTGAATTCCTATGATGCAAGTGATGATGTCATCGGACGATGAGGTAAGCGATGATGTCATCGGACGATGAGGTAAGCAATGATGTAATATGATCGATGATGTCAGCGATGATGCCATAAATTATGGTGAAAAGATTATTTTACCCTTACTCTGCCAAGCCTATAAATAGAATCTCATTTCTTCATTATTTTTCACCAATTCATTCAAGCTATAGAGAGAGAAAGTATAGAGATATAGAAGAAGAGTATTTTATTACTACACTATTGTAGTATCCAATCTCCTACTAAGGTAAGGGGTATTATTTCTTTCGTATTCATGAAGAGAGTTATTTTCTTTCAATACTCGTAAGGGTTGTTATTCCATTCTTTATTATTCTGTTGGAATAACCTGTCTGTACGGTCTATCGCATGCCTGGTGAATTTTGTTGTTATTCCATTCTTTATTATTTTGTTGGAATAATCATGCATGCGATTACATCGCATGCCCAGTGAATTCTCATTGTTATTCCATTCTTTATTATTATGTTGGAATATCCTCATGCATGCATGCGGATTACGCATGACCTAGTTCCATTCTTTATTATTATATTGGAATATCCTGTCTGTGGGGATTACGCATGACCTGGTTCCATCCTTTATTATTCTGTTTGAATATCCTGTCTGTGCAGGTTACGCATGACCTGGTTCCATTCTTTATTATTCTGTTAGAATAACCTGTCTGTGCGAATTACACACGCCTGATGAATTTTGCCGTTATTCTATTCTTTATTATTCTGTTAAAATAACCTGGTTATGTGGATTACCGCATGCATGGTGAATGATCCTTCATATTCATTCCTTATTAAATCGTGGAAATGATCTGTCTGCGTAGATTACCGCATGGCGGGCAAAAATCAATTTGCAGTTTCATATATTTTATTATACTCAGTTGGTTAAAGTTTTGGCTTCTATACTCCATGAAATTAGTGGAATATCCTTGATATTTGCGCTTCATCTAGTATCTTTTCATGGAAATATTCTTCTGAGCATTCTTGAATTTTACTCCACAAAACAATATCATGTTGACAATTTGGATGTTATTAATTTCTGGATAAATTAAATTATAAATCTTTAAACAATTGTCCTTGAACTTGTTTTATTGAATTCTTATATCATTGTCATAATCCTCATGTTTATATTATGTTGAAAGTCATCTGTGGCACATAGGTGCATATATGGACTTGGTATGATTATGACCAGGGATTATTCGGTATAATCATGACCGTAATGTTACAAATATTGTGGTAAAAGTCCTCATTGGCGCGTAGTGTATTGATGGACAGTTGTTGGTATGATCATGACCATTGATGAAAACATGAATATCCTTGGCCCGTAGTGCATGGATAATTTGTGGTCGTAATACTAATGAATATCCTTGGCCGTAGTGCAAGGATTATGTGGATTATTTATTAAGATGAGTCTCAGCGATAAAAGTGATGAAAAACCTTTTAAATCATAGAAGATAGAGCTTTTAAATCATAAAAGCTCATTTCTTCATTATTTTTCACCAATTCATTCAAGCTATAGAGAGAGAAAGTATAGAGATATAGAAGAAGAGTATTTTATTACTACACTATTGTAGTATCCAATCTCCTACTAAGGTAAGGGGTATTATTTCTTTCGTATTCATGAAGAGAGTTATTTTCTTTCAATACTCGTAAGGGTTGTTATTCCATTCTTTATTATTCTGTTGGAATAACCTGTCAGTGTACGGTCTATCGCATGCCTGGTGAATTTTGTTGTTATTCCATTCTTTATTATTTTGTTGGAATAATCATGCATGCGTGCGGTCTATCGCATGCACAGTGAATTCTCATTGTTATTCCATTCTTTATTATTATGTTGGAATATCCTCATGCATATGCGGATTACGCATGACCTAGTTCCATTCTTTATTATTATATTGGAATATCCTGTCTGTGGGGATTACGCATGACCTGGTTCCATCCTTTATTATTCTGTTTGAATATCCCATACAAGCAGTTACGCATGACACGGGTTCCATTCTTTATTATTCTCGTTAGAATAACTTTATCAGGCGCGAATTACGCACGCTTTGATGAATTCTGCCGTTATTCTATTCTTTATTATTCTGTTAAAATAACCTGGTTATGTGGATTACCGCATGCATGGTGAATGATCCTTCATATTCATTCCTTATTAAATCGTGGAAATGATCTGTCTGCGTAGATTACCGCATGGCGGGCAAAAATCCATTTGCAGTTTCATATATTTTATTATACTCAGTTGGTTAAAGTTTTGGCTTCTATACTCCATGAAATTAGTGGAATATCCTTGATATTTGCGCTTCATCTAGTATCTTTTCATGGAAATATTCTTCTGAGCATTCTTGAAGTTTACTCCACAAAACAATATCATGTTGACAATTTGGACGTTATTAATTTCTGGATAAATTAAATTATAAATCTTTAAACAATTGTCCTTGAACTTGTTTTATTGAATTCTTATATCATTGTCATAATCCTCATGTTTATATTATGTTGAAAGTCATCTGTGGCCTGTAGTGCATATATGGACTTGGTATGATTATGACCAGGGATTATTCGGTATAATCATGACCGCAATGTTACAAATATTATGGTAAAAGTCCTCATTGGAGCGTAGTGTATTGATGGACAGTTGTTGGTATGATCATGACCATTGATGAAAACATGAATATTCTTGGCCCGTAGTGCATGAATAATTTGTGGTCATAATACTAATGAATATCCTTGGCCGTAGTGCAAGGATGATGTGGATTATTTATTAAGATGAGTCTCAGCGATAAAAGTGATGAAAAACCTTTTAAATCATAGAATATAGAGCTTTTAAATCATAAAAGCTCATTTCTTCATTATTTTTCACCAATTCATTCAAGCTATAGAGAGAGAAAGTATAGAGATATAGAAGAAGAGTATTTTATTACTACACTATTGTAGTATCCAATCTCCTACTAAGGTAAGGGGTATTATTTCTTTCGTATTCATGAAGAGAGTTATTTTCTTTCAATACTCGTAAGGGTTGTTATTCCATTCTTTATTATTCTGTTGGAATAACCTGTCTGTACGGTCTATCGCATGCCTGGTGAATTTTGTTGTTACTCCATTCTTTATTATTTTGTTGGAATAATCATGCATGCGTATTACCTATCGCATGCCCGTGAATTCATTGTTATTCCATTCTTTATTATTATGTTGGAATATCCTGTCTGTGCGGATTACGCATGACTTAGTTCCATTCTTTATTATTATATTGGAATATCCTGTCTGTGGGGATTACGCATGACCTGGTTCCATCCTTTATTATTCTGTTTGAATATCCTGTCTGTGCAGGTTACGCATGACCTCGTTCCATTCTTTATTATTCTGTTAGAATAACCTGTCTGTGCGAATTACGCACGCCTGATGAATTCTACCGTTATTCTATTCTTTATTATTCTGTTAAAATAACCTGGTTATGTCGATTACCGCATGCATGGTGAATGATCCTTCATATTCATTCCTTATTAAATCGTGGAAATGATCTGTCTGCGTAGATTACCGCATGGCGGGCAAAAATCCATTTGCAGTT
The DNA here is from genome assembly GCA_020205605.1 of Panax ginseng. Classification (NCBI taxonomy): domain Eukaryota; kingdom Viridiplantae; phylum Streptophyta; class Magnoliopsida; order Apiales; family Araliaceae; genus Panax; species Panax ginseng. The sequence goes on from CM035136.1 coordinate 72,426,377, forward strand.
TCATATATTTTATTATACTCAGTTGGTTAAAGTTTTGGCTTCTATACTCCATGAAATTAGTGGAATATCCTAGATATTTGCGCTTCATCTAGTATCTTTTCATGGAAATATTCTTCTGAGCATTCTTGAATTTTACTCCACAAAACAATATCATGTTGACAATTTGGACGTTATTAATTTCTGGATAAATTAAATTATAAATCTTTAAACAATTGTCCTTGAACTTGTTTTATTGAATTCTTATATCATTGTCATAATCCTCATGTTTATATTATGTTGAAAGTCATCTGTGGCCTGTAGTGCATATATGGACTTGGTATGATTATGACCAGGATTATTCGGTATAATCATGTTTAATAATGTTACAAATATTGTGGTAAAAGTCCTCATTGGTAGCAGAGTGTATTGATGGACGATTGTTGGTATGATCATGACCATTGATGAAAACATGAATATCCTCGGCCCGTAGTGTGCATGGATAATTTGTGGTCGTAATATTAATGAATATCCTTGGTAGTAGTGCAAGGGATTATGTGGATTATTTATTAAGATGAGTCTCAAATATAAAAGTGATGAAAAACCTTTTAAATCATAGAAGATGAGAGCTTTTAAATCATAAAAGCTCATTTCTTCATTATTTTTCACCAATTCATTCAAGCTATAGAGAGAGAAAGTATAGAGATATAGAAGAAGAGTATTTTATTACTACACTATTGTAGTATCCAATCTCCTACTAAGGTAAGGGGTATTATTTCTTTCGTATTCATGAAGAGAGTTATTTTCTTTCAATACTCGTAAGGGTTGTTATTCCATTCTTTATTATTCTGTTGGAATAACCTGTCTGTACGGTCTATCGCATGCCTGGTGAATTTTGTTGTTATTCCATTCTTTATTATTTTGTTGGAATAATCTGTCTGTGCGGTCTATCGCATGCCTGGTGAATTCTGTTGTTATTCCATTCTTTATTATTATGTTGGAATATCCTGTCTGTGCGGATTACGCATGACCTAGTTCCATTCTTTATTATTATATTGGAATATCCTGTCTGTGGGGATTACGCATGACCTGGTTCCATCCTTTATTATTCTGTTTGAATATCCTGTCTGTGCAGGTTATGCATGACCTGGTTCCATTCTTTATTATTCTGTTAGAATAACCTGTTTGTGCGAATTACGCACGCCTGATGAATTCTGCCGTTATTCTATTCTTTATTATTCTGTTAAAATAACCTGGTTATGTGGATTACCGCATGCATGGTGAATGATCCTTCATATTCATTCCTTATTAAATCGTGGAAATGATCTGTGCACAGTAGATTACTGCATGGCAAAAAAATCCATTCATGCGAGCTTCATATATTTTATTATACTCACCGGTTAAAGTTTTGGCTTCTATACTCCATGAAATTAGTGGAATATCCTTGATATTTGCGCTTCATCTAGTATCTTTTCATGGAAATATTCTTCTGAGCATTCTTGAAGTTTACTCCACAAAACAATATCATGTTGACAATTTGGACGTTATTAATTTCTGGATAAATTAAATTATAAATCTTTAAACAATTGTCCTTGAACTTGTTTTATTGAATTCTTATATCATTGTCATAATCCTCATGTTTATATTATGTTGAAAGTCATCTCATGGCTTCGTAGTGTAGTGCATATATGGACTTGGTATGATTATGACCAGGGATTATTCGGTATAATCATGACCGCAATGTTACAAATATTGTGGTAAAAGTCCTCATTGGCGCGTAGTGTATTGATGGACAGTTGTTGGTATGATCATGACCATTGATGAAAACATGAATATTCTTGGCCCGTAGTGCATGAATAATTTGTGGTCATAATACTAATGAATATCCTTGGCCGTAGTGCAAGGATGATGTGGATTATTTATTAAGATGAGTCTCAGCGATAAAAGTGATGAAAAACCTTTTAAATCATAGAATATAGAGCTTTTAAATCATAAAAGCTCATTTCTTCATTATTTTTCACCAATTCATTCAAGCTATAGAGAGAGAAAGTATAGAGATATAGAAGAAGAGTATTTTATTACTACACTATTGTAGTATCCAATCTCCTACTAAGGTAAGGGGTATTATTTCTTTCGTATTCATGAAGAGAGTTATTTTCTTTCAATACTCGTAAGGGTTGTTATTCCATTCTTTATTATTCTGTTGGAATAACCTGTCTGTACGGTCTATCGCATGCCTGGTGAATTTTGTTGTTACTCCATTCTTTATTATTTTGTTGAATAATAATCATGCATGCGCCTATCGCATGCCTGGTGAATTCAGTTGTTATTCCATTCTTTATTATTATGTTGGAATATCCTGTCTGTGCGGATTACGCATGACCTAGTTCCATTCTTTATTATTATATTGGAATATCCTGTCTGTGGGGATTACGCATGACCTGGTTCCATCCTTTATTATTCTGTTTGAATATCACATGCTGCATGCGGAGTTACGCATGACCTCGCTCCATTCTTTATTATTCTCATTAGAATAACTTTTGTCTGCATATATAATTACGCACGCCTGATGAATTCTACCGTTATTCTATTCTTTATTATTCTGTTAAAATAACCTGGTTATGTGGATTACCGCATGCATGGTGAATGATCCTTCATATTCATTCCTTATTAAATCGTGGAAATGATCTGTCTGCGTAGATTACCGCATGGCGGGCAAAAATCCATTTGCAGTTTCATATATTTTATTATACTCAGTTGGTTAAAGTTTTGGCTTCTATACTCCATGAAATTAGTGGAATATCCTAGATATTTGCGCTTCATCTAGTATCTTTTCATGGAAATATTCTTCTGAGCATTCTTGAATTTTACTCCACAAAACAATATCATGTTGACAATTTGGACGTTATTAATTTCTGGATAAATTAAATTATAAATCTTTAAACAATTGTCCTTGAACTTGTTTTATTGAATTCTTATATCATTGTCATAATCCTCATGTTTATATTATGTTGAAAGTCATCTGTGGCCTGTAGTGCATATATGGACTTGGTATGATTATGACCAGGGATTATTCGGTATAATCATGACCGTAATGTTACAAATATTGTGGTAAAAGTCCTCATTGGCGCGTAGTGTATTGATGGACAGTTGTTGGTATGATCATGACCATTGATGAAAACATGAATATCCTTGGCCCGTAGTGCATGGATAATTTGTGGTCGTAATACTAATGAATATCCTTGGCCGTAGTGCAAGGATTATGTGGATTATTTATTAAGATGAGTCTCAGCGATAAAAGTGATGAAAAACCTTTTAAATCATAGAAGATAGAGCTTTTAAATCATAAAAGCTCATTTCTTCATTATTTTTCACCAATTCATTCAAGCTATAGAGAGAGAAAGTATAGAGATATAGAAGAAGAGTATTTTATTACTACACTATTGTAGTATCCAATCTCCTACTAAGGTAAGGGGTATTATTTCTTTCGTATTCATGAAGAGAGTTATTTTCTTTCAATACTCGTAAGGGTTGTTATTCCATTCTTTATTATTCTGTTGGAATAACCTGTCTGTACGGTCTATCGCATGCCTGGTGAATTTTGTTGTTATTCCATTCTTTATTATTTTGTTGGAATAATCTGTCTGTGCGGTCTATCGCATGCCTGGTGAATTCTGTTGTTATTCCATTCTTTATTATTATGTTGGAATATCCCATGTCTGCATGATTACGCATGACCTAGTTCCATTCTTTATTATTATATTGGAATATCCTGTCTGTGGGGATTACGCATGACCTGGTTCCATCCTTTATTATTCTGTTTGAATATCCTGTCTGTGCAGGTTACGCATGACCTGGTTCCATTCTTTATTATTCTGTTAGAATAACTTTGCATGCGACAATTACGCATCGCCGATGAATTCTCAGTTATTCTATTCTTTATTATTCTCATAAAATAACTCAAGGTTATGTGGATTACCGCATGCATGGTGAATGATCCTTCATATTCATTCCTTATTAAATCGTGGAAATGATCCGCTCATGAGATTACGCATGGCGCAAAAATCCATTTGCGCTTTCATATATTTTATTATACTCAGTTGGTTAAAGTTTTGGCTTCTATACTCCATGAAATTAGTGGAATATCCTTGATATTTGCGCTTCATCTAGTATCTTTTCATGGAAATATTCTTCTGAGCATTCTTGAAGTTTACTCCACAAAACAATATCATGTTGACAATTTGGACGTTATTAATTTCTGGATAAATTAAATTATAAATCTTTAAACAATTGTCCTTGAACTTGTTTTATTGAATTCTTATATCATTGTCATAATCCTCATGTTTATATTATGTTGAAAGTCATCTGTGGCCTGTAGTGCATATATGGACTTGGTATGATTATGACCAGGGATTATTCGGTATAATCATGACCGCAATGTTACAAATATTGTGGTAAAAGTCCTCATTATGCCAGTGTATTGATGGATGATTGTTGGTATGATCATGACCATTGATGAAAACATGAATATTCTTGGCCCGTAGTGCATGAATAATTTGTGGTCATAATACTAATGAATATCCTTGGTCAGAAAAAGGATGATGTGGATTATTTATTAAGATGAGTCTCAAATGATAAAAGTGATGAAAAACCCTTTTAAATCATAGAATATAGAGCTTTTAAATCATAAAAGCTCATTTCTTCATTATTTTCACCAATTCATTCAAGCTATAGAGAGAAAGTATAGAGATATAGAAGAAGAGTATTTTTATTACTACACTATTGTAGTATCCAATCTCCTACTAAGGTAAGGGTATTATTTCTTTCGTATTCATGAAGAGAGTTATTTTCTTTCAATACTCGTAAGGGTTGTTATTCCATTCTTTATTATTCGCTGGAATAACTCATGCATCAGATTTGGCCTATCGCATGCCTGGTGAATTTTGTTGTTACTCCATTCTTTATTATTTTGTTGGAATAATCTGTCAGTGCGGTCTATCGCATGCCTGGTGAATTCTGTTGTTATTCCATTCTTTATTATTATGTTGGAATATCCTGTCTGTGCGGATTACGCATGACTTAGTTCCATTCTTTATTATTATATTGGAATATCCAGTCAGTGGGGATTACGCATGACCTGGTTCCATCCTTTATTATTCTGTTTGAATATCCTGTGCACAAGCGAGTTACGCATGACCTCGCTCCATTCTTTATTATTATTCTCATTAGAATAACTCGTCATCGCAATTACGCATCACTTTGATGAATTCTACCGTTATTCTATTCTTTATTATTACTGTTAAAATAACTTTTGTTATGTCGATTACCGCATGCATGGTGAATGATCCTTCATATTCATTCCTTATTAAATCGTGGAAATGATCTGCTCATGCGTAGATTACGTATGGCGAGCAAAAATCCATTTGCGCTTTCATATATTTTATTATACTCAAATGGTTAAAGTTTTGGCTTCTATACTCCATGAAATTAGTGGAATATCCTAGATATTTGCGCTTCATCTAGTATCTTTTCATGGAAATATTCTTCTGAGCATTCTTGAATTTTACTCCACAAAACAATATCATGTTGACAATTTGGACGTTATTAATTTCTGGATAAATTAAATTATAAATCTTTAAACAATTGTCCTTGAACTTGTTTTATTGAATTCTTATATCATTGTCATAATCCTCATGTTTATATTATGTTGAAAGTCATCTCGTGGCACAGAAAGTGTGCATATATGGACTTGGTATGATTATGACCGTGGATTATTCGGTATAATCATGACCGTAATGTTACAAATATTGTGGTAAAAGTCCTCATCATGCCAGAGTGTATTGATGGACGCTTGTTGGTATGATCATGACCATTGATGAAAACATGAATATCCTTGGCCCGTGAGTGCATGGATAATTTGTGGTCGTAATATTAATGAATATCCTCGGCAGTAGTGCAAGGATTATGTGGATTATTTATTAAGATGAGTCTCAAATATAAAAGTGATGAAAACCTTTTAAATCATAGAAGATAGAGCTTTTAAATCATAAAAGCTCATTTCTTCATTATTTTCACCAATTCATTCAAGCTATAGAGAGAAAAGTATAGAGATATAGAAGAAGAGTATTTTATTACTACACTATTGTAGTATCCAATCTCCTACTAAGGTAAGGGGTATTATTTCTTTCGTATTCATGAAGAGAGTTATTTTCTTTCAATACTGTAAGGGTTGTTATTCCATTCTTTATTATTCTCGCTGGAATAACTCATCTGCATTTGGCTATCGCATGCCTCGTGAATTTTGTTGTTATTCCATTCTATATTATTTTGTTGAATAATCATCTGCATGGATCTATCGCATGCCTCGTGAATTCTGTTGTTATTCCATTCTTTATTATTATGTTGAATATCCCCGTGCATGCATGCGATTACGCATGACCTAGTTCCATTCTTTATTATTATATTGGAATATCACATCTGGGGGATTACGCATGACCGGTTCCATCCTTTATTATTCTGCTTTGAATATCCCGCAATGCGGCAGTTACGCATGACCGGTTCCATTCTTTATTATTCTCGTTAGAATAACCTCGTCTGTGCGTCGAATTACGCACGCTCGATGAATTCTCCGTTATTCTATTCTTTATTATTCTCGTTAAAATAACTTTGGTTATGTGGATTACCGCATGCATGGTGAATGATCCTTCATATTCATTCCTTATTAAATCGTGGAAATGATCTGTTCACAGAGATTACGCATATGCGGCAAAAATCCATTTGCGAGCTTCATATATTTTATTATACTCACCGGTTAAAGTTTTGGCTTCTATACTCCATGAAATTAGTGGAATATCCTTGATATTTGCGCGCTTCATCTAGTATCTTTTCATGGAAATATTCTTCCTCGAGCATTCTTGAAGTTTACTCCACAAAACAATATCATGTTGACAATTTGGACGTTATTAATTTCTCGATAAATTAAATTATAAATCTTTAAACAATTGTCCTTGAACTTGTTTTATTGAATTCTTATATCATTGTCATAATCCTCATGTTTATATTATGTTGAAAGTCATCTCATGGCACAGAAGTGCATATATGGACTTGGTATGATTATGACCGTGGATTATTCGATAATCATGACCGCAATGTTACAAATATTGTGGTAAAAGTCCTCATCAAGCGCGTAGAGTATTGATGGATGGACGTTGTTGGTATGATCATGACCATTGATGAAAACATGAATATTCTTGGCCCGTAGTGCATGAATAATTTGTGGTCATAATATTAATGAATATCCTTGGTAGTAGTGCAAGGATGATGTGGATTATTTATTAAGATGAGTCTCAAATGATAAAAGTGATGAAAACCTTTTAAATCATAGAATATAGAGCTTTTAAATCATAAAAGCTCATTTCTTCATTATTTTCACCAATTCATTCAAGCTATAGAGAGAGAAAGTATAGAGATATAGAAGAAGAGTATTTTATTACTACACTATTGTAGTATCCAATCTCTACTAAGGTAAGGGGTATTATTTCTTTCGTATTCATGAAGAGAGTTATTTTTTTCAATACTGTAAGGGGTTGTTATTCCATTCTTTATTATTCGCTGGAATAACCTCGTTCGCATTTGGCCTATCGCATGCCCGTGAATTTTGTTGTTACTCCATTCTTTATTATTTTGTTGGAATAATCATTCGCGGGCTATCGCATGCCCAGTGAATTCTCGTTGTTATTCCATTCTTTATTATTATGTTGAATATCACGTCATGCGGATTACGCATGACCTAGTTCCATTCTTTATTATTATATTGGAATATCCTGTCTGTGGGGATTACGCATGACCTGGTTCCATCCTTTATTATTCTGTTTGAATATCCTGTCTGTGCAGGTTACGCATGACCTCGTTCCATTCTTTATTATTCTGTTAGAATAACCTGTCTGTGCGAATTACGCACGCCTGATGAATTCTACCGTTATTCTATTCTTTATTATTCATTAAAATAACTCCGGTTATGTCGACATTACCGCATGCATGGTGAATGATCCTTCATATTCATTCCTTATTAAATCGTGGAAATGATCTGCTGCACAGAGATTACCGCATGGCGTACAAAAAATCCATTTGCGCTTCATATATTTTATTATACTCGGTTGGTTAAAGTTTTGCTTCTATACTCCATGAAATTAGTGGAATATCCTAGATATTTGCGCTTCATCTAGTATCTTTTCATGGAAATATTCTTCCTGAGCATTCTTGAATTTTACTCCACAAAACAATATCATGTTGACAATTTGGACGTTATTAATTTCGGATAAATTAAATTATAAATCTTTAAACAATTGTCCTTGAACTTGTTTTATTGAATTCTTATATCATTGTCATAATCCTCATGTTTATATTATGTTGAAAGTCATCTCGTGGCTTCAGAAGTGCATATATGGACTTGGTATGATTATGACCGTGATTATCTCTATAATCATGACCGTAATGTTACAAATATTGTGGTAAAAAGTCCTCATCATGCGTAGTGTATCGATGGGCAAATTGTTGGTATGATCATGACCATCGATGAAAACATGAATATCCTTGGCCGTAGTGCATGGATAATTTGTGGTCGTAATACTAATGAATATCCTCCTCAGTAGTGAAAAGGATTATGTGGATTATTTATTAAGATGAGTCTCAAATATAAAAGTGATGAAAAACCTTATAAATCATAGAAGATAGAGCTTTTAAATCATAAAAGCTCATTTCTTCATTATTTTCACCAATTCATTCAAGCTATAGAGAGAGAGAAAGTATAGAGATATAGAAGAAGAGTATTTTATTACTACACTATTGTAGTATCCAATCTCCTACTAAGGTAAGGGGTATTATTTCTTTCGTATTCATGAAGAGAGTTATTTTCTTTCAATACTCGTAAGGGTTGTTATTCCATTCTTTATTATTCTCTGCTGGAATAACTCGTCTGCATTTGGCCTATCGCATGCCTGGTGAATTTTGTTGTTATTCCATTCTTTATTATTTTGTTGGAATAATCATGTCTGCGGCTCTATCGCATGCCCGTGAATTCTCGTTGTTATTTCATTCTTTATTATTATGTTGAATATCCCATCTGCAAGCGATTACGCATGACCTAGTTCCATTCTTTATTATTATATTGGAATATCCTGTCTGTGGGGATTACGCATGACCTGGTTCCATCCTTTATTATTCTGTTTGAATATCCTGTCTGTGCAGGTTACGCATGACCTCGTTCCATTCTTTATTATTCTCATTAGAATAACTCGTCTGCATGCTAATTTACGCATCGCTGATGAATTCTACCGTTATTCTATTCTTTATTATTCTGTTAAAATAACCTGGTTATGTGGATTACCGCATGCATGGTGAATGATCCTTCATATTCATTCCTTATTAAATCGTGGAAATGATCTCGTCACAGAGATTACCGCACGGGCGCAAAAAATCCATTTGCGCTTTCATATATTTTATTATACTCAAATTGGTTAAAGTTTTGGCTTCTATACTCCATGAAATTAGTGGAATATCCTTGATATTTGCGCTTCATCTAGTATCTTTTCATGGAAATATTCTTCTGAGCATTCTTGAATTTTACTCCACAAAACAATATCATGTTGACAATTTGGACGTTATTAATTTCTGGATAAATTAAATTATAAATCTTTAAACAATTGTCCTTGAACTTGTTTTATTGAATTCTTATATCATTGTCATAATCCTCATGTTTATATTATGTTGAAAGTCATCTCGTGGCTCAGAAAGTGCATATATGGACTTGGTATGATTATGACCAGGGATTATTCGGTATAATCATGACCGTAATGTTACAAATATTGTGGTAAAAGTCCTCATTGGCGCGTAGTGTATTGATGGACAGTTGTTGGTATGATCATGACCATTGATGAAAACATGAATATCCTTGGCCCGTAGTGCATGGATAATTTGTGGTCGTAATACTAATGAATATCCTTGGCCGTAGTGCAAGGATTATGTGGATTATTTATTAAGATGAGTCTCAGCGATAAAAGTGATGAAAAACCTTTTAAATCATAGAAGATAGAGCTTTTAAATCATAAAAGCTAATTTCTTCATTATTTTCACCAATTCATTCAAGCTATGAGAGAGAAAGTATAGAGATATAGAAGAAGAGTATTTTATTACTACACTATTGTAGTATCCAATCTCCTACTAAGGTAAGGGTTATTATTTCTTTCGTATTCATGAAGAGAGTTATTTTCTTTCAATACTGTAAGGGTTGTTATTCCATTCTTTATTATTCTCGTTGGAATAACTCCGTCTGCATTTGGCCTATCGCATGCCCGTGAATTTTGTTGTTATTCCATTCTTTATTATTTTGTTGGAATAATCATTCATGCAAGCGGGTCTATCGCATGCCCGTGAATTCTCATTGTTATTCCATTCTTTATTATTATGTTGAATATCCTCGTCTGCATGCGGATTACGCATGACCTAGTTCCATTCTTTATTATTATATTGGAATATCCTCGTCAGGGGGATTACGCATGACCCGTTCCATCCTTTATTATTCTTTTTGAATATCCCGTCTGTGCGTGTTATGCATGACTGGTTCCATTCTTTATTATTCATTAGAATAACTTTGTTTGTATGCGAATTACGCATCACTGATGAATTCTCGCCATTCTATTCTTTATTATTCTGTTAAAATAACTTTGGTTATGTGGATTACCGCATGCATGGTGAATGATCCTTCATATTCATTCCTTATTAAATCGTGGAAATGATCTCGTTCACAGAGATTACTGCATGGCGTGCAAAAAATCCATTTGCGCTTTCATATATTTTATTATACTCAAATTGGTTAAAGTTTTGGCTTCTATACTCCATGAAATTAGTGGAATATCCTTGATATTTGCGCTTCATCTAGTATCTTTTCATGGAAATATTCTTCCGAGCATTCTTGAATTTTACTCCACAAAACAATATCATGTCGATAATTTGGACGTTATTAATTTCTCGGATAAATTAAATTATAAATCTTTAAACAATTGTCCTTGAACTTGTTTTATTGAATTCTTATATCATTGTCATAATCCTCATGTTTATATTATGTTGAAAGTCATCTGTGGCCTGTAGTGCATATATGGACTTGGTATGATTATGACCAGGGATTATTCGGTATAATCATGACCGTAATGTTACAAATATTGTGGTAAAAGTCCTCATTGGCGCGTAGTGTATTGATGGACAGTTGTTGGTATGATCATGACCATTGATGAAAACATGAATATCCTTGGCCCGTAGTGCATGGATAATTTGTGGTCGTAATACTAATGAATATCCTTGGCCGTAGTGCAAGGATGATGTGGATTATTTATTAAGATGAGTCTCAGCGATAAAAGTGATGAAAAACCTTTTAAATCATAGAAGATAGTAGATTTTATTCTCTACTTGACTCTTCTAATGGATTGCTTGTTCACCGCAGCTAAACTTGATGTTTGTTATATTTTATCAGTTTAACACTGTTGAAGGCTAACGATAAATTATTCTGCATTATCTTAGTCATAATATTTCTTATTGGGCTAGTTGAGCTCACCTTTTTACTTTCATTGTTCTCTTCAAGAAATGAGAATGTAGCCGGGACTAGTCAGGGAACGGAGTGACGGTCCAGATGATAGCATTAGTAGTCCTCACTATTCTATGAATAGTGTGATAATAAATGTATTGAGGACTCCATTTGAGTTGAATATTGTCTAGAAGACAATATTTGTATTAAAACACTCAGTTATGTCTTGTCGTATTCTACACGACAGTTGTATTATTAAGTTGTATTTGAATTTTGTACCATGTATTTGGCGACTTAAGATGGGTAATGTATACCTATTTTGGGGGCGTCACAGTTGGTATCAAAGCTTAGGGATATGATCCCTGGCTGAGATGTGAGACAAGAACTAGGAGGGGAAAGACGGAGAATTCCTTTACTAGTATGATCTACCTAAGTTTATTTGGTATTTAATGAAAGTAGTATGCATACAAGCCAATCATGTATGATGATAAAGCATATACTTTGTAATCAATCTTATTTATTTATTAATAAAAGAATTATTTATTAAAGGCATTTATTATCTACATGGTGCTGTTTTAATAATATTGATAAACCCATAGTTTTAAGCAATGATTTTAGAATCATGATGAGATCATGCTAATGAGATCTAAATTCTTAGATAGCTTAAAACTAAAATGTTCACAATCAATGGATTACTAAAAATGGGATTAGTGAATCCGGATAGATTGGTACGTATGTTGCTTGCTCATTGAATGAGGATGATTGATCTCATGATCATTTGTGTGGAGACACTAAAGCAAGTATGTAGGTGCTTATTAGAGAATAATTCACTGAACGTTTTACTTGCCTGTCAATAGGAATACCTAATGGTGTTTTACTTGCCTGTCAATAGGAATTCTTGTAGTGATAGTAGTACAAATGATCCTTAGAATTGAGATCATCATAGTATCTTATATATAATGAATTACACTTTGACATATTCCTTAAGACTCTTAGAGTATATCAAAGGGTATGCTTGGGTGTAATAAGTTATATATGAAGGTAGTGAATGATCAATAAAGAATCTACCACTTCTAGTAAAAGAAGAAAAATGTCCTATGTGATTCGATAAATGACAACCCAGGAATCCTTGGCCAAGGTGGAATGAAATTAGAAAGTAGTTTCTAATTTACATTCATTAGAGTCAGTGCATTTAGAATCGAAATACATATAATTAAATAAAATAAGACTTGATAGTAATTTCATGCATGTCTTATATTTAATTGGGACATTGTATGGTGGAAGGATTGAATTGTACTTAAGAACTATTAACTCAAAGGTTCTTTTATGATTAATGTTGAAATCTATATTATCCGGAAAGTCGCCGATCGCTAGGGAGGCTTATCCCTATCAGAGAATAAATATTATTTATTTAAATAAATTAATCGCTTAATTTATTTATTTAAATAAGATTATAATTGTTCTAATTGATTTATTCACAACCTAGGTTAATAATATGGAGAACCTAAAGGGTCACACCATGAAAGGAAGAATAATTATTTAAGAAGTTAATGGCATAATCGTAATAATATGTTAAGTATATTTAATTTAATCTATGGTGAAAGAATAAATTAAATAGCTTAATATTTATTATTTAATATTTTAGAAATATTAAATAAAAATTAATAAGAGGAGTGTTATTAATATTATTACAATTATTATTATTTTAATTTCTAAAAGTGTTTAGGAATTAATTTAATATAAGTACTCTCATTTATTCTTAATAGGATTAGAAGGAAAATTAGTTAAAGGAGTTTAATTAATTATTCCTAATAAGATTAGGGAGCCCATTTAATTAAAAGAGTTTAATTAAATAAATAATACCTTATTTTAATTAAAATAGGATTACCTGATATCTTTATCAGAAGAGTCTTATATCAAATATCGCGCGATACGTAATTCCAATTGTTGGAGAGTACGCCCCCTTTTTCTATAGAGATAAGAAAAACTAGGGTTTTAGCCAATATACCATACTTCTTGAAAATTGTTCTTTTTTGGTGGATCACCTCTAGAGGCCATACACTTTGGTGGCTTACATTGCTCAAACGAAGAAATCTACCCGGAGATTCAAGGAGATCGCGGAGAAGTAGGAGTTGAACTCGTACATGTGAAAGCTCGTATCTACAAGGGTATGATTACATAACTTCTTGATCTTCGTTTTAATTAATAATATGCATAAAGGATGATCCGGGTAATTGGTTTGTGAAAAATTTTAAAATCTGATTTTATTATGCTTCCGCTATTTTTACAATTTGATTGCTACTTTGATTTTCACAAAACCTAACAGTGGTATCAAAGCCAAACATTATGCGAATTATTAATTATTTTGATTCCATATATGTATAGGTATGTATTTTGAATAATTTATCAAGGCATAATTTGTTGTATAAAATTATTATTTTATGAAAAATAATAATAATAATAATTTTTTGCTGAAAACTATTTTCGAAAAAACTATTTTTTTATTGAATCCGTGGGTAATTTTTTTTTTCCACAAACTTATCCTCGGATATTGATTCTTTCTAAGATATATATATATATATATATATATATATATATATATATATATATATATATATATATATAGGAACCTGATCCTCGCCCTGACTTCCTGGACAGTTTAAAATCCTGGCCCTTTTTTTTTTTAAAACACATTAAAAAATAAAAAATTATAGAATTGAATTTTTTTTCATAATACGATGTTTTTGAGTGTGATTTGGGTACGATAACATAACATGTATGTATAAATGCGATGCATGCATCGCATCACCATTTTTTGGTATAGGTATTCAAAACACGCCCAAAACATCAGATTATGGAAAAATTTCATTTCATAAAATATTAAATATTTTTTTAGTTATTTTAAAAAAAGCAAAAAAATAAAATAAAATTGAGTCATTTTTGATCAGTCCAGAGTCCTAACTCGATTCAGGTCGTATATATATATATATATATATATATATATATATATATATATATATATATATATATATATATATATATATATATATATATATCACGTGGATCCATGGTCGCAGCATCGTGATCCGTAATATGTGGTAGTAAGCATTAAGTAAGGTGATCACTCTTTTTTTAAGAATGTATTGTATCGCAATTTTTTTTCCCTCACGTGCTTGGTTTATTTAATATATATATAATAGTTATATATATATATATATATATATATATATTATTTAACAAGATCATATTTTGGTATCGAGATTAGATTATACATATATAATAGTTAATATATGTTAAGTAATCTAACTTCTTTACAAGTTGATTTCGTGATTCACGCAAGACGGATATTATATATATATATATATATATATATATATATATATATATATATATATATATATATATAGTATAATTTTAATAATTTTATAATTAAAATAAAAGAGTTTATTTTAATCTTGAAATTGGATTTCATGCAACATAAAATTGCCCATTTAATGATATTCATATATATATGGAATAATTTTATTTATTGATACATATGATGATATGTATGATAATAAATGGGATTGATTATGGACTATTGACCAATGCGATTGGATTTATTTTGGTTGGATATTTGAATGAATGGGTCTTATTAAATGGGGTCTGTATACATCGTCTTTTCTGGTTTTCTTCTTGATGTAAATTATATCTCTCTCTTATGTACTTTCCCTTGACTGCTGATCAATGTTTCTATTTAAATTAAATAGTTTAAGTGTATAGGATTAGTTAGAATTTTTCGAAGAACCGGAGATCAAGGAGAAAGGAGTTGTGACAACCCGAGAATTTTGAATTTTTTAAAAAATTTATTAATTGAATTAAGGTTCAAAATTAGAACCTAGACATAAAATAAGTGTATGCGTTTGATATTTTTAAGAAAGAATTTTGAGGATTTCAAAATTCTGTGAAGGATTTAGGTGAATTATTCAGGATTAAGGGAATAAGCGTTTATGTTCTGTGTATATGTGTGCATGATGTGGTTAAGGGTCAATGGTTGACCAGATAAACGATATCTGTAACAAACCCTAATTATATATTAAGAACGCCAACGTTTGGTTAGGAAACCCTAGCGATTAATAAGAAACCCAAGAAACTGGTTCTGGAAACCCTAATTTCAGTTCCGGAAATCCGAAACCCTAATTCGATGCATGAAACCCTAAATCGGGAACTTAATGGCGTAACTGTAAATAATTATAGGATTAATTAGGATTAATCTTAACAAATTGGTTACAAAACCCTAATTCTAAATTTAAAACCCTAATTACGAATTTAAAACCCTAATTTGTAATTCGGGAAAACTTAAGTGTTAATTTAATACTTTTAATGTTAATTAGGATATATTAATTCTAATTTTCAAGTTAATAGTAATTAGAAAACCCTAATCTAATTACGAAATCTAATTTCTATTTTAGAAAATTAATTTTCTATTAGAAACCCTAATTTTGGGTTATAAACCCTAATCCGTGATTTTGACCCTAATCGCTAAATTAACGATTTTAATTAGGAAGTACTAATCTTAATTAGCAAGATTTAAGTAATGATTAAGAAATTTTAATATAATTAGAAAATTCTAATTATAATTTAGAAATATTAATTTTTTTTATTTTTGAAAACCTAAATTGGAAATTTTAGAAAATTAAATTTGTAAACCCTAAGGGTTTCAAACCCTAAACCCTAAATTTTCTAAACCCTAAACCCTAACCAAACCCTAAACCCTAAGGGTTTGGCTAAATGTCCAAAATACCATTAAAATTAAATGCAAAATGACATTTATACCCTTTAGTGCATTATTGGATTTTTGCCAAGTGTGGGAGTTGGTGACCCACTATATTGACCTTGTGGCTCCAAAATCTCAGCAAATCTGATTAAATGGACACCTAGCATAACTTGTATTCATTGTATCTAAGTTTATAATAGATTAAGAAAGATAAAGTTACAAAAAAATTGCTCATTTGCTTTCCAAGTCTTTCTCTCTCTTCAACCTCCGAAAATTTTAGAGGAAGTCAGTTAAAAATAAAGCTATGATCATTTCATAGCAAGCCTAGATCAGAATCAAAGTCAGAAATCAAGATTGGGCATTCAAAAGGTATAAGAACCCTAATTTTTAAGATCTTTTGATTTGATGTTAAAAGTTGAAATTGATTGGTTAGAAATGTGTTAGAGGGTGTTTTTGAGTGATCTGGGTTGTTGGATCAATGATCCATAACATCTAGAGGCAAGAAAATTAAAATTTTAAAACTGGTCAAGAACCCTAATTTTGTTGTTTGACAAGCCAATGTCAGAGCTCTTAGATTCTTTTGTGTTAATCTTTATGTGTGTTTTATGTTTTGGACTTGTTCTTTGCCATGTGGTCTTTAGTCTGGAACTTGAATCATGGTCCGATCGGATTTAGATTTCATGTTACGATCGCCACAAACAATAATGATCCATCACGGAGTAAGCTTCTAGGTAACCTGCACTTTGATGAACGTCTGAGAAGAAGTTCAAGGCCTCGGATCTTGCTTTTGACAGGTTATTGGGCCATGTTTGTGTACTTCACTTGTAGTATGATATAAGGACTACACTATCGAGCTTTTATATCACCCATATCGTACATAGAATAAACGTTATGCAGGGTCAAAGTAGCCTTGACCACCAGTTTTGTCAAAATCTGGAAAAAACCCAGAAACTTCATATCCGATTTTTCTGACATAGTTTGACTGACATATATCTTACTGTTTTGATGCTGTTAAGTTGATCTGTTGTATTTTTGTTGTACCTTGCCACTAGTACTACATGTTTGAACCATCAAACCACATGAACCAAGACTAGAACATATATATAATCGAGCATCAAAGTAGGTACTCGAAACTGTCCGGGCCCAGAAAACCCAGATTGTTCCTGACAGCAACTTTGGAGGCTTTGATCTCCTTGTTGTGATGTTGTTTAACCAAAGTGTTGGTTGGATATTGTAGTAGGACATTAATACTACAATATCAAAATTTTAGATAACCCAGAACATGACCAGAATGTATTTTTAGAAGTGGTCAAACGTGCACCCTTAAACACTGCTTTGTCAGTGTTCTTGAGGCCAAGAACACCTATAGCGAGAGAAAGTGTCGCTATAGCCATTTAGCGACGGCTTATATATTTTCTAAATTCTAAAATTTCAAAAATTATTTAAAATAGATAAAAACGGTTTTTAATTATTCAAAATACATAATAAATTCTGAAAAATTATTTTAAAGTCCTAAAAATAGTTTTTAATTATTTAGAGTATATTTCATAAATATTTAATATTTTTGAAATATAAATGGTATTTAATTTATTTAATTATAATATTAAATAAATTATTTAAAAATATTTTAATTCATGAAAAATTATATTATGATATTTGAAAATATTTTAAGTTATTTTGATGACTTTTAATATTTTGTGATGAAACTCATTAATTAATCAATATTAATGATAATTAGTTGATTTAATAAATATATTAAATATATTATGGAAAATAGAATTAATGCTTTATAAATTATATAAAAATGATTTAAGTGATATAAAAATATTTTAAGTTATAAATTATAACTTTTGATATTTTGTCATGAAAATATTAGTATTTTAATATTAATAACAATTATCGGATAATGCATTTAATTGTTTAAAAATCATATAAAGTGATTTTTAAAGTATTAAAAATACTTTATGATATTATAAATATATTATAATATTATGACATGTATTTCATTAATATTTGATAATAAATAAATTTTAATTATAAAAGAATTAAGTGGTATTTATATTATTTAAATACGTGTTTAATGATTGAATATTCGCGATAAATAGTAATAATTATCTAAAAATTATTACGAGCTTATGAAAATTATTTTGACTACTTAGAAAATTGTCTAAAGATATTGTTAAGTGTTAAGTCAGAGTTTAATTAAACTTAGACTCGATAAAAGTCCGACTAGACCGTCGGGATGTTAGAATTTTCTCGAACTCGACTCAGACTGTAAAAGTTTGACTTGAGGTCAAGGTTTATGTGTGTTATAGACTGACAGGGTTATGTGTTATGTGTTTAAGTTATTCTATGTTTATATATATAATATATATTATATTGTGATGATATTATTCTAATATTGGAGATCTATATTACTAATATTAGGTCTTCGGATAAAGCGTTATAAATTGCGTTGTGGTAATCAACGGTTCAGGCAAGTTTTGTTTTACTTAACTCTACTAAGAGTGTTTCATTCAGATAAGCTTATGGTTAATCATTGCTGATTGCCATATATAATTGTACTCTGTACATATTGCATGTATAAGTCAGGTATGAAAGGTTGATCACCTTCATTACCAAATTTAGTTTTGATATATTTGTTCATGTATAATACTTGTTCAGTCATAAATTTGTTCCTGCTAGTTCACAATTATATTGTTGAATTATAGCCAGCCAATTATTCAACTCATTTCAATCATGATATATCGTTATATTGTTGAATTTAAACTTGCTGGGCAACTTTTATGCTCACTCTTGCTATATTATGATAAAACATTGCAGATAAGGTGAATGCGTTTGGATACAGGAAAAGAATAATGCCAAGTTCAGCTTGGGATAAAATGTGCAGCTAATTTGTATAGTATAGTTTGATAATTATGTATTATGTTAAATAAGTTATGATTTATGTATTAAGTTAAGGTTACTTGACCTTGGGGAATAGTGTGTAATGTATTGTATAAACAATTTATGTTTATATCTTCCGTAAATAGTAATAGTTGTATAGAATGATCGAACCGGATCCGAGGTGATTTAGGACCTGGATTCGGGGCCCTCACAGTTGGTATCAAAGGTGTAGGTTATGAATCTTAGGTAGGAATACTTGAGACCAATAACCGCAGTGATTAGGATAATACTAACTCACATAGAGTTAGTTGGTCGGTAAGATTCAAAGACGAATCTCGGCGAGTTATAAAAGATACAGAGTTTCCTAACTCTGATAATAAAGTTGAACAATAGTGAGGAATAGATAGAGTCTAAAAGACTAAAATTGCAGTGATAGAAGATCGTAAAACAAAGCGATCAAGATATAGAAATGAATCGTAATATATACGATGAGATCACCTTGTGATCTGATAAGGTTATAGTATGGAGAAGGATCAAGCGAATGATTGAAAAGTTACAACAAGGTTTGTTGTGTGGCAGTTGTACTATGAAATTGTACTATGAAAACTCATGAAAGAGTTATGGATTATGAATACGGATTAAATAAAATTCGTATTGAGAAGGGGGTTAAGATTAGGTGGGGATTTCAATTGAGGATTCATGTCGGCAGCTGAGTTGTATGATTCCTTGTGCGGGCGGGGAATTGTACTTTGTGTAACAACTACTTAGTTCTGATAATGATAATCATTGAAATGTTTGTGTCGCGCTATTTGCTATATGCATGTTAAGAGGGTGATTTCTTTCTCATGTGTATAACAGATAGATAAGTCATAGGTAGCGAATATAAGGTTAAGTACGAGTTTTTAAAACTCATACTTATGTGACATATATACTTGATTCATAGTTATATGAAATATTTATGAACCCCTTAATGAACGGACGCCAAAGGTTAAACTAGGAAAGTTCTTAAACTCATATAATTGTGGCAATTTATGGACTCATAAGTGTGGTTTTGCGAACTGGATATAGTTGTGTGTAAATGGAGTATAGAGGATAATAGGAATAGATAGATTGTTAAGCAAATGATTATTAATGAAGAATTAAGTTTTCCAAAACTCTTAGCTATGTTATACTTCGAAATTTTGATATCAAGATAAATACGCACTATGTGCCTTTAAAAAAAAATTATATATGTAGACTCGTAATCATTTTTGAAACGGTTTAAAGTATAGTCTATGCTACTTATTTCAGCTAGATGAAAATGATTTGAAATATCAAAAGTTATTTTATTTATCACTCATGTACCATGTAACCTGGTGCAGAGATGATAAAAATTTGATGGGGTTGTAAATACAAGAATACTTAGTGTTAATTTGATCTAAAATTGTTGTTCCACTATTGTATGATATGTTATGACAAAGTCATACAATGACGGCATCCTCAAACGGGTTGTTAATACAGTACGGCATAATGACGTCATTCTCGAAAATATTTTCAAAAATTTTTATTTGCCAACGGGGTTTGGCTACACCTAAATAATTCGATTGAATTGAATTATTGATATGAGTCTATGTTATTCGATTCAGCTAGACTAATGTTTAAGAAAACTCTAAGTGTTCATTGAAAGAAGTTTCCCGAACCAAATTTCTTTGGTACGGAATCCTATGATAAGACTGAGGTGAACTATGTTGTTTGGATAAATAATCCAATCAAGTAGCGTAAATATTCGCTATACATAATTAATAATTATGCATGACGTAAGAGAGCGATAAAGTCGATCACCTAAAGTACTAACAACCAGTAGTTTACCTTCTTTGTGATTGTAAACATACCAAGTAATGTATTGTTTTGCGGTATGATCAAAACCGTTAAAACTATGTGTTCATGGTCTATATGACCCCTCAGAACAATTTGAAAACCTTTACTCTTGTGAGTGGTGTACTGGGTAGCATGTGATAATGTGTATGTATGGTGTATGGTGTATGGTGTAAGGTGTAAGGTGTAAGGTAAATTTCGGGGACGAAATTTTTAGAAGAAGGGGTGCATGTGACAACCCGAGAATTTTGAATTTTTTAAAATTTTTATTAATTGAATTAAGGTTCAAAATTAGAACCTAGACAGAAAATAAGTGTATGCGTTTGATATTTTTAAGATAGAATTTTGAGGATTTCAAAATTCTGTGAAGGAGTTAGGTGAATTATTCAGGATTAAGGGAATAAGCGTTTATGTTCTGTGTATATGTGTGCATGATGTGGTTAAGGGTCAAGGGTTGACCAGATAAACGATATCTGTAACAAACCCTAATTTTATTTTAAGAATGTCAACATTTGGTTAGGAAACAATAGCGATTAATAAGAAACCCTAGGAACTGGTTCTAGAAACCATAATTTAAGTTCCGAGAATCCGAACCCCTAATTCGGTGCATGAAACCCTAAATCGGGAACTTAATTGCGTAAGTGTAAATAATTATAGGATTAATTAGGGTTAATCTTAACAAATTGGTTACAAAACCCTAATTCCAAATTTGAAACCCTAATTACGGATTTAAAACCCTAATTTGTAATTCGGGGAAACCTATGTGTTAATTTAATACTTTTAATGTTAATTAGGATATATTAATTCTAATTTTCAAGTTAATAGTAATTAGAAAACCATAATCTAATTACGAAATCTAATTTCTATTTTAGAAAATTAATTTTCTATTAGAAACCCTAATTTTGGGTTATAAACCCTAATCCGTGATTTTGATCCTAATTGCTAAATTAGCGATTTTAATTAGGAAGTACTAATCTTAATTAGCAAGATTTAAGTAATGATTAAAAAATTTAATATAATTAGAAAATTCTAATTATAATTTAGAAATATTAATTTTTTTATTTTTGGAAACCTAAATTGGAAATTTAAAAAATTAAATTTGTAAACCCTAAGGGTTTCAAACCCTAAACCTTAAATTTTCCAGACCCTAAATCCTAACCAAACCCTAAACCCTAAGGGTTTGGCTAAATATCCAAAATACCATTAAAATTAAATGCAAAATGACATTTATACCCTTTAGTGTATTATTAGATTTTTGCCAAGTGTGGGAGTTGGTGACCCACTATATTGACCATGTGGCTCCAAAATCTCAGCAAATCTGATTAAATGGACACCTAGCATAACTTGTATTCATTGTATCTAAGTTTATAATAGATTAAGAAAGAGAAAGTTACAAAAAAATTGCTCATTTGCTTTCCAAGTCTTTCTCTCTCTTCAACCTCCAAAAATTTTAGAGGAAGTCAGTTAAAAATAAAGCTATGATCATTTCATAGCAAGCCTAGATCAGAATCAAAGTCAGAAATCAAGATTGGGCATTCAAAAGGTATAAGAACCCTAATTTTTAAGATCTTTTGATTTGATGTTAAAAGTTGAAATTGGTTGGTTAGAAATGTGTTAGAGGGTGTTTTTGAGTGATCTGGGTTGTTGGATCAAGGATCCATAACATCTAGAGGCACGAAAATTAAAATTTTAAAACTGGTCAAGAACCCTAATTTTGTTGTTTGACAAGCCAATGTCAGAGCTCTTAGATTCTTGTGTGTTAATCTTTATGTGTGTTTTATGTTTTGGACTTGTTCTTTGCCATGTGGTCTTTAGTCTGGAACTTGAATCATGGTCCGATCAGATTTAGATTTCATGTTACGATCGGTCAAACAAATAATGACCGATCACGGAATAAGCTTCGGGTAACCTGAATTTCATAGAACGTCCCGACAAGAAGTTCAAGGCCCTGATCTTGCTTCGACGTGTTATTGGGCCATGTTTGTGTACTTCACTTGTAGTATGATATAAGGACTACACTATCGAGCTTTTATATCACCCATATCGTACATAGAATAAACGTTATGCAGGGTCAAAGTAGCCTTGACCACCAGTTTTGTCAAAAATCGAAAAACCCAGAAACTTCATATCCGATTTTTCTGACATAGTTTGACTGACATAGATCTTACTGTTTTGATGTTGTTAAGTTGATATGTTGCATTTTTATTGTACCTTGCCACCAGTACTACATGTTTGAACCATCAAACCACATGAACCAAGACTAGAACATATATATAATCGAGCATCAAAGTAGGTACTCGAAACTGTCTGGGCCCAGAAAACCCAGATTGTTCCTGACATCAACTTTGTAGGCTTTGATTTCCTTATTGTGATGTTTTTTAACCAAAGTGTTGGTTGGATATTGTATTAGGACATTAATACTATAATATCAATGTTTTATATAACCCAGAACATGAACAGAATGGATTTTTAGAAGTGGTCAAACGTGTACCCTTAAACACTGCCTTGTCAGTGTTCTTGAGGCCAAGAACACCTATAGCGACAGAAAGTGTCGCTATAGCCATTTAGCGACGGTTTATTTATTTTCTAATTTCTAAAATTCCGAAAATTATTTAAAATAGATAAAATGGTTTTTAATTATTAAAATACATAATAAATTACGAAAAATTATTTTAAAGTCCTAAAAATAGTTTTTAATTATTTAGAGTATATTTCATAAATATTTAATATTTTTGGAATATAAATGGTATTTAATTTATTTAATTATAATATTAAATAAATTATTTAAAAATATTTTTAATTCATTAAAAATCATGAAAAATTATATTATGATATTTGAAAATATTTTAAGTTATTTTTGATGACTTTTAATATTTTGTGATGAAACTCATTAATTAATCAATATTAATGATAATTAGTTTATTTAATAAATATATTAAATAAATTTTGGAAAAATAGAATTAATGCTTTATAAATTATATAAAATGATTTAAGTGATATAAAAATATTTTAAGGTATAAAATATAACTTTTGATATTTTGTCATGAAAATATTAATATTTTAATATTAGTAATAATTATCATATAATGAATTTAATTGTTTAAAAATCATATAAAGGTGATTTTAAAGTATTAAAATACTTTATGATATTATAAATATATTATAATATTATGACATGTATTTCATTAATATTTGATAATAAATAAATATTAATGATAAAAGAATTAAGTGGTATTTATATTATTTAAATACGTGTTTAATGATTGAATATTCATGCGATAAATAGTAATAATTATCTAAAATTATTACGAGCTTATGAAAATTATTTTGATTTGCTTAGAAAATTGTCTAAAGATATTGTTATGTTAAGTCGAGTTTAATTAAACTTAGACTCGATAAAAGTCCGACTAGACCCAGTTGGGATGTTAGAATTTTGCGAACTCGACTCGATCGTAAAAGTTTGACTTGAGGTCAAGGTTTATGTGTGTTATAGACTGACAGGGTTATGTGTTATGTGTTTAAGTTATTCTATGTTTATATATATAATATATATTATATTGTGATGATATTATTCTAATATTGGAGATCTATATTACTAATATTAGGTCTTCGGATAAAGCGTTATAAATTACGTTGTGGTAATCAACGGTAAGTTTTGTTTT
Source organism: Panax ginseng (assembly GCA_020205605.1). NCBI lineage: Eukaryota > Viridiplantae > Streptophyta > Magnoliopsida > Apiales > Araliaceae > Panax > Panax ginseng. The sequence goes on from CM035136.1 coordinate 72,451,086, forward strand.
ACTTAACTCTACTAAGAGTGTTTCATTCGGATAAGCTTATGGTTAATCATTGATGATTGCCATGTATAATTGTACTCTGTACATATTGCATGTATAAGTCAGGTATGAAAGGTTGATCATCTTTATTACCAGTTGGTTTCAGATATATTTGTTCATGTATAATACTTGTTCAGTCATAAATTTGTTCCTGCTAGTTCACAATTATATTGTTGAATTATTGCCATCCAATTATTCAAATCATTTCAATCATGATATATCGTTATATTGTTGAATTTAAACTTGCTGGGCAACTTTTATTCTCACTCTTGCTATATTATGCCAAGTTCAGATTGGGATAAAATGTGCAGCTAATTTGTATAGTATAGTTTGATAATTATGTATTATGTTCAATAAGTTATGATTTGTGTATTAAGTTAAGGTTACTCGACCTTGGGGAATAGTGTAATGTATTGTATAAACAATTTATGTTTATATCTTCCGCAAATAGTAATAGTTGTATAGAATGATCGAACCGGATCCGAGGTGATTTAGGACCTGGTTTCAGGGCCCTCACAGGAGCGCTCGAAGACCCGTTCGTAATGGATCCCGGGTTTAAATGTAATAGTTTTATTTAAATGTTTATTCTTGCACCCTAGGGTTTGACCTTTTGGTTCACTAGTGAACCAAACTAGAATAAAAGTCCATAATCAATCCGGGTAGAATATAGTATTCTATATGTGCATGCTTGAGACGCCCCCAAAATTAGGTATACATCACCCATCTTGAGTCGCCAGATACATGGTACAGAATTCAAATACAACTTAATAATACAATTATCATGTACAATTACGACAAAACATAAACTGTGAGTTTGAATACAAATATTGTCTACTAGAGATTATACAAAATCAAAAGGAGTCCTCATTACAATTATTATCACACTATTTCACAGAATAGTGAGGACTACTAATGCACCATCTAGGACCATCGCTCTGTTCCCCGACTAATCCCATCTACGTTCTCATTTCCTGAAGAGAACAGTGAAAAAAAGGGTGAGCTCAACTAGCCCAGTAAGAAATATTATAACTAAGATAATGCAGAATAATTTATCGTTAGCCTTCAACAATGTTAAACTGATAAAATATAATAAATATCAAGTTTAAGTGCAGCGGAACAAGCAATCCATTAAAAGAATCAAGTAGAGAATGAAATCTACTATCTTTTATGATTTAAAAGGTTTTTCATCACTTTTATCGTTGGGACTCAGCTTAATAAATAATCCACATCATCGAATCACCCCTGCACTACGGCCAAGGATATTCTTTAGTATCACGACCACAATTATCCATGCACTACGGGCCAAGAATATTTGTGTATTCATTAATGGTCATGATCATGCCAACAACTGTCCATCAATGTACTACGGGCCAATGAGAACTTTTATCACATCATTTGTAACATTACGGTCATGATTACACCGAATAATCCCTTGTCATAATCATACCAAGTCCATCTATGCACTACAGGCCACAGATGAATTTCAACAAAATATAAACATGAGGATGATGACAATGATATAAGAATTCAATAAAACAAGTTCAAGAATTAATTTGTCTAGGAACTGATAACGTCCAAATTATCAACATGATACTACTTTGTAGAGTAAAATTCAAGAATGCTCAGAAGAATATTTCCATGAAAAGATATTGGATGAAGCGCAAATATCAAAGATATTCCACTAATTTCATGGGTATAGAAGTCAAAGTTTTAACCAACTGAGTATAATAAAGAATGGAATAACAAAAGAAATCACAATGCATGTGATAGACCGCGACAGCAAAAAAGTTATTCCAATGTAATAATAAATAACGGAACCAGTCCCACGTAAAAAACGCATGCATGTGATATTCCAATGTAATAATAAAGGATGGAACCAAGTCCGCGTAGAACGCATGACGCATGTGATATTCCGGCGAATAATAAAGGATGGAACCACGTCCGGCGTAAATGCATAGACAGGATATTCCGACAGAATAATAAAGGATGGAACAAGGTCCGGCGTAAATGCACAGACAGGATATTCCGACAGAATAATAAATAATGGAACCAGGTCCGGCGTAAACGCACAGATAGGATATTCTGAAAGAATAATAAAGAACGGAATATTAGAAGAATATCACCATGTATAGGGTAGCCCGCGTATACAGGTTATTCCAACAGAATAATAAATAATGGAATAACATAAGTTCTCTTCATTATGACGAATGAAAGAAATAACACCCCTTACCGTAAAAGAAACTGAATATAAGAGTAGGGAAGTAGCAGAATACTTTTCTATAGGTTCTCTTATAATTCTCTCTCTAGAGTTTCAAAGAATTAAAAAAATAATGAAGGAATGAGCTTCTATTTATAGGAAAATGGAATGAATAGTAACTAATTCATGAATGGTCCAGATTGATTTACTATTAAACGGACGATCTAGATTGGTTTACTATTAAAACTTAAAACAACGGTCCATACTGATTTACTATTAAAACTTTAAACCAAATGATCCATATTGATTTACTATTATAACTCCACCAAATGGTCCATATCGACTTACTATTATATCTTCAACCAACTATTCGAAAAATTAGCACATCTCCTCATGGAATAATATTGTACCCAAATACCCGAATGCACAATACTAGAGTGAATAGTAACTGGGTGAATAGTAACTCGTGAATAGTAACTCATGAATAGTAACTTGTGAATAGTAAGTCATGAATAGTAACTCATGAATAGTAACTCGTGAATAGTAACTCTGACACGAAAAGTGTCCCGAATACCCAATTAAACAATATATCCTCCAGACATCAATTATACTAACACCAATAAGTCCAACACAATGGAACTATAAAATTCATCTTTAATCAACACAAACTTATTCATTATTAATATTATAATTCACAATATTTAACAACAAGGTCGTTCCCAGGAAAGAGGGGGCTTTCCGATAAGGATTTCTCCTTATTGGCACGCAATTAGATGACCAAACCTCTTATTGACAGAACTTCTAGACATTGTCAATATTGCAAATAATAATATGAATAACTTTGCCGTCTCAATTATTGATTTAATAATATATCATATAATGCAGATGATACTGTAATAATAATTGAATCAATAATATGAGAAATATGATGCATCAATTACTGTAGCAATAATTGAGTATAACTGAGCGACTTCTCACGTAAGCATCAATAATCAATACCGTGTAAGCTATCGCATGTAACTACGCCAGACATCGCATTTTTTTACTACCGGGTAGTTCAACAGTTTTAACGGTAACACCTCCACCATTATTTTCATAAAGTATTTTTGTCGTTTTCTCAATCCGACAATAATTCTGTTGTGGGGTCCACCAATGATTGTGCCATTGTACGAATATTCCCTGTTAAAACGAATATTCACCGACCAATCGAATATTATATAACAACTTGCGTACTTTGCAAAATTTATAAATATTACCCACAACTATAACATTATATCAAATCAATACCATTATATTCAAAAATATAATTCGAGAAAATTATTCTTTATTCATAAAAGTTGGGGTCTTACAACCTCCCATTCTTATGAAATTTCGTCCTCGAAATTAGGGTACATGCCTGGTATGTCGAAGAGATGAAGATACCTTGACTTCATCTCAGATTCTAACTCCCAAGTCATTTCCTCCACATCGTGGTTTCTCCACAAAACTTTTACTTGAGGTATAACCTTGGAGCGTAGAACATGATCCTTCTTATCCAAGATTTTAATAGGTAACTCTTCATACGTTAAATCTTCCTCTATCTCGTCTGGTTCTAACTCAATAATGTGGTTCGGGTCTTTCACGTATTTACGTAACATAGATATGTGAAAAACATTATGAACACGAGACATACTTGGCGATAAGGCGAGTCTATAGGCCACAGTTCCCACTCGCTCAAGAATTAAAATGGGCCAATGAATCGAGGATTGAGCTTTCCTCTCTTTCCAAATCTTGTAACTCCTTTCCATGGAGCAACACGTAACAACACATGATCTCCAATATCGAATTCTACGTCCTTTCGATGAAGATCAGCATAACTCTTTTATCGATCTTGTGAAGTTTTTATACGTTGTCAGATAGTTTGAATCTTTTTTGTAGTCATACGTACCAACTCCGGTCCCAACAACGTTGCTTCGCCCACCTCATCCCAATATACTGGAGAATGACACTTTCTCCCATACAACGCTTCGAATGGAGCCATGCCAATACTTGCTTGATAACTGTTGTTATAGGAAAACTCCACCAATGGTAAAAACTTGTCCCAACTTCCCTTGAAATCAAGGACACGAAGTCTTAATAGATCTTCAAGAGTTTGAATGGTCCTCTCCGACTGTCCATCCGTCTGAGGATGATATGCCGAGCTAAATCGTAAATCCGTGCCCATAACTTTCTGCAAACTAACCCAAAATCGTGAAGTGAATCTTGGGTCTCGATCAGAAACTATGGATACTGGTATACCATGCAGTCTTACAATCTCATTTATGTACATACGAGCAAGACATTCAAGTGTATAAGTTTCTTGTATAGGTAAAAAGTGAGCAGACTTGGTCAATCTATCAACAATGACCCAAATTGCATCTATGCCTTGAGAAACCTTGGGAAGACGAGTAACGAAATCCATGGTAATGTGCTCCCACTTCCATTCTGGAATTTCAAGTGGTTGCAATGGACCTTTTGGTACTTGATGCTCCGACTTGACTCGTTGACAAGTTAAACACCTTGAGATAAACTCCGCTATCTCTCTCTTCATATTGCTCCACCAAAATGTATATCGAAGATCATGATACATTTTGGTACTCCCAAGATGGATTGCAAACGGTGTGTTGTGTGTCTCCATCATGATTTTATACTTTAAATCAGGGTCGTTAGGAACACAAAGTCTGGAGTTGACTCGAAGTATTCCTTCTTCATCGATTCTTGCTTCCGGCATAGCACCTTCTTGCACTTTCTTCCTCATACGCATCAGCTCCGGGTCTGTAGCTTGAGCAGCTTAAACTTTATCAATTAAAGTAGGTTCTACTCGTATATTTGCCATCATCATATGGGTCCCTGGAGTTTTTAACTCTATCTCCATCCTTTGCAAGTCACACAAAATGGGCCTTTGCGTTGACAATATCGCACTCGTACTTGCATATGATCTTCAACTCAATGCGTCAGCTACCACGTTCGCTTTTCCAGGATGGTATTGGATGGTATGATCATAATCTTTCAATAGTTCAAGCCAACATCGTTTTCGCATGTTGAGTTCCTTTTGAGTGAAGAAATATTTGATGCTTTTATGATCCGTAAAGATCTCCACTTTCTCCCCATACAAGTAATGCCTCCAAATTTTAAGTGCGAAGACAATAACTGCTAACTCTAGATCATGAGTAGGATAATTCCTCTCATATTCTTTGAGTTGTCTTGAGACATAGGCTATGACTTTCCCATGTTGCATAAGAACACATCCTAACCCTTTGCCCGAAGCATCATTGTAGATGACAAATCCCTCCGAGCCAGATGGTATTGTCAGAACAGGTGCTGAAATGAGTCTCCTCTTGAGTTCTTGAAAACTCTTCTCACATTCTTTGCTCCAACCGAACTTTGTATCTTTCTGAGTCACCTGAGTTAATGGTGTAGCGATTCGAGAAAATCCTTCCACGAATCTCTGATAATAACCAGCTAAACCGAGAAATCTACGTACTTCGGTCACTGATTTAGGTTTCTCCCAGCTTTGAATAGCTTCAATCTTTGCCGGGTCAACAGATATTCCATGACTTGATACTACGTGCCCAAGGAATGCTACTTCCTCAAGCCAGAACTCACATTTCTTCAACTTGGCATAAAGCTTGTATTCACGAAGCTTTTGGAGTGTCAGCCTCAAGTGTTGCTCATGATCTTCATGGCTTTTGGAATAAATAAGGATGTCATCAATAAAGACGACCACCAAGTGATCCAAATATTCCTTGAATACTCGGTTCATCATATCCATGAAGGCAGAAGGAGCATTAGTCAATCCGAAGGACATGACTAGGAATTTATAATGCCCGTACCGAGTTCTGAAAGCCGTCTTTGGAATGTCATCGGTTCTAATCTTCAATTGGTGATATCCTAACGAAGATCAATCTTTGAAAAGAATTTGGCTCCTTGCAACCGGGTCAAACAGTCATCAATACGCGGCAATGGGTACCTATTTTTAATGGTGACATGATTCAACTCCGATAATCAATACAAAGTCGCATACTCCCATCTTTCTTCTTCACGAATAGAATGGAGCATCCCAAGGAGACGTATTAGGGACGAATGAAACCAATGTCTAACAATTCCTTCAATTGGGTCTTTAACTCCTGAAGTTCAATAGGAGCCATTCGATATGGGGCTTTGGAAATGGGTTTTGTACCAGGTTCAAGGTCGATACAAAATTCAATTTCACGCCCGGGGTAGGCGCCAGAAGTTCTTCAGGAAATACGTCAGGATATTTATTAACAATAGAAATATCGTTCAAAACTGACGTATTTTTGTTTAAATCTGTGACATGAGCTAAGAAAACTTGACACCCGTTTTTCAATAAACGAATAGCTTTATGGCTTGAAATGACCGTGATTGATTTTAATGGTTTGGTCGCTTGAATTCGCATAATAGGTTGATTAGGAATATGAAAACTAACAACCTTATGAAAACAATCAATTTTTGTATGATGAGTAGTTAACCAATCAATCCCTAGAATTATGTCAAATGCAAGTATTTTCAATGAACAAAGATTGATAGGTAATGTGAGGGTACCAATTTGAACCAAACAAGACTTATAAACAGTGGATGTAATGAAGGTTTCTCCCAACGGAGTTTCCACAGATAAGTCAAAGTCTAATTTCTCCGGAGTCAAATTTAATCGTTGAGCGCAAGTAGGAGAAATAAAAGAATGGGTAGAACCGGTGTCAAATAAAGTATAGACTTCGCTAGAGTTTATGATAAGCTTACCCGTGATGACCTCATTTGAGTTCCTTGCTTTCTGGGAGGTCAAAACAAACACTCTCCCTTGCACTACCGGCTTTGACTTTTTCTCGGGACTGACCTTTGTGCCTTCATCCTAGTTGAACTTGTCTTCGTGAACGACAAAATTGGGCTAAGTGACCTTCTCTTCCACAATTATAACATGCTTTGGACTCACGCATCGCTGAGCTTTGGACTGATGTGTCCCTCCCCTCCGCATTTGAAGCATATGATAGGTGGTCGTTCTCCTTCCTTAACAACGGGTGCTGGTGCTGACGTCCTTCCATCATTATTGAATCTCCTCTTCTTGAAATGTCCATTCTTATTGGTTTGGCCTTGATTACCACCGAAGTGGTAACCATTTCTGGCCTGTTGATTCCCTCCACGCTTGTTGTCACCACTTCCATGACTGCTCTCCTTTGGTTGCGTTGACTCATTATCGCGCTCCACTAACTGAGCCCTATTTACAACATCTGAATACAAACACAGTTTATGAGAAATAAGATGTTGACGTATCTTAGGTTTCAAACCTCGCAAAAACATTCGCGTTATTCGCTCCTCATTATCCACCAAATGGGATGCAAATTGGGACAACTCTGCAAATTTGGCTTCATACTGTGACACGATCATATTATTTTGCTCCAATTTGATGAATTCTACCTCTTTTATATGACGAATACTTTCGGGAAAGTACTTGTCATTGAATAGTTCTTGGAACTTTTCCCAAGACATCTTCAGTGCGGCAGGTTGAGTATGTTTTACCGATTCCCACTAGTAATTTGCCTCTCCTCGCAACATAAAGGGGGAAAAGGGAACCTTTTGCTCATTGGAGCATCCCAAGACATCAAATATCTTGGTGATCTGCTTTATTCATGCTTTTGCCTTTAGTGGTTTTGGCTCTCCAATAAACTCTGGTGGTCCCATCTCCTTGAACTGTTTAGCGGTGACCGTCCGAGAGTTTCCAGTATTCCCACCTACATTGTGGACAGTCGAGAGCCGCAGTATCTAAAAATGACATCCCAGAATGTTGAGAATAGCAATGGAGCACAGGCGACCGTTGACTCACCACATAATCAGGATAATGTGCATCAGGAAGGCGACAATCCTCATGCAAACAACAACACTGACCAAATGAATGATGGAGTACGTTTTACCGATTCCCACCAGTAATCTGCCTCTCCTCGCAACATAAAGGGGGCAAAGTTGGGATCTTACAATGCTAGTATGATATATATTATATATTATGCAAACATGCTTCGCATGTTTAATAATATGACGCGTATTTTATATATATATTTTCATGCGCGCTAAACAAGATGAGACTAATAATAACAAATCCCTCAAAGTTTTTATATATTAAGACTTAAGCGTTCAAAGATATTTAGAATATCGAACGTCGCCTTCTAGCATGATAAAATTAATAGAGTATTAAATATTTAATATGAGTTTGTTGTGTCACCACAAGGCAAGTATTAAGTATTTAAGATGTTAATTTATCACATTTGATGCTTATAAAGAAAATTGAACAATATTGTTTTGTTGTGTCACCACGAAGTGCTAGGTTGGACTTAACTTAGATAATTTTAATTTTGATGTGCCACCACTTGATCAAAATAATCTAAGAGGCAAAACATAAGGAGTTACATGATGATGTAATTGACAAGAAGTTGTCTTCCTATTTATTTATATATAGTTTGTTGTGTCACCACAAGGCTATATATATTTGAAATGGGATCCTTATTCTCACTAACAAAAACATTAATTGGCTTTTGCCGAACTATATAAACGAGGGTAATATAGTTTGAAGAAAATAGTGGGAGATACCAATATAAAATAAGACCTAATTTATTTTGGTAATTAATTAAATGAATGTTTGTTTAAATATTGTCTTTTTACATGCGTAATTTTGAAAATGTCACATTCACTAATTTCATCACAGAAAGCATACTTGATGCTAACAAACCGAATTTAATCGAATTACACTGGATTTGGTTAAGGAATCGAGAATTGTTCTCACCATTTGAAAAGATTTCTTATGTCCTAAATTACCAGCACTGCAAAAAGTTGCGTAAATGTTGACCCTGAGGAAGAGATTGCTACTTTTAAATAAAGGGCAAGATGATGCATCGCTGGCTCAATGCATCATGCTCGCATCCATGTGTAACGAGCTTCAGCGTCAGCATGAAAACATGGATGCTCCTACACCTTCGAGAGTTGTATGGTGAGCAAAGTAGGACTGCTAGATATGAAATATCGAAGGAGCTCTTCCGATCTCGGATTACCTAGGGCACTACCGTTGAGACTCATGTCTTAAAGATGATCAATCTGATTGAACGTCTTGGACAGCTTGGGTTCATCTTGGATGGGGAGTTGAGTCAAGGTTTGATCTTGCAGTCACTCCCTGACACCTTCTCACAATTTGTTGTGAATTTTCACATGAATAAGTTGGACGTCAGCTTGCTTGAGTTACTTAACATGTTGAAAACTGTTGAAGGTCACTTCCCATCCAAGAAGAACCATGTCTTACTGGTGGATGATTCTTCCAAGAAAAGGAAGAGGCCCAAGGTGTCTTCTGAAAAGAATAAATCCAAGAAGGCTAAGGGAAAGGCGAAAGTGAAGGATCAAAAGAAACCTGATCCAGTTAGCAAAGGAATTTTCTTCCATTGCAACAAGCCGGGTCACTGGAAGAAGAACTGCAAGGATTTTCTTGCGGAACAAAAGCAGAAGAAGCTTGGAGAAGCTTCGAATCCTAATCAAGGTTTGTTTATTATTGAAGTTAATTTTTCTGAAAGTCAATCTTCTACTTGGGTATTGGATACCGGTTGTGATTCTCGCATATGTAATAATATGCAGGGACTGGTCAGAAGTAGAAAGCTGAGCAAGGATGAGGTCGTCCTACGAGTGGGAAATGGAGCAAAGGTTGATGCATTAGCTGTAGGGACTTATTGTTTAGCACTGCCTACACGCAAGTTCATTAATTTAAATAATTGTTATTTTGTTCCAAATATCATTAGAAACATTATTTCTATCTTTGTATTTGCTATGGATGGTTTTAATATTATAATAAAGAACAACACTTGTTCTATTTATAATGATAATGTTTTATATGGTGTTGGTAATTTGCAAAATGGACTTTATATACTTGACTTGCATGAAAATATACTTCAAATTGAACAAACTAAGAAAAGGAAAAGAGATGATGTTAATTATACTTTCATGTGGCACTGTAGACTTGGTCATATTAATGAAACAAGATTATCCAAGTTGCACAAAGATGGGCTCCTAGAGCTATCGGATTATGAATCATATCCAACTTGTGAATCTTGTCTCATGGGCAAATAGCCTAAATCTCCTTTTAGTGGAAAAGGAGAAAGAATTACAGAGTTGTTAGCGTTGGTACACATAGATGTATGTGGACCTATGACAACGACTGCACGAGGAGGGTATTCTTATTTTATTACATTCACTGACGATCACTCGAGATTTGGATATGTGTATTTAATGAAATACAAATCTGAATCATTTGAAAAGTTCAAAGAGTTCATAAGTGAAGTAGAGAAGCAAACTGGTAAGAGTATTAAGATTCTTCGATTTGATCGAGGAGGAGAATACTTAAGTGGTGGGTTTCTCAATTGTCTCAAAGAAAATGGTATAATCTCACAATGGACTCCACCAGGAACGCCACAGATGAATGGTGTATCTGAAAAGAGAAATCGAACATTGTTGGACATGGTTAGATCCATGATGAGCTTTACCGACCTTCCAGTTTCCTTCTGGGGATATGCCCTAGAATTGGCTGCATACCTACTTAACAAGGTACCTACAAAATCCGTCTCCAAGACCCCATATAAGAGTTATGGATGTGGAAGAAACCAAATCTTAAGCATGTTAAGACTTGGGTTGTCCAAATTATGTCAAAAAGTTTGAAAACGATAAGCTACAGACTAGATCCGACAAATGTAGATTTGTGGGATACCCTAAAGAAACATCGGGTATTATTTCTATCATCCAACCGATCAAAAGGTGTTTGTTGCGAAACATGTCATTTCTTGAAAAGGAGTTTATCCTTTAAGGGGTCAAGTGGAGTAAGATATATCTTGAAGAGGTTCAAGAACCACAAAATACTACGATCAAAGTGAGGTACCTAACCAAGTAGAGATTCCTTCATACCACACCCTATTCATAACCGAAGAGTACCAAAGATACCGATAGGTATGGACTTGTCATAGAGGCTTATTAACGAGGTAAGCATCATAGATGATGATGATCCATTGAATTACTTAACAAAGCTATGAGTAGTAAAGACTCAGAGAAGTGGCAAGATGCCATGAAATCCGAGATGGACTCCATGTATGAAAACCAAGTATGGACTTTGGTTTCACTACCTGAAGGCATTAAGCCTATTGGGTGTAAATGGGTCTTTAAAAGAAAGACTGGAGCAAACGGCAAGGTAGAGACCTATAAGGCCCGACTGGTCTTAAAACATTTCAAACAAAGACAAGGAGTTGACTATGACGAAACCTTTTCACCAGTAGCAATTCTTAAGTCTATTCGGATTTTGCTTGCGATTGCAGCTTACCATGACTACGAAATTTGGCAGATGGACGTGAAAACGGCCTTCCTCAATGGGAAACTTGAGGAGGATGTGTATATGACACAACCAGAGGGATTTGTTTCAAAGGTTGGAACAAATCAAGTCTGTAAGCTACAACGATCCATTTATGGATTGAAGCAAGCTTCTCGTAGGTGGAACATCCGTTTTGATGAGACAATCAAAGAGTTTGATTTTATCAAAAATGAGGATGAACCATGTGTGTACAAGAAGGTTAGTGGGAGCGCTGTTTCATTCCTCGTATTATATGTTGATGATATATTACTGATAGGGAATGATATTCCTATGCTATAATCAATTAAAATCTGGTTATCTAAACACTTCTCCATGAAGGACTTGGGAGAAGCATCCTATATTTTGGGGATAAAAATCTATAGAGATAGATCTAAAAGGATGCTTGGCTTTTCTCATGGAACGTACATTGACTCGATGCTAAAGAGGTTTAGCATGGAAGATTCCAAAAGAGGTCTCATGTCGATGAGCCATGGAATACATCACTCCAAGAAATAGGCCCCAGAGACACCTGAGGAGAGAGACCGTATGATTAAGATTCCTTACAATAGGATCTATCATGTACGGTATGATATGTACTAGATTGGATGTTGCTCATGCACTTAGTGTAACAAGCAGATATCAGTCGAATCCAGGAGAAGAGCACCGGAAGGCAGTGAAAAATATCCTAAAGTACTTAAGAAGAACTAAAGATGTATTTCTTGTCTACGGTGGGTCTGAATTGAAACTAGAAGGCTTCACAGACTCAAGTTTTCAAATGGACCAAGATGACAGTAAATCCGTTTCGGGGTATGTGTTTACCTTGAATGGTGGCGCAGTGAGTTGGAAGAGTTCCAAACAACAAACAGCTATTCTTCAAAGGACAAAAGGCAGAGTACATAGTCGCAAGTGAAGTCGCAAAGGAAGTCGCTTGGATGAAGAAGTTCATTACCACACTTGGTGTGGTTCCTAGCATTGGGACCAAGACTTTATTCAGCGACAACATCGAGTCATTTGCATGCAGTTAAGGAACCTAGGTCTCATCAGAAATCCAAACACGTGTTGCGGCGGTTTCATTTGATAAGAGAGATCATTGAAAGAGGAGACGTCACCCTGGAGCGTGTGGACTCTCAAGACAATATTGCAGATCCATTTATTAAAGCGTTAGCACAACATCAGTTTGATCGTCACTTAGAGAAGATGGGTATGAGATACCACGGCGATTGGCTTTAGTGTAAGTGGGAGATTGAAAGTAGTATGCATACAAGCCAATCATATATGATGATAAAGTATATACTTTGTAATCAATCTTATTTATTTATTAATAAAAAAATTATTTATTAAAGGCATTTATTATCTACATGGTGCTGTTTGAATAATATGTGATAAACCCATAGTTTTAAGCAATGCTTTTAGAATCATGATGAGATCATGCTAATGAGATCTAAATTCTTAGATAGCTTAAAACTAAAATGTTCCCAATCAATGGATTACTAAAAAGGGGATTAGTGAATCCGGATAGATTGGTACGTATGTTGCTTGCTCATTGGATGAGGATGATTGATCTTATGATCATTTGTGTGGAGACACTAAAGCAAGTATGTAGGTGCTTATTAGAGAATAAGTTCACTGAACGTGACTCGCTATGGAATACCTAATGGAGTTTTACTTGCCTATCAATAGGAATTCTTGTAGTGATAGTAGTACAAATGATCCTTAAACTTGAGATCATCATAGTATCTTATATATAATGAATTACATTTTGACTTATTCCTTAAGACTCTTAGAGTATATCAAAGGGTATGCTTGGGTGTAATAAGTTATATATGAAGGTAATGAATGATCAATAAAAAATCTACCACTTCTAGTAAAAGAAGAGAAATGTCCTATGTGATTCGATAAATGACAACCAAGGAATCCTTGGCCAAGGTGGAATGAAATTAGAAAGTAGTTTCTAATTTACATTCATTAGGAGTTGTGCATTTAGGAATCGAAATACATATAATTAAATAAAATAAGACTTGATAGTAATTCCATGTCTTATATTTAATTGGGACATTGTATGGTGGAAGGATTGAATTGTACGGTAACTATTAACTCAAAGGTTCTTTTATGATTAATGTTGAAATCTATATTATCTGGAAAGTCGTTGATCGTTAGGGAGACTTATCCCTATTGTAGAATAAATATTATTTATTTAAATAAATTAATCGTTTAATTTATTTATTTAAATAAGATTAGAATTGTTCTAATTGATTTATTCACAATCGGTTTAATATGGAGAACCTAAAGGGTCACACCATAAAAAAGGAAGAATAATTATTTAAGAGTTAATGTCATAATCGTAATAATATAGTTAAGTATATTTAATTTAATCTATGGTGATAGAATAAATTAAATAGCTTAATATTTATTATTTAATATTTTAGAAATATTAAATATAAATTAATAAGAGGAGTCTTATTAATATTATTACAATTATTATTATTTTAATTTCTAAAAGAGTTTAGGAATTAATTTAATATAGGTATTCTTATTTATTCCTAATAGGATTAGGAGGAAAAATTAGTTAAAAGAGTTTAATTAATTATCCTTAATAAGATTAGGGAGCCCATTTAATTAAATAAATAATACCTTATTTTAATTAAAATAGGGTTACCTGATATCTTTATAAGAAGAGTCTTATATCAGATATCGAGCGATACGTAATTCCAATTGTTGGAGAGTACGCCCCCTTTTTCTATAGAGATAAGAAAAACTAGGGTTTGAGCCAATATACCATTTTTCTTGAAAAATGTTCTTTCTTGGTGGATCACCTCTAGAGGCCATACACTTGGGTGGCTTACATTGATCAAAGGAAGGAATCTACCTGGAGATTCAAGGAGATCGCGGAGGAGTAGGAGTTGAACTCGTACCTGTGGAAGCTCGTATCTACAAGGGTATGATTACATAACTTCTTGTTCTTCGTTTTAATTAATAATATGCATAAAGGATGATCCGGGTAATTGGTTTGTGAAAAATTTTAAAATCGATTTTATTCTCGCTTCATTATTTTTGCAATTTGATTGCTACTTTGATTTTCACAAAACCTAACATTTAATTGGCCTCACGTAGTATAGGGATAATATGTTGCATGTCGCTTAACCCTTGTTTTATGGCGGTTATTTGAAAATGACATCCGAGAAATGTTGAGAATAGCAATGGAGCACAGGAGACCGTTGAGTCTCCACAGATCAATAATCAGGATAATGTGCATCAGGAAGGCGACAATCCTCATGCAAACAAAAACACTTGCCAAATAATGAACAATGGAATGTTCAGAGACTTTATGCAATTCATGCAACATCAGGCGAGAGCGGCTCTTGTCCAAAATGTAGGTGGAAACACTGGAAACTCTCGGACGGTCACCGCTAAACAGTTCAAGGAGCTAGGACCACCAGAGTTTATTGGAGAGCCAAAACCACTTAAGGTGGAAGCGTGGATAAATCAGATCACCAAGATATTTGATGTCTTAGGATGCTCTGAGGAGAAAACGGTTCCCTTTTCCACCTTTATGTTGCGAGGAGAGGTAGATTACTGGTGGGAATCGGTAAAGCGTACTCAACCTGCTGCACTAAACATGTCTTGAGAGAAGTTCCAAGAACTATTCAACGACAAGTACTTTCCCGAAAGTATTTGTCATATGAAAGAGGTAGAGTTCATCAAGTTCGAGTAGAACAATATGACCATGTCGCAGTACGAAGCTAAGTTTGCCGAGTTGTCCCAGTTTGCATCTCACTTGGTTGATAATGAGGAAAGAATGATGCGGATGTTTCAAAGAGGTTTGAAACCCGAGATACGTCAATATCTAATTTCTCATAAACTGTGTCTGTATTCAGATATTGTAAATAAGGCTCAGTTATTAGAGCGCGATAACGAGTCAACCCAACCAAGAGAAAGCAGCCGACAAAATGATAATATCAGTGGTAACAATCATCGAAGCGGTGACAACAAATGTGGAGGGAATCAACATGCCAAAAATTGTAACCACTTCGGTGGTAATCATGGCCAAGACAATAAAAGTGGATATTTCAAGAAAAGGATATTCAATAATGATGGAAAGACGTCATCACCAGCTCCCGTTGTTAAGGAAGGAGAACGACCACCTATCAAATGCTTCAAATGCGGAGGGGAGGGACACATCAGTCCAAACTGCGCGATGCCATCCAAAGTGTGTTATAATTGTAGAAGAGAAGGTTACCTAGCCTGATTTTGTCGTGCACTGAAGACAAGTCCAGTTGGAACGGTGACACAAAATGTCGTCCCAGACAAGTCAAAACTAGTAGTTCAAGGGAGAGCGTTTGTTATGACGTCCCAGAAAGCAAGGAACCCGAACGAGGTCATCATGTGTAAGATTATCATAAACTCTAGTGAAGTCTATACCTTATTTGATACCGGTTCTACCCATTCTTTTATTTCTCCTACTTGCGCTCAACGTTTAAATTTGACTCCGAAGAAATTAGAGTTTGACTTATCTGCGGAAACTCCGTTGGGAGAAACTTTCATTACATCCACTGTTTATAAGTCTTATTTGGTTCAAATCGGTACCCTCACATTACCTGTTGATCTTATTTCACTGAAAATACTTGCATTTGACGTGATTCTAGGGATTGATTGGTTAACTACTCATCATGCAAAAATTGATTATTTTCGTAAGGTTGTTAGCTTTCATATTCCTAACCAACCTATTATGCGAATTCAAGCAACCAAACCATTAAAATCAATCACTGTCATCTCAAGCCATAATGCTATTCGTTTATTGAAAAATGGATGTCAAGCTTTCTTAGCTCATGTCACATATTTAAACAAAAACACGCCGATTTGAATGATATTTCTATTGTTAATAAATTTCCGATGTATTCCCTGAAGAACTTCCCCGCCTACCCCCGTGAGCGTGAAATTGAATTTTATATCGACCTTGAACCCTAGACAAAAACCCATTTCTAAAGCCCCATATCGAATGGCTCCTATTGAACTTCAGAGTTAAAGACCCAATTGCAGAGAATTGTTAGACATTGGTTTCATTCGTCCCTAGTCGTCCTCCTTGGGGTGCTCCTGTTCTATTCGTCAAAAAGAAAGATGGGAGTATGCGACTTTGTATTGACTACCAGTAATTGAACCATGTCACCATCAAGAATAGGTATCTATTACCTTGCATTGATGACCTGTTTGACCAGTTGCAAGGAGCATAATTCTTTTCAAAGATCGATCTTCGTTCTGGGTATCATCAGCTGAAGGTTAAAATTGAGGATATTCCAAAGACTGCCTTGTAACTCAGACGGCATTATGAATTCTTAGTCATGTCTTTTGGATTGACTAATGCTCCTGTTGTCTTCATGGATATAATGAACCGAGTATTCAAGGAATATTTGGATCACTTTGTGGTCATCTTTATTGATGACATCCTCATATATTCCAAAAGCCGTGAAGATCATGAACAAGACTCTTCGTGAAAACAAGCTTTATGTCAAGTTGAAGAAATGCGAGTTCTGGATTTAGGAAGTAGCATTCCTTGGGCACGTAGTATCAAGTCATGGAATATCTGTTGACCTGGCAAAGATTGAAGCTATTCAAAGCTGGGAGCAACCTAAATCAATGACCAAAGTACGTAGCTTTCTCAGCTTAGCTGGTTATTATCGCAGAATCGTAGAAGGGTTTTCTCGAATCGCTACTCCATTAACTCAGCTGACTCGGAAAGATACAAGATTCGGTTGGAGCATGGAATGTGAGAAGAGTTTTAAAGAACTCAAGAGGAGACTCATTTTAGCACATGTTCTGACAATACCATCTGGTACGGAGGGATATGTCATCTACAGTGATGCTTCAGGCAAGGGTTTAGGATGTGTTCTCATGCAACATGGGAAAGTCATAGCCTATGCCTCACGACAACTCAATGAATATGAGAGGAATTATCCTACTCATAATCTAGAGTTGGCAAATCGTCAAGCTGCACTTAAAACTGGAGGCATTACTCGTATGGGGAGAAAGTGGAGATCTTTACTGGATCATAAAAGCCTCAAATATTTCTTCACTCAAAAGGAACTCAACATGCGGCAACGACGTTGGCTTGAACTGCTGAAAGATTATGATCATACTATTCAATACCATCTTGGTAAAGTGAACGTAGTAGCTGACGCATTGAGTAGAAGATCATATGCGGGTATGAGTGTGATATTGTCAACACAAAGGCCCATTTTATATGACTTGAAAATGATGGAGATAGAGTTAAAGACTTCAGGGACCCATGTAATGATAGCGAATATATAAGTAGAACCAACTTTAATCGATAAAGTTAAAGCTGCTCAAGCTACAGACCTAGAGCTGATGCGTATGAAGAAGAAAGTGCAAGAATGTGCTATACCAGAAGCAAGAATCGATGAAAAAGGAATACTTCAAGTCAACTCCAGACTTTGTGTTCCTAACGACCCTGATTTAAAGTATAAAATCATGATGGAGGTGCACAACACACCGTTTGCAATCCATCCTTGGAGTACCAAAATGTATCATGATCTTCGACATACATTTTGGTGGAGCAATATGAAGAAAGAGATCGCCAAGTTTATCTCAAGGTGTCTAACTTGTCAATGAGTCAAGGCAGAGCATCAAGTACCAAAAGGTCCATTGCAACCACTTGAAATTCCAGAATGGAAGTGGGAGCACATTACCATGGATTTCGTTACCGGTCTTCCTAAGGTTTCTCAAGGCATAAATGCGATTTGGGTCATTGTTGATTGATTGACCAAGTCTGCTCATTTCTTACCTATACGAGAAACATATACACTTGAACGCCTTGCTCATATTACATAAAAGAGTATATAAGATTGCGTGGTATGCCAGTATCCATAGTTTTTGATCGAGACCCAAGATTCACTTCACGATTTTGGGTTAGTTTGTAGAAAGTTATGGGCAAGGATTTACGATTTAGCTTGGCATATCATCCTCAGACGGACGGGCAGTCGGAGAGGACTATTTAAACTATTGAAGATCTATTAAGACTCTGTGTCCTTGACTTCAAGGGAAGTTGGGACAAGTTCTTACCATTGGTGGAGTTTTCCTACAACAATAGTTATCAAGCAAGTATTGGCATGGCTCCATTCGAGGCGTTGTATGGAAGAAAGTGTCGTTCTCCAGTATGCTGGGATGAGGTGGGTGAAGCAACGTTATTGGGACCGGAGTTGGTACGTATGACTATAGAAAAGATTCAAACGATCCGACAACGTATAAAAAACTCACAAGATCTACAAAAGAGTTATGCCGGTCTTCATTGAAAAGACGTGGAATTCGATATTGGAGATCATGTGTTATTACGTGTTGCTCCATGGAAAGGAGTTACAAGATTTGGAAAGAGAGAAAAGCTCAATCCTCGATTCATTGGCCCATTTTTAATCATCGATCGAGTAGGAACTGTGCCTTATAGACTCGCTTTACCGGAAAATATGTCTCGTGTTCATAACGTTTTTCACATATCCATGTTACGTAAATATGTGAAACACCCGAACCACATTATTGAGTTGGAACCGGATGAAATAGAGGAAGATTTAACGTATGAAGAGTTTCTTGTTAAAATCTTGGATAAGAAGGAGCATATTTTACGCTCCAAGGTTATACCTCAAGTCAAAGTTTTGTGGAGAAAACACGACGTTGAGGAAATGACCTGGGAGTTAGAATCTGAAATGAAATCAAGGTATCCTTACCTCTTAGACATACCATGTACGTACCCTAATTTTGAGGGCAAAATTTCATAAGAAGGGGAGGTTGTAAGACCCCAACTTTTATGAATAAAGATGAATTTTCTATAAATATCATTTTTGAATATGAAGGTGTGAATTTGTTATAATGTTATAGTTGTGGGTAATATTTATAAATTTTTCAAAGTAAGCAAGTTGATATAAAATATTCGTTTGGTCGGGGAATATTCTTTTTGTCTGGGAATATTCGTGACGACGACACAATCATCATCTCATGGACCCTACAAAATGTAATTATTATCGGATTTAGAAAATGACAAAATTATCTTTTATAAAAATAATTCTAAAAGTTTTACCGTTAATCGTTGAAATACCCGGGTAAAAAGTACAAGAATACGCTGTGGTTGAATAGTAGCACAAGATTGTTATAAAGATCTTGGATTATTGATGCTTACGTAAGAAGTCACTACTCAATAATTTTTACAGTAATTACTGTTCAATACTTTATTTTATTGATTCAATAATTTCTACGTTGATATTTTATATTATTGATTCAATAATTGTCATTGCACAATATTTTAAATTATCAAATCAATAATTCATATTGTTAGTTCCCAATAGGCACAATAGATCTAGAAGGGGGGGGGGTTGAATAGATCCTTTTTATTTCAAATACTTTTCTGGTTTACTTTGTATTGTTCATAATTTAACATATGACAAACACAATAATCTTTTCAAGCACAGCGGAATAAGTAAAAGATCCCCTTCATTGATATATTCGTAATCATACATACATTGTTCGTAGAGTTAGTTTGGTAATAAGTAGTTAAAACATATATAGCAGTTATAGCTGTTATAGAATATAATGTAAATGACATAATGTAAAAGACACAAGAGGTTTTAAGTGGTTTAGAAACTCAAGCTCCTAATCCACTCTCCTGCTTTTAACTAGCAGGATTTCCACTAAGAAAGGGCAGCACCCTGAATCACTAAGATTCCTTCAAGGTCAGCAGCCTTGGGACTTCAGTTCACTAAGAACTCTTCAAGGCCAGCAGCCTTGGGACTCCTCTAGTTCCCTAGGAACTCTTCAAGACCGGCAGTCTTGGAACTTCGTTTAGTCCCTCCGGACAAGGACCCCTCAGGCCCTGGCTTTTGTTGTTTGTTTGTTGGTTTGTTGGAGTTGGTGCTGAGCTGTTAAGATGTCTTCATGCTCTGAACATCTTCTATACTTAGCAGCTTGGCGTGATCATCCTTGAAGTGTCGTTGAGTGTTGCATGATGCTTAGCTTCTTCAGTTACTCAACCACTTCAGATGATCCCTTGATGAACTGCCTTAATCTTTCTCTTGATACATAATGGCTGCACATGATAGGTTTCCAAGATGAATGTAAGTTCTTCTTCTTGGTACTTAGAAACTTTCTCATGCTTGCCACCATGATGACGTTTGCGATCTCCCTTCTTGATACTCGATATCTTCTCATGATGGACTTGCTAAGATGACTGTGAGCTCTTCTCTATTGTACTTAGAGTCTTCCCATGATGGATACCAAGATGACATGATGCTCTTCTTTCTCTCGGCAGTTCAGAACACTCTTCTTGTAGTAGAACTCTCACTTTTACATAGTAGAACTCTCACTTCTACTTCTTCCTTTGCATGTATCTGAGTGTTCTTGGTGGATCGTATAGTGAGCCTTCGGACTTCACTTTTTCACTTGGTTTAGAACAGTCCACCTTTTACTCCAAACTCGACAACTCCAGCAACCCTCGATCTTCGAAGCTCTTCCTTATTTATACTCCTTCCCAATCCTTCCGTTGGAAAGTAGCCGTTGAAGGCTATTCAAATATCTTCATAGATCTCGAGTTAACAGAGGTAGACTGCTGATGTGACATGTCATACTTTATCTGACATTGCAGTCTACTGTTTCACCTACCCCATCAGAGTTGTCACTTTAATGTCTTGGGTAGGTCGAAGACTTTATTATCTCCTTCTGATTTCTCGATCAAAGGTTGTCCTTTTGCATTGACGCTCTCAATAAGCTTTTGTCCGAATATCATCCTTTAATTTGAACTGTTGCCAATGCTTTAATATTCGGCTGTTCGAACTCTACGATTCTGATGCATGTCTTCGAGGACCTAATAGTAGTGTCTTGTTGAGTGTTTCTCACTGACTGGTAGAGTTAACAATACGATCTTGAAGTGTGTTGATTGGATCTTCAATGTAGAACACCTCTTCCTTCTATTGTGCAGTGCTTCAACACTTCTGTTTGCTTCGACTGTTCTCAGAGACTGATGGACTAATTCCTTGCTCTGGTTCCCTCTGAATAGCAAGACACTTCAGATTTGTGGCGCGTCCAGCTCGCTTTTTCCTTGTGATCTCCCGTTCACTTATCATCAATGGACTGACCCTACGCTTAATCACTTTAGCCTTGTTCTTTAGAGACTAACCAGTATCTCGATTCACTTTCCATCAGTTCTTTCTTTGTTTGGCAAACACTACAATCTCGGTTGCTTCCAAGATCGTTGTCTTCTGTTCACTTGACAACTACTGCACTTACTGACTTTCCTTAATCAGTTACTAAAGTCTTCTTATGATCATCTTGTGGAAGACTTCATCTCGAATGGCTTTACAACTCAATCTTGATGCAGATTGGGTTGGTGCTTAGATCTTCTGTTAGCTTACATGCCATTCGTTGAGTGCTCTCTGGTTCCCTTTAGGTAGGATGTATCTTTGCAGTGCCAACCAGAGGCTTTGTTCCTTTGGATATTCTGGGAGTGCTCATTAGTTGAGAATCATACTTGCTCTACGATTCTGCCTATGCATTGTGAGAACTTCTGTTAAGGTCATAGTTCTTCACTCTACTTCGGTTGTGCAGACAGTACGACCCTGATATCAGATCTTGACACTCTACGATTTTTGCCTTGCGCTTGTTGTCTTCATCTGATCTTGCTCGACTACGATCTCTGCATGTAATCAATAGACTCTACGAACTCAGAGTGTAGTCTATGATCCTTGACATGGCTTCGGCATCAGTAGACTCTACGATCTCTAGTGTAGTCATCGCCCTTGACTTGACTTGGCTTCTGGATCTAGAGAGACTCTATGACTCGGCGTGAGTCTGCGTTTCGACTTAGCTTCGGCGATATTCTCGGCTCGTGGCGAAAGCGGTCTCTCTGATTCTTCAACATTACTTCCTTAGCACACTACGATCCCGAGGAAGATCTTCTCGATATACCACGATCCTTCATCGCTTCTCCCTGGCGATCTACGAACTCTGAGATCTACTATCTTGCAGACTACGATTCTGCCTCGATAGCTCTCGAGTTACCTTGACTCTCCTGGCAGACTACGATCTCTGGTGTAGTACTCGACGATCAGACAAGCCTATCTATTACATCATAAGATCAACCTAAAATTCTTGATCTTTCTATATTTATAGTCCTTGTACATCATTTCTTTTTAAGGACTTTACAACACTATTTTGCTTATGTAGGATCAACCTAATATACTTGATCAATTCATTCTAAGTCCTTGTACACATGTTTTTATTATCTATCAAAGGACTTTACAACTTTTCTTAATTCAAGCATACTTGCATATTCATTCATATATATCATAATCAAATCATATGTAATTAGGAAAATCATTTATATGTTTATTCCTGATAATCTCCCCCTATTTGATTATGATAAAAACAATAAGTGCATATGCATGTTATGAATGAATCTTATATACAGTGAGCAGCTGTATTTCTAAAACAGATAATCATGAATGTCATTTATAAAGATATGGAAAATTATACATAAAGACACTTTACATCCTGGATCAAGAACATACCTAACTAGTTAGAGATGTACCTCTTTGGCTCCATGTACCTCATCTGTTTCTTCTTCTTGCTCTTGCTCTTGCTCCCGCTGGGATAATGACCTTCTGTCTTTGCTTTGTTCCCCTTCAACATCTTTCTAAATATGCTCCCCCTCAGACTCTGCGATCATGTGATCATCATCTTTTGGCTCCCCCTCAGATGATGATTCTTTTTCTGTAGCTGTTGTCTTCTTCTTTGACTTCTTCTCTCTTATCCCTATGTTCTTCTTTGAGTGCCTCTAGCTCCCCTTCTTTCTATGCCACTTTTTCTCCCCCTTTTTTTCATTAATCATTTGAGAGAGCTGCTCCATATTGGACATAAGCTTCTCCATTAGGTAGGAGGAGTTGGCAACTTCAAACTTGAGTTCCTGTTGGCCTAGCTCAAGTTGCACTGAGAAAGGCTGCTTCAGTTCGTCAATCTTGTCAGAGAGGGCTTGGATCTGCTCTTCATTTGCCTTCTGAACTCGTAGAGCTTTTGCCTTTTGATGTTGTATGGCCTTCAGATAGATGTTATCTCTCTCTTGGAGTTTGAGTGATACATCAGCCATAGTAGCTTGAAGTCTGTTCTGAAGTGAATTATCTCCTTTTGCTGTCATCTTCTGTGACTCTTCAGTGAGTAGAGATATTTTCTCACTTAGTTCATCAGAACTCTTCAGTAGTTCCTACTCCAAAATAGTTTGATCCTCTTGTTGGGCAGCTTCAGGTTGAGCATTGGATTGGACTCTACAATTTTCATTCTTGGACATATTTTCAAAATCTTGAGAATCTGAACAATCGTTGAGTACCAATTGCTGGTTGAGGATGAGGGAATGTAAGAGAGTAGTGTTTGGGTTGTTGGAAGCTTCTGACTTTGAATTTGAGCAGTCTCAGCAGTAGAGTGGCCAGACTCTATGATCATCTCATTGATCATGTTCCTTCTTCCTTCAGAGTCCACTCTACGATCGTAGGGGATATAGTGATTGCCAGACTGTCGATAGACTTTGAAGTGAGGCTGGTATTTGATCGTTTTGGTTGCAAACTTCTTCACCCTTGGGAAGTTCTGAGCCACCAGCTCTATGCTTGGAAAGTGAGAGAAGCACTAGCTGAGATAGCTTCCATCTCCTTCAGTGTGGACCTTTAGTCATGGCATCCACTGGAACAACCATCTCATCAGCAAGTCATTAGGATTGTAGAGAATGGTCGAGCAGTCTAGCTTCATGTTATTCCAGTTTTTAGCTATGTCAAAGGTAGTCATTCTTACTACCTTGAGCTGCTCATTTCCATAGTTCACCCATCTCTCTGGTGGAGCCTCTGGTAGTTCATTTGAAACTTCCACTACTATCCTTATGCTAAATCTTGCAGGAGAGAGAACTGGATAATCTTCTTGTTCATCTGCTTCCTGTGGTGCAGAACCAGAATCTTTTTCAATCTCTTCTCTCTCGGACCCTGAACCATCCTGATCATTTCCAGTAGAGAATCCTTCTTGCTGCATTTCATTCTCAGAACTTTCTTTCTATGATACAGACTCATCATCAATTAATTCAATGGGGGCATTTGATTGATCACTTCTCCTTTTGGAAGCAAATTTGGCTTGCAGTCTGTAGCTCTTCCTTCTTCTTGGAGGTTCAGCTATGGGAGAGTAAGACTCCTCTTCTTCTTCAGACTTGGAAGCCTTTAGTTTATCAGAAGAACTTCCTTCAGGTTTAGCAAGGGCAGGGGCATGTTCTTCTTCTTTTGAGACAACATTGTCTGACCCATTATCTGGGCTTGTTGGGGCAGTTGCATTTGGGGATGGAGTTTGGTCATCTTGAATATCTTCTTCATTTGTAGAGTGACTACTCTGAGAATAAGCCATGGGGCTTGAGCATTCTTCTTCTTTATCAGCAGATGCTGAATTTTCATTCATTAATCCAGCTTCACCTTCACTGCTGGATTTGGTTTGAGAGGACTAAGCCTTGACATCAGTCTCCTTTTCTTCTGCTGACTCTACGTCCTTCTCTTCAGCAGATGTACTATTTTGGGAGGCTGAGGCTGGTTTGTCTTCCACCTTAGCTTTCTTGCTGAATGGGCCTTGAAGTAATCTGTTACTTCTTCTCTTTGTTGTTTTAGCAGTTAGGCCCTTTTCTTCTTCATCTTTGACTTTGGTGGAGACTCGTTTTTTATAGGGTCTGGGTTTTCTTCACATCACCAGCTTTCTTCACACCTCTGGATTTCTTTCTGGCTAGTGTGATTTCTGCTGGCATAGAGTCATCAGACTCAGAGCTCTCTGCCTCTTCTGTTTTCCTCTTCTTTACAAAGGCTCTGCTGCTACTCCCGGTTGTTAGCCTTCGGTTCTCCTTAGGGTTCTTCTTCCAGTTCACAAATAATTATGGAGACATCACTTTGTGAACATTCAAAGGCTCTCCCTCATCATCCTTAATCTTTCCTCCTAGCTTCTTCTTCAACACAATACTTAGCAGTCTACCATGAAACACCTTAGTCAGGGGTTTTTAACTGGACTTCTTCTTCTAAGCTTTTTCTACCCACTTGGAGATTTGATCGAACAAGATAGCTCCAAAGTTGATTTGTTTCATCAGAACTACTGCTGACATTATCTTCAGCTGTTGGTCAAGCACTGTGTCATGTGCAGTGTCCTTGCATAGTATGCATTTTCCAACTATTTCAACAAGGAACTCGTACTCTTCAGGAAACTCCTTCTTCTTCATGTCTCTCAAACTAGGGTTTCTTTGGTACCCCATGAACTCCTTTGCTTGTTCAGTATTGACATCATCAAGGTTCTTCAGCCCTTGGTTAGGAAAACCTAGGCATTGATTGAGGTCAGAAGACTTCAACTTCAGAGACTGACCTTTAACCTTGGTAGAAAGGGTTCCGGAGTTTATGGAGGCACTTGAGTAGAACTCCTTAACCAGATCAACATATACTCGAGTGCTAGCCTCAAGGCATTCTAAAAATCTAGCTTTCTTCAAAAGTTCGAGAATGTCTCTGAACTTCGTTTCGGATTTCTCGAATAACTTGGTTCCTAGCTAAATGCCAGTGATTACTCGCTAGTTTTCCATTTGATCAGTTCAAAGAATGTGGATATTTGATTCGGAGAGGTTTATAAGAGATGGATGATTGTGATTTGATAAAGCTTTGGGGTGTTAACCTATTTTGGCTCTTGAGAGGATTTTAGGGTTTCAAAATGGGAGGGAGAAAGGTTCGATAACTTTTGATAACTGTCTGCAGATTTGAACTTGTCTTTATGACAGTTCCTTCTTACTCTGCATAACTAGTGATGTGTCAACCGACCATTGGTTGCACGATGCCCAGTAATGAGCTGTAACTCCCCATAACTTTTTAGTTAGATATTTCCTTTTAGGAGAGTAGTCGTTTAAACAACGTGGCTTTGACCGTTGACCTTTTGATTCGTAGAGTATCATAGTAAGGAAACTGTGGACTCTACGTTTTTCTTTGTTAACTCAACGATCAACTTTTGAGAGATGCTGCAGTGGATGGCTTTGTCTTGTATATTCACCTTTATTCAGTATAGCTAAATCACTGATGTATTCGAACTTATCTCCTCCTTTTGAATGGTTGAGCAATTGTCTCATTTTTCAAGCTCCTTATGAATTGGAGTACCCTTTAGTAGAACTACGATCGTCGAGTTGTCTTCTACAATCGTTGAGGTTGCACTGCTATAGTGGAGTTCTCTTCAACCTCGACTCTACGATCATTGAGGTTGCACTGCGATCGTGGAGTACTTCTCTTCAACCTCGACTCTACGATCGTTGTCTGACTTGGTCCTTGAGATGAATTTGATCAAGCAATTCTTCTGGGACAAGGTAGCTCTGGAAGGGACACCCTCTTAGAGTGAGCTAAGGGTCAGGTTTGTCCCTGAGGCGCTTTCCAGATGAAATGCTATAGAAGTGATTTGCAATGACATCTCATGAGACCTTTTCTGGTGGGGAGATCCTCTACCAACTTTAGACAATTGCTTGCTAAGATCGTGGTATCCTCTAGTTCTTACACTACGATCACATGTTTGATCGTAGGCACTTCACGATGTTGGGTTGGGTGGCTAAAAGGTTATCAGTAGTACGTTTTGAGACGTTCCTACTGACTATGGATCTTCATTTGGTTCATCATCCACAAAGTTTTGGGACTTTGTAGCTGGTATATTTCCTCACAGTATAAATTAGTGTTGTTATTTCTCAACAGATCACTGCTCTGTATGGTTGAAGCTGTCTTCCCGGATGAATGTGATTCCCTTTGCTTTAGACTCATTTGGAGGCAGCCCTGAATATCTCCTTCTGAATGGAATCATCATTATCACACAAATCTTCTTGTATCGTAGACATGGATATTTTCAAGACTGATCACTCTACGATCTTTTGACAGCACTACGATCGTAGTCTTCATTTACAGTCTTGTGTTTGTGAGGTTCTGCTTTTGTAATGAACTCCTCTTGACTTAAGCTCAATGATCCTCTTTTGTGAGCTCCTTTGAGGATTATTCTCATATAGCATTCTTTGCTTGCTCTTGAGCACATATGATCCTTTAGTTAACTGGCCTGCTTCCATACACAGATTATCAGCCATGTGAGCTCCATTATGGTTAGCTCAGAGGGTCTTCAGGGATTGGCTGGTACAAATAAGAACTTTATCGATCATCATCTCCTAATGTGGTCCTTAGCCTTCTTTCATGGTTGAGTCTTCTTGACTGAAGTCTTCTTCTTCAGCATTCCTTAGTGTGCTCAGACTGACCAAGTACCTACAGGTTTAAATATATTTCTATTTTTGGTACTCATAATTAAATGGGTCCTGCTAGGTTAGTTTTCTAAACCCCTGTTCCTCTTATTTAGATAATAATCACATTTATCACCAACATCATATTCATGCATAAGACTAGTTTTAGATAATACACTTTGATATGCATGAAGGTGAGTGTGTGTAAGATTTGACATTTAATAACACACACTTTATCTTTGATGGTTTCATCATTTGCTGGGTTATGTTCACAATGTTTAAGTGTTCATAGAGTGAGACTCAACTCTACGATTTAAGAGTATTTAGTTGATTCATGGAGGAGATCAGTTTCTATACATCATCAAGATATTCTTGTAGAACTGATCATACTCTCTGTGTTATCAAACACTTAGAACAAGGATTTGTACATAATACTAACCCACCAACAAAGATTACTTCACATAAAATTCATTTGACCTGTGATGCTCTTATGACCCATTTCAGATTTCCTTCAAGATGTTATCTTCAACCTAAAACTTGGATGGAGAGAAAGTTTATAGACATTTGAGTTTCCATCCTTAGGGTACTTTCTCTCTTCACCTTTTTAGGTAGATTATGACTTCTTAAAAAAATATTGTTATGGTTCATAAGAGGGTGCTTTTGTGATGAACACATGTAATAGTGAGGAACCGTACCTTTTTACTGTCAGTCTCTTAACAGTCATTTATCTTAGATATACTCAGTTTAGGCATTGATGTGCATAGCTTCACTTTTGTTCCTGAAAGCTTATTACTTGTGTTGGCCTTTAATCAATCAGTCGTGGTCTTGAAGATGTAGGCCAAGAGAATCTCTGCATTAAAATCTTTGACATCCTTTAGTTTACAAAGTTTGCACCCAGCTGTTGGTTCGCCAGACATAAGTTTGAGAAGATCTTCTTTCTTTTATTGATTAGCATTTCTTAGCATGTATAGACTCTTCATCTTTCAGACTGGTGGATGCTTGACTCTTTGTCATTGATGTCTCTTGAGCTCTCTCGTCTGATCTTCAGACTACAAGATTGACTACAGGCAAGGATTGGTCTTGTTGGTGTAGCAATCGAGAACATGGACCAATCTGAGCAGCTTCAAGTGTATATACACATTTACCTATACACAGTATTTCCAACGTGTGAGCTCATCTGCATATAACAAGTTACTTAATACTAAACTAAGTTTAGAACAATGTATGTGCCTGGGATCAGACTCAAAGCGATTAACTTTTGAATATAACATGAGAACCTGCTTTGATACCAATTGTTAGTTCCCAGTAGGCACAATAGATCTAGAAAGGGGGGGGGTTGAATAGATCCTTTTTATTTCAAGTACTTTTCTGGTTTACTTTGTATTGCTCATAATTTAACATATGACAAACACAAGAATCTTTTCAAGCACAACGGAATAAGTAAAAGATCCCCTTCATTGATATATTCGTAATCATACATACATTGTTCGTAGAGTTAGTTTGGTTGTAAGCGGTTAAAACATACATAGCAGTTATAGCAGTTATAGAACATAATTTAAATGACATAATGTAAAAGACACAAGAGGTTTTAAGTGGTTCAGAGACTCAAGCTTCTAATTTAATTGATTTAAGGTTCAAAATTAGAACCTAGACAGAAAATAAGTGTATGCGTTTGATATTTTTAAGATAGAATTTTGAGGATTTCAAAATTCTGTGAATGATTTAGGTGAATTATTCAGATTAAGGAATACGTGAATATGTTCTGTATATATGTGTATGTGATGTGGTTATGGGTCAAGGTTGACCATATAAACGATATCTCAGAATAAACCCTAATTTATATATTAAAAATGTCAACGTTAGGTTAGAAAACCCTAACGATTAACAAGAAACCCTAAAACCGGCTCTGAAAACCCTAATTTCAGTTTCGGGAATCTGAAACCCTAATTAGGTGTATAAAACCCTAAATTGGGAACTTAATGGCGTAAGTGTAAATAATTATAATAATAATTAGGGTAAAGCTTAATTAATTAGCAAACCCTAATTTTGAATTTATAAACCCTAATTTCTGGATTTGAAACCCTAATTTTATAATTAGGGAAAACCTAAGTGTTAATTTAATATTTTTAATGTTTCTTAGAAAATATTAATCCTAATTTTCAAGTTATTAGTAATTAGAAAACCCTAATCTAATTACGAAATCTAATTTCTAAATTAGAAAATTATTTTTATATTAGAAACCCTAATTTTTGGGTTGTAAACCCTAATCCGTGGTTTTGAACCTAATTGCTAAATTAGTAATTTTAATTAGGATATATTAATCCTAATTAGCAAGATTCAAGTAATGATTAAGAAATTTTAATATAATTAGAAAATTCTAATTATAATTTAAAAATATTAATTTTTCTATTTTTGAAAATCTAAATTTGTAAATTCTATAAAATTAAATTGCAAACCCTAAATGTTCCAAACTCTAAACCCTAAATGGTCCAAACCCTAAACACTAACCCAAACCCTAAACCCTAAACCCTAAGGGTTTGGCTAATGTCCAAAATGCCATTAAAATTAAATGTGAAATGACTATAATACCCTTTTTGCATTATTGTGACTTAGCTTGCAAATCATGGCAAATTGAGAGTTGTTCACCAACTCTAACCACCCTATGTGACTTAATTCACAGCATTCAGCCACCTTATTAGCTGAATTCATTGCACCAATAGATATATTAGAGAATTAGAGAGAGAAAGTCATAAAAAGTTGGTCATTTTTCACCCAAGCTCCTAACAACTCTCTCTCTCTCCCAACCTCCGAAAATACAAAGTATTTCAGTCTCTAAACAAGTCTCTTGATCATCGAGAGCATGATCAGAGGTCAGAATCAAAGGATTTGAGCATAAAGTTATAAACCCTAGCTTTATAAAAATCTTAGGATTTGATGTTAGATTTTGTTGTTTGTTGTTTAAAGTAGTGTATAAGGATGTCACTTGATGATCAGGGTTGCTATATAGTGAATCCATAACATCAAAGTGCTCGAAATCATGTTTTAAAAAGATTTGGAAAAATTTTTAAATGTGGTCTGACAAGCAAATGTCAGGCTTCATAGATCGGTGTATGTTAACATGTTTAGTGTTTTAAATATTCAACCTTGTAGTATGTTATGTGGTCTTTATTCTGAAATTGGAATCATGGTCTGATAGTGTCTAGCAATCAAGATATGATTGGTCAAAGTAGGTTGACCGTTCACGGAAAATGAATTCTAGGCAACCCAGAATTCCAGTAACCTCTGACAACGTGTTTATAGGCCATGGATCTTGTTGATGTTTGATGTTTAGGCTAAGTTGTTGTTTTTGTGTTGTATTCTGGTATAAGGACTACACGCTAATGCCTTTATCTCACCCAGAAAACACATAGAATCACTACTACAAAATAGTAAATAGACAACACTTAAACCACAACATTTTTTATAAAAACGTTGTGGTATTTTTTTTACAACGTTTTAAAAAAAACGTTATAGATACATATGCAAAAACGTTATCTATTTATAAGGGCATTTTTTTGGTGTTAATTAGATAACGTTTTTTTTAAAAAACGTTGTCATTCGAGTAAAACACGGAGGTTTAAAAAATGACGCTGAAGTGAAAACTTAAATAATAAGTATCACTCTTATGTTAGGGCTCCCAGTCTCCAGGCGAGATCTAAAACTTCTCCCTCGCGATTGCCTTTCTCCCTGCCTTTCGACCCACTTTCGACAGACGCTTAAGCACTCGGTTCTGGTTGGTCGGACCACCTTCTCAGAACCGCTCTCTATCGTATGCACCAACCGATCGAGAGAAGTTTCGACAAGGACACCGCCGATGAAGACAAACAAACCACCACCGGAGCTGGAGACAATTAAGGGTTCGTAGTAGTGGAAACCTTTGGGTTAATTTGCGATTTTAGTCTTTGTAAATGGAAACAATCATTTTTCTTTGATCTTCTATCGAAGTTGCACTGTATGAATTTGTCGAGATCCGTTATTTCGATATCAATCTTACCTGATTTCACTCGGCTCTACACCAAATTTTGGATTAAGGTAATACTTTACTTTATAATATGTAGTATTTGATTATTTGACAATTTTCATTTAGGGTTTGCGGCTGATTCAAAATGTAATTTTGTTTCTCTCTTCTATAATGTCTTGTTGATTCTTTTGTTCTTTATTATCTAATTGATTTATGCTCAAAGAATCTAATTTTGTGTTCTACGGTGTCTGATATATCTCAATTCATAGGAAAGGCAAAAGACTTGTTTTATTAGAGCCATTTTCTTAGCTTTGTTGTCTTCATTATTGTGAAAAAATCTTCCTTACAAAGACACATGGCTCCCCTTAATCCTCCCCTCCCCTCTTTTCTTGTTAGGGCACTTTGAAAATTTCACCTTTTTTGTCTATTCTTAGCGTTTCAGAATCATCCCGCAATCAACAACCACCTCGCTCTGCTTTTTGTCAATTTTGCACTTCCTCTTAATAAGAGATGTTTCCTAATTTCTAAGAATTATACTTTATTAAGGCGTCTTCGTATCTAATTATGTTTATAAGATGACTGGGTTTTGCTTTCAAGTATATTGCATTGTCATTGTAATGGCCTTCTCATTGTCATATGCCAATGAGATTATTCACGTATTTACATTGGATTTATTGGTAATGAAGTAAACAAAGAATTTTCTAGCACATGATAACAAGCCATTGTTTCTCTTTACTACCCGTTATTCGTCATCAGTCCTTTTCCCCTAATATTGGTGGTGTTGGCATCTTGTTATAATTATGAGTTAATATTTCATCTCATTACTTTTTGTTGTCAGGTTCTTGCATCTAAGTTGTCAGCTCTATTAGACTTCCACGAGGATCTTGTTAGTCTCGAAGCTGCATCAAAGGTTGGCATTCTATTCATTTCTCACTACCAATATCAAACATTGTTGCTAGAAAAAGGCTGCTTAAGGGTCTTCCTTGCAGATTTAGTTGAAGTCTTTAGCAGAAGAAATGCAAGCCATTATCAAGGGATTAAAACTGATATGTTTATGAGGGATTAGTATAGTCATGGGATAAAGTAATCCCTTATTTATATGAGGGATTAGAAGATGGGAAGAAGACCTTGCTGTGACAAAGGTGGTGTAAAGAAAGGTGCTTGGACTCCTGAAGAGGACAAGATTCTTGTTCATTACATAACCACACATGGCCATGGTACCTGGAGATCTCTCCCTAAACATGCAGGTATTTTGTCTTAACTCTATTTTTTTCGCCCATATTTATTAACCATTTGGTTTGTTAAAGACTCTATGTAACTAGAGGTAGAACTCTAGTTTTCTTGCCTCTATTACTAGAGAAAAAGTTTGAGGTTATCAAAAGTACTGACTTGAAGCACAACCTAAACTTAATGAAAGAAAGCTAAAACTCAGCTGAATTGTTGGTACATGTTTTATCTCTAGTTATTGCAGGAACATATTTAGTGTATGCCATTTGCTTGTTCAAGTATGAAGTTGGTAGTGATTTTACCATCTAAAATCTTATGTGGCCATACTCTAGGAATTATTTGATTGCGACTTCTAAGTTCCAACTTTTGAATGAAGTATTAAAAGTAGTACCTTGTTTGATCTAACGCCTTCCAGATCTTATTGAGCTCCTCCTTTACTGATTTGCAATAGGATTTTGAATTCCACAATCTACAGCTTATGCTTTATCATATAGTTTGTTACTGGTGCAAAGTTTATAGTCATGTGCGTGATAACTCACCATTATCTTTATATTCATTCAATCTAAAGTTTATTTCCATTCATGTAATACAGGATGCATGGCAGCATTGGAAGCAGAACATTATCTACAAGAAATCGGAGCACAAGAGGTTAAGAGTGATTGATCAGCATAAGAAAGTTTCAGAGATCCCAACCCGGAGGAGTAAGGTCAAATAAAATATTGGAGAATACGGGACTTCTGGACCTGCGTTAAGTGATACCTTAAGCTTTCTTCATCTCTTAATATTACTTACTATTAGCACCTAAGGATTCATTTAAGTGATACTTAAGCTTTTATTGTTTGTTGCTTCTATATCCTAGCAAGCAATTGGTGGGTACAATTATAGGTAGCATTCTTGCAATTCCTCATTCTTATATATGAAATGTTTGTTCCTTTGATTTATGTGGAAAGTTTGATATGGGCGGGTGAGATACATTTATGATGGGTTAACCATATGATCACAGTCAAATTAACTGCATTATTGCATCTCGCTCATCCACATCATTTCAATGTGATTCCTACCTATATTGAATATTCGAGAATGTTGATCTTATTTAATTAATTTTTTGTTCACATTTGTTCAAATAGGTGTTCAATGTGAACTTGAAACAAGCAAAGATGGTTTAGTGCAAATCCCATGGGGAACAATGGCAATTTCAGGGCTACATTGTTGGGGCAATGTCGATTTCCTAATTAAATCAGAAAATATTTAACATTTACCAGAAAATTATGCAGGTAACTCTTTAGACTCACATAAGGAAATTAGTTTGAGACTGTCATGAAGGAAAAGCCATTAAGTATTTGACTTTGTCATAAGAACTATATAGTTTTACTTCGTTTTTTCCCTCCTTTTCTGGTGTTAATTAGACTCATGAGAACATAGACTCGCTTTCTGTTTAGCTCTTTGAAGTGTTTGTTGTTGATCAAAAAGAAGAAAGAATTGGAAATTTTTGAAATGAACAATTGTTTTTGACATTTTAACCAATTACTTTTTTTTTTTTTTTTTTACATTTAAAGTCATTATGTATCTTTTTGCGGTGTGAGAAATAAATAAGAAAATCCACTTGTATTCATTAGGGATTCCATGAAAAGGTTTGATGCAAGGAAGGAAGTGGAGTGCCATTACCAGCTTCCTCCTGAGATGACTTTGCCTCAAGAGTGGTCTTACTGATTCTCTAATCTTTTACTATAATGTTGTAAAGGATTTCTCCTTGTTCTGTTGGGTGTGATCTAATCTAGTAGGAATAAGAAATTCAACCAGCTGTAATTGTGTAGCAGAAGTGCAAAAAGTAGAATATTATTGTAATTATGTAATTGTAATTGTGTTTTTCGCTATATATCATGGCATTAGCATATTGCAGGTGCATTTGTAATTTAGGTGAAATACAATTTTTTTTTTCTTTTTTTTTAATCTACAACATTTTAAAAACGTTATGTGAAAGTGTCTAAACGTTGTCTGATATATTAAACTACAACGTTTTTATTCAGAAAATGTTGTGGAATCATACATTCTACAACGTTTTTAAGCATCTGCTAATTTATGAAAAACAAATCTATAACATTTTTTAAGAAAAAAACGTTGTGGAATGTGCTTAACTACAACGTTTTAAAAACGTTGTGCAAGGGTATCAAATAGATAACTCCCTTAACCACGACATTTTTCTGACTCAAATCAAAACGTTTTTTCTGCGTTGTCTATTTACTGTTTTGTAGTAGTGAATCAAAATTATAAGCGGTCAAACCGGTGTTGACCAACTGCCTTAGACCAATTCTGGAAAACCCAGAATTTGTTGAAGAACAGATCTTGA
Source organism: Panax ginseng (assembly GCA_020205605.1). Classification (NCBI taxonomy): domain Eukaryota; kingdom Viridiplantae; phylum Streptophyta; class Magnoliopsida; order Apiales; family Araliaceae; genus Panax; species Panax ginseng. The sequence continues at coordinate 72,486,575 of CM035136.1, forward strand.
CCTCTAGTTTGATCGGTCTAGATTGCTCGTATTTGTTGTTGTAATGATGCTTTAATATTATACAATTGTACACTGACATTAATACTACATGAGTACACCTTTATAACACATTAAAAAAGTCTTGAAAACAAAGATGTAAAGGCTCAAAAAGCGACCCTTGTCACTGCTGAAGATTCTGGGCACAAGAACACGTCTGACAACTATTTTGGAGGCCCAGATCTCCTAGTTGTGATATTTTATGACCCAAACGATGATTGAAGATTGTAGTGCTACATTCCTACACGATGTGAGTCTTAGATGGGACATAAACAAGCTAGAACGAAAATTAAACACGGTCAAACCATGACCCTTGAGAATCGGCCTGTCAGTGTTCTTGAGGCTCAAGAACACCAACAGCGGCGGATTTGTCGCCTAAAGTCCCTATAGCGACACTTATTTCTGGAAAATACTTATTTTAGTTAAATAAATAGAAAAAAATAGTTTTTAATTATTAAAAATACAAAACAAATTCCAAAAAATTATTTTAAAATCTGAAAAATAGCTTTTAATTATTTGAAGTATATTTCATAAATATTAAATATTTTTGGAATATAAATGGTATTTAATTTATTTAATTATAATATTAAATAAATGATTTAAAAATGATTTTAATACATGAAAAATCATGAAAAATAATATTATGGTATAATAAAATATTTTAAGTTATTTTTAGTGACTTTTAATATTTTGTGATGAATTTTATTAATTAATTAATATTAATGATAATTAGTTTATTTAATAACTATATTAAATAAATTATGGAAAAATAGAATAAATGATTTAAAAATCATATGAAAATGATTTAAGTATTATAAAAATATTTTAAGTTAAAAAATATAACTTTTGATATTTTCCATGAAAATATTAATATTTTAATATAAAAAAGCAATTTTATCGAGATAATGAATTTAAGTGTTTAAAAATCATATAAATATGATTTTAAAGTATTAAAATACTTTATGATATTATAAATATATTATAATATTATGAAATGTATTTCATTAATATTTGATAATGAATAGATATTAATGATAAGAGAATTATGTGGTATTTAATTCATTTAAATACGTATTAATGATTGAAAATTCAAGATAAATAGTAATAATTATTTAAAAATTATTACGAGCTTACGAAAAATATTTCGACTGTTATTAAAATTATCGTAGATAATGGTTAAGTGTTTAGTCAGAGTTTAATTAAACTTAGACTCGATAAAAGTCCGACTAAACCGTCGAGATGTTAGAATTTTATCGGGTTCAAGTCAGACTGAAATAGTTTGACCTGATACCGAGTTTTATGTGTGTTATAGACTGATAGGGTTATGTGTTATGTATTATGTGTTTAGGTTATTCCATGTATATCTATATATATAATAGTATTATATTATGATGATATTATTCTAATATTGGAGATCTATATTACTAATATTAGGTCTTCAGATAAAGTGATATAAATTATGTAGCTAGAATCAAATGCTTCGAGCAAGTTTGTTTTTACTTAACTCTACTAAGAGTTGTTTCATTCGGATAAGCTTATGGTTAATCATTGTTGGTTGCCATGAATTGTACTCTGTACATATTGAATGTATAAGTCAGGTTTGAAAGGCTGATCACCTTCATTACCAGTTGGTTCAGATATATTTGTTCATGTATAATAATTGTTCAGTCATAAATTTGTTCCTGCTAGTTCACAATTATATTGTTGAATTATAGCCAGCCAATTATTCAAATCATTTCAATCATGATATACCATTATATTGTTGAATTTAAACTTGTTGGGCAATCTTATGCTTACCCTTGCTATATCAAGATAAACATTGCAGATTAAGACGAACGCGTCAGATACAAGGTAAGATTAAAGACAAATCCAGATTAAAGTTAATGTGCGCGATTAGTTTTGTAATAGTATAGTTTGTTAATCATGTTATGTGTTAGTTAAGTTATGAATTGTGATTAAGTTAATGATACTCGACCTTGGGGAAAAGTATATAAGTTTAATGTATAAACAATTTATATTTATATCTTTCGCAAATATAGTAGTAGTGTTACAATGATCGAACCGGATCCGCGGTGATTCAGGACCTCGGATTCGGGGCCCTCACAATTCCCTAGGAACTCTTCAAGCCCAGCAGGCTTGGAACTTCGTCTAGTCCCTCCGGACAAGGACCCCTCAGGCCCTGGCTTTCGTTGTTTGTTTGTTGGTTTGTTGGAGTTGGTGCTGAGCTGCTAAGATGTCTTCATGCTCTGAAAATCTTCTATACTTAGCAGCTTGGCGTGATCATCCTTGAAGTGCAGTTGAGTGTTACATGATGCTCAGCTTCTTTAGTTACTCAACCACTTCGGATGATCCCTTGATGAACTTCCTTGAATATCTTTCTCTTGATACATGATGGCTGCACATGATAGGTTTCCAAGATGACTGTAAGTTCTTCTTCTTGGTACTTAGAAACTTTCTCATGCTTGCCACCATGATGACGTTTGTGATCTCCCTTCTTGATACTCGATATCTTCTCATGATGGACTTGTTAAGATGACTATGAGCTCTTCTCTATTGTACTTAGAGTCTTCCCATGATGGATACCAAGATGACATGATGCTCTTCTTTCTCTCGGCTGTTCAGAACACTCTTCTTGTAGTAGAACTCTCACTTCTACATAGTAGAACTCTCACTTCTACTTCTTCCTTTGCATATATCTGAGTGTTCTTGGTGGATCGTAGAGTGAGCCTTCAGACTTCACTTTTTCACTTGGTTTAAAATAGTCCACCTTTTACTCCAAACTCGGTAACTCCAGCAACCCTCGATCTTTGAAGCCCTTCCCTATTTATACTCCTTCCCAATCCTTCCGTTGGAAAGTAGCTATTGAAGGCTATTCAAATATCTTCACAAATCTTGAGTTGACAGAGGTAGACTGCTGACGTGACATGTTATACTTTATCTGACATTGCAGTCTACTGTTTCACCTACCCCATCAAAGTTGTCACTTTAATGTCTTGGGCAGGTCGAAGACTTTATTATCTCCTTTTGATTTCTCGATCAGAGGTTGTCCTTTTGCATTGATGCTCTCAATAAGCTGTTGTCCGAATACCATCCTTCAGTTTGAACTGTTGCCAATGCTTTAATCTTCGGGTGTTCGAACTCTATGATTCTGATATATGTCTTTGAGGACCTGATCGTAGTGTCTTGTTGAGTGTTGTTCATTGACTGGTAGAGTTAACACTACGATCTTAAAGAGTGTTGATTGGATCTTCAATGTAGAACACCTCTTCCTTCTATTGTGTAGTGCTTCAACACTTCTGTTTGCTTTGACTGTTCTCAGAGACTGATGGCCTAATTCCTTGCTCTGGTTCCCTCTGAATAGCAAGACACATCAGATTTGTGGCGCGTCCAGCTCTCTTTCTCCTTGTGATCTCCCGTTCACTTATCATCAATGCACTAACCCTACGCTTAATCACTTTAGCCTTGTTCTTCAGAGACTAACCAGTATCTCGGTTCACTTTCCATCAGTTCTTTCTTTGTTTGGCAAACACTACGATCTCGGTTGCTTCCAAGATCGTTGTCTTCTGTTCACTTGACAACTACTGCACTTGCTGACTTTCCTTAATCAGTTACTGAAGTCTTATGATCATCTTGTGGAAGACTTCATCTCGAATGGCTTTACAACTCAATCTTAATGCAGATTGGGTTGGTGCTTAGATCTTCTGTTAGCATGCATGCCATTCGTTGAGTGCTCTCTGGTTCCCTTCAGGTAGGATGTATCTTTGTAGTGCCAACTAGAGGCTTTATTCCTTTGGATATTCTGGAAGTGCTCATTAGTTGAGAATCATACTTTTTCTACGATTCTGCCTATGCATTGTGAGCACTTCTGTTGAGGTCGTAGTTCTTCACTCTATGATTTAGCTTCGGCTGTGCAGACACTACGATACTGAGATCAGATCTTGACACTCTACGGTTTTTACCTTGCGCTTGTTTTCTTCATCTGATCTTTCTTGACTACGATCTCTGTATGTAATCAATAGACTCTACAAACTCAGAGTGTAGTCTACGATCCTTGACATGGCTTCGGCATCAGTAGACTCTACGATCTCTAGTGTAGTCAACGTTCCTTGACTTGGCTTTGGCATCGGTAGACTCTACGACTCCGAGTGTAGTCTACGTTTTTGACTTGGCTTCGGCAGATATTCGGTCGGCTCGTAGGCAGGCTGTCTCTACGATTCTGAATATGACTTCCTCAGCACACTACGGTCCCGAGGAAGTTCTTCTCGATATAGCACGATCATTCATCGTTTCTCCTGGCAGTCTACGAACTCCGAGATCTACTATCTTGCAGACTACGATTTTGCCTCGATAGCTCTCGAGTTATCCTTGACTCTCCTGGCAGACTACGATCTCTGGTGCAGTACTCGACGATCAGATAAGCCTATCTATTATATCATAAGATCAACCTAACATGTTTGATCTTTCTATATTTATAGTCCTTGTACATCATTTCTTTTTAAGGACTTTACAAAGCTGTTTTGCTTATATAGGATCAACCTAACATACTTGATCAATTCATTCTAAGTCCTTGTACACGTTTCTATTATCTATCAAAGGACTTTACAGCTTTTCTTAATGCAAGCATACTTGCATATTCATTCATATATATATCATAATCAAATCATATATAATAGGAATATCATTCATATGTTTATTCCTGATAATCTCCCCCTATTTGATTATGACAAAAACAATAACTGCATATGCATGTTATGAATGAATCTTATATATAGTGAGCAGCTGTATTTCTAAAACAGATAATCATGAATGTCATTTATAAAGATATGGCAAATTATACATAAAGACACTTTACATCCTGGATCCAGAACATACCTAACTAGTTAGAGATGTACCTCTTTGGCTCCATGTGTGTTTCCAGGATGTCTGATGATTAGCTACTCATCTGTTTCTTCTTCTTGCTCTTGCTCCCCCTGGGATGATGACCTTCTATCTTTGCTTTGTTCCCCTTCAGCATTTTTCTGAACATTCTCCCCCTCAGACTCTGCGATCAAGTGATCATCATCTTTTGGCTCCCCCTCATATGATGATTCTTTTTCTGCAGCTGTTGTCTTCTTCTTTGACTTCTTCTCTCTTGTCCCTCTGCTCTTCTTTGAGTGCCTCTTGCTCCTCTTCTTTCTATGCCTCTTTTTCTCCCCTTTTTTGTCATTAATCATTTGAGAGAGTTGCTCCATGTTGGACATAAGCTGCTCTATTAGGTAGGAGGAGTTGGCAACTTCAAACTTGAGTTCCTGTTGGCCTAGCTCAAGTTGCACTGAGAAAGACTGCTTCAGGTCGTCAATCTTGTCAGAGAGGGCTTGGATCTGCTCTTCATTTGCCTTCTGAACTCGTAGAGCTTCTGCCTTTTTATGTTGTATTGCCTTCGGATAGATGTTATCTCTCTCTTGGAGTTTGAGAGATACATCAGCCATAGTAGCTTGAAGTCTATTCTGAAGTGAATTATCTCCTTTTGATGTTAGCTTCTATGACTCTTCAGTGAGTAGAGATATTTTCTCACTTAGTTCATCAGAACTCTTCAGTAGTTCCTGCTCCAAAATAGTTTGATCCTCTTGTTGGGCAGCTTCGGGTTGAGCATTGGATTGGACTCTACGATTTTCATTCTTGGACATATTTTCAAAATCTTGGAGAATCTGAACAACCGTTGAGTACCAATTGCTGGTTGAGGATGAGGGAATGTTAGAGAGCAGTGTTTGGGTTATTGGAAGCTTCTGACTTTGAATTTGAGCAGTCTCAGCAGTAGAGTGGCCAGACTCTACGATCATCTCCTTGATCATGTTGCTTCTTCCTTCAGAGTCCACTCTACGATCGTAGGGGATATAGTGATTGCCAGACTGTCGATAGACTTTGAAGTGAGGCTGGTATTTGATCGTTTTGGTTGCAAACTTCTTCACCCTTGGGAAGTTCTGAGCCACCAGCTCCATGCTTGGAAAGTGAGAGAAGCACCAGTTGAGATAGCTTCCATCTCCTTCAGTGTGGTCCTTTAGCCATGGCATCCACTGGAAGAACCATCTCATCAGCAAGTCATTAGGATTTTAGAGAATAGTCGAGTAGTCTAGCTTCATGTTATTCCAGTTTTCAGCTATGTTAAAGGTAGTCATTCTTACTACCTTGAGCTGCTCATTTCCATAGTTCACCCATCTCTCTGATGGAGCCTCTGGTATTTCATTTGAAACTTCCACTACTATCCTTATGCTAAATCTTGCAGGAAAGAGAACTGGATAATCTTCTTGTTCATCTGCTTCCTGTGGTGCAGAACCAGAATCTTTTTCAATCTCTTCTCTCTTAGACCCTGAACCATCCTGATCATTTCCAGCAGAGAATCCTTCTTGCTGCATTTCATTCTCAAAACTTTTTTTCTGTGATACAGACTCATCATCAATTAATTCAATGGGGGCATTTGATTGATCACTTCTCCTTTTGGAGGCAAATTTGGCTTGCAGTCTGTAGCTCTTCCTTCTTCTTGGAGGTTCAGCTATGGGAGAGTCAGACTCCTCTTCTTCTTCAGACTTTGAAGCCTTTGGTTTATCAGAAGAACTTCCTTCAGGTTTAGCAAGGGCAGGGGCATGTTCTTCTTCTTTTGAGACAACATTGTCTGACCCATTATTTGGGCTTGTTGGGGCAGTTGCATTTGGGGATGGAGTTTGTTCATCTTGAATCTCTTCTTCATTTGCAGAGTGATTACTCTGAGAATTAGCCATGGGGCTTGAGCATTCTTCTTCTTTATTAGCAGATGCTGAATTTTCATTCATTAATCCAACTTCACCTTCACTGCTGGATTGGGTTTGAGAGGACTCAGCCTTTACATCAGTCTCCTTTTTTTCTGCTGACTCTACGTTCTTCTCTTCAGCATATGTACTATTTTTGGAGGCTGAGGCTGGTTTGTCTTCCACCTTAGCTTTCTTGCTGAATGGGCCTTGAAGTAATCTGTTACTTCTTCTCTTTGTTGTTTTAGCAGTTATGCCCTTTTTCTTCTTCATCTTTGACTTTGGTGGAGACTCTTCTTGATAGGGTCTGGGGTTTCTTCACATCACTAGCTTTCTTCACACCTCTGGATTTCTTTACAATTTGGTGTGATTTACTGTATCATAATAGAGTCATCAGACTCAGAGCTCTCTGCCTCTTCTATTTTCCTCTTCTTTACAAAGGCTCTGATGCTGCTCCCAGTTGTCAGCCTTCGGTTTTCCTTAGGGTTCTTCTTCCAGTTCACAAATAAGTGTGGAGACATCACTTTGTGAACATTCAAAGGCTCTCCCTCATCATCCTTAATCTTTCCTCCTTGCTTCTTCTTCAGCACAATACTTAGCAGTCTACCATGAAACACCTTAGTCAGGGGTTTTTCAGTGGACTTCTTCATCTCAGCTTTTTCTACCCACTTAGAGATTTGATCGAACAAGATAGCTCCAAAGTTGATTTGTTTCTTCAGAACTATTGCTGACATTATCTTCAGCTATTGGTCAAGCACTGTGTCATGTGCAGTGTCCTTGCACAGTATGCATTTTCCAACTATTTCAACAAGGAACTCGTATTCTTCAGGAAACTCCTTCTTCTTCATGTCTTTCAGACTAGGGTTTCTTTGGTACCCCATGAACTCCTTTGCTTGTTCAGTATTGACATCATCAAGGTTCTTCAGCCCTTGGTTAGAAAACCTAGGCCTTGATTGAGGTTAGAAGACTTCAACTTCAGAGACTGACCTTTAACCTTGGTAGAAAGGGTTCCGGAGTTTATGGAGGCATTTGAGTAGAACTCCTTAACCAGATCAAAATATACTCGAGTGCTAACCTCAAGGCATTCTGAGAATCTAGCTTTCTTCACAAGTTCGAGAATGTCTCTGAACTTCTTTTCGGATTTCTCGAATGACTTGGTTCCTAGCTGAATGCTAGTGATTACTCGCCAGTTTTCCATTTGATCAGTTCGAAGAATCTGGATATTTGATTCGGAGAGGTTTATAAGAGATGGCTGATTATGATTTGATAAAGCTTTGGGGTGTTAACCTATTTTGGCTCTTGAGAGGATTTTAGGGTTTCAAAATGGGAGGGAGAAAGGTTCGATAACTTTTGATAATTTTCTGCAGATTTGAACTTGTCTTTATGACAGTTCCTTCTAACTCTGCATAACTAGTGATGTGTCAATCGACCATTGGTTACACGATGCCCAGTAATGAGCTGTAACTCCCCAGAACTTTTCAGTTAGATATTTCCTTTTAGGAGAGTAGTCGTTTAAACAACCTGGCTTTGACCGTTGACCTTTTGATTCGTAGAGTAGCATAGTAAGGCAACTGTGGACTCTACGTTTTTCTTTGTTAACTCAACGATCAACTTTTGAGAGATGCTGCAGTGGATGGCTTTGTCTTGTATCCTCACCTTGATGCAACATAGCTAAATCACTGATGTATTCAAACTTATCTCTTCCTTTTGAATGGTTGAGCAATTGTCTCATTTTTCAAGCTCCTTGTGAATTGGAGTACCCTTTAGTAGAACTACGATCGTCGAGTTGTCTTCTACGATCGTTGAGGTTGCACTGTTATAATGGAGTTCTCTTCAACCTCGACTCTACGATCATTGAGGTTGCACTGCGATCGTGGAGTTCTCTTCAACCTTGACTCTACGATCGTTGTCTGACTTGGTCCTTGAGATGAATTTGATCAAGCAATTCTTCTAGAACAAGGTAGCTCAGGAAGGGACAACCTCTTAGAGTGAGCTAAGGGCCAGGTTTGTCCCTAAGGCGCTTTCCAGATGAAATGTTATAGAAGTGATTTGTAATGACATCTCATGAGACCTTTTCTGGTGGGGAGATCCTCTACCAACTTTAGACAATTGCTTGCTGAGATCGTGGTATCCTCCTGTTCTTACACTACGATCACATGTTTGATCGTAGGCACTTCACGATGTTGGGTTGGGTGGCTGAAAGGTTATCAGTAGTACGTTTTGAGACGTTCCTACTGACTATGGATCTTCATTTGGTTCATCAGCCACAAAGTTTTGGGACTTTGTAGCTGGTATATTTCCTCACAATATAACTTAGTGTTGTTGTTTCTCAACAGATCACTGCTCCCTATAGTTGAAGTTGTCTTCCCGGATGAATGTGACTCCCTTTGATTTAGACTCATTTGGAGGCAGCCCTGAATATCTCCTTTTGACTGGAATCATCATTATCACACAAATCTTCTTGTATCGTAGACATGGATATTTTCAAGATTGATCACTCTACGATCTTTTGACAGCACTACGATCGTAGTCTTCATTTACAGTCTTGTGTTTGTGAGGTTCTGCTTTTATAATGAACTCCTCTTGACTTAAGCTCAATGATCCTCTGTTGTGAGCTCCTTTGAGGATTCTTCTCATATAGCATTCTTTGCTTGCTCTTGAGCACATAGGATCCTTTAGTTAACTGGCCTGCTTCCATACACAGATTAGCAGCCATGTGAGCTCCATTCTGGTTAGCTCAAAGGGTCTTCAAGGATAGGCTTGTACAAATAGGAACTTTATCAGGATCATCTCTGAACAGTCCTTAGCCTTCTGCTGGTTGAGTCTTCTTGACTGAAGTCTTCTTCTTCAGTATTCCTTAGTGTGGTCAGACTGACCAAGTACCTGCAGGTTTAAATATATTTCTATTTTTGGTACCCATAATTAAATGGATCCTGCTAGGTTAGTTTTCTAAACCCCTGTTCCTCTTATTTGGATAATCATCACATTTATCACCAACATCATATTTATGCATAAGACTAGTTTTAGATAATACACTTTGATATGCATGAAGGTGAGTGTGTGTGTGTAAGATTTGACATTTAATGACACACACTTTATCTTTGATGGTTTCATCATTTGCTGGGTTATGTTCACAATGTTTAAGTGTTCATAGAGTGAGACTCAACTCTACGATTTAAGAGTATTTAGTTGATTCGTGGAGGAGATCAGTTTCTACACATCATCAAGATATTCTTATAGAACTGATCATACTCTCTGTGTTATCAAACACTTAGAACAAGGATTTGTACATAATACTAACCCACCAACAAAGATTACTTCACATAAAATTCATTTGACCTGTGATGCTCTTATGACCTATTTCAGATTTCCTTCAAGATGTCATCTTCAACCTAAAACTTGGATGGAGAGAAAGTTTATAGACATTTGAGTTTCCATCCTTAGGTACTTTCTCTCTTCACCTTTTTTAGGTAGATTATGACTTCTTTAAAAATCTTCGTTATGGTTCATAAGAGGGTGCTTTTGTGATGAACACATGTAATAGTGAGAGGAACTGTACCTTTTACCGCGGTCTCTTAATGATCCACTTATCTTAGATATACTCTCGGTTTAGGCATTGATGTGCATAGCTTCACTTTTGCTCCTGACAGCTTATTTCTCGTGTTGGCCTTTAATCAATCAGTCGTGGTCTTGAAGATGTAGGCCAAGAGAATCTCTGCATTAAAATCTTTGACATCCTTTAGTTTACAAAGTTTGCACCCAGCTGTTGGTTGGCCAGACATAAGTTTGAGAAGATCTTCTTTCTTTTATTGATAAGCATTTCTTAGCATGTATAGACTCTTCATCTTTCAGACTGGTGGATGCTTGACTCTTTGTCATTGATGTCTCTTGAGCTCTCTCGTCTGATCTTCAGACTACAAGATTATTTGCAGGCAGGATTGGTCTTGTTGGTGTAATCGAGAGAACATGGACCAATCTGAAAGCGACTTCAGGTGTATATACACATTTACCTATACACAGTATTTCCAACGTGTGAGCTCATCTGCATATAACAAGTTACTTACTACCAAACTAAGTTTAGAACAATGTATGTTCCTGGGATCAGACTCAAAGCGATTAACTTTTGAATATAGCATGAGAACCTGCTTTGATACCAATTGTTAGTTCCCAGTAGGCACAATAGATCTAGAAAGGGGGGTTGAATAGATCCTTTTTATTTCAAGTACTTTTCGGTTTACTTTGTATTGCTCATAATTTAACATATGACAAACACAAGAATCTTTTCAAGCACAACTTAATAAGTAAAAGATCCCTTCATTGATATATTCGTAATCATACATACATTGTTCGTAGAGAGTTAGTTTGGTTGTAAGCGGTTAAAACATACATAGCAGTTATAGCAGTTATAGAACATAATGTAAATGACATAATGTAAAAGACACAAGAGGTTTTAAGTGGTTCAGAGCATCCCCGAATCCGCCCAAATCGCCATTGATTCGGTACACTAAACATTCTATAAGCTAACTGTTGCGGAAGATATAAACATAAATTGTTTATACATTACATTACACACTATTCCCCAAGGTCGAGAGTAACCTTAACTTATACACATTTCATAAACTATTTATTACATAACAATATTTATCACAATACGCTATTACAAACTAGTCAAGACTTTATAACCCAAGTTTGAACTTGGCTTTAATCGCTTTCCATGATCCTAACGCTTTACGTCTTATCTGCAATGTTTTATCATGAGATAGCAAGGGTGAGCATGAAAGTTGCCCAAATAAGTTTAAATACAACAATATAAGGATATATCATGATTGAAGAGTATGAATAATAAAGTCGGCTATAATTCATCAATATAATTGAGAACTAGCAGGAACAAACTTTTACCTGAACAAGTTTTAAACATGAACAAACATTTCAACCAACTTGTAATGAAGGTGATCATCTTTCATACCGACTTATACATGCAAGATGTACAGTACAATTTTCATGGCACCTAAGCAATGATTAACCATAAGCTTGAATAAACCACTCTTATTAGAGTTAAGTAAGAACAAACTTGCACGAACTGCTGATTACCGCAACGCAATTTATAACGCTTTGCAGAAGACCTAATATTAATAATATAGATCTCCAATATTAGAATAATATCATCACAGTATAATACTGTTATATTTATTCACACAGAATAACATAAACACATAACACATAACCCTATAAGTCTATACAACACATAAGACTTAGTATTATGTCAAACTATTTCAGTCTGACTTAAAATTAACACCATTTTATCATCCCGACGGTCTAGTCGGACAATACCTGAGTTTAAGTTCAATTAAACTCTTCCTGAACACTTAACAATTATCACAAATAATTTCTTATCAGTCAAAACATTTTTCCTAGGCTCGTAATAATTTTCGGATAATTATTACCATTTATCATGATTTTCCAATCATTAATATCGTATTTAAATGAATTAAATACCGCATAATTCCTTAATCATTAATATTCATTTAATATAAAATATTAATGATAATCCTTGCATAATATTATAATGCAATTATAATATTTCAAAATATTTTAATACCTTAAAATCATAATTATTTGATTTTAAACACTTAAATCCATTATCCGATAATTAATATTAATATTAAAATATTAATATTTTCATGCCAAAATATCAAAAGTTATATTTTATAACTTAAAATAATTTTCTAATACTTAAAATCATTTTTATATGATTTTAAAAACATTAATTCTATTTTTTTCTTAATTAATTTTTAGTGCGTTGCTTAAGAAATTAGCTACCTCGTGCTTAACTCCAGTAATGCCCATCTCTTGGCATATCCTTATATATGTTAACGTGACACTCCATTTTAAATTTCGTGGCAATCGGAGTTGTAGAACTCCGTTTATAGCGATTTCCGTCAGAAAATCACAAATATTGTAATGGTCATAACTTGGTCGTTTTAACTCGGAATCAGCTCATTTTTGGACACGAGCTACTTAATACCATATATTTTCATTTTCCAAAAGCCTGGAATTTTTCTCATTAACTAAATGTCCGAAACAGTCCCCGGAAAATTTTGGCCAGAAACTTTTTGCACTTTGGTAGTTTTGGAGTCCTTCACCAAAACTTAAACAAAACGAAATCTGTAACTCCGATTAATGATCCGTCAATTTTCTTGGATTCGTATCTTTCCGAACTACAGTTTTCATATATCATAATCCATATTTGGATATGTTTAGCTCCCGGAATTTAACCTGGAAGTGACTGTTCAAATCTGTCCTTTTAACAGTTTTTCTTAACTTTGTGTAGTTTGGTAGAAATCCCATAACTTGCTCCTCCGATGTCGGATTTAATCCGTTTCGGAGTCTATGGAAGGCTTATTGAGTGTACTATAACATATCACAAGTCCAGAATTTTTAGAGCACCCTAACAAATCCGAAATTTTCTGTTTAGGGCAGCAGTCCACTAATTCATTTAAAACAAAAAAACTGTTTTGGTTCATCTTCTTTGTTCAAGCTTATCAACCCTAAAAATTGCAAGATCTAACCATAAATATCATATATCATGTAGATCTTCCCTCATATGGATCATAAGTTCAACACTTGGTTTAAAACAACCATCACAAAACACATAAACTAACTAGAGTTTTGAGTTTAGGAAATTTTATACCTTTGATTCCAACCAAAATCAACACCCAATATTGTTAAATCTAAACATGAAACACTTATATATACATAGAACTAAGGTTTTAAACCTCAAGATCACAACTTCAAGTTGTCAAAAATCAAATCAAAATACTAAGGAAGTTTAATCTACACAAGTATAAATTTTTATTATACCTTTGCTTGATTTCTTGCTAAACCTTCTTCTTCTTCTTAGCTTGATCATGGAGCTTGGATGCCTCACCATAAACTCTCCTTTCTCTCCACCATGAGGCTGCCGAAATTGGCCCCTCTATTCTCTCTCTTTATGCTTTGCTTGATTTCTTGTTAAACCTTCTTCTTCTTCTTAGCTTGATCATGGAGCTTGGATGCCTCACCATAAACTCTCCTTTCTCTCCACCATGAGGCTGCCGAACCCCTCACTCTCTTTCTCTCTCTCTTTTGTTCTTGAAGAATACAAAAAGAATGAAAGGTGAAAGAGAAAATAGACTAGAGTTTTATTAAATGTGGATTATATCATTATCCAAACTCACTCTCCTTTTTCTCTCATACATGAATCCGGTCATGTACCTTCATTCTCCCACTAACTCTCTCTTTCTCCCTTTCAATTTCCAAGTGGTTACCTTGCAAACTTTGCCAAATGTGTTGGTCAAATAAAATTTGGACACCTAAGGAGTTGTTAGAAGTTGGTAACCAAATGTTGCCTAATGATTTAACCATGTGTTTCCCCTCTTTCTTTCCTCATTCAATAGCCACCACTTGGCCAAATTCTTACCAAGTTTGGCTCTTTGATTTAATGCTTATTTGATTTAACAAATGTCCAAAATTCCTCTCCCACTTGGGCTAAAAATTGAGTCATTCCTTTAATGTATTGCTTGGTCTCTAACTAACTTCTTTGGCCACACTTGAGCTATACATAGTCCAATACCTTTAATTCTTATCCAACCCAATTCATTTAATTAGGGTTTCACTTCTCCATTAAAACACCAATCCTCGCTCACATGCCCATTCATTTCCTTTAACCCAATTAGACTTGCTATTATTAGGTTATAAAATTAATTAACTTAGATGTATAAAATAAATCTCTTAGAATTAGTATATAATTAAATACTATTATTCTCCCACATATTTACACTTAAGCTTTTAACACTTAACTTTTAAATTCCCAAATTAGGGTTTTAAATATCCTAATTAGGGTTTGATTCTCAAAACTAAAATTAAAGTTTCTGAGTGTATCGTTAGTGTTTCTAACAGTTCGTTAGATTTTTCTAACTTAATAAACATATGATTAACATAACTTTAGGATTTGCTAAAGTTATAACTTATCTGATCAATCCTTGATCTTAAATCATTACGGTTCACATATATAATCAAATATACCAACTAGTATTCACTTCGATACTTATCCCTGATAATTCTTCAAAAGAATTTTAAATCTACCATAATCTTATACCTCATTACTAGACTATCACTTATAGTCTATCACATAATTCAAGTTTTGTTCAAAACTTTTGAAATTCTTGGAATTTCATTACATAACTGCCAATTCCATACACTTATTTCCTGTCTAGGTCCTAATATTGAACCTTAAATCAATCAATTATGATTTTCATAGATTGTCTAAATTCTCGGGTTGTCACAGGTTCAGAGACTCAAGCTCCTAATCCACTCTTCTGCTTTCAACTAGTAGGATTTCCACTAAGGAAGGGCAGCACCCTGAATCACTAAGATTCCTTCAAGGCCAGCAGCCTTGGGACTCCTCTAGTTCCTGTGAAAATCCGAGAATTTTGAATATTTTTAAAAATTTTATTAATTGATTTAAGGTTCAAAATTAGAACCTAGACAGAAAATAAGTGTATGTGTTTGATATTTTTAAGATAGAATTTTGAGGATTTCAAAAATCTGTGAATGATTTAGGTGAATTATTCAGGATTATGGGAATACGTGAGTATGTTCTATGTATATGTGTATAGTATGTGGTTAAGGGTCAAGGGTTGACCAGATAAACAATATCTGTAACAAACCTTAATTTATATATTAAAAACGTCGACGTTCGGTTAGAAAACCCTAACGATTAACAAGAAACCCTAAAACCGGCTCTGAAAACCCTAATTTTAGTTTCGGGAATCTGAAACCCTAATTCGGTGTATAAAACCCTAAATTGGGAACTTAATGGCATAAGTGTAAATAATTATAATAATAATTATGGTAAAGCTTAATTAATTAGCAAACCCTAATTTCGAATTTATAAAACCCTAATTTCTGGATTTGAAACCCTAATTTTATAATTAGGGAAAACCTTAGTGTTAATTTAATATTTTTAATGTTAATTAGGAAATATTAATCCTAATTTTCAAGTTATTAGTAATTAGAAAAAACCCTAATCTAATTTCTAAATTAGAAAATTATTTTTATATTAGAAACCCTAATTTTTGGGTTGTAAACCCTAATCCGTGATTTTGACCGTAATTGCTAAATTAGTAATTTTAATTACGATATATTAATCCTAATTAACAAGATTTAATTAATGATTAAGAAATTTTAATATAATTAGAAAATTCTAATTATAATTTAAAAATATTATTTTTTCTATTTTTGAAAATCTAAATTTAGAAATTCTAGAAAATTAAATTGTAAACCCTAAATGTTCCAAACCCTAAACCCTAAATGGTCTAAACCCTAACCCAAACCCTAAACCCTAAGGGTTTGGACAATATCCAAAATGCCATTAAAATTAAATGCGAAATGACTATAATACCCTTTTTGCATTATTGTGACCTAGCTTGCAAATCTTGGCAAATTGAGAGTTGTTCACCAACTCTAACCACCCTATGTGACTTAATTCACAGCATTCAGCCACCTTATCAGCTGAATTCATTGCACCAATAGATATATTAGAGAATTAGAGAGAGAAAGTCATAAAAAGTTGGTCATTTTTCACCCAAGCTCCTAACAACTCTCTCTCTCTCTCCCAACCTCCGAAAATACAAAGTATTTCAGTCTCTAAACAAGTCTCTTGATCATCAAGAGCATGATTAGAGGTCAGAATCAAAGGATTTGAGCATAAAGGTATAAACCTTAGCTTTATAAAAATCTTAGGATTTGATGTTAGATTTTGTTGTTTGTTGTTTAAAGTAGTGTATAAGGATGTCACTTGATGATTTGGGTTGCTATATAGTGAATCCATAACATCAAAGTGCTCAAAATCATGTTTTAAAAAAATCTAGAAATATTTTAAAATGTGGTCTGACAAGCAAATGTTAGGCTTCATAGATCGGTGCATGTTAACGTGTTTAGTGTTTTAAATATTCAACCTTGTAGTATGTTCTGTGGTCTTTATTCTGAAATTGGAATCATGGTCTGATAGTGTCTAGAAATCATGATATGATTGGTCAAAGTAGGTTGACCGTTCACGGAAAAAATGAATTCAGGCACCTCTGTAATTCCAAAGAACCTCGACAATGTGTTTGCAGGCCATGGATCTTGCTGATGTTTGATGTTTAGGCTAAGTTGTTGTTTTTGTGTTGTATTCTGGTATAAGGACTACACGCTAATGCCTTTATCTCACCTAGAAAACACATAGAATCACTACTACAAAATAGTAAATAGACAACACTTAAACCACAACGTTTTTATGTAATTTTTTTTTACAACGATTTTAAAAAAAACGTTATAGATACATATGAAAAAACGTTATCTATTTAAAAGGGCATTTTTTTTGTGTTAATTAGATAACGTTTTTTTAAAAAAACGTTGTCATTCGAGTAAAACACGGAGGTTTAAAAAATGACGCTGAAGTGAAAACTTAAATAATAAGTATCACTCTTATGCTAGGGCTCCCAGTCTCTAGGCGAGATCTAAAACTTCTCCCTCGCGATTGCCTTTCTCCCCGCTTTTCTTCGACCCTCTTCCCAAGACGCCGAGCACAGGGTTCGGTCGGACCACTGCTTCTCTTCTCTGAACCATCTCTATCGTACAAACCAACCGATTGAGAGATGTTTCGACAAGGAAACCGCCGATGAAGACGGCAAAAACCACCGCCAGAGCCGGAGACAATTAAGGGTTCGTAGTGGAAACCTTTGGGTTCGAGTGCGATTTTAGTGCTACAATGGAAATAAGATCATTTGCTCTTTGATCTTCTATCAAAGTTGCACCGTATGAATTTGCCGGATCCGTTATTTTTATATCAAGCTTACACGATTTCGCTTTCGGCTCTACACCAAATTTTGGATTAAGGTAATACTTTACTTGATAATATGTAGTATTTGATTATTGTAGAGTTTTGATTATTTGAAAATTTTCATTTAGGGTTTGCATACCGATTCAAAATGTAATTTTGTTTCTCTCTTATATAATGTCTTGTTGATTCTTTTATTCTTTATTATCTAATTGATTTATGCTCAAAGAATCTAATTTTGTGTTCTACTGTGTCTAATATATCTCAATTCATAGGAAAGGCAAAAGACTTGTTTTATTAGAGCCATTTTCTTAGCTTTGTTGTCTTCATTATTGTGCAAAAATCTTCCTCATAAAGACACACGGGCTCCTTTAATCCTACCCTCCCCTCTTTTCTTGTTAGGGCACTTTGAAAATTTAAGCCTTTTGTCTATTCTTAGCGTTTCAGAATCATCCCAAAGAATCAACAACCACCTCGCTTCTGTTTTTGTCAATTTTGCACTTCCTCTTAATAAGAGATGTTTCCTAATTTCTAAGAATTATACTTTATTAAGGCGCATCAGTATCTAATTATGTTTATAAGATAACCGGGTTTTGCTTTCAAGTATATTGCATTGTCATTGTAATGGCCTTCTCATTGTCATATGCCAAAGAGATTATTAACGATTTCACATTGGATTTATTGGTAATGAAGTAAACAAAGAATTTTCCAAAGACATGATAACAAGCCATTGTTTCTCTTTACTACCCGTTATTCGTCATTCTTTTCCCCTCATATTGGTGGTGTTGGAATCTTGTTATAATTATGAGTTAATATTTCATCTCATTACTTTTTGTTGTCGTGTTCTTGCATCTAAGTCACCAAATCTATTAGACTTCCACGAGGATCTTGTTAGTCTCGAACTTTGCATCAAAGGCTCAAGATTCTATTCATTTCTCACTACCAATATCAAACATTGTTGCTAGAAAATGGTCGCTAAGGGTCTTCCTTGCGATTCAATTGAAGTCTTTAGCGGAAGAAATGCAAGCCATTATCAAGGGATTAAAACCGATATGTTTATGAGGGATTAAATGCGGTCATGGGATAAAGTAATCCCTTATTTATATGAGGGATTAGAAGATGGGAAGAAGACCTTCTTTGTGACAAAGGTGGTGTAGAAAGGTGCTTGGTGTGACGCCCCCAAAATTAGGTATACATCACCCATCTTGGGTCGCCAGATACATGGTACAGAATTCAAATACAACTTACTAATGTTAATTAGGAAATATTAATCCTAATTTTCAAGTTATTAGTAATTAGAAAAAACCCTAATCTAATTTCTAAATTAGAAAATTATTTTTATATTAGAAACCCTAATTTTTGGGTTGTAAACCCTAATCCGTGATTTTGACCGTAACTGCAAAATTAGTAATTTTAATTACGATATATTAAATCTAATTAGCAAGATTTAAGTAATGATTAAGAAATTTTAATATAATTAGAAAATTCTAATTATAATTTTAAAATATTATTTTTTCTATTTTTGAAAATCTAAATTTAGAAATTCTAGAAAATTAAATTGTAAACCCTAAATGTTCCAAACCCTAAACCCTAAATGGTCTAAACCCTAACCTAAACCCTAAACCCTAAGGGTTTGGACAATGTCCAAAATGCCATTAAAATTAAATGCGAAATGACTATAATACCCTTTTTGCATTATTGTGACTTAGCTTGCAAATCTTGGCAAACTGAGAGTTGTTCACCAACTCTAACCACCCTATGTGACTTAATTCACAGCATTCAGCCACCTTATCAGCTGAATTCATTGCACCAATAGATATATTAGAGAATTAGAGAGAGAAAGTCATAAAAAGTTGGTCATTTTTCACCCAAGCTCCTAACAACTCTCTCTCTCTCTCCCAACCTCCGAAAATACAAAGTATTTCAGTCTCTAAACAAGTCTCTTGATCATCAAGAGCATGATTAGAGGTCAGAATCAAAGGATTTGAGCATAAAGGTATAAACCTTAGCTTTATAAAAATCTTAGGATTTGATGTTAGATTTTGTTGTTTGTTGTTTAAAGTAGTGTATAAGGATGTCACTTGATGATTTGGGTTGCTATATAGTGAATCCATAACATCAAAGTGCTCAAAATCATGTTTTAAAAAAATCTAAAAATATTTTTAAATGTGGTCTGACAAGCAAATGACAGGCTTCATAGATCGGTGTATGTTAACGTGTTTAGTGTTTTAAATATTCAACCTTGTAGTATGTTATGTGGTCTTTATTCTGAAATTGGAATCATGGTCTGATAGTGTCTAGAAATCATGATATGATTGGTCAAAGTAGGTTGACCGTTCACGGAAAATGAATTCTGGGCAGCCCAGAATTCCAGTAACCTCTGACAATGTGTTTGCAGGCCATGGATCTTGCTGATGTTTGATGTTTAGGCTAAGTTGTTGTTTTTGTGTTGTATTCTGGTATAAGGACTACACGTTAATGCCTTTATCTCACCTAGAAAACACATAGAATCACTACTACAAAATAGTAAATAGACAACACTTAAACCACAACGTTTGGTAATTTTTTTTTACAACGATTTTAAAAAAAACGTTATAGATACATATGAAAAAACGTTATCTATTTAAAAGGGCATTTTTTTGGTGTTAATTAGATAACGTTTTTTTTTAAAAATGTTGTCATTCGAGTAAAACACGGAGGTTTAAAAAATGAAGCTGAAGTGAAAACTTAAATAATAAGTATCACTCTTATGCTAGGGCTCCCAGTCTCTAGGCGAGATCTGAAACTTCTCCCTCGCGATTGCCTTTCTCCCTGCCTTTCGACCCTCTTCCCAAGACGCCGAGCACCGGTTCGGTCGGACCACCACCGCTCAGCAACCGTCTCTATCGTATAAACCAACCGATCGAGAGAAGTTTCGACAAGGAAACCATGCCGATGAAGACAGCAAAACCACCACCGAGCTGGAGACAATTAAGGGTTCGGGTAGTGGAAACCTTTGGGTTCTGCTACGATTTTAGTCTTTGTCAAATGGAAATAAATCGCTACTCTTTGATCTTCTATCAAAGTTGCACCGTATGAATTTGTCGATCCGTTATTTCGATATCAAGCTTACCCGATTTATTTCGGCTCTACACCAAATTTTGGATTAAGGTAATACTTTACTTGATAATATGTAGTATTTGATTATTGTAGAGTTTTGATTATTTGAAAATTTTCATTTAGGGTTTCATGGTGATTCAAAATGTAATTTTGTTTCTCTCTTCTATAATGTCTTGTTGATTCTTTTATTCTTTATTATCTAATTGATTTATGCTCAAAGAATCTAATTTTGTGTTCTACTGATTATACGATATATCTCAATTCATAGGAAAGGCAAAAGACTTGTTTTTTATTAGAGCCATTTTCTTAGCTTTGTTGTCTTCATTATTGTGAAAAAATCTTCCTTGCAAAGACACACGTGCTCCTTAATCCTACCCTCCCCTCTTTTCTTGTTAGGGCACTTTGAAAATTTAAGCCTTTTGTCTATTCTTAGCGTTTACAGTAATCATCCCAAAGAATCAACAACCACCTCGCTCTGTGCTTTTTGTCAATTTTGCACTTCCTCTTAATAAGAGATGTTTCCTAATTTCTAAGAATTATACTTTATTAAGGCGTCTCAGATCTAATTATGTTTATAAGATGACCGGATTTTGCTTTCAAGTATATTGCATTGTCATTGTAATGGCCTTCTCATTGTCATATGCTAGTAGATTATTCACGTATTTACATTGGATTTATTGGTAATGAAGTAAACAAAGAATTTTCCAAAGACATGATAACAAGCCATTGTTTCTCTTTACTACCTTTATTATTCACAAATCCTTTTCCCCTCATATTGGTGGTGTTGGAATCTTGTTATAATTATGAGTTAATATTTCATCTCATTACTTTTTGTTGTCAGGTTCTTGCATCTAAGTCTCCAGCTCTATTAGACTTCCACGAGGATCTTGTTAGTCTCGAACCTGCATCAAAGGTTGGCATTCTATTCATTTCTCACTATCAATATCAAACATTGATGCTAGAAAATGGCTGCTTAAGGGTTTTCCTTGCAGATTCAATTGAAGTCTTTAGCAGAAGAAATGCAAGCCATTATTAAGGGATTAAAACTGATATGTTTATGAGGGATTAGTACAGTCATGGGATAAAGTAATCCCTTATTTATATGAGGGATTAGAAGATGGGAAGAAGACCTTGCTGTGACAAAGGTGGTGTAGAGAAAGGTGCTTGGTGTGACGCCCCCAAAATTAGGTATACATCACCCATCTTGGGTCGCCAGATACATGGTACAGAATTCAAATACAACTTACTAATGTTAATTAGGAAATATTAATCCTAATTTTCAAGTTATTAGTAATTAGAAAAAACCCTAATCTAATTTCTAAATTAGAAAATTATTTTTATATTAGAAACCCTAATTTTTGGGTTGTAAACCCTAATCCGTGATTTTGACCGTAACTGCAAAATTAGTAATTTTAATTACGATATATTAAATCTAATTAGCAAGATTTAAGTAATGATTAAGAAATTTTAATATAATTAGAAAATTCAAATTATAATTTTAAAATATTATTTTTTCTATTTTTGAAAATCTAAATGTAGAAATTCTAGAAAATTAAATTGTAAACCCTAAATGTTCCAAACCCTAAACCCTAAATGGTCTAAACCCTAACATAAACCCTAAACCCTAAGGGTTTGGACAATGTCCAAAATGCCATTAAAATTAAATGCGAAATGACTATAATACCCTTTTTGCATTATTGTGACTTAGCTTGCAAATATTGGTAAATTGAGAGTTGTTCACCAACTCTAACCACCCTATGTGACTTAATTCACAGCATTCAGCCACCTTATCAGCTGAATTCATTGCACCAATAGATATATTAGAGAATTAGAGAGAGAAAGTCATAAAAAGTTGGTCATTTTTCACCCAAGCTCCTAACAACTCTCTCTCTCTCTCCCAACCTCTGAAAATACAAAGTATTTCAGTCTCTAAACAAGTCTCTTGATCATCAAGAGCATGATTAGAGGTCAGAATCAAAGGATTTGAGCATAAAGGTATAAACCTTAGCTTTATAAAAATCTTAGGATTTGATGTTAGATTTTGTTGTTTGTTGTTTAAAGTAGTGTATAAGGATGTCACTTGATGATTTGGGTTTGCTATATAGTGAATCCATAACATCAAAGTGCTCAAAATCATGTTTTAAAAAATCTAGAAATATTTTTAAATGTGGTCCGACAAGCAAATGTCGGGCTTCATAGATCGGTAATACGTTAACGTGTTTAGTGTTTTAAATATTCAACCTTGTAGTATGTTCTGTGGTCTTTATTCTCAAATTGGAATCATGGTCCGATAGTGTCTAGAAATCATGATATGATTGGTCAAAGTAGGTTGACCGTTCACGGAAAATGAATTCTGGGCAGCCCAGAATTCTAGTAACCTCTGACAATGTGTTTGCAGGCCATGGATCTTGCTGATGTTTGATGTTTAGGCTAAGGTGTTGTTTTTGTGTTGTATTCTGGTATAAGGACTACACGCTAATGCCTTTATCTCAACTAGAAAACACATAGAATCACTACTACAAAATAGTAAATAGACAACACTTAAACCACAACGTTTTTATGTAAATTTTTTTTTACAACGATTTTAAAAAAAACGTTATAGATACATATGTAAAAACGTTATCTATTTAAAAGGGCATTTTTTTGGTGTTAATTAGATAACGTTTTTTTAAAAAAATGTTGTCATTCGAGTAAAACACGGAGGTTTAAAAAATGAAGCTGAAGTGAAAACTTAAATAATAAGTATCACTCTTATGCTAGGGCTCCCAGTCTCTAGGCGAGATCTGAAACTTCTCCCTCGTGATTGCCTTTCTCCCTGCCTTTTGACCCTCTTCCGCATTACCGAGCACCGGTTCGGCTTCGACCACCGCTTTCTGCAACCGCTCTATCGATAAACCAACCGATCGAGAGAAGTTTCGACAAGGAAACCGCCCATGAAGACAAGCAAAACCACCATCACGAGCTGGAGACAATTAAGGGTTCGGTAGTGGAAACCTTTGGGTTCTAAGCACGATTTTAGTGTTTGCAAATGGAAACAATCACTACTCTATGACCTTCTATCAAAGTTGCCGTGATGAATTTGTCGATCCGTTATTTCGATATCAAGCTTACTGATTTCGCTTCTCTACACCAAATTTTGGATTAAGGTAATACTTTACTTGATAATATGTAGTATTTGATTATTGTAGAGTTTTGATTATTTGAAAATTTTCATTTAGGGTTTGCGGTGATTCAAAATGTAATTTTGTTTCTCTCTCTATAATGTCTTGTTGATTCTTTTATTCTTTATTATCTAATTGATTTATGCTCAAAGAATCTAATTTTGTGTTCTACTTGATCTCGATATATCTCAATTCATAGGAAAGGCAAAAGACTTGTTTTATTAGAGCCATTTTCTTAGCTTTGTTGTCTTCATTATTGTGCAAAAATCTTCCTCATACAGCACACAAAGCTCCCTTAATCCTACCCCTCCCCTCTTTTTCTTGTTAGGGCACTTTGAAAATTTAAGCCTTTTGTCTATTCTTAGCGTTTCAGTAATCATCCCAAAGAATCAACAACCACCTCGCTTTCTGCTTTTTGTCAATTTTGCACTTCCTCTTAATAAGAGATGTTTCCTAATTTCTAAGAATTATACTTTATTAAGGCGTCATCAGATCTAATTATGTTTATAAGATGACCGGATTTTGCTTTCAAGTATATTGCATTGTCATTGTAATGGCCTTCTCATTGTCATATGCTAGTAGATTATTCACGATTTCATTTGGATTTATTGGTAATGAAGTAAACAAAGAATTTTCCAAAGACATGATAACAAGCCATTGTTTCTCTTTTTACTACCGTTATTCGTCATCCTTTTCCCCTCATATTGGTGGTGTTGAATCTTGTTATAATTATGAGTTAATATTTCATCTCATTACTTTTTGTTGTCGTGTTCTTGCATCTAAGTCTCCAAATTTATTAGACTTCCCACGAGGATCTTGTTAGTCTCGAACATGCATCAAAGGTTGGCATTCTATTCATTTCTCACTACCAATATCAAACATTGTTGCTAGAAAATGGCTGCTTAAGGGTCTTCCTTGCAGATTCAATTGAAGTCTTTAGCAGAAGAAATGCAAGCCATTATCAAGGGATTAAAACTGATATGTTTTTGAGGGATTAGTACAGTCATGGGATAAAGTAATCCCTTATTTATATGAGGGATTAGAAGAAGGGAAGAAGACCTTGCTGTGACAAAGGTGGTGTAAAGAAAGGTGCTTGGTGTGACGCCCCCAAAATTAGGTATACATCACCCATCTTGGGTCGCCAGATACATGGTACAGAATTCAAATACAACTTACTAATGTTAATTAGGAAATATTAATCCTAATTTTCAAGTTATTAGTAATTAGAAAAAACCCTAATCTAATTTCTAAATTAGAAAATTATTTTTATATTAGAAACCCTAATTTTTGGGTTGTAAACCCTAATCCGTGATTTTGACCAGAATCGCAAAATTAGTAATTTTAATTACGATATATATAAATCTAATTAGCAAGATTTAAGTAATGATTAAGAAATTTTAATATAATTAGAAAATTCAAATTATAATTTTAAAATATTATTTTTTCTATTTTTGAAAATCTAAATTTAGAAATTCTAGAAAATTAAATTGTAAACCCTAAATGTTCCAAAACCTAAACCCTAAATGGTCTAAACCCTAACCTAAACCCTAAACCCTAAGGGTTTGTACAATGTCCAAAATGCCATTAAAATTAAATGCGAAATGATTATAATACCCTTTTTGCATTATTGTGACTTAGCTTGCAAATCTTGGCAAATTGAGAGTTGTTCACCAACTCTAACCACCCTATGTGACTTAATTCATAGCATTCAGCCACCTTATCAGCTGAATTCATTGCACCAATAGATATATTAGAGAATTAGAGAGAGAAAGTCATAAAAAGTTGGTCATTTTTCACCCAAGCTCCTAACAACTCTCTCTCTCTCTCCCAACCTCTGAAAATACAAAGTATTTCAGTCTCTAAACAAGTCTCTTGATCATCAAGAGCATGATTAGAGGTCAGAATCAAAGGATTTGAGCATAAAGGTATAAACCTTAGCTTTATAAAAATCTTAGGATTTGATGTTAGATTTTGTTGTTTGTTGTTTAAAGTAGTGTATAAGGATGTCACTTGATGATTTGGGTTGCTATATAGTGAATCCATAACATCAAAGTGCTCAAAATCATGTTTTAAAAAAATCTAGAAATATTTTTAAATGTGGTTGACAAGCAAATGTCAGGCTTCATAGATCGGTGTATGTTAACGTGTTTAGTGTTTTAAATATTCAACCTTGTAGTATGTTCTGTGGTCTTTATTCTGAAATTGGAATCATGGTCTGATAGTGTCTAGAAATCATGATATGATTGGTCAAAGTAGGTTGACCGTTCACGGAAAATGAATTCTGGGCAGCCCAGAATTCCAGTAACCTCTGACAATGTGTTTGCAGGCCATGGATCTTGCTGATGTTTGATGTTTAGGCTAAGTTGTTGTTTTTGTGTTGTATTCTGGTATAAGGACTACACGTTAATGCCTTTATCTCACCTAGAAAACACATAGAATCACTACTACAAAATAGTAAATAGACAACACTTAAACCACAACGTTTGGTAATTTTTTTTTTTTAACGATTTTAAAAAAAACGTTATAGATACATATGAAAAAAGCGTTATCTATTTAAAAGGGCATTTTTTGGTGTTAATTAGATAACGCTTTTTTTAAAAATGTTGTCATTCGAGTAAAACACGGAGGTTTAAAAATGAAGTCAAGTGAAAACTTAAATAATAAGTATCACTCAGATGTTAGGGGCTCCCGGTCTCTAAAGTAGATCTCAAACTTCTCCTCATGATTGCCTTTCTCCCCGCTTTTCGACCCTTTTCCTAAGACGCCGAAAGCACCGGTTTGGTTTACCACCGCTCTGCAACCGCCTCTATCGTACAAACCAACCGATCGAGAGAAGTTTCGACAAGGAAACCGCCGATGAAGACGGCAAAACCACCACCGAGCTGGAGACAATTAAGGGTTCGGGTAGTGGAAACCTTTGGGTTCAAGCACGATTTTAGTGTCAAGAATGGAAATAAGCCGCTACTCTTTGATCTTCTATCAAAGTTGCAATGCACCGTATGAATTTGTCAGATCCGTTATTTCGATATCAAGCTTACCTGATTTCGCTCGGCTCTACACCAAATTTTGGATTAAGGTAATACTTTACTTGATAATATGTAGTATTTGATTATTGTAGAGTTTTGATTATTTGAAAATTTTCATTTAGGGTTTGCGGCTGATTCAAAATGTAATTTTGTTTCTCTCTTCTATAATGTCTTATTGATTCTTTTATTCTTTATTATCTAATTGATTTATGCTCAAAGAATCTAATTTTGTGTTCTACTATGTCGATATATCTCAATTCATAGGAAAGGCAAAAGACTTGTTTTATTAGAGCCATTTTCTTAGCTTTGTTGTCTTCATTATTGTGAAAAAATCTTCCTTGCAAATTACACGTGCTCCCTTAATCCTACCCCTCCCCTCTTTTCTTGTTAGGGCACTTTGAAAATTTAAGCCTTTTGTCTATTCTTAGCGTTTCAGTAATCATCCCAAAGAATCAACAACCACCTCGCCTGCTTTTTGTCAATTTTTGCACTTCCTCTTAATAAGAGATGTTTCCTAATTTCTAAGAATTATACTTTTATTAAGGCATCAGTATCTAATTATGTTTATAAGATGACCGGATTTTGCTTTCAAGTATATTGCATTGTCATTGTAATGGCCTTCTCATTGTCATATGCTAGTAGATTATTCACGTATTTCGTTGGATTTATTGGTAATGAAGTAAACAAAGAATTTTCCAAAGACATGATAACAAGCCATTGTTTCTCTTTACTACCTGTTATTCGTCAATTCCTTTTCCCTCATATTGGTGGTGTTGGAATCTTGTTATAATTATGAGTTAATATTTCATCTCATTACTTTTTGTTGTCGTGTTCTTGCATCTAAGTCTCCAAATTCTATTAGACTTCCACGAGGATCTTGTTAGTCTCGAACCTCGCATCAAAGGTTGGCATTCTATTCATTTCTCACTACCAATATCAAACATTGATGCTAGAAAATGGTCGCTAAGGGTTTTCCTCAGATTCAATTGAAGTCTTTAGCAGAAGAAATGCAAGCCATTATCAAGGGATTAAAACTGATATGTTTATGAGGGATTAGTACAGTCATGGGATAAAGTAATCCCTTATTTATATGAGGGATTAGAAGATGGGAAGAAGACCTTCCTGTGACAAAGGTGGTGTAGAGAAAGGTGCTTGGTGTGACGCCCCCAAAAATTAGGTATACATCACCCATCTTGGGTCGCCAGATACATGGTACAGAATTCAAATACAACTTACTAATGTTAATTAGGAAATATTAATCCTAATTTTCAAGTTATTAGTAATTAGAAAAAACCCTAATCTAATTTCTAAATTAGAAAATTATTTTTATATTAGAAACCCTAATTTTTGGGTTGTAAACCCTAATCCGTGATTTTGACCAGAATCGCAAAAATTAGTAATTTTAATTACGATATATTAAATCTAATTAGCAAGATTTAAGTAATGATTAAGAAATTTTAATATAATTAGAAAATTCTAATTATAATTTAAAAATATTATTTTTCTATTTTTGAAAATCTAAATTTAGAAATTCTAGAAAATTAAATTGTAAACCCTAAATGTTCCAAACCCTAAACCCTAAATGGTCTAAACCCTAACATAAACCCTAAACCCTAAGGGTTTGGACAATGTCTAAAATGCCATTAAAATTAAATGCTAAATGACTATAATACCTTTTTTTGCATTATTGTGACTTAGCTTGCAAATCTTGGTAAATTGAGAGTTGTTCACCAACTCTAACCACCCCTATGTGACTTAATTCACAAAGATTCACCACCTTATCACCGAATTCATTGCACCAATAGATATATTAGAGAATTAGAGAGAGAAAGTCATAAAAGTTGGTCATTTTTCACCCAAGCTCCTAACAACTATCTCTCTCTCTCCCAACCTCCTAAAATACAAAGTATTTCAGGTCTTCTAAACAAGTCTCTTGATCATCAAGAGCATGATTAGAGGTCGAATCAAAGGATTTGAGCATAAAGGTATAAACCTTAGCTTTATAAAAATCTTAGGATTTGATGTTAGATTTTGTTGTTTGTTGTTTAAAGTAGTGTATAAGGATGTCACTTGATGATTTGGGTTGCTATATAGTGAATCCATAACATCAAAGTGCTCAAAATCATGTTTTAAAAAAAATCTAGAAATATTTTTAAATGTGGTTGACAAGCAAATGTCGCTTCATAGATCGGTGTATGTTAACGTGTTTAGTGTTTTAAATATTCAACCTTGTAGTATGTTCTGTGGTCTTTATTCTAAATTGGAATCATGGTCTGATAGTGTCTAGAAATCAAGATATGATTGGTCAAAGTAGGTTGACCGTTCACGGAAAAATGAATTCTCAAGCGTTCTGTAATTCCAAAAACCTCCGACAATGTGTTTGCAGTGCCATGGATCTTCATTGATGTTTGATGTTTAGGCTAAGTTGTTGTTTTTGTGTTGTATTCGCATAAGGACTACACGTTAATGCCTTTATCTCACCTAGAAAACACATAGAATCACTACTACAAAATAGTAAATAGACAACACTTAAACCACAACGTTTGGTAATTTTTTTTACAACGATTTTAAAAAAAGCGTTATAGATACATATGAAAAAAACGTTATCTATTTAAAAGGGCATTTTTTGGTGTTAATTAGATAACGCTTTTTTTTTTAAAATGTTGTCATTCGAGTAAAACACGGAGGTTTAAAAAATGAAGTCAAGTGAAAACTTAAATAATAAGTATCACTCAGATGCTAGGGCTCCCGATCTAGGCGAGATCTCAAACTTCTCCTCGCGATTGCCTTTCTCCCGCTTTTCGACCCTCTTCCCAAGACGCCGAGCACTTGGGATTCGGTCGGACCACCCGCTTTCTGCAGAACCGTCTCTATCGTACAAACCAACCGATCGAGAGAAGTTTCGACAAGGAAACCGCCGATGAAGACAGCAAACCACCACCGCGAGTCGGAGACAATTAAGGGTTCGGGTAGTGGAAACCTTTGGGTTCAAGCACGATTTTAGTGTCAAATGGAAACAATGCTACTCTATGACCTTCTATCAAAGTTGCACCGTGTATGAATTTGTCGATCCGTTATTTCGATATCAAGCTTACCCGATTTCGCTTTTTACTTACACCAAATTTTGGATTAAGGTAATACTTTTACTTGATAATATGTAGTATTTGATTATTGTAGAGTTTTGATTATTTGAAAATTTTCATTTAGGGTTTGCGGCTGATTCAAAATGTAATTTTGTTTCTCTCTTCTATAATGTCTTGTTGATTCTTTTATTCTTTATTATCTAATTGATTTATGCTCAAAGAATCTAATTTTGTGTTCTACGGTGTCTGATATATCTCAATTCATAGGAAAGGCAAAAGACTTGTTTTATTAGAGCCATTTTCTTAGCTTTGTTGTCTTCATTATTGTGCAAAAAATCTTCCTTGCAGCACACAGGCTCCCTTAATCCTACCCCTCCCCCTCTTTTCTTGTTAGGGCACTTTGAAAATTTAAGCCTTTTGTCTATTCTTAGCGTTTCTGTAATCATCCCAGCAATCAACAACCACCTCGCTCTGTTTTTGTCAATTTTTGCACTTCCTCTTAATAAGAGATGTTTCCTAATTTCTAAGAATTATACTTTATTAAGGCGTACTGTATCTAATTATGTTTATAAGATGACTGGGATTTTGCTTTCAAGTATATTGCATTGTCATTGTAATGGCCTTCTCATTGTCATATGCTAGTAGATTATTCACGTATTTCTGTTGGATTTATTGGTAATGAAGTAAACAAAGAATTTTCCAACACATGATAACAAGCCATTGTTTCTCTTTACTACCGTTATTCACATCTCCTTTTCCCCTCATATTGGTGGTGTTGGAATCTTGTTATAATTATGAGTTAATATTTATTCTCATTACTTTTTGTTGTCGTTTCTTGCATCTAAGTCTCCAAATCTATTAGACTTCCACGAGGATCTTGTTAGTCTCGAACACCCGCATCAAAGGTTGGCATTCTATTCATTTCTCACTACCAATATCAAACATTGTTGCTAGAAAATGGCTGCTTAAGGGTCTTCCTTGCAGATTCAATTGAAGTCTTTAGCAGAAGAAATGCAACCATTATCAAGGCATTAAAACTGATATGTTTATGAGGGATTAGTACAGTCATGGGATAAAGTAATCCCTTATTTATATGAGGGATTAGAAGATGGGAAGAAGACCTTCTTTGTGACAAAGGTGGTGTAAAGAAAGGTAGTGCTTGGTGTGACGCCCCAAAATTAGGTATACATCACCCATCTTGAGTCGCCAGATACATGGTGCGTAATTCAAATACAACTTACTAATGTTAATTAGGAAATATTAATCCTAATTTTCAAGTTATTAGTAATTAGAAAAACCTAATCTAATTTCTAAATTAGAAAATTATTTTTATATTAGAAACCCTAATTTTTGGGTCAGAAACCCTAATCCGTGATTTTGACCGTGAATCGCAAAATTAGTAATTTTAATTACGATATATTAAATCTAATTAGCAAGATTTAAGTATCGATTAAGAAATTTTAATATAATTAGAAAATTCTAATTATAATTTAAAAATATTATTTTTTCTATTTTTGAAAATCTAAATTTAGAAATTCTAGAAAATTAAATTGTAAACCCTAAATGTTCCAAACCCTAAACCCTAAATGGTCTAAACCCTAACCTAAACCCTAAACCCTAAGGGTTTGTACAATATCCAAAATGCCATTAAAATTAAATGCGAAATGACTATAATACCCTTTTTTGCATTATTGTGACTTAGCTTGCAAATCTTGGCAAATTGAGAGTTGTTCACCAACTCTAACCACCTATGTGACTTAATTCACAACATTTCACCACCTTATCAATTTGAATTCATTGCACCAATAGATATATTAGAGAATTAGAGAGAAAAGTCATAAAAGTTGGTCATTTTTCACCCAAGCTCCTAACAACTCTCTCTCTCTCTCCCAACCTCTGAAAATACAAAGTATTTCAGTCTCTAAACAAGTCTCTTGATCATCAAGAGCATGATTAGAGGTCAGAATCAAAGGATTTGAGCATAAAGGTATAAACCTTAGCTTTATAAAAATCTTAGGATTTGATGTTAGATTTTGTTGTTTGTTGTTTAAAGTAGTGTATAAGGATGTCACTTGATGATTTGGTTTGCTATATAGTGAATCCATAACATCAAAGTGCTCAAAATCATGTTTTAAAAAAATCTAGAAATATTTTTAAATGTGGTCTGACAAGCAAATGACAGGCTTCATAGATCGGTGTATGTTAACGTGTTTAGTGTTTTAAATATTCAACCTTGTAGTATGTTATGTGGTCTTTATTCTGAAATTGGAATCATAGTCTGATAGTGTCTAGAAATCATGATATGATTGGTCAAAGTAGGTTGATTGCTCATCACGGAAAATGAATTCAAAGCGGCCTGTAATTCCAAAGAACCTCCTCGATAATGTGTTTGCAGGCCATGGATCTTGTTGATGTTTGATGTTTAGGCTAAGTTGTTGTTTTTGTGTTGTATTCTGGTATAAGGACTACACGCTAATGCCTTTATCTCACCTTGAAAACACATAGAATCACTACTACAAAAGAGTAAATAGACAACACTTAAGCCACAACGTTTGGTAATTTTTTTTAACAACGATTTTAAAAAAAATGTTATAGATACATATGAAAAAATGTTATCTATTTAAAAGGGCATTTTTTTGGTGTTAATTAGATAATGTTTTTTTTAAAAAATGTTGTCATTCGAGTAAAATACGGAGGTTTAAAAAATGAAGCTGAAGTGAAAACTTAAATAATAAGTATCACTCTTATGTTAGGGCTCCCAGGTCTCTAGGCGAGATCTCAAACTTCTCCCTTGCGATTGCCTTTCTCCCCGCTTTTCGACCCTCTTCCCAAGACGCCGAAAGCACCTGGGTTCTGGTTGGACCACACCTTCTAAACCGCCTCTATCGTATAAACCAACCGATCGAGAGAAGTTTACGACAATGAAACCGCATGATGAAGACGGCAAAAAACCACCACGGAGCCGGAGACAATTAAGGGTTCGGGTAGTGGAAACCTTTGGGTTCTAACTACGATTTTAGTAATCGCAAATGGAAACAGTCGCTACTCTTTGATCTTCTATCAAAGTTGCACCGTATGAATTTGTCAGATCCGTTATTTCGATATCAAGCTTACCTGATTTCGCTCGGCTCTACACCAAATTTTGGATTAAGGTAATACTTTACTTGATAATATGTAGTATTTGATTATTGTAGAGTTTTGATTATTTGAAAATTTTCATTTAGGGTTTCATGGTGATTCAAAATGTAATTTTGTTTCTCTCTTCTATAATGTCTTGTTGATTCTTTTATTCTTTATTATCTAATTGATTTATGCTCAAAGAATCTAATTTTGTGTTCTACTTTATCTCCGATATATCTCAATTCATAGGAAAGGCAAAAGACTTGTTTTATTAGAGTCATTTTCTTAGCTTTGTTGTCTTCATTATTGTGCAAAAATCTTCCTCATAAGCACACGTGCTCCCTTAATCCTACCCTCCCCTCTTTTCTTGTTAGGGCACTTTGAAAATTTAAGCCTTTTGTCTATTCTTAGCGCTTTACAGTAATCATCCCAAAGAATCAACAACCACCTCGCCTGCTTTTTGTCAATTTTGCACTTCCTCTTAATAAGAGATGTTTCCTAATTTCTAAGAATTATACTTTATTAAGGCGTCATCAGTATCTAATTATGTTTATAAGATGACCGGATTTTTCTTTCAAGTATATTGCATTGTCATTGTAATGGCCTTCTCATTGTCATATGCTAGTAGATTATTCACGTATTTACATTGGATTTATTGGTAATGAAGTAAACAAAGAATTTTCCAAAGACATGATAACAAGCCATTGTTTCTCTTTACTACCGTTATTCGGTCCTTTCCCCTCATATTGGTGGTGTTGGAATCTTGTTATAATTATGAGTTAATATTTCATCTCATTACTTTTTGTTGTCAGGTTCTTGCATCTACGTCTCCAGCTCTATTAGACTTCCACGAGGATCTTGTTAGTCTCGAACATGCATCAAAGGTTGGCATTCTATTCATTTCTCACTACCAATATCAAACATTGTTGCTAGAAAATGGCTGCTTAAGGGTCTTCCTTGCAGATTCAATTGAAGTCTTTCGCAGAAGAAATGCAGGCCATTATCAAGGGATTAAAACTGATATGTTTATGAGGGATTAGTACAGTTATGGGATAAAGTAATCCCTTATTTATATGAGGGATTAAAAGATGGGGAAAAGACCTTGTTGTGACAAAGGTGGTGTAAAGAAAGGTGCTTGGTGTGACGCCCCCAAAATTAGGTATACATCACCCATCTTGGGTCGCCAGATACATGGTACAGAATTCAAATACAACTTACTAATGTTAATTAGGAAATATTAATCCTAATTTTCAAGTTATTAGTAATTAGAAAAAACCCTAATCTAATTTCTAAATTAGAAAATTATTTTTATATTAGAAACCCTAATTTTTGGGTTGTAAACCCTAATCCGTGATTTTGACCGTAATTTCTAAATTAGTAATTTTAATTACGATATATTAATCCTAATTAGCAAGATTTAAGTAATGATTAAGAAATTTTAATATAATTAGAAAATTCTAATTATAATTTAAAAATATTATTTTTTCTATTTTTGAAAATCTAAATTTAGAAATTCTAGAAAATTAAATTGTAAACCCTAAATGTTCCAAACCCTAAACCCTAAATGGTCTAAACCCTAACCCAAACCCTAAACCCTAAGGGTTTGGACAATATCCAAAATGCCATTAAAATTAAATGCAAAATGACTATAATACCCTTTTGCATTATTGTGACTTAGCTTGCAAATCTTGGCAAATTGAGAGTTGTTCACCAACTCTAACCACCATATGTGACTTAATTCACAGCATTCAGCCACCTTATCAGCTTAATTCATTGCACCAATAGATATATTAGAGAATTAGAGAGAGAAAGTCATAAAAAGTTGGTCCTTTTTCACCCAAGCTCCTAACAACTCTCTCTCTCTCCCAACCTCCGAAAATACAAAGTATTTCAGTCTCTAAACAAGTCTCTTGATCATCAAGAGCATGATTAGAGGTCAGAATCAAAGGATTTGAGCATAAAGGTATAAACCTTAGCTTTATAAAAATCTTAGGATTTGATGTTAGATTTTGTTGTTTGTTGTCTAAAGTAGTGTATAAGGATGTCACTTGATGATTTGAGTTGCTATATAGTGAATCCATAACATCAAAGTGCTCAAAATCATGTTTTAAAAAAATCTAGAAATATTTTTAAATGTGGTCTGACAAGCAAATGACAGGCTTCATGGATCGGTGTATGTTAACGTGTTTAGTGTTTTAAATATTCAACCTTGTAGTATGTTATGTGGTCTTTATTCTGAAATTGGA
This sequence comes from Panax ginseng, assembly GCA_020205605.1. Taxonomy (NCBI): domain Eukaryota; kingdom Viridiplantae; phylum Streptophyta; class Magnoliopsida; order Apiales; family Araliaceae; genus Panax; species Panax ginseng. Next base: position 72,521,968 of record CM035136.1, read on the forward strand.
ATCATGGTCTGATAGTGTCTAGAAATCATGATATGATTGGTCAAAGTAGGTTGACCGTTCACGGAAAATGAATTTCAAGCACTCGTAATTCCAAAGAACCTCCGACAAATGTGTTTGCAGGCCATGGATCTTGCTGATGTTTGATGTTTAGGCTAAGTTGTTGTTTTTGTGTTGTATTCTGGTATAAGGACTACACGATAATGCCTTTATCTCACCTAGAAAACACATAGAATCACTACTACAAAATAGTAAATAGACAACACTTAAATAATAAAAACGTTGTGGTAATTTTTTTTTACAACGATTTTAAAAAAAACGTTATAGATACATATGAAAAAACGTTATCTATTTAAAAGGGCATTTTTTTGGTGTTAATTAGATAACGCTTTTTTTAAAAAATGTTGTCATTCGAGTAAAACACGGAGGTTTAAAAAATGACGCTGAAGTGAAAACTTAAATAATAAGTATCACTCTTATGCTAGGGCTCCTATCTCTAGGCGAGATCTCAAACTTCTCCTCATGATTGCCTTTCTCCCCGCCTTTTCGACCTCTCCTAAGACGCCGAAAGCACCGGTTCGGTCGGACCACCCTTTCTGAACCGTCTCTATCGTATAAACCAACCGATCGAGAGAAGTTTCGACCAGAAACCGCCGATGAAGATGGCAAAACCACCGCATGAGTTGGAGACAATTAAGGGTTGGTAGGTGAAACCTTTGGGTTCGGGCAAATGATATTATTAGTGTCAAGAATGGAAATAATCATTGCTTTTTGATCTTCTATCAAAGTTGCACCGTATGAATTTGCCAGATCCGTTATTTCGATATCAAGTTTACCTGATTTCGCTCGGCTCTACACCAAATTTTGGATTAAGGTAATACTTTACTTGATAATATGTAGTATTTGATTATTGTAGAGTTTTGATTATTTGAAAATTTTCATTTAGGGTTTGCGGCTGATTCAAAATGTAATTTTGTTTCTCTCTTCTATAATGTCTTGTTGATTCTTTTATTCTTTATTATCTAATTGATTTATGCTCAAAGAATCTAATTTTGTGTTCTACGGTGTCTGATATATCTCAATTCATAGGAAAGGCAAAAGACTTGTTTTATTAGAGCCATTTTCTTAGCTTTGTTGTCTTCATTATTGTGCAAAAAATCTTCCTTGCGCAAGACACAAAGCTCCCTTTAATCCTACCCTCCCCCTCTTTTCTTGTTAGGGCACTTTGAAAATTTAAGCCTTTTGTCTATTCTTAGCGCTTTACGAATCATCCCAAAGAATCAACAACCACCTCGCTTCTGCTTTTTGTCAATTTTGCACTTCCTCTTAATAAGAGATGTTTCCTAATTTCTAAGAATTATACTTTATTAAGGCGTCATCAGATCTAATTATGTTTATAAGATGACCGGATTTTTCTTTCAAGTATATTGCATTGTCATTGTAATGGCCTTCTCATTGTCATATGCTAGTAGATTATTCACGATTTTTATTGGATTTATTGGTAATGAAGTAAACAAAGAATTTTCCAAAGACATGATAACAAGCCATTGTTTCTCTTTACTACCCGTTATTCGCTCATCCTTTTCCCCTCATATTGGTGGTGTTGGAATCTTGTTATAATTATGAGTTAATATTTCATCTCATTACTTTTTGTTGTCGTGTTCTTGCATCTAAGTCTCCAAATTTATTAGACTTTCCACGACGCCCCCAAAATTAGGTATACATCACCCATCTTGGGTCGCCAGATACATGGTACGTAATTCAAATACAACTTACTAATACAACTGTCGTACAATACGACAAAACATAAACCGTGAGTTTGAATACAAATATTATCTACTAGAGATTATACAAACTCAAAAGGAGTCCTCATTACAATTATTATCACACTATTTCACGTAATAGTGAGGACTACTAATGCTATCCTCCTCGACCATCACTCGCTCCCGACTCGACTCTCCAAATATATTCTCATTTCAAGAGAACAAAGAAAGAAAGGGTGAGCTCAACTAGCCCAAGAAGAAATATTATGACTAAGATAATGCGTAATAAATTATCATTAGTCTCCAACAATGTTAAACCGATAAAATATAATAGACATCAAGTTTAATCATAATTGAACAAGCAATCCATTAAAAGAGTCAAGTAGAAAATAAAATCTACTATCTTTTATGATTAAAAAGGTTTTTCATCATCAAGTATCGCCGAGACTCACTTTTAATAAATATTCCACATCATCGAATCACCCCGCACTACTACTACCAAGGATATTCTTTAGTATCACGACCACAATTATCCATGCACTACGGCCAAGAATATTTTTGTATTCATTAATGGTCATGATCATGCCAACAACTCGGCCCATCAATGCACTACGGGCCAATGAGGACTTTTACCACATCATTTGTAACATTACTACCATGATTACACCGAATAATCTCTCGGTCATAATCATACCAAGTCCATCTATGCACTACAAAAGCCACATATGACTTTCAACATAATATATAAAAACATGAGGATGATGACAATGATATAAGAATTCAATAAAACAAGTTCAAGAATTAATTTGTCCAAGAACTACTAATGTCCAAATTGTCAACATGATACCGCTTTTAGAGTAGAGTAAAAATTCAAGAATGATCGTAAGAATATTTCCATGAAAAGATATCGATGAAGCGCAAATATCAAGGATATTCTACTAATTTCATGGAGTATAGAAGTCAAAACTTTAACCAACCGAGTATAATAAAGAATGGAATAACAAAAGAAATCACCATGCATGCGATTCAGATGATGTAAAAAAGTTATTCCAATGAATACTAAATAACGGAACTGTGTCAAAGTAAATTCGCACCGACAGATGTTCCAATGTAATAATAAAGAATGGAATAACAACAGTAAATCACCATGCATGCGATTTAGATAGACAAAGTTATTCCAATGTAATACTAATAAGGATGGAATCAGTCCCACAAAACGCATGCATGTGATATTCCAATGTAATAATAATAAAGATTTTAACCAGTCCCACCAGAAACGCATGCATGTGATATTCCAATGTAATAATAAAGATTTAATCAGTCCCAAGAAAAACGCATGCATGTGATATTCCAAATGTAATAATAGAAGACTTTAATAATGAAGAATGTCACCAAGTATAGGTAGACCACAGATACAAAGTTATTCCAATGTAATAATAAGCAATGGAATAACAACAGCTTCTCTTCATGAATAAGAAAGAATAACACCCTTACCGTAAAAAATAACCTAATATAAGAGTAGTTAAGTAGCAGAAATCTTTTTCTTCTTTCTCTCTATAATTTTCTCTCTAGAGTTTCAGTGAATTCGTAAGAAAATAATGAAGGAATGAGCTTCTATTTATAGAAAATGGACTGCATAGTAACTAACTCATGAACGGTCCAGATTGATTTACTTTAATCTGACGGTCCATATTTAAAGCAAAATCTTTAAATAAAATATAATATATTCTATTTATAATCTAATAAAACGAATAACTTTATAAAAGATTTTACTATGCAAATACTATGCAGTACTATGCAAACACTATGCATAATAAAATATAATATATTCTAATTATTGTCTAATAAAATGTATAGCTTTATAAAAGTATTCTGCTTTTATAAAAAAATTTTACTATACAAAACACTATGCGTATAATATGCAACACTATGCATAATAGAATATAATATATTCTATTTATAGAATAACTTTATAAAAGTATTCTGCTTTTATATAAAAAGATTTTCTCATATTATTACATTAATAATACCAACAAAACCGAGTGACTTATCACGTAAGCATCAATAATCAATACCGTGTGCTACTATGCAACCACGCCAGACATCGCATTTTTTTAACACCGTGTTTCAACAGCTAATCTGTAAAAACTTCCGCCGTTATTTTCATAAAGTATTTTTGTCGCTTTCAATCCGACAATAATTCCGCTAGGGGTCCACCAATGATTGTGCCGTTGTACTAATATTCCCCGTTAAAACGAATATTCCCCACCAATCGAATATTATATAACAACTTGCATATTTTGCAAAATTTATAAATATTACCCACAACTATTATATCAATTTCACTCCATAATATTCAAAAATAATATTTATAGAAAATTCATCTTTATTCAAAAAGTTGGGGTTTTACAATCTCCCTTCTTATGAAATTTCGCCCTCGAAATTAGGGTACGACTGGTATGTCAAGAGGTAAGGATACCTTTGATTTCATTTCAGATTCTAACTCCCAAGTCATTTCCTCAACATCGTGGTTTCTCCACAAAACTTTGACTTGAGGTATAACCTCGGTGCGTAGAATATGTTCCTTCTTATCCAAGATTTGAACAGAACCTCTTCATACGCCAAATCTTCCGCTATTTCGTCCGGCTCTAACTCAATAATGTGGTTCGGTCTTCCACATATTTACGTAATATGGATATGTGAAAACGCATGAACACGAGACATACTTCAAGCAGTAAAGCGAGTCTATAGGCCACGCTCCTACTCGATCAAGGATTAAAATGGGCCGATGAATCGAGGATTGAGCTTTCCTCTCTTTCCAAATCTCGTAAATCCTTTCCATGGAGCAACACGTAATAACACATGATCTCCTATATCGAATTCCACGCCCTTTCGATGAAGATCAAGATAACTCTTTTGTCGATCTTGTGAGGTTTTTATACGCTGTCGATCGCTTTGAATCTTTTCCGTAGTCATACGTACTCAACTCGTCCCCAACAACGCTGTTTCACCCACCTCATCCCAAAGATACCGAGAACGACACTTTCTTCCATACAACGCTTCAATGGAGCCATGCCAATACTTGCTTGATAACCGTTGTTGTAGGAAAACTCCACCAATGGTAAGAACTTGTCCCAACTTCCTTGAAATCAAGGACACAGAGTCTTAATAGATCTTCAAGAGTTTGAATAGTCCTCTCCGATCGTCCGTCCATCTCGAGGATGATATGCCGAGCTAAATCGTAAATCTGCGCCCATAGCTTTTTGCAAAACCAACCCAAAATCGCCAGTGAATCTTGGGTCTCGATCGTAAACTATGGATACCGCATACCATGCAATCTTACAACCTCGCTTATGTACATACGAGCAAGACGCTCAAGTGTATAAGTTTCTCGATTTAAGAAGAAATGAGCGTACTTGGTCAATCTATCAACAATGACCCAAATCGCATCTATGCCTTGAGAAACTTTGGGAAGACCAAGAATCGAATCCATGGTAATGTGCTCCCACTTCCATTCTAGAATTTCAAGTGGTTGCAATGGACCTTTTGGTACTTGATGCTCTACCCTTGACTCGCTGACAAGTTAGACACCTTGAGATAAACAAATACTATCTCTCTCTTCATATTGCCCCACCAAAATGTATGTCAAGATCATGATACATTTTGGTACTCCTGTGATGGATTGCAAATGGTGTGTTGTGCGCCTCCATCATGATTTTATACTTTAAATCGTGGTCGTTAGAAACACAAAGTCCGAGTTGACTCAAGTATTCCTTCTTCATCGATTCTTGCTTCCTAAGATCGCACCTTCTTGCACTTTCTTCCTCATACGATCATCACCCGGATTCAGAATTTGAGCAAATTTTTAATTTTATCAATTAAAGTCGGTTCTACTCAGATATTTGCCATCATCACGTGGGTCCCCTCGAGTCTTTATCTCTATCTCCATCCTTTGCAAGTCATACAAAATGGGCCTTTGCGCTGATAATATTGCACTCGCATTCGCATATGATCTTCTACTCAATGCGCCACCTACCACGCTCGCTTTTCCAATGGTGGTATCGATAATATGATCATAATCTTTCAATAGCTTCAAGCCAACGCCATTGTCGTGATGTTGAGTTCCTTTTGAGTGAAGAAATATTTGAGGCTTTTATGATCCGTAAAGATCTCCACTTTCTCCCCATACAAGTAATGCCTCCAAATCTTTAGTGCGAAGATAACAAATGCCGCTAACTCTAGATCATGAGTAGGATAATTCCTCTCATATTCTTTGAGTTGTCGTGAGGCATAGGCTATGACTTTCCCATGTTGCATGAGAACACATCCTAACCCTTTGCCCAAGCATCACCAGAGATGACAAATCCTCCGAACCAGATGGTATTGTCGTAACAAAAATAAATGAGTCTCCTCTCGAGTTCTTGAAAACTCTTCTCACATTCCTCGCCCCAACCGAACTTTGTATCTTTCCGAGTCACCGAAGTTAGTGGAGTAGCGATTCGAGAAAACCCTTCTACTTAATCTCCGATAATAACCAAATGCAGCCGAGAAAGCTACGATTTCTATTAATCGATTTAGGTTCTCCCAAATTTTGAATAGCTTCAATCTTTGGCCGGGTCAATGATATTCCATGACTTGATACCACGCGCCCAAGGAATGCTACTTCCTCAAGCCGTAACTCGTATTTCTTCAACTTGGCATAAAGCTTATATTCACGGCTTTTGGAGTATCACCTTCAAGTGTTGCTTCATGATCTTCACGGGTTTTGGAATATATGAGGATGTCATCAATAAAGACGACCACAAAGTGATCCAAATATTCCTCAATACTCGGCTCATCATATCCATGAAGGCAAAGAGGAGCATTAGTCAATCCAAAGGACATGACTAGGAATTCATAATGCCCGCATCGAGTTCTCGAAAGCCGCCTTTTGGAATGTCATCGCTTCTAATCTTCAATCGGTGATATCCTAACGAAGATCAATCTTTGAAAAGAATTTGCTCTTGCAACCGGGTCAAACAGTCATCAATACGCGGGTAATGGGTACCTATTTTTGATGGTGACATGATTCAACTCCCGATAATCAATACAAAGTCGCATACTCCCATCTTTCTTCTTCACGAATAATAGAACAGAGCACCCCAAGGAGAAGTACTAGACTAATAAAGCCAATGTCTAACAATTCTCGCAGCTTGAGTTTTTAACTCCTCAAGTTCAATAGAGCCATTCGATATGGGGATTTAGAAATGGGTTTTGTACCGTTCAAGGTCGATACAAAATTCAATTTCACGCCTGGGTAGGCCAGAAGTTCTTCGTGGAATACGCCAGAAAATTCATTAACAATAGAAATATTATTCAAAACTCACGATTTTTTGTTTAGATCTGTGATATGAGCTAAGAAAGCTTGACATCCGCTTTTCAATAAACGAATAGCTTTATGGCTTGAGATGACAAAGGATTGATTTTAATGGTTTGGTTGTTTGAATTCGCATAATAGGTCGATTAGGAATATGAAAGCTAACAACCTTACGAAAATAATCAATTTTTGCATGATGAGTAGTTAACCAATCAATCCCTAGAATTACATCAAATGCAAGTATTTTTAATGCAATAAGATCGATGTAAATGTGTGGGTACCAACTTGAACCAAATAAGACTTACTTATAAACCGTGGATGTAATGAAGGTTTCTCCCAACGAGTTTCCACAGATAAGTCAAAGTCTAATTTCTCCTGAGTCAAATTTAATCGCTGAGCGCAAGTAGAGAAATAAAAGAATGGGTAGAACCCAGATCAAATAAAGTGTAGACTTCACTAGAGTTTATGATAAGCTTACCCGTGATGACCTCATTCGTTCCTTGCTTTCGGGAGGTCACAACAAACGCCTCTCCTCAGACTACCGGCTTTTGATTTTCTCGGGACAAATTTTTGTGCCTCCATCCTAGTCAAATTTGTCTTCTATGAACGACAAAAATCGGGCTAAGTGACCTTCTCTTCCACAATTATAACATGCTTTGACTAAGATCGCGCAATTTGACCGATGTGTCCTCCCTCCGCATTTGAAGCATATGATAGGTGGTCTTTCCCTTCCTTAACAACGGGTGCCGTCAGGTGCCGACGCCTTTCCATCATTGTTGAATCTCCTTCTTGAAATGTCCATTCTTATTGTTTTGGCCCCGATTACCACCGGCAAGTGGTTACCATTTCGCCCGTTGATTCCTCCACGCTTGTTGTCACCGCTCGATGATCGCTTCACACCGTATTATCATTTTGCCGCCCGCTTCTTTTGGTCATATGACTCGTTATCGCTACTTCCACCAATCGAGCCCTATTTACAACATCCTAATACAAACACGCTTTATGAGAAATAAGATGTCGACGATTCCCGCTTTCAAACCTCTTAAAAACATTCGCCCATTCTCTCTCATTATCCACCAAGTGGGACGAAACCGGATAACTCCGCAAATTTTGCCTCAGATCATGACACCTGGCCATATTGTTTTGCTCCAATTTGATAAACTCCACCTCCTTCATGTGACGAATACTTTCGGGAAAGTATTTGTCGTTGAATGTACTTCTTGAACTTCTCCCAAGACATCTTCAAGACGGCAAAGTCGAGTACGCTTTTACCGATTCCCACCAAAGAATCGCCTCTCTGCAAGAACATAAAGGCGGCAAAGGAACCTTTTGCTTCTCTGAGCATCCCAAGACATCAAATATCTTGGTGATCTCATTTATCCATGCTTCCGCCATAAGTGGTTTTGGCTTCCCCTAAACTCCAAAGTGGTCCCAAATTCGAATCGCTTAATGCGACCGCCGAGAGTTTCCAAGAGTTTCCACCTACATTTTGGACAGAGCCACTCTCTCGCCTGCATTGTTGCATGAATTGCATAAAGCCTCCGAACAATCCATCATTCATCATTTGGTCAAGGTTGTTGTTTGTATGAGGATTGTCGCCTTCTCGATGCACATTCTCCTCGATTATTGATATGTGGAGACTCAACGGCTCTTGTGCTCCATTGCTATTCTCAACATTTTCTTGATGTCATTTTCAGACATCGCCACAAAACAAAGGTTAATTGACATGTAACATAATATCTCTAAACTCCCACCAACCAATTTAAATACAAAATAAATTTAAGTAGGTCATACTAGCGAAGGAATTCCCTGCCTCTCCCTAGTTCTAGTCTCACATCTTAGCCAGGGATCATATCCCTAAGCTTTGATACCAACTGTGACGCCCCCAAAATTAGGTATACATCACCCATCTTGGGTCGCCAGATACATGGTACATAATTCAAATACAACTTACTAATACAACTGTCGTGTACAATACGACAAAACATAAACTGTGAGTTTGAATACAAATATTATCTACTAGAGATTATACAAACTCAAAAGGAGTCCTCATTACAATTATTATCACACTATTTCACAGAATAGTGAGGACTACTAATGCTATCCTCCTCGACCATCACTCCGCTCCCCGACTCGTCCCCAAATATATTCTCATTTCCTCAAGAGAATAAAGGAAAGAAAGGGTGAGCTCAACTAGCCCAAGAAGAAATATTATGACTAAGATAATGCGTAATAAATTATCATTAGTCTCCAACAATGTTAAAACCGATAAAATATAATAGACATCAAGTTTAATCGCAAATGAACAAGCAATCCATTAAAAGAGTCAAGTAGAAAATAAAATCTACTATCTTTTATGATTAAAAAGGTTTTTCATCATCAAGTATCACGAGACTCAAATTTTAATAAATATTCCACATCATCGAATCACCCCCGCACTACTACCAAGGATATTCTTTAGTATCACGACCACAATTATCCATGCACTACGGGCCAAGAATATTTGTGTATTCATTAATGGTCATGATCATGCCAACAACTCGCCATCAATGCACTACGGGCCAATGAGGACTTTTACCACATCATTTGTAACATTACTACCATGATTACAATCGAATAATCCTCGGTCATAATCATACCAAGTCCATCTATGCACTACAGTGCCACACGATGACTTTCAACATAATATAAAATACATGAGGATGATGACAATGATATAAGAATTCAATAAAACAAGTTCAAGAATTAATTTGTCCAAGAACTACTAATGTCCAAATTGTCAACATGATATCGCTTTGAGAGTAAAATTCAAGAATGATCGTAAGAATATTTCCATGAAAAGATATCGATGAAGCGCAAATATCAAGGATATTCTACTAATTTCATGGAGTATAGAAGTCAAAACTTTAACCAACCGAGTATAATAAAGAATGGAATAACAAAAGAAATCACCATGCATGCGGATTGATGATGATGTGTTATTCCAATGTATTACTAAATAACGGAACCAGTGTCGTAAAATTCAAGACCGACTGTGATGATGTTCCAATGTAATAATAAAGAATGGAATAACAATGTAAATCACCATGCATGCGGATTGCAGATGATGTGTTTATTCCAATGTATCACTAATAAGGATTTTAATCAGTCCTACAGAAAAACGCATGCATGTGATATATTCCAATGTAATAATAATAAAGATTTTAACCAGTCCCACAAAAACGCATGCATGTGATATTCCAATGTAATAATAAAGATTTTAATCAGTCCCACAGAAACGCATGCATGTGATATTCCAAATGTAATAATAGTAAAGACTTTAATAATAAAAGAATGTCACCAAGTATAGGTAGATCACAGATATAAAAGTATTATTCCAATGTAATAATAAGCAATGGAATAACAACAGCTTCTCTTCATGAATAAGAAAGAATAACACCCTTACCGTAAAAAATAACCTAATATAAGAGTAGTTAAGTAGCAAAATCTTTTTCTTCTTTCTCTCTATAATTTTCTCTCTCTAGAGTTTCAAAGAATTCAGAAGAAAATAATGAAGGAATGAGCTTCTATTTATAGAAAATGGATCGCATAAGAATTAACTCATGAACTATCCAGATTGATTTACTTTAATCTGACTGGTCCATATTTAAAGCAAAATCTTTTAAATAAAATATAATATATTCTATTTATAATCTAATAAAACGAATAACTTTATAAAAGATTTTACTATGCAAACACTATGCAGTAATTATGCAAACACTATGCATAATAAAATATAATATATTCTAATTATTGTCTAATAAAATGTATAGCTTTATAAAAGTATTATGTTTTATATAAAAAGATTTTACTATGCAAAACACTATGCGCATACTATGCAACACTATGCATAATAGAATATAATATATTCTATTTATAGAATAACTTTATAAAAGTATTCTGCTTTATATAAAAGATTTTCTCAGATTATTACATTAATAATACCAACAAAACCGAGTGACTTATCACGTAAGCATCAATAATCAATACCGTGCTGCTACTATGCAACCACGCCAGACATCGCATTTTTTTTAACGGTGTGTTTCAACAGCTAATCTGTGAAAACTTCCGCCGTTATTTTCATAAAGTATTTTTGTCGCTTTCTCAATCCGACAATAATTCCGCTAGGGGTCCACCAATGATTGTGCCGTTGTACTAATATTCCCCGTTAAAACGAATATTCCCCACCAATCTAATATTATATAACAACTTGCATGATTTTGCAAAATTTATAAATATTACCCACAACTATTATATCAATTTCACTCCATAATATTCAAAAATAATATTTATAGAAAATTCATCTTTATTCAAAAGTTGGGGTTTTACAATGTGCGTGATAACTCATCATTATCTTTATATTCATTCAATTTAAAGTTTATTTCCATTCATGTAATGCAAGATGCATGGCAAGATTGGAAGCGTAACATTATCTCGCAAGAAATCGAAGCACAAGAGGGTAAGAGTGATTGATCAAGATAAGAAAGTTTCGTAGATCCCAACCCGGAGGAGTAAGGTCAAATAAAATATTGAGAATACGGGACTTCGGACTGCGTTAAGTGATACCTTAAGCTTTCTTCATCTCTTAATATTACTTACGATTAGCACCTAAGGATTCATTTAAGTGATACTTAAGCTTTTATTGTTTGTTGCTTCTATATCCTAGCAAGCAATTGGTGGGTACAATTATAGGTAGCATTCTTGCAATTCCTCATTCTTATATATAAACCGCTTTGTTCCTTTGATTTATGTGGAAAGTTTGATATGGGCGGGTGCGATGCATTTATGATGGGTTAACCATATGATCACAACCAAATTAATCATTATCGCATCTGCTCATCCACATCATTTCAATGTGATTCCTACCTATATTGAATATTCCGTAATGTTGATCTTATTTAATTATTTTTTTGTTCACATTTGTTCAAATAGGTGTTCAATGTGAACTTGAAACAAGTAGCATGGTTTAGTGCATTCCCATAGGGAACAATGGCAATTTCAGGCTACATTGTTGGGGCAATGTCAGATTTCCTAATTAAATCAGGAAAATCTTTAAGATTTACCAGAAAATTATGCAGTAACTCTTTAGACTCACATAAGGAAATTAGTTTGAGATCGCTGCATGAAGGAAAAACCATTAAGTATCCGACTTTGTCATAATAACTATATAGTTTTACTTCGCTTTTCCCTCCTTTTCTCGTGTTAATTAGACTGCAGAACATACATCGCTTCTGCTTAGCTACCGGAAGTGTTTGTTGTTGATCGTAATGTAAGAAAGAATTGGAAAATTTTGGAACGTAACAATTGTTTTTTGACATTTTAACCAATTACTTTTTTTTCTATTTTTTACATTTAAAGTCATTATGTATCTTTTTTAGCGTGTGTGAGAAATAAACAAGAAAATCCACCGATTCGCTTAGGCTAGGGATTCCATGAAAAGGTTTGATGCAAGGAAGGAAGTGGAGTGCCATTACCAGCTTCCTCCCGAGATGACTTTGCCTCAAGAGTGGTCTTACCGATTCTCTCATCTTTTACTATAATGTTGTAAAGGATTTCTCCTTGTTCATTGGGTGTGATCTAATCTAGTATTTAATAAGAGCTTCAACCAAATTGTAATTATGTAGCGTATGCAAAAAGTAGAATATTATTGTAATTGTGTAATTGTAATTGTGCTTTTAGCTATATATCATGGCATTAGCATATTGCAGGTGCATTGGTAATATAGGTGAAATATAATTTTTTTTCTTTTTTTTTAATCTACAACATTTTAAAAACGTTGTGTGAAAGTGTCTAAACGTTGTCTGATATATTAAACTACAACGTTTTTATTCAGAAAATGTTATGGAATCATACATTCTACAACGTTTTTAAGCATCTGCTAATTTATGGAAAACAAATCTACAACATTTTTTAAGAAAAAAACGTTGTGGAATGTGTTTAACTACAACGTTTTAAAAACGTTGTGTAAGGGTATCAAATAGATAACACCCTTAACCACGACGTTTTTCTGACTGAAACCACAACGTTTTTTCTGTGTTGTCTATTTACTATTTTGTAGTAGTGAATCAAAATTATAAGCGGTCAAACCGGTGTTGACCAACTGCCTTAGACTAATTCTGGAAAACCCAGAATTCGTTGAAGAACAGATCTTGACCTCTAGTTTGACGGGTGTAGATCGCTCGTATTTGTTGTTGTTATGATGCTTTAATATTATACAATTGTACACTGACATTAATACTACATGAGTACACCTTTATAACACATTAAAAAAGTCTGGAAAGCAAAGATATAAAGGCTCAAAAAGCGACCCTTGTCACTGCTGGAGATTCTGGGGACAAGAACATGTCTGACAACTATTTTGGAGGCCCGGATCTCCTAGTTGTGATGTTTTATGACCCAAACGATGATTGAAGATTGTAGTGCTACATTCCTACTACACGATGTGAGTCTTAGATGGGACATAAATAAGCTAGAACGAAAATTAAACACGGTCAAACCATGACCCTTGAGAACCGGCCTGTCAGTGTTCTTGAGGCTCAAGAACACCAACAGCGACGGATTTGTCGCCTAAAGCCCCCTATAGCGACACTTATTTTCGGAAAATACTTATTTTAATTAAATAAATAGAAAAAAATGGTTTTTATTTATTAAAAATACTAAATAAATTCCGAAAAAATATTTTAAAATCTGAAAAATAGTTTTTAATTATTTTAAGTATATTTCATAAATATTAAATATTTTTGGAATATAAATGTTATTTAATTTATTTAATTATAATATTAAATAAATAATTTAAAATGATTTTAATACATGAAAAATAATATTATGGTATAATAAAATATTTTAAGTTATTTTTAGTGACTTTTAATATTTTGTGTTGAATTTTATTAATTAATTAATATTAATGATAATTAGTTTATTTAATAACTATATTAAATAAATTATGGAAAAATAGAATAAATGATTTAAAAATCATATGAAAATGATTTAAGTATTATAAAAATATTATAAGTTATAAAATATAACTTTTGATATTTTGTCATGAAAATATTAATACTTTAATATTAAAAGTAATTATAATATAAATCATGTATTTCATCTGATAATGAATTGAAGTGTTTAAAATCATATAAATATGATTTTAAAGTATTAAAATACTTTATAATATTATAAATATATTATAATATTATGACATGTATTTCATTAATATTTGATAATGAATAGATATTAATGATAAAAGAATTATGTGGTATTTAATTCATTTAAATACGTATTAATGATTGAAAACTCAAGATAAATAGTAATAATTATTTAAAAATTATTACGAGCTTACGAAAAATATTTCGGCTGTTATTAAAATTTTCGTAGATAATGGTTAAGTATTTAGTCAAAGTTTAATTAAACTTAGACTCGATAAAAGTCCGACTAAACCGTCGGGATGTTAGAATTTTATCGGGTTCAAGTCAGACTAAAATAGTTTGACCTGATACCGAGTTTTATGTGTGTTGTAGACTGATAGGGTTATGTGTTATGTATTATGTGTTTAGGTTATTCCATGTATATCTATATATATAATAATATTATATTGTGATGATATTATTCTAATATTGGAGATCTATATTACTAATATTAGGTCTTCGAATAAAGCGATATAAATCATGTAGCTATAATCAACCAGCTTAGGCAAGTTTATTTTACTTAACTCTACTAAGAGTTGTTTCATTCGGATAAACTTATGGTTAATCATTGTTTGGTTGCCATGAATTGTACTCGTATATATTGATGTGTAAGTCGGTATGAAAAAAGTCGATCACCTTCATTACCAGCTTGGTTCAGATATATATTTGTTCATGTATAATACTTGTTCACCATAAATTTGTTCCTGCTAGTTCACAATTATATTGTTGAATTATAGCCAACCAATTATTCAAATCATTTCAATCATGATATATCGTTATATTGTCAGATACAAGGAAAGATTAAAGACAGATCCAGATTAAAGTTAATGTGCGCGATTAGTTTTGTAATAGTATAGTTTGATAATCATGTTATGTGTCAGTTAAGTTATGAATTATGATTAAGTTAAGGTTACTCGACCTTGGAGAAAAGTATGTATGTTTAATGTATAAACAATTTATGTTTATATCTTCCGCAAATATAGTAATAGTGTTAGAATGATTGAACTGGATCCGCGGTGATTCAGGACCTTGAATTCGAGGCCCTTACAGTTCCCTAGGAACTCTTCAAGCCCAGTAGGCTTGGAACTTTATTTAGTCCCTCCGGACAAGGACCCCTCAGGCCCTGGCTTTCGTTGTTTGTTTGTTGGTTTATTGGAGTTGGTGTTGAGCTGCTAAGATGTCTTCATGCTCTGAAAATCTTCTATACTTAGCAGCTTGGCGTGATCATCCTTGAAGTGCTGTTGAGTGTTGCATGATGCTCAGCTTCTTTAGTTACTCAACCACTTCGGATGATCCCTTGATGAACTTCCTTGAAGATCTTTCTCTTGATACATGATGGCTGCACATGATAGGTTTCCAAGATGACTGTAAGTTCTTCTTCTTGGTACTTAGAAACTTTCTAATGCTTGCCACCATGATGACGTTTGCGATCTCCCTTTTTGATACTCGATATCTTCTCATGATGGACTTGCTAAGATGACTATGAACTCTTCTCTATTGTACTTAGAGTCTTCCCATGATGGATACCAAGATGACATGATGCTCTTCTTTCTCTAGGCAGTTCAGAACACTCTCCTTGTTGTAGAACTCTCACTTCTACATAGTAGAACTCTCACTTCTACTTCTTCATTTGCATGTATCTGAGTGTTCTTGGTGGATCGTAGGGTGAGCCTTCGGACTTCACTTTTTCACTTAGTTTAGAACAGTCCACCTTTTACTCCAAACTCGGCAACTCCAACAACCCTCGATCTTTGAAGCTCTTCCTTATTTATACTCCTTCCCAACCCTTCCGTTGGAAAGTAGCTGTTGAAGACTATTCAAATATCTTCATAAATCTCGAGTTGACAGAGGTAGACTATTGACGTGACATGTCATACTTTATTTGACATTGCAGTCTACTGTTTCACCTACCCCATCAAAGTTGTCACTTTAATGTCTTGGGTAGGTCGAAGACTTTATTATCTCCTTCTGATTTCTCGATCAGAGGTTGTCCGTTTGCATTGATGCTCTCAATAAGCTTTTGTCCGAATACCATCCTTCAGTTTGAACCGTTACCAATGCTTCAATCTTCGGGTGTTCGAAGTCTACGATTCTGATGTATGTCTTCGAGGACCTGATCGTAGTGTCTTGTTGAGTGTTGCTCATTGACTGGTAGAGTTAACACTACGATCTTGAAGAGTGTTAATTGGATCTTCAATGTAGAACACCTATTCCTTCTATTGTGCAGTGCTTCAACACTTCTGTTTGCTTTGACTTTTCTTAGAGACTGATGGCCTAATTCCTTGCTCTGGTTCCCTCTGAATAGCAAGACACTTCAGATTTATGGTGCGTCCATCTCGCTTTCTCCTTGTGATCTCCCGTTCACTTATCATCAATGGACTGACCCTACGCTTAATCACTTTAGCCTTGTTCTTCAGAGACTAACCAGTATCTCGGTTCACTTTCGATCAGTTCTTTCTTTATTTGGCAAACATTACGATCTCGGTTGCTTACAAGATCGTTGTCTTCTGTTCACTTGACAACTACTGCACTTGCTGACTTTCCTTAGTCAGTTACTGAAGTCTTCTTATGATCATCTTGTGGAAGGCTTCATCTCGAATGGCTTTACAACTCAATCTTGATGCAGATTGGGTTGGTGCTTAGATCTTCTGTTAGCTTGCATGTCATTCGTTGAGTGCTCTCTAGTTCCCTTCAGGTAGAATGCATCTTTGCAGTGCCAACCAGAGGCTTTGTTCCTTTGGATATTCTTGGAGTGCTCATTAGTTGAGAATCATACTTGTTCTACGATTCTGCCTATGCATTGTGAGCACTTCTGTTGAGGTCGTAGTTCTGCACTCTACGATTCAAATTGCCACCGTGCGTGAGTACTCACGATCCTGAGATTAGATCTTGACACTCTACGGTTTCTGTATTGCGCTTGTTGTCTTCATCTGATCTTGCTCGACTACGATTTCTGCATGTAATCAATAGACTCTACGAACTCAGAGTGTAGTCTAAGATCCTTGACATGGCTTCGGCATCAGTAGACTCTATGATCTCGAGTGTAGTCTACGTTCCTTGACTTAGCTTCGGCATCGGTAGACTCTACGACTCCGAGTGTAGTCTATGTTTCTGACTTGGCTTCGACGGATATTCAGTCGGCTCGTGGGCAGGCTGTCTCTACGATTCTGAACATGACTTCCTCAGCACACTACGATCCCGAGGAAGCTCTTCTCGATATACCACGATCCTTCATTGTTTCTCCTAGCAGTCTTCGAACTCCGAGATCTACTATCTTGCAGACTACAATTCTGCCTCGATAGCTCTCGAGTTATCCTTGACTCTCCGGCGGATCACGATCTCCAGTGCGAGACTTTACGATCGAGACAAGCCTATCTATTACATAATAAGATCAACCTAACATGCTTGATCTTTCTATATTTATAGTCATTGTACATCATTTCTTTTTAAGGACTTCACAAAGCTATTTTGTTTATGTAAGATCAACCTAACATACTTGATCAATTCATTCTAAGTCCTTGTACACATATTTCTATTATCTATCAAAGGACTTTACAGCTTTTCTTAATACAAGCATACTTGCATATTCATTCATATATATATATATCATAATCAAATCATATGTAAATAGGAATATCATTCATATGTTTATTCCTGACACATATTATTTGAATAATATTATTATTTACATTTTTGACCATGTCTAGAAAGTTCTATCAAGGAAATGGGTTTGGTCACCTAATTGCGCGCCAATAGGGAGAAATCCTTACCGGAAAGCCCCCTCTTTCCTTGGAACGACCTGGTTGTCAATATTGTAATTTTATAATATTATTTGTGAATAATTAATTGTTGATATATATGATAAGAAAATATTTATTCCAAGTGGATTTAAACTGAGGAATTTTTAGCATGTGGCATTTGTTGAAAGTTGGTATTTTATCTTTTCTGATAAAATAATTCATTCAAATATATTATTATAATATTACATTATAGTAGTATGATGTGATTATATAATAGTACATTTTTTATAATTTGAATGGTAGCATTATTATAGTAAATTCATGGTATAAAAGTAAAAGGAGGTGGAAGAGAACAAATTGAATTTAAATTCCTATGATGCAAGCGATGATGTCATCGGACGATGAGGTAAGCGATGATATCATCAGACGATGAGGTAAGCACTGATGTAATATGATCGATGATGTCAGCGATGATGTCATAAATTATGGCGAAAAGACTATTTTTCCCTTACTCTGCCAAGCCTATAAATAGAAGCTCATTTCTTCATTATTTTTTACCAATTCATTCAAGTTATATAGAGAGAAAGAAGAAGAGTATTTTGTTACTACACTATTGCAATATCCAATCTCTTACTAAGGTAAGGGGTATTATTTCTTTCGTATTCATGAAGAGAGTTATGTTCTTTCAATACTCGTAAGGGTTGTTATTCCATTCTTTATTATTCTGTTGGAATAACCTGTATGTGCGATCTATCGCATGCCTGGTGAATTCTGTTGTTATTCCATTCTTTATTATTCTGTTGGAATAACCTGGCTGTGCGGTCTATCGCATGCCTCGTGAATTCTGTTGTTATTTCATTCTTTATTATTCTGTTCGAATATCCTGTCTGCGCGGATTACGCATGACCTAGTTCCATTCTTTATTATTCTGTTGGAATATCATGTCTGTATGGATTACGCATGACCTGGTTCCATCCTTTATTATTCTGTTGGAATATCATGTCTGTGCGGGTTACGCGTGACCTGGTTCCATTCTTTATTATTCTGTTAGAATAACCTGTCTGTGCGGATTACGCACGCCTGGTGAATTCTTCTGTTATTCCATTCTCTATTATTCTGTTGGAATAACCTGGCTATATGGATTACCACATGCATGGTGAATGATCCTTCGTATTCATTCCTTATTAAATCGTGGAAATGATTTGTCTACGTGGATTACCGCATGGCGGGCAAAAATCCATTTGCGGTTTCATATATTCTATTATACTCAGTTAGTTAAAATTTTAGCTTCTATACTCCATGAAATTAGTGAAATATCCTTGATATTTGCGCTTCATCTAGTATCTTTTCATGGAAATATTCTTCTGAGCATTCTTGAATTATCTTGAATTTTACTCCACAAAACAGTATCATGTTGACAATTTGGACGTTATTGATTTCTGGATAAATTAAATTATAAATCTTTAAAAATTTATCATTGAACTTGTTTTATTGAATTCTTATATCATTGTCATCATCCTCATGTTTATATTATGTTGTAAGTCATCTGTGGCCTGTAGTGCATAGATGGACTTGGTATGATTATGACCAGGGATTATTCGGTATAATCATGACCGTAATGTTAAAAATGTTGTGTAAAAGTCCTCATTGGCCCGTAGTGCATTGATGGACAGTTGTTGGTATGATCATAACCATTGATGAAAATACGAATATCCTTGGCCCGTAGTACATGGATAATTTGTGGTCATGATACTAATGAATATCCTTGGCCGTAGTGTAGGGATGATGTGAATTATTTATTAAGCTGAGTCTCAGCGATAAAAGTGATGAAAAACCTTTTAAATCATAGAAGATAGTAGATTTTATTCTCTACTTGACTCTTCTAATGGATTTCTTGTTCCGCTGTAATTAAACTTGATGTTTGTTATATTTTATCAGTTTAACACTGTTGAAGGCTAACAATAAATTATTCTGCATTATCTTAGTCAAAATATTTCTTACTGGGCTAGTTGAGTTCACCCTTTTACTTTCATTGTTCTCTTCAGGAAATGAGAACGTAGCCGGGACTAGTCGGGGAACGGAGTGACGGTCCAGATGATAGCATTAGTAATCTTCACAATTCTATGAAATAGTTTGATAATAAATGTATTGAGGACTCCATTTGAGTGGAATACTGTCTAGAAGACAATATTCGTATTAAAACTCTCAGTTATGTCTTGTCGTATTCTACACGACAGTTGTATTATTAAGTTGTATATGAATTTCGTACCATGTATTTGGCGACTTAAGATGTGTGATGTATACCTATTTTGGGGGCGTCACATTAATCATGTAATATAAGTGTAATACTACAATAATCAATCAATATAATGGCTAACATATATCTAATCAGCAAGATTTAAGCCTCCCAAATCTTGTCAGTGGTTGTTCTTCATTTCTGGGTTACCCAAAAATGATGAACTGCTCAAGTGTGGTACTTTGGAGCTTCATGGTTTGCATTCTGGATCTACTATGTGTAGTTTAATGGTTCAATATCGTAGTAGAGATGTCAAAGAACATATCTATCACACTAAATAAATCTAAAAATAACAAATCTAAAAGATCATGGCTGGTCAAAGTAGTGGTCAGGAACTGCTTATGAAGATTTTTGGGTTACCCAGAATCTTCATCCGGCAGTTTCATTTACCCTACTTTGACCCTCTTTAATTTCGATCCTAATCATGATATGGGTAACCTAATGGTATGAATATGTAGTCCATACATCAGACTACAAATCCCAAGCAACAAAATAATCAAAATATCAAACAACAGCCAAATTAGAAGCCACGAAAATGTTGTCGATTTTTTTCCGGGTTTCGGGTCGCCTAAACCTGCCGTTATTGGTCATGGTCGGTCAACGACCTTTGACTCTTAATAACGTGAAATCTATACATGATATGGGCTTGATTCAAGTTCAAGATCAAAGCCTACATGGCAAAGAACAGATCTATAACTCTAAATACATATATCAGCAAACACATAGATCTAGAAGCTCTGACATTTACTTGTCAGAGCACAAAACTAGGGTTCATGATCAGTTTCAAAAATTTGATTTTTGTGTATCTAAATGTTATAGATCTGTGATCTAACAACCCATATCACTAAATGACATCCTTATACACAACTTAAAACAACAAATCATAACAAATAACATCAAATCACAAAATTTAGGGTTTATACCTTCTAGGCTTAGATCTTTGAATCTGATCTTGGATTCTATTGTTGGAAGGCTATGAACTGATCATGGTTTAGTTTATCACTCCCTCTCACCCTAAGTCCCGAAAATCTAGAGAGAGATTGGTCTTGGCTAATTTTCTAAGTGAAGTAAGAAAGCTTTCTTACTTTTTGACTTTTATTTTTGATTCAATGTATAGCTAATGAAATGTGGCTGGGATTGCTGATATATTGAGCATATGGTCAACCTATTTGGTCACCAACTCCATTATATGGAAAGATGTACAAGCTATGTCCAAATAATGCAACAAGGGTAAAATAGTCATTTGATTTCTAAATTTAATGGCATAATTGTAACATGTACAAACTCTTAGGGTTTAACCCTTAGGGTTTGACCCCTAGGGTTAAAACCTAAGGTTCTAAAAAATTAATATTCTAGGATTTTAAATTTAGGCTTTCAAAATAGAAAATTAATATTTCTAAATTATAATTAAGATTCTCTAATTATACTAAGATTTCCTAATTATAATTCAAGCTTGCTAATTAGGATTAATATTTCCTAATTAAAATTGCTAATTTAGTAGTTAGGTCCATAATTGTACATTAGGGTTTCTAACGGAATAATTAGAGTTTCAAACTTTAAAATTAGGGTTTTCTAATTAATTATTAGAGTTTTCCTAATTAAGTCTATAATCATAAATATGTACCTTTAAATTCCCAATTTAGGGTTTTCGAATTCTGACTTAGGGTTTCAGATTCCGAGAACTGAAATTAGGGTTTCCAGAGCCGGTATTAGGGTTTCTTATATGTCGTTAGGGTTTTCTAACTGAACGATGATGTTCTTAATATAATAATAGGGTTTGCCACAGATATAGGTTATATGGTCAACCCTTAACCATAAACTGTACTCTTATAATACCATATACACAAAACATATACACTTATATACTTAATCCTAAATAATTCACCAAAAGATTTTAAACCCACCAAAATCCTTCACAGAATTTTGAAATCCTTAAAATTTCTTCACATAAATATCAAATCCATTCACTTAATTATTTTATGTCTAGGTTTATTATTCAACCTTTAATCCATTATTTAAGATTTAAATAATTATCTAAATTTTCGGGTTGTCACATTCACTCCTTCTTCTAAAAATTTCGTCCCCGAAATTTACCTTACACCTTTCATACACAGCATCACATGCTACCCAAAACATCTCTCACCAGAGTTAAAATTTTGAAATTGTGCCGAGGAGTCATATAGACCATGAACTAGTAAGGTTTATAGGTACTACCCTTGACCTATTTCAATTAAGAAAAAGGTACTCTACCCCTTACAAAGGTTAACAATATGTTTACAATCACGAAGAAGGTAAACTAATGTTACTAGTACGTATACTTTAATCATGTCTCGCGAATATTCTTGCTATTGAATAATTTTATACAATTTGCACAGTTCACCTCAGTTTTATCATAGAATTCCGCACCAAAACAATTTGGTTCGGGAAAATTTTCAAAGAACGCTAAGAATTTTTATAAAAGTTGGTCTAACAAAAATCAAATAGCTTAAATCATATCAATAATTTAATTCAATCAAAATATTTAGGTATAGCCAAACCCCATTGGCAATTTAAAATTTTAAAATTAGTTTGAAAATGACGTCATGATGTCGTACTGTATTTGACAGTCCGTTTGAGGATGCCGTCATCGAGTGACTTTGTCATAACACATCATACAATAGTGGAACACCGATTTTAGATCAAATTTAACACTAAGTATTACTGTATTTACAACTCCATCAACTTTTTATCATCTCTGCACCAGGTTACATTGTACATAAGTGATAAATAAAAATATATTTTGATATTTCAAATCATTATCGTCTAGCCAAAACAAGTAGTATAGACTATACTTTAAATCTTTTAAAAACCGTTGCAATTCAGTTTTATCATCTCAATAGGTAACGATGTGTCGGTGGCCCGAAGTTCACACATACATAATGGTCACCAGAAGTTGAGAATAAAAATTCGTTTCCAAAAGGCACATAGTGCGTATTGAGCTTGATGTCAAAAATTTCGAAGTCTAGCATAGCTAGAAGATTTGGGAAACCTATGTCTCCACTAATAATTCATTGCCTAATATTACTATCTATTCCTATTATCCTCAATACTCCTTTCACACTTAGTTTTACCCAGTTCGTCAAACTTACCATAGGTTATGAGTTCAGGAACTTTCCACAATCATATGAGTTTAAGAACTTGTCCTAGTCAGACCTTTGGCGTCCATTCGTTGAGGGGTTGAAAAATATTTCATATAATTATGAGTCATAAACTTATCATAAGTATGAGTTTTAAGAACTCGAACTTAATCTTATACTCTCTACATATCTGTTATACATATGAGAAAAGAATCACCTTCTCATCATACATATAGAAAATAACGCGACACAGAAATTTTAATGATTATCAGTACCAGAAACTAAGTGATTTTTACACCAAGTACAATTCCCCGTCCATAACAAGGAATCATACAACTGAGCTACTGACATGAGTCCTTAATTGAAATCCCCACCAAATCTTAACTCCATTCTCAGTACGAATTTTTTTTAATCTATATTCATAGTCCTTTCTTGAATTTGTACCAATGTGTAGTACAACTGATGCACAACAATCTTGCCGTAAAACTTTCAATCACTTGATTGATTCTTCTCCCTGCTATCACCTTATCAGATCACGAGGTGATCTCATCGTATATATTACGATTCATTTCTATGCTTTGATCATTTTTTTTACGATCTCCTGTCCCTGTACTTTTAGTCTTTTAGACTCTATCTATTCATCACTACTGTTCAACTTTATTATCAGAGTTAGGGAACTCCGTATCTTTTATAACCTATCGAGATTTATCTTTGAATCTTACCGACTGACTAACTCTATTTGAGTTAGTACTTATCCTAATCACTGCGGTTATTAGTCTCAGGTAACCCTACCTAAGGTTTATAACCTACAACTTTGATATCAACTATGAGGGCCCCAGATTCGGGTCCCAAATCACCGTGGATCCGGTACAATCATTCTATAACTATTGCAGAAGATATAAACATAAATTGTTTATACAATAAACTTTACACATTAAACCCCAAGGTCGAGTAACCTTAACTTATACACAATTCATAACATATCAATCATACAATATTATTATCATACATTACTGTTACAATTTAACTACATATATAAACTAAAGTTGGAACTATCTTTGACCTTTTCCTTGTATCCGACGTATTCGTCTTAATCTGCAATGTTAATCATGATATAGCAAGGGTGAGCAACAAGTTTTCCCAGCAAGTTTAATTTCAATAAATTAACGAAAATCATGATGGAAAGAATTTGAATAATAGTTGGCTAACATTTAATA
Organism: Panax ginseng; assembly: GCA_020205605.1. Classification (NCBI taxonomy): domain Eukaryota; kingdom Viridiplantae; phylum Streptophyta; class Magnoliopsida; order Apiales; family Araliaceae; genus Panax; species Panax ginseng. The sequence continues at coordinate 72,546,670 of CM035136.1, forward strand.
ATATAATTGTGAACTAGCATGAACAAACTATCATAGCTGAACGAACATTGAACGTGAACATATCAATTATATTTGGATTGAATGGTAATGAAGGTGATCAGCATTTCATACCTGATGAATACATGCAATATGCACTGAGTACGATTCAACAATTCATAGACATGACAATCAGTAATGATTAACCACAAGTATATTTGAATGAAACAACTCGAGGTCGAGTTAAGAAAAACTTGCTTGTTCGGTTGATTACCGTTACGCATTCTATTTAGATTTGCCTGAATACCTAATATAAATAATATCGATCTAAAAATTAGAATAATATCATCACAATATTTAAAATAACCTAAACACATTATCACATAATCCTATCAGTCTATAAAACACATAAAACCTAACCTAACCTCAAGTCAAACTTTTACAGTCTGAGTCGAGTTCGGTACAATTCTGACATCTCGACAGCCTAGTTGGACAATACCCGAGCATAATATCACTAAGACTCGGTCTAAACTGGTTCAAAAAATATCTTAGATAATTTATTATCAGTCAAAATAATTTTTATAAGCTCGTAATATTTTCATATAATTATTACCATTAATCATAATTTTTCAATCATTAATATCGTTTTTATAAGAATTAAATACCACGTAATTCCTTTAACATTAATATTTATTTAACACTAAACATTAATGAAAATCATAACATAATATTATAATATATTTATAATATATTAAAGTATTTTAATACCATAAAATCATATTTATATGATTTTTAAACAATTAAATTTATTATCCGATAATTGCTATTAATATTAAAATATCAATATTTTCATGAAAAAGTATCAAAAGTTATATTTTATAACTTCAAATATTTTTAAAACCATTAAATCATTTATATAATTTTTTTAAAGCATTAATTCTATTTTTCTATAATTTATTTAATTCATTTATTAAATAAATTAATTACCATTAATAATAAATTATTAATGAAATTCATAACAAAATATTAAAAGTCGTCAAAAATAACTTAAAATATTTTCTTATACCATAATATAATTTTTCATGATTTCAAGTATTAAAATCATTTTTACGTAATTTATTTAAAATTTTCAAAAATATTAAAAACTAATTTTTAGGCTTTAAAATAATTTTTAGGAATTTATTTTGAATTTTTAATAATTAAAAACTATTTTTCTTAATTTATTTAATAAAAATAATTAATTTTGCAAATAACTGTCGCTAAAGGTGCTATAGGCGACAAAACCGTCGCTGAATGTGTTCTTGTGTGTTCTTGAGCATTCTTGAGCCTGCCCAGATCTTCATAATCCGTTAACAAAGTTACTAGTTTGACCGGTTCTAGATTCGTGATCTTAAGGATTTTAGACTTGCACAAGTGTTAATCATGTAGTATAAGTGTAATGCTACAATAATCAATTAATATCATGGCTAACATATATCTAATCAGCAAGATCTAAGCTTCCCAAATCTTGTCCGTGGCTGTTCTTCATTTCTGGGTTACCCAGAAATGATGAACAGATCGATTGTGGTACTTTAGAGCTTCATGGTTTACAATATGGATCTACTATGTGTAGTTTAATGGTTGAATATCATAGTAGAGATGTCAAAGAACATGGCTATCACACTAAATCAGTCTAAAAACAACAAATCTAAAAGATTATGGCCGGTCAAAGTAGTTGTCAGGAACTGCTTATGAAGATTTCTGGGTTACCCAAAATCTTCATCCGACAGTTTCATCTACCCTACTTTAACCCTCTTTAATTCCGATCCTGATCATGATATGGGTAACCTAATGGTATGAATGTGTAGTCCATACATCAGAATACAAATCCCAAGCAACAAATTAATCAAAATATCAAACAACAGCCAAATTTGAAGCCACGAAAATATTGTCAGACCCTTTCTGGGTTTTTGGGCTGCCCAGAAACCCGTTAGTCATGGTCGGTCAACGACCTTTGACTCTTAATAACGTGAAATCTATACATGATCTAGGCTTGATTCAAGTTCAAGATCAAAGCCAACATGGCAAAGAACAGATCTATAACTCTAAACAGATATATCAGGAAACACACACAGATCTAGAAGCTCTGACATTTTCTTGTTATAGCACAAAACTAGGGTTCATGATCAATTTCAAAAATTTGATTTTCGTGCATTAAAATGTTATAGATCTGTGATCTAACAACTGTTGGGTAAAATCTAATTACGCACAGCACGCAAGTATATGTGGTCAACAAGTAATATAATAGTAAGTAAAGTAACATTGTAAGACTCCGAATTTTATGAAATAAAAGTATTCAATTTTTCTTATAATTACTATTCAGTAAATGGTTAAATTGATAAAAGTTAAAGTTAAGGGTGATATATGAATTTTTTTTTCAAAATACGCAAGTAGTTATAAAATATTCATTGTTGTCGGGGAATATTCGTTTAGTCGTGGAATATTTTTTCCGTCGGAAATATTCGTAATTTATTTACGCACGCGATTAATCAGGGCCCCATAATGTAATAACTGTGGGATAAAGAAAACGACAAATTTGAGTTTTTATAAATAACTGGTAGTAGTTGTTACCAAGTAACACCGTTGAATACACGGTGGTTAAAATACGAATACGCCAGAATCGCACAAAGAAGACACGGTATTAAGACAGTATTTTTTTTCAATTATTGATTCTTACGTGAGAAGGCACTACTCAATAATTGTTACAAAGAATTATCGCTTCAATATTTTATTTTATTGAATCAATAATTGTCATATTGATATTTTATATTATTGTTATTTCAATAATTGTCATTTGATAAAGATTCCATTATCGGATCAATAATTCATATTATTTGAATAATATTATTAGATATCATTATTGGCAATGTCTAGAAAGTTCTATCAAGGAGAGGTTTGGTCACCTAATTGCGCCGCCAAAGAAGAGAAATCCTTATCTAAAAGCCCCGTCTTTCCGAGAACCTACGATTGTCATTATTGTGATTCTCAGTAATACTATTTGTGAATAATTAATTATTGATTTATATGATAATGAAATATTTATTTGATGTGGATATAAATGATGGATTTATTTATGTGGTTATAAATGAAGGAATTAATGTTGAGGTATTTTATCGAAGATTTTGCCTGATTGGAGGTATTAAAAGATCAAATCAGTGTTCTTACAGCTTTATTGTGTGAGTTATAATTTTTAATCTGACCGTTGGATCGTTGTGATTTTTGGATATGTTATACATATATAAGTTGAGTATATGTTCACAACTTTTGAACCATTAAAATGAACGAATGATTTGTTATGAATTTTAAGAGGTGACCCATTCAAAATTAGGTTTATAAATGATTTTGGTGGAAAATTCTAGAAATGGGTGGGCCCCACTTTTGGTTGTTGGGGAAGATGGTTGATTTTTGGTGGGTGAAATAGTAGCAGGTAAAGCCATCAGGTTGGTCAAGTCTGCTTCGGCGTGCTAACATTTTCCTATAAATAGAGGGCTAAGTTTGAATTGAAAAACACACTAGAATTCATAAGTTTTCTCTCTTTTTCTCTCTATATTATCGAGTGTATTTTGTGAGTATTTAGATACTTGGTGAGTTGCTATTCATCAGTGCAAGTTTCCTTCAATGTCATATCCGATATCCAGATAGAAGTACTGCTCTTTTGAGGTAAGGGATAGTAAGGGATTTTAAGGGTTGTTATGTTTTTCATTTAAGTAATTTTTCGACTTAAAAATTTCGGAAAAATTTGAAATGATAATTTGATGAGTTTTCTTGATTGTGTCCAAAATGGCGATTTTTGATATATAGATTAAGAGTTGTGAATTTTATGAGAAAATACTATTTTAAAAGTAACCGCTTATAACTCCTTGTGGTTAACTACAAAATTGGTGAAATTTTTATTGGGAGTACATGTATATGATAGAAGTATACTCAGAATTTTGAATTTTTGGATAAAAGTACAATTTTGATAAATATCTAAATATTCTATTTGCTTTTGGCCATATGAATAATAGTAAATGATTTTAAAATTCTGAGAAAAATATATGTTCAATATGGGACTATATTCTACTAAATCTCAGAAAAGAAAATTTGGTTGTACTGATTCGGTATTTTTCATGAAAATGGACTAGTTATGAGTAATGAATTAAATATGTTATGTGAAGTAAGAAAATTGGAAAATAGGATTTTATGGCTTGAGAATCCTATATGAGGTATATGCAGATTTTTGATGAGGGTTTTGGTTATTGGTGATGAAATCTTATGAGTTTGGCATTTTAGGATGATTAAATGCATTATTTAGTAAAGTGTAAACAATTAAAATAAATTGTTTATAAGTTTAAGAAATGTTATTTCAATATCATTATACCGAAATATTGGTATGGATTTTATTGTGAAATTTCTACCTTTTTGTGTCGGGTTTACTATTCACGAGTTACTATTCACGAATTACTATTCATGAGTTACTATTCACGAAGTTACTATTCATGGATTACTATTCACGAGTTACTATTAATGACAAAATTGGTTTCTTTTTATAACCAAATTATCGTTGATTTATGAATCTTACTCTTGAAATTAAATGCAGTTGTTGATCATATTGTTTTTATTATCATATATAACATTTTTATAACCCTAATGATGATATTTCTCTTTGACTTGAGTGTAAAGATGGGTAGATTATTGGTATGATCATGACTATGGGTTCTCTTTGGCCAGTAGCGCAAAGTTGAATTGTTGACTAGTATGATCATGACTATTAAATTTACAATTGAATATTTTTAGGTTAAGTGCAAAAGTGAATTGATCAACATGGTTATAATTATGGTTTATATAAATTCTGAAATAATTATGTATTTCTTTGAGATATTAATATATTTGGCCTGTAGTGCAAATATGAATTGTTGATGAATATATTTGGCCTATAGTGCAAATATGAACTGTTGAGGAATATCTTTGGCTTGTAGTGCAGAGATGAATTGTTGATGAATATCTTTGGCCCGTAATGCAAAGATGACCTGTTGTTGAATATCTTTGGCCTGTAGTGCAAAGATAGTCTGTTGATGAATATCTTTGGCCGCAGTGCAAAGATGAAATTATTAGTATGATTATAAACAGAAACTGTGATTTAGCATAACCATGATCTTTAATGTTTCAGGTAAAGACATGTGATGAAAATTATCTTCGTCCTGGATGCGAAGAGGAATTTAGAATTACAATTATGATTATGAGTTATTCATATAATTATGGAAAGGAACTGTTGATTAATGTTACAGTGATAAAATATTGTTGGTGGACTTTTAATGTGGTGAAGATAATACACTTTATGGTCTATTTGACTCTTCTAATAGATTGCTCGTTCCGCTGCAACTATGGTTGAAAAATTTTATCATCTACCATATGTTCTAAATCTATGATTTATTATTGATGAAGGCTATTGATAATTTAATTATCTTTAGTCATGATATTCTTTACTGAGCTAGTTGTGTTCACCCTTTTGCTTCACAATTCCTTTCAGGTAATACGAGTGTAGCCGGGTTTGAGCTGGGTAATGGAGGGAATAGAATCTGGTGGTCATCATTTAGTAGTTATATTTGCTGAATCCAATAGGGTGAGGCGAACCCAACGTTGGAAGGGTGTTTTGCCACTATCATACAAGATGTTTAATGTCATACGACCTCGTGTCATTATAAGATAGGGTTGTGCACATCCACTTGCTGAGTATATTTACGAGCACTACCTATATAATCTTGGTGTTTGTTTAAAGTATAATTCTCAATTAGAGACAGTGGAGATAATGATATGTCAAGAGAAGACTCACCATTGGAAAGAATATGATAGTAATCTTCTCATTTTTCTTTGGGGTCTATTAGGTCAACCAAGGATAATTCTGTGGACATATGATATTTATCATAACCTGAAAGCATGGCCTCCCATGTACGAAGGTTTCCTTGAGCACTTTCCAAAGGTTTTAATTCCTAAAACAGTTTTTGATTGTACCTTTATGTAAGTTGTAAGACCCCGAATTTTATGAAATAAAAGTATTCAATTTTTCTTATAATTACTAATCAGTAAATGGTTAAATTGATAAAAGTTTAAAGTTAAGGGTGATATATGAAATTTTTTTTAAAATAAGCAAGTGGTTATAAAATATTCTTTCTCGTAAGGAATATTCATACGACCCAGTAAAACCATTTATGGGCCACATAATGTAATAACTCATTTGATGAAGAAAAACGATGTAAGGGAGTTTTTAAATAACTGGCGTAGTTATTATCATTAATCACCGTTGGAATACCGGTGGTTAAAATACAAGAATGTCTGGCGTTGTTGCACAAGAATAATACTTGTATTGCACCAATTATTGATTCTTATGTAAGAAGACACTACTCAATAATTGTTACAGTAATTACTGTTCAATATTTTATTTTTGATTCAATAATTGCTGCATTGATATTTTATATTATTGTTGTTTCAATAATTGTCACTACACAATATTTTTCATTATCGAAGCTATAATTCATATTATCTGAATAATATAATTAGATAACATTATTGGCAATGTCTAGAAATTCTGTCTAAGGAGAGGTTTGGTCACCTAATTGCGCGCCAGTAAGGAGAAATTCTTATTGAAAAGCCCCCTCTTTCCTGGGAACTGCCTGGTTGTCATTATTGTGATTCTGTAATATTATTTCTGAATAATTAATTATTGATTTATATGATGAGGAAAATATTCATTTTATGTGGATATAGATGGAGAAAATTTTTAAAGTGACAATTGTTGAAAATCGATATTTTATCTTTTCTGATAAAATAATATTTTATTATATTATTATAATATAATAATAATGATATTTTTACAATGAATGTGGTATATATGAGTAAATGAGGAGGAGGAGTATTTTTGTTGCAATAAATACTAAAAACATGTTAAACATGTTGGTGGACCCATTTCTTGATCGAAATTTGATTATAGCACAATAAAATCGCCTGCTTGTGGGATTTCTTGGCCAATTTCTGTTTGGAATTTGGAAAAACTTTCTTCTGCAAAGTTGTAGAGAATTGAATTTTCTATAAAAAGTAGTGAGATTCGAATTTTTCTGATAAAAGGACTATTTATTATGAATTATTGAAGTTCTGAAATTTCAGAATAATTGATTTTTGGAACTTTTAATTGTTTTATTCAAGAAAAATGTTTTTTTAATGATTAGTGGGTTGTTAAACATGTTGAAATCTGAATTCAAAGAGGTGTAGAAAATTTGTTATATAAATATAATATTTTATTAAATTTTTTGCTTTGGTGTTCTAAGCATTTTCCTATAAATTGGGTGCTTAGGTTAGTTTCTGAAGTTTTCTCTCTATTTCTCTCTCTATAATATCGAGCATATTTTTGTGAGTATTTTAGTACTTTGAGTATTGCTATACTATTGCAAAGTTCGTTTCAAAGATTATTCCAAATGTAAGCATCTTTTTTTGAGGTAAGGGATGGTAAGTGATTTTAAGGGATTGTAAGGGATGTTATTTTCTTCTTAAATGATATTATTTCTTCAATATCATTATGCCGAAATATTGGTTGGAACTTTTTATCAAATTTAGAAATTTTCATGTCGGGGTTACTATTCATGAATTACTATTCACGAGTTACTATTCATGAGTTACTATTCACGAGTTACTATTCACGAGTACTATTCACGAAGCATGATGATGTTTTTTTGTGAAATTTTTATCTTTTGTGTCGGAGTTACTATTCACGATATCTGAAGACTATTCACGATACTCAAGACTATTCACAAATACGACATTATTCACAGAAAAATTAAGTTTTCTTCTCTGTGTCCAAGATTGTCTGTTATGATTCCTATCTTTGATTGGATCTATGTTTTGGTCTTCATTCTTGAATTTTACTCCACTCTGGTTATATATGAAGTATTTTTGAACTTGGGTTGTTTAAAGTACGAATCCTTAATATTTGTTCTTTTGTTTCACTGGATTCTTTTTCTTTAAAATATGTTGCATCATCCTCAGTCCTAAATGATGATATAACTGAATATCTTTGGTCTGTAGTGCAAAGATGAATGATTTCTGATGAATATCTTTGGCTCGTAATGCAAAGATGACCTGTTGTTGAATATCTTTGGCATGTACTGCAAAGATGACTTGTTGATGAATATCTTTGGCCTGTAGTGAAAAGATGATTTGTTGATGAATATCTTTGGCCTGTAGTGCAAAGATGACTTGTTGATGAATATCTTTGGCCCGTAGTGAAAAGATGAATTTATTAGTAGGATTATGAACATGAACTGTGATTTGGTATAACCATGATCTTTGATGTTTCAGGTGATGAAAATTAACTTTGTCCTGGATGAGGAAAGGAATTTAGAACTATAATTACGATTATGAGTTATACACGTGATTGTGGACAGGAATTATTGATTAATGTTACAGGGATAAAACATTGTTGATGGACTTTTAACATGGAGAGGATAATAGATTTTATGGTCTATTTGACTCTTCTAATGGATTGCTCATTCCGCTTCAACTATGGTTGAAAAGTTTTATCATCTACCATATGTTCTAAATCTCTAATTTATTACTGATGAAGGCTATTGATAATTTATTTATCTTTAGTCATAATATTCTTTACTGAGCTAGTTGTGCTCACCCTTTTGCTTCACAATTCCTTTCAGGTAATAAAAGTGTAGCTGGGTCAAGCGAGGGAATAACAGGGAAATAGAATGGTCGTCATCATTTAGTATTTATATTTGGTGAATCAACTACGGTGAGGCGAACCCAACGTTGGAAGGGTGTTTTGCCACTATCATACAAGATGTCTAATGACATAGTACCTCGTGTCATCATAAGACAGGGTTGTGCTCATCCACTTGCTGAGTATATATACGAGCACTACCTATATAATCTTGGAGTTTGGTTGAAGTATAATTCTCAATTAGAGACGGTGGAGATAATAATATGTCAAGAGAAGACTCACCATTAGGAAGAATATGATAGTAATCTTCTCGTTTTTCTTTGGGGTCTATTGGGTCAACCAAGGATAATTCTGTGGCCATATGATATCTATCATAACCTAGACGCATGGCCTCCCATGTACGAAGGTTTCCTTGAGCACTTCCCAAAGATTCTAATTTCTAAAACAGTTTTTGACAATACCTTTATTTAAGGTGTCATGGTGACGTGCTATCCAAGTTGGTGTCCAGAGTCACAGTTGGTATATTTTAGTATCAAAACTCACAATATATGTGTTGTTGTATTTTTCACGATAATTGTTGCAATAAAGTTGTATTTTCTGTACCATGTATTTTGCGACTCAGAATGGGTTGGATGGAATGGACCTATTTTGGGGTTGTCACATAAGGTGTCATTGTGACGTGCTATCCAAGGTTGGAATGAGAGTCACAGTTGGTATATATTTGTATCAAAACTCATAACATATGTGTTATTGTATTTTGCACGATAATTGTTGTAATAAAGTTGTAGTTGTTTTCTGTACCACATGTATATGGCGACTCAAATGGGTTGGGTGGAATGGACCTATTTTGGGGTCGCCACATTTGGTATCGAGCTTAGGGATATGGTCTCTGGCAGAGATCGGGGAATAGAACTAGGAGGGGAGAGACGAGTAAATCCTTCTCTAGTGTGTCCTACCTAAGCTTATTTGTTGGTCAGTCATAATATCGGGATATTATATGATATGTTAATTTGTTCAATTAATCCTTGTTTTGAAGCTGTATTCAAGAATGATATCTGAAATACAGGAGATGAACAATGGAGAAATCATGATGACAGGGAAGATGGAATCTGAAATGAAAGCAAGGTATTCTCAACTCTTTGAAATACTAGGTACGTAAATTTCGGGGACGAAATTTCATATGGAGGGGAGATTGTAAGACCCCAAATTTTATGAAATAAAAGTATTCAATTTTTCTTATAATTACTATTCAGTAAATGGTTAAATTAATAAAAGTTAAAGTTAAGGGTGATATATGAAATTTTTTTCAAAATACGCAAGTGGTTATAAAATATTCATTGTTGTCGGGGAATATTCGTTTAGTCGTGGAATATTCTTTCTTCACGGGATATTCATCATATGACCAGCGTTGACCATTTGTGGGGCCCCATATCGTAATAACTCATCGGATAAAAGAAAAACGACAAATTTGAGTTTTTATAAATAATTGCGTAGTTGTTGTTACCGCTAACAATTGTTGAATATACGGTGGTTAAAATACGATGTACTGCCAGTAGTTGCACAAGAAGCATTACGGTATTGCATACGCATATTTTTTCAATTATTGATTCTTACGTGAGAAGGCACTACTTAATAATTGTTACAATAATTATTGCTCAATATTTTATTTTATTGAATCAATAATTGCTTTGCGTGATTTTTATATTATTGTTGTTTCAATCATTGTCATCAAGACAATTATTCTCCATTATCGGATCAATAATTCATATTATTTGAATAATATTATTAGATAGCATTATTGGCAATGTCTAGAAAGTTCTCATCGAGGAGAGGTTTGGTCATCTAATTACGTACCTGTAAGGAGAAATCCTTATCTGAAAGCCTCCTCTTTCCTGAACCTACTGGTTGTCATTATTGTGATTCTCGTAATATTATTTATGAATAATTAATTATTGATTTATATGATAATGAAATATTTATTTGATGTGGATATAAATGATGGATTTATTTATGTGGTTATAAATGAAGGAATTAATGTTGAGGTATTTTATCAAGATTTTGTCGGATTGAGGTATTAAAAGATCAAATCGATGTTCTTACGACTTTATTGTGTGAGTTATAATTTTTAATCGACCGTTGGATCGTTGTGATTTTTGGATATGTTATACATATATAAGTTGAGTATATGTTCACAAATTTTGAACCGTTAAAATGAACGAATGATTTGTTATGAATTTTAAGAGGTGGTGATTCAAAAATTAGGTTTATAAATGATTTTGGTGAAAAATTCTAGAAATGGGTGGGCCCCACTTTTGGTTGTTGGGGAAGATGGCTGATTTTTGGTGGGTGGAATAGTAGCGAGTAAAGCCATCGTAGTGTGTGTCAAGTCTGCCTTCTAAGTGCTTAACATTTTTCTATAAATAGAGGACTAAGTTAGAATTGAAAAACACACCAGAATTCATAAGTTTTCTCTCTTTTTCTCTCTAGATTATCGAGTGTATTTTGTGAGTATTTAGATACTTGGTGAGTTTCTATTCATAAGTGCAAGTTTCCTTCAGCGTCATATCCGATATCCAGTTAGAAGTACTGCTCTTTTGAGGTAATGGATAGTAAGGGATTTTAAGGGTTGTTATGTTTTTCAGTTTCGTAATTTTTCTGACCTTCAAAAATTCTAGAAAAATTTGAAATGATAATTTGATGAGTTTTCTTGATTGTGTCCAAAAATGGCGATTTTTGGATGTATAGATTAAGAGTTGTGAATTTTATGAGAAAAGACTATTTTAAAAGTAACCGCTTGTAACTCCTTATGGTTAATTCCAAAATTGGTGAAATTTTTATTAGGAGTACATGTATATGATAGAAGTATACTCTGTAAATTTCGGATTTTTTGGATAAAAGTACAATTTTTGATAAATATCTAAATATTCGGCTGTTTTGGCCATATGAAAAATAGTAAATGATTTTTAAAATTCTGAGAAAAATATATGTTTAATATGGGACTATATTCTACTAAATCTCAGAAAAGAAAATTTGTTTGTACTGATTCGGTATTTTTCATGAATGATGAGTGAGTTTTATACACATCAATTGGATACATTCGGGCTTAATTTATTGTTGTTTTCAAGTCTTTTAGTTTAGTTTTTAAGTGTTTATGTCTATTCAAGCATGTTTTATGTTGTTTTGTAGGAATTGGGACAAAAGTTACATGGATCGACGTTCAGGGTGGCTAGATTCGCATTTTCGGCTTGCCATTTACACAGCAGCCACTTAAGAGCCAATTTGACTATAGCTCCGAACATTATTTCGAAACACTCAAAGAATAAAAATTGTAGATCTACTTTTTCTCTTTCCGGATCATCTTGAATCATCAAAATTGGAGTTCGGACAAAGACGTTATGGCCATTTTCCCAAAGGACGTCTGAATGTAAAATGTCGATCTTGTAATAATGGCACGGGCGCTTATAAGGCGATGTTCGAAGGTCGCTCCCAAAGACTGGGGTCTTTGGGAGGGCTTGGTGATGGCCTGACGCCAGCGTTTTGGCGGAATTTTAACCCTTTTTGACTCCAAAGTGGATTGGATTTGTTCCTAAACTCAAAATTGGACTTGTAACCTATAAATACATGATGTAAGGCATAAAATAAAGAGGAGATTACATAGATTAGACTAGATTAAACACTCTTTTAGATTAGAACATAACCCTAGTTCTTATTAGTTTTGGAGATTGTAGCAACTTGGAGACCATTGAAGATTCAAAGCAGGAGCAAGAGGGGAGCATCAAATTTGCTGACAACAGATTATATTCTCTTCTCTTCTCTTACTTTTATCTTTTAATGTCTATTCAATTGTGGATTCTTGGTTTTAATTCATTGATTATGAACCAACTCTTTCATTAAGATTTCAATTGAACTTTTTATGATTATGAATGGATTATTTGATTTATTCCAATTATTTATGTTGAAGTGAATTGTTCATCTTGCCTTATGCTTATTGATTAATTATCTGATCAGTAATTACCTTGTTACTCTAGAAGAAATTGAGAAAGGAATTCTAGGGTTAGAACTGGGCATGGTGACATGTGACTTAGTTATTTGCACAGTGAATAATTAGGTTTGTGAATAGAATGAGAATATTTATTTGCCGCATGTAACACATAAGGAATTGGGATTGTAACGAGTTTAATTCAATTGTTTTGCATAGAGATATAGCAAAATTAATCTGGGTTAAATAGAAGGCAATTGATCACTCGAGAGAGGGCTTTTGGCATTTGAGAATTCATGTTAATAATTCAGTAGACATAATAATTGGGATAATTGGATAATTGGTTTATAGTTCATAATTGGGGATATTGGAGTCTTAGCCTTTATTTATTTGAATTCATTTATAAAGTAACCTAGTTTTAATTAGTTAATTTGGTTTTCTTAATTAGAAAATTCACAATTTGCTATTGTTTAAATAAAATTGATTTGGTTAAGAGTTAGTAATTGGTAATTTTTATTAAATAATTTTTCGTGGGAACGATACTCTACTTTCACTTTATTACTTGTTGACCGTGTATACTTGCACGTATTCATTGAATGCGAAATCGATCAACAATGAAAATGGACTAGTTATGAGTAATGAATTAAATATGTTATGTGAAGTAAGAAAATTGGAAAATAGGATTTTTTGGCTTGAGAATCCTATATGAGGTATATGCAGATTTTTTATGAGAGTTTTGGTTATTGGTGATGAAATCTTATGAGTTTGGCATTTTAGGATGATTAAATGCATTATTTAGTAAAGTGTAAACAATTAAAATAAATTATTTATAAGTTTAAGAAATGTAATTTCAATATCATTATACCGAAATATTGGTATAGATTTTATTGTGGAATTTTTACCTTTTTGTGTCGGGTTTACTATTCATGAGTTACTATTCACGAGTTACTATTCACAAAGTTACTATTCATGGGTTACTATTCACGAGTTACTATTAATGACAAATTGGTTTCTTTTATAACCAAATTATCGTTGATTTATGAATCTTACTCTTGAAATTAAATGCAGTTGTTGATTATATTATTTTTATTATCATATATAACATTTTTATAACCCTAATGATGATATTTCCCTTTGACTTGAGTGTAAAGATGTGTAGATTATTGGTATGATCATGACTATGGGTTCTCTTTGGCCAGTAGTGCAAAGTTGAATTTTTGACTAGTATGATCATGACCATTAAATTTACAATTGAATATTTTTAGCTTAAGTGCAAAGGTGAATTGATCAACATGGTTATAATTATGGTTTATATAAATTCTGAAATGATTATGTATTTCTTTGAGATATTAATATATTTGGCCTGTAGTGCAAATATGAACTGTTGATGAATATATTTAGCCTGTAGTGCAAATATGAACTGTTGAGGAATATCTTAGGCCTGTAGTGCAAAGATGAATTGTTGATGAATATCTTTGGCTCGTAGTGCAAAGATGACCTGTTGTTGAATATCTTTGGCCTGTAGTGCAAAGATAGTCTGTTGATGAATATCTTTGGCCGTAGTGCAAAGATGAAATTGTTAGTATGATTATAAACAGGAACTGTGATTTGGCATAACCATGATCTTTGATGTTTCAGGTAAAGACATGTGATGAAAATTATCTTCGTCCTGTATGAGAAGAGTAATTTAGAATTACAATTATGATTATGAATTATTCATATAATTGTTGAAATGAATTGTTGATTAATGTTACAGTGATAAAATATTGTTGGTGGACTTTTAATGTGGAGAAGATAATAGACTTTATGGTCTATTTGACTCTTCTACTGGATAGCTCGTTCCGCTGCAACTATGGTTGAATATTTTTATCATCTACGATATGTTTTAAATCTCTGATTTATTATTGATGAAGGCTATTGATAATTTAATTATCTTTAGTCATGATATTCTTTACAGAGCTAGTTGTGCTCACCCTTTTGCTTCACAATTCCTTTTATGTAATACGAGTGTAGCTGGGTCGAGCGGGGGTAACAGGGGAATAGAACGGTGGTCATCATTTAGTAGTTATATTTGATGAATCCAATAGGGTGAGGTGAACCCAACGTTGGAAGAGTGTTTTGCCACTATCATACAAGATGTCTAATGCCATACAACCTCGTGTCATTATAAGATAGGGTTGTGCACATCCACTTGCTGAGTATATTTACGAGCACTACCTATATAATCTTGGTGTTTATTTGAAGTATAATTCTCAATTAGAGACAGTGGAGATAATGATATTTCAAGAGAAGACTCACCATTGGAAAGAATATGATAGTAATCTTCTCGTTTTTCTTTGGGGTCTATTGGGTCAACCAAGGATAATTCTGTGGACATATGATATCTATCATAACCTGGAAGCATGGCCTCCCATGTACGAAGGTTTCTTTGAGCACTTTCCAAAGGTTTTAATTCCTAAAACAGTTTTTGATTGTACCTTTATGTAAGGTGCCATTGTGACGTGCTATCCAAGGTTTGAATGAGAGTCACAGTTGGTATATATTTGTATCAAAACTCATAACATATGTGTTATTGCATTTTGCACGACAATTGTTGTAATAAAGTTGTAATTGTTTTCTGTACCATGTATTTGGCGACTCGAAATGGGTTGGGTGGAATGGACCTATTTTGGGGTCGTCACATTTGGTATAAAAGCTTAGGGATATGGTCTCTTGCGGAGATCGGGGAATAGAACTAGTAGGGGAGAGACGAGTAAATCCTTCGCTAGTGTGTCCTACCTAAGCTTATTTGTTGGTCAGTCAAAATATCGGGATATTATGTGATATATTAATTTGTTCAATTAACCCTTGTTTTGAAGCTGTATTCAAGAATGATATCTGAAATACAGGAGATGAGCAATGTAGAAATCATGATGATAGGGAAGATGGAATCTGAAATGAAAGCAAGGTATTCTCAACTCTTTGAAATACCAGGTATGTAAATTTCGGAGACGAAATTTCATAAGGAGGGGAGATTGTAAGACCCCGAATTTTTTGAAATAAAAGTATTCAATTTTTCTTATAATTACTATTCAGTAAATGGTTAAATTGATAAAACTTAAAGTTAAGGGTGATATATGAATTTTTTTTTCAAAATACGCAAGTAGTTATAAAATATTCATTGTTGTCGGGGAATATTCGTTTAGTCGTGGAATATTCTTTCCGTTTGGGAATAATATTAAATGACTGCGGCAAAACCATTTATGGGCCCCATAATGTAAATAAGCTTGTCGGATGAAGAAAATGAAAAATTTAAGTTTTTTATAAATTACGGCATAGTTGTTACCGTTAACACTGTTGGAATACCTGGTGGTTAAAATACGATGTCTGCATAGTTATGCGATGGCACCACGGTATTGCAAGATAAGATTTTTTCAATTATTGATTATTACGTGAGAAGGCACTACTCAATAATTGTTACAGTAATTACTATTCAATATTTTATTTTATTGAATCAATAATTGTTAACGTTGATATTTTATATTATTATTGTTTCAATAATTTCATCACATGATATCTCCATTATCGGATCAATAATTCATATTATTTGAATAATATTATTAGATAGCATTTTTGTCAATGTCTAGAAAGTTACATCAAGGAGAGGTTTAGTCACCTAATTGCGGCGCCGATGAAGGGAAAATCCTATCTTAAAAAACCCCTCTTTCACAGAACCGCTTTTGGTTGTCATTATTGTGATTACGTAATATTTATTTATGAATAATTAATTATTGATTTATATGATAATGAAATATTTATTTGATGTGGATATAAATGATGGATTTATTTATGTGGTTATAAATGAAGGAAATAATGTTGAGGTATTTTATTAGTATTTTGTCTGGATTGAGGTATTAAAAGATCAAATCGATTGTTCTTACGACTTTATTGTGTGAGTTATAATTTTTAATCGACCGTTGGATCATTGTGATTTTTGGATATATTATACATATATAAGTTGAGTATATGTTCACAAATTTTGAACCGTTAAAATGAACGAATGATTTGTTATGAATTTTAAGAGGTGGTGATTCGGAAATTAGGTTTATAAATGATTTTGGTGGAAAATTCTAGAATTGGGTGGGCCCCACTTTTGGTTGTTGGGGAAGATGGCTGATTTTTGGTGGGTGGAATAGTAGCGGCAGTAAAGCCATCGGTAGCAGTGTCAAGTCTGCCTTGGCGTCTAACATTTTCCTATAAATAGAGGACTAAGTTAGAATTGAAAAACACACACGAAATTCATAAGTTTTCTCTTTTCTCTCTAGATTATCAAGTGTATTTTGTGAGTATTTAGATACTTGGTGAGTTGCTATTCATCGATGCAAGTTTCCTTCATATCATATCCGATATCCGATTAAATCTTTGCTTTTTTGAGGTAATGGATAGTAAGGGATTTTAAGGGTTGTTATGTTTTTCAGTTTTGTAATTTTTCTGACTTTCAAAAATTTTGGAAAAATTTGAAATGATAATTTGATGAGCTTTCTTGATTGTGTCCAAAAATGGCGATTTTTGGATGTATAGATTAAGAGTTATGAATTTTATGAGAAAAGACTATTTTAAAAGTAACCGCTTATAACTCCTTGTGGTTAACTCCAAAATCGGTGAAATTTTTATTGGGAGTACATGTATATGATAGAAGTATACTCTGTAAATTTTAGAATTTTTGGATAAAAGTACAATTTTTGATAAATATCTAAATATTCGGCTGTTTTGGCCATATGAAAAATAGTAAATGATTTTTAAAAATCCTGAGAAAAATATATGTTCAATATGGGACTATATTCTACTAAATCTCAGAAAAGAAAATTTGTTTGTACTGATTCGGTATTTTTCATGAAAATGAACTAGTTATGAGTAAATGAATTAAATATGTTATGTGAAGTAAGAAAATTGAAAAATAGGATTTTATGGCTTGAGAATCCTATATGAGGTATATGCAGATTTTTTATGAGGGTTTTGGTTATTGGTGATGAAATCTTATGAGTTTGGCATTTTAGGATGATTAAATGCATTATTTAATAAAGTGTAAACAATTAAAATAAATTGTGTATAAGTTTAAGAAATGTTATTTCAATATCATTATATCGAAATATTGGTATGGATTTTACTGTGGAATTTCTACCTTTTTATGTCGGGTTTACTATTAATGAGTTACTATTCACGAGTTACTATTCATGAGTTACTATTCACGAAGTTACTATTCATGGGTTACTATTCACAATTACTATTCATGACAAAATTGGTTTCTTTTTATAACCAAATTATCGTTGATTTATAAATCTTACTCTTGAAATTAAATGCAGTTGTTGATCATATTATTTTTATTATCATATATAACATTTTTATAACCCTAAGATGATATTTCTCTTTGACTTGAGTGTAAAGATGCGTAGATTATTGGTATGATCATGACTATGGGTTCTCTTTGGCCAGTAGTGCAAAGTTGAATTGTTGACTAGTATGATCATGAGCATTGAATTTACAATTGAATATTTTTAGCTTAAGTGCAAATGTGAATTGATCAACATGGTTATAATTATGGTTTATATAAATTCTAAAATGATTATGTATTTCTTTGAGATATTAATATATTTGGCCTGTAGTGCAAATATGAACTGTTGATGAATATATTTGGCCTATAGTGCAAATATGAATTGTCGAGGAATATCTTTGGCCTGTAGTGCAAAGATGAATTATTGATGAATATCTTTGGCCCGTAGTGCAAAGATGACCTATTGTTGAATATCTTTGGCCTGTAGTGCAAAGATGGTCTGTTGATGAATATCTTTGGCCGTAGTACAAAGATGAAATTGTTAGTATGATTATAAACAGGAACTGTGATTTGGCATAACCATGATCTTTGGTGTTTCAGGTAAAGACATGTGATGAAAATTATCTTCGTCCTGGATGCGAAGAGGAATTTAGAATTACAATTATGATTATGAGTTATTCATATAATTGTGGAAAGGAACTGTTGATTAATGTTACAATGATAAAATATTATTGGTGGACTTTTAATGTGGAGAAGATAATAGACTTTATGGTCTATTTGACTCTTCTAATGGATTGCTCGTTCCGCTGCAACTATGGTTGAAAATTTTTATCATCTACCATATGTTCTAAATCTCTGATTTATTATTGATGAAGGTTATTGATAATTTAATTATTTTTAGTCATGATATTCTTTACTGAGCTAGTTGTGCTCACCCTTTTGCTTCACAATTCCTTTCATGTAATACGAGTGTAGCTGGGTCGAGCGGGGGTAACAGGGGAATAGAACGGTGGTCATAATTTAGTAGTTATATTTAATGAATCCAATAGGGTGAGGCAAACCCAACGTTGGAAGGGTGTTTTGCCACTATCATACAAGATGTCTAATGTCATACAACCTCGTGTCATTATAAGACAGGGTTGTGCACATCCACTTGCTGAGTATATTTACGAGCACTACCTATATAATCTTGGTGTTTGTTTGAAGTATAATTCTCAATTAGAGACAGTGGAGATAATGATATGTCAAGAGAAGACTCACCATTGGAAAGAATATGATAGTAATCTTCTCGTTTTTCTTTGGGGTCTATTGGGTCAACCAATGATAATTCTGTGGACATATGATATCTATCATAACCTGGAAGCATAGCCTCTCATGTACGAAGGTTTCCTTGAGCACTTTCCAAAGGTTTTAATACCTAAAACAGATTTTGACTGTACCTTTATGTAAGGTGCCATTGTGACGTGCTATCCAAGGTTGGAATGAGAGTCACAGTTGGTATATATTTGTATCAAAACTCATAACATATGTGTTATTGTATTTTGCACGACAATTGTTGTAATAAAGTTGTAGTTGTTTTCTGTACCATGTATTTGGCGACTCAGAATGGATTGGATGGAATGGACCTATTTTGGGGTCATCACAATCGTTCCCTCAGAGACTATAAATATAATTTAAACCTCACGATTTCCAATTTCCTATTAATCCTAATTTTATTAAACTAATCTATTTCCAGTGTGTAATTAACAGTATTAAATCTATTAAAATCACCACACAATCAATAAACACTAAAAATTGAATTTTCAAACAAATAATGGAGAATTAGGCTTTCGACTTCACTTTAAGCATCACTCAGATTATTACACCTTTATTCCAGTTTAATTCGCTATCCCAGTTTATTAATCAAGAACACGTATGTAGAATAAACTACCTCTCGATGTACTAATACCGTATTAACCCAAATCCACAATTAAGATAGAATTATGTTAAACACCTTAATTAACTAACTCACTATATCTCTATATGAATTATAATTAAAGAATGATGAAGTTCAAGTTCTTTATCTGATTACATGTGATGTCAAGCATATCTCGACCCTAACATTCATCAAGATTCTGTTCATTCACATAAACCAAGAACGCATGCTATATTAACTAAGTCTAGACTCATATTTCATCTCTAGAGTTCATACAAGTCCAAAAAGAATCGTTTATCAAGCAATTCATAAATTCACGCCTAAATTAATATATTAACCGGATAATAGCTTATTAAACTGAATTCAAAGATTATATAATCATTGTTCCACTTAAAGATCCGTCTTAAGCCTAAAAAATAATTAGTTCATAATAAATGAAATAAAAACTGAATAAATTAAAGATAACATCTTCTCAATTACAGAAATAAAACTAAAGGAAAAGAACAATGCAGAACACCCTTCACTTTAGCCTTAATCCACAAACGATATGAATGTTCTTCAAAATCTTCACTCAGTTGCCCAATATGAAAATCTGTGATTAATTGTTGTTAATTGCTTTGTATGATGATGATTTTGTTGTTTATTGAGCACTATATATCAAACATGGAGTCTTGGCTGAAATCCCATGTATAGTAGAGTCCATATGTCATGCAAAGACATCCAATCCTCTTTCCAACAGTGTTCGAAGACCATCAGGAGTGTGCAGATTCTAAGACCTTTTACCCGGGCTATTTACATAGAGATGTCATTTCGTGGCTAGGCTAATTCACCCAGAACTGAAGACCCCCCCGCCTCGACGGGGGTATAAGAGTTAAATAGGCCCGCCCCGACGGGGGTATAAGAGTTAAATAGGCCCGCCCCGGTGGGGGTACCTGTTTCAAACTGACTTCGTTAAACCTTCATACTCGATCACATATTGCTTCAAATGACTCCCTTTCTTTGCTATTTGCCACACCAACCACCCTACACATAAAATATCAATAAACAAGTATAATAGAACATAAACACGAGAATTTAACACCAATTAAGCTTGGATTAGGAATCGATTCTGGATATAAAATCCACTTATCAAAATCCCCCAAACATAAAACGTGTTAGTCCTCGAGCACATGCAATCAAACAAACTAACATGCGATGCAATACAATGAAATGATATGTAATGTACCTAACTATATGTCTACGAATCCAACAGCATCACAGAATCAAATGTATCCCTTCAGCCTCAGAACAATTAAGCACACACTATAATAATTCATAATAAAACCCATCAATAACTTCTCATAAATTCCTCGAATCTTATACTTATCATCACTAATATCGTGTGTGTGTGTGTGTGTGTCATCAACATCTATGCTAACTGATTTAAATTCAAATTCAACACATAACCAATCTCTTATTAGGATTCATACATAATAAACTCGAAAATTTCAAAAACAAACAAGTTCCAACTTAAATCAAACGTTTACAAAGATTAAGGGTCCGACTAGGGTATTTATGCTTTCTTTTTTTTTCTACGGGGCTCTTTTGTGACGCCCCCAAAATAGGTATACATCACCCATTCTGAGTCTCCAAATACATGGTACATAAATCAAATATAAACTTCTTTTATACAATACGACAACAGCGTAGCTTAGAGTTTTTACGAAATATTGTCTCATGAGCGTTATTCAAACTCAAATGAAGTCCTCATTACATTTATTATCACACTATTTCATAAAATAGTGAGGACTACTATAGCCACCAACTTGGACCGTCACTCTGTTCCCCGACTAGTCCCGGCTACGTTCTCATTTCCTGAAGAGAATAATGAAAACAAAGGGGTGAGCTCAACTAGCCCAGTAAGAAATATTATGACTAAGATAATACATAATAAATTATCGTTAGCCTTCAACAGTGTTAAACTGATAAAATATAATAAACATCAAGTTTAACTGCAGCGAAACAAGCAATCCATTATAAGAGTCAAGTAGAACATAATGTCTACCATCTCCTCTAGATTAAAAGTCCATCGTTAATATTTCATTCATGTAATACTCATCAACATTTCTTTATTATACCCAAGACAAATAGAACTTTCATCACCTGAACCACCAAAATGGTTAGTTAAATTCATAATTCATATTTATAATAATGTGAATCAACAATTTCTCCTTACCACAAAGGCTTAATAGAACATTTACTCAATATCCTTATCCCAAAGGCTAAAGTATTCAAATGTAATAACAATGATCATACTAATCAGTTGTCTATCTTTGCACTACGGGCCAAAGATATTCAACTATAAAACCAATGGTCATGATCATACCAATCAATTGCTGTCCGATTTTCTACGGCCAAAGACATTCAACTGTTAACTAATGGTTATGATCTTGTCAATCACATCATTGAATTATCCCTGCACTACGACCAAGGATATTCGTTAGTATCACCAGTGGTCATGATCATGTCATACACTTGTCCATCTTTGCACTACGGGCCAAAGCTATCAAACAACAGATCATCTTTGCACTACAGGCCAAAGATATTCAACAAAAGATCATCTTTGCACTACAGGCCAAAGACATACAACTGTAAAACCAATAACCAACAGTCCGTCTATGCACTACGGGCCAAAGATGACTTTTAACGCAATATAAGCATGATGATCATGACAATGATATAAGGATTAATCAAACAAAATCAAGGATAGATATTAAAGACTTTAAATTTATTCAGAGTTTAAAAATATCCAAATTGTCAACATGATACTGCTTTGTGAAGTAAAATTCAAGAAAAATATTCATGTATCAAAAATACTTTGGACAGAAAAGAAATATATTTTTCGGGTGAATAGTACTCCGCCCTATGAATAGTACTTCAGGAATAGTACCTCATGAATAGTACCCTGGCATGAAAAATGCCCTAAATACCCGAGTGAATAATATTCGGGTGAAAAATTAACTGGGTGAATAGTAACCCATAAATAGTAACTCATGAATAGTATTCCGGCACGAAAAGTGTCCCGAATACCCGAGTGAAAATTTGAGTGAATAGTAACCAGGTGAATAGTAACCCGTAAATAGTAACTCATGAATAGTAAGAAATAATAACACTTACGAATAAGAAATAAATAACATCCCTTACAACTGTTGAACGAAAACAATATTCCAACAAATATTTAACGAAGATAATATTCCTACGAATATTGAACAAAGATAATATTCTTTATGAATATTGAATAAAAATAATATTCACATGAATACGAAAAATAATCTCTCTTCTGAATATGAAATAAATAATACCCCTTATGAATATTGAACGAAAATAATATTTATACAAATACGAAAAATAATATCTCTTCAAAATATGAAATAAATAATACCCCTTACGAATATTGAACGAAAATAATATTCATACGAATACGAAAAATAATATCTATTCAGAATATGAAATAAATAATACCCCTTACCTCAGAAGAAGACTGGATACTGGAATAGTGAAGTAGCAGACTACTCTTCGTCTTTCTCTCTATAGCTTCTCTCTCTATAATTGCTCTTGTGAGTCTTAGTGAATTGGTGAGAATGAAGGAAGAATGGGCTTCTATTTATAGAAAAGTATAGTTTCGATAACTGCACGTTTTGGGACTCAAAATATTACAGTATAATACATTCATCTTTTCCTACATTTTTAATTTAGTCCTACAAGTATTATTAAACTTGCACCACCTCCCCTAATAGTATAACATGTGAATCAATAGTATAATCATGTGACTCAATAGTTCTATACATGTGAAAAAAATAATTATAGTATAGTACATTCATCTATACCTCCATTTTTAATTTAGTCATTCAAGTATTATCAATCTTGCACCACCTCCCTTAATAGTACATACATGTGACTCAATAGTACACACATGTGAACAAATAGTTATAAGCATGTGAATTAATAGCAATTAATTGCTCATTTATCCGATTAATTACCCGATTGGTCAATATAACCTCTAGACATCAATTATTATCGGAATAGATGTCGATTTCCATTAACACTAATAATCCCAACACAGTGGAAATATTAATTTCATCTTTAATCAACACGAACTTATAAATCATTAATATTATAACTCACAATATTTAACAACCAGATCATTCCCAGGAAAGAGGGGGCCTTCCGATAAGGATTTCTCCCTACTGGTGCGCAATTAGGTGACAAAACCTCTCCTTGACAGAACTTTCTAGACATTGTCAATATTGCAAATAATAATATGAATAATTTTGTCATCTCAATTATTTATTTAATAATAATAAATATTATGCAGATGATACTATGACAATAATTGAATCAATAATATGAGAGATATGATGCAGCAATTACTGTAGCAATAATTGAGTATAACTGAGTGACTTCTCTCGTAAGCATCAATAATCAATACTGTGTGATACTATGCAACCACGCGTATTACTGTACTTTTATCACCGATTATTTTATGACAACTTGCTTACTTTGAAAAAATTTCAAATATTACCCTTAACTTTAACATGTTATCAATTTAACCATTTACTAAATAGAATAATAATTATAACAATTGAATACTTTCATTTCGTAAAATTCGGGGTCTTACAATCTACCCTCCTTAAGAAATTTCGCCCTCAAAATTTACGTACCTGGTAGTTCGAAGATATGAGAATACCTTGCTTTCTTTTTCGATTGCACCTCCCCGATTATCATAATTTTTCCATTGCTCATCTCCTGTATTTCAGATATCATTTTAGAATATAGTTTCAAAACAAGGGTTAATTGACATGCCACATATTATCCCTATACTCTAACCGACCAATTAAATAACAAATAAACTTAGGTAGGTCATACTAGCGAAGGAATTACCCGACTCTCCCCTCCTAGTTCTAGTCTCACACCTCAGCCAGGGATCATATCACTAAGCTTTGTTACCAACTGTGACGACTACAAAATAGGTATACATCACCCATCCTGAGTCGCCAAATACATGATACATAAATTAAATACAAACTTCTTTTATACAATACGACAACAGATGTGATTTGGTCAAGGCATAGATGCGACTTGGGTCATTGTTGATAGATTGACCAAGTCTGCTCATTTCTTACCGATGCTAGAAACTTATACACTTGAACGTCTTGCTCGTATGTACATAAACGAGATTATAAGATTGCATGGTATGCTAGTATCCATAGTTTTTGATCGAGACCCAAGATTTATTTCACAATTTTGGGTTAGTTTACAAAAAGCTATGGGCACGGATTTACGATTTAGTTCGGCATATCATCCTCAAATAGACGGGCAGTCGGAGACGACTATTCAAACTCTTGAAGATTTATTAAGACTCTGTGTCCTTGACTTCAAAGGAAGTTGGGACAAGTTCTTACCATTGATGGAGTTTTCCTACAATAACTGTTATCAAGCAAGTATTGGCATGGCTCCATTTGAGGCGTTGTATGGAAGAAAGTGTCGTTCTCTAGTATGCTGGGATGAGGTGGGTGAAGCAATGTTGTTGGGACCGGAGTTGGTACGTATGACTAGGAAAAAGATTCAAACAATCCGAAAACGTATAAAAACCTCACTAGATCGACAAAAGAGTTATGTTGGTCTTCATCGAAAGGACGTGGAATTCAATATTGGAGATCATGTGTTGTTACGTGTTTCTCCATGGAAAGGAGTTACGAGATTTGGAAAGAGAGGAAAGCTCAATCCTCGATTCATTGACCCATTTTTAATCCTCGATCGAGTAGGAACTGTGGCCTATAGACTCGCCTTACTGCCAAATATGTCTCGTGTTCATAACGTTTTTCACATATCTATGTTACGTAAATATGTGAAAGACCCAAACCACATTATTGAATTAGAACTGGATGAGATAGCGGAAGATTTAACGTATAAAGAGGTACCTGTTAAAATCTTGGATAAGAAGGATCATATTCTACGCTCCAAGGTTATACCTCAAGTCAAAGTTTTGTGGAGAAACCACGATGTTGAGGAAATGACCTGGGAGTTAGAATCTGAAATGAAGTCAATGTATCCTCACCTCTTCGACATACCAGGTACGCACCCTAATTTTGAGGATAAAATTTCATAAGAAGGGGAGGTTGTAAGACCCCATCTTTTATGAATAAAGATTAATTTTTCTCAAAATATATTTTTGAATATTATGGTGTGGATTTGATATAATGTTATAGTTGTGGGTATTATTTACAAATTTTTCAAAGTAAGCAAGTGGTTATATAATATTCGATTGGTCGGGGAATATTTGTTTTAATAGGGAATATTTGTACGACGGCACAATCATTGGTGGACCCCACAACGGAAGTATTGTCGTAGTTAGAAAACGACAGAATTATCTTTTTATAAAAATAACAACGAAAGTTTTACCGTTAAACTGTTGAACTACCCGGTGGTAAAAGTACAGTAATACACGTGGTTGCATAGTAGCACACGGTATTGATTATTGATGCTTACGTGAGAAGTCACTCAGTTATACTCAATTATTGTTACAGTAGTTGATTCATAATATCTCTTATATTATTGATTCAATTATTGTCACAGTATAATCTGTATAATATCTTATATTATTAAATCAATAATTGAGAGGACAAAGTTATTCATATTATTATTTGCAATATTTACAATGTTTAGAAAGTTCTGTCAAGGAGAGGTTTGGTCACCTAATTGCGCGCCAATAGGGAGAAATCCTTATCAGAAGGCCCCATCTTTCCTGGGAATGATCTGGTTGTTAAATATTATGAGTTATAATATTAATGATGAATAAGTTCGTGTTGATTAAAGATGAAATTGATATTTCCATTGTGTTGGGATTATTAGTGTTAGTGGAAATCGACATCAATTTCGATAATAATAGATGTCTGGAGGTTATATTAATCAATCAGATAATTAATCGGATAAATGAGCAACTAATTGCTATTAATTCACATGCTTATAACTATTTGTTCACATGTGTGTACTATTGATTCACATGC
Source organism: Panax ginseng (assembly GCA_020205605.1). Lineage (NCBI taxonomy): Eukaryota > Viridiplantae > Streptophyta > Magnoliopsida > Apiales > Araliaceae > Panax > Panax ginseng. The sequence continues at coordinate 72,573,634 of CM035136.1, forward strand.
ATGCACTATTAGGGAAGATGGTGCAAGATTGATAATACTTGCATGACTAAATTAAAAATGGAGGTATAGATGAAGGTACTATACTGTAATTAATTTTTTCACATGATTATACTATTTATTCATATGATTGTACTATTGATTCACATGATGTACTATTAGGGGAGGTGGTGCAAGTTTGATAATACTTGCAGGACTAAATTAAAAATGAAAGAAAAGATGAAGGTATTATACTGTAATATTTCGAGCCCCAAAACGTATAATTATCAAAACTATGTTTTCCTATAAATAGAAGCTCATTCTTCTTTCATTCTCACCAATTCACTAAGACTCACAAGAGCAATTATAGAAAGAGAAGCTATAGAATGAGAAGCTTTAGAGAGAAAGTAGAAGAGAAGTTTGCTACCTCACTATTCCAGTATCCAGTCTTCTTCTGAGGTAAGGGATATTATTTTTTTCAGTATTCATAGGAATAATATTGTCTTCCATACTATGTAGTATGTGAGTAATATTATTTTGTCTCGTATTCCTGATTATACCCTCATTTTGTTAAAGTATTGCTTCTATACTCCGTGAAATTAGTAGAATGTCCTTGAAATTTGCTCTTCATCTAGTATCGTTTCACAAGGATATTTTCTGCACATTCTTGTTAAAGTTTAAGCTTTTCATGTCGGAGTACTGTCCATGAATAGTATTCATTTTTATGGTACTATTCACAAAGTACTTTTCACGGGGTACTATTCACAAAGTACTATTCACGGGTACTATTCACAAAGTACTATTCATGAGTAATATTCACAAAGTACTATTCACGAGGTACTATTCTCGAAGTACTATTCACGGGGTACTATTCACTCGGGTACTATTCACTCGGGAAATTATTCATGACAAAGATTGATTTCTTTATTGTTCAAATCATTTTTGATACAATATTATTCTTGAATTTTACTCCACAAAGCAGTATCATGTTGACAATTTGGACATTATTGAATTCTGGATAAATTAAGTTATAATCTTTAAAAATTTATCATTTCCTTTCTTTTAATTGAATTCTTATATCATTGTCATCATCCTCATGTTTATATTGTGATAAAAGTCATCTGTCGCTTACGTGCATAGATGTACTATTGATTGGTAAGATTATGACCAGGGATTATTCGGTATAATCATGACCGTAATGTTACAAATGATGTGGTAAAAATCCTCATTGGCCTGTAGTGCATTGATGGACAGTTGTTGGTATGATTATGACCATGGATTATTCGGTATAATCATGACCATTGATGATTACATGAATATCCTTGGCCCGTAGTGCAAGGATGATTCGATGATGTGGTTTATTTATTAAGCTGAGTCTAAAAGATAAAATTAATGATAAACTTTTAAATCATAGAAGATAGTAGATATCATGCTCTACTTGAGTATTCTAATGGATTGCTTGTTGTGACGCCCCCAAATTCGGGTCTCTTCCAACCCGACATATGGTGCTACACAGTGCTACAGTTCACACAAACATTCAATTGAAATGCCTCAAAAGAATAATTATGTCTTATGTATATATTCCAAATCAATACTACCATTCCCCAAGTTCTTTATAACCGTTACATTTATTCTTGTCATAATATCAAATATAATCATTACAAACCTATACTATTACATAGGTAATTTACAAGTTTGCCTTAGCCTTTCCTTTATCCTTGCTGAATCCTTCGGTCCGTTCGGTCTAAGCTGCATTCATATGGTTCAAGCAAGAGTGAGCATACCAAGCTCAGCAAGTATAACAAATTCCTTTATAAAGCATGCTTGAAACATAGGAATCGTATATCTTCAATAACAGGATAATAGTTACGGAGTACTACCAATAATTCAAAATAACATTTATTTTCCTTCAAAACATTTTACAATGACAATATTCAGTAAAACATCAATTTTGGTCCAAGACCATGAGCGTTTCACAATTTCTTTAAAAAGGACAACCCGGCACGAAGTCCATATGTTCGGCATTGCTTACAAGCACTTCTACGTGATCAGCCTATAGTACTCTATGTTGATCAACACTACATCCATTAAACGTGTGTACATTTAAGTTGTGGCAACCTCACGTGCCCATCGAATACTCGATGAAAATACATTTGTTTATTCATAATCAAGCTTACCTTGAATCCGTACCAAACAATTGGCGTAAGATAGCGTTATCAATTCTATATGGAAAACTTGTAAAGAAATCAATCAACTCTTTCATAAAACCATTCATGCATCTCATAACTTGAATCATTTGAAAACTTGACTGACACGAAGGTTAGACAAGCGTTTAAGAAAAACTTGTCGTCAGCGTCTGCTACAGTAAAATTATGTTTCCTTTGAGTCTTTACGGTCTCTACAACACATAACAACATAACCACATAACTCACCACATTAGGTTATGAATGAACATACATAGTTCCTAAAGAATCTTACCCTTCTTCTCAATCTAATCATATATTAGATTTGTTATTTATTGGTTCCGGCTTTCTGTCGTTCTTTTACATCGTTCTTACCATCTTATTTCCTTTCTATAACTTAATTGAAATTATTTCATTAATACTACTCGGTTTGAGTTAAACATCCTTCCTCATGGCTTATTAATGTTCTTACGTTATTATTCGAAACTCGATCGTCATAGGTTAAGTGCGTTTATTGCATACCATTCACGTTCACATTCGACTTATCTTTAACCTTTAGTGTATTACTTAAGGTTTACAATTATCTTAATGATGCTACATTAAGTTAAATTATGTATTGGTTTATTACTAATCAATTATCTTTATTTCATTACTTGTTAGCTTTTATTACTATGCATGTGCTAGTGTTTGGGTCGCTGCTACATGACTTCTCCTCTTAATCATATTGTGGCGCTGCTTTTGGTTCCTAGAATTCAGTCACGGCGCTATGGTGCCATACCTAGTGTAATCAGCCGCGTTGCAGCTCCAGTTAATAGGGGCTAAGGTCCGGTCTTGCGCTGCGGCGCCAGACTTTTATGCCTTGAGTCACACCGCTGTGCGGACTCTGTGCACCAGAAAATTTTGACAGATTTTTATATTTTGTGAGATTCCCGGGCTCGTAACTTCTTCGTTATAAGTCCGAATTGGCTCGTTCAAGAGTCTACGGTTCACAAATCACATACTCTATGTGGTCATGCAAGAATGTTATCTATTTGACTTCTTTAACTAAAAATTCACCTACTAGTCCATTTTTAATGAAAATGCTAAACGTTCATGAACGTTCAACGCTCGTTTCTTCGTTCTAAGTCAGAATCCGGTCATTTTCGAGTCCGCAACTCTATAATGCCAAATACGACTTGTCTCCATTGAAAACTAATGTTTCCAAGCTCAATATCAAAATTCAACTTCCATTCCGAGAATTTCACGAATTCGACGATTATCGTCTAATCGTGTGAATTTTTCGCCAAAACTTCGTTACTTAAGATTTGTTCTTCGTTTCAAATGGATTCAATCCATCATACTAACATCTTAATCTATTTATTTAATTAACTTATATATATGATAAGTTATTGCTTGTTCTTTGTGATCTTATAACTTATTAAAGTAAAAAAAAATACATACACTTTTATTCCTCATGAATTATGATGATTTATGTTTTCTATCCATCATTCTTATATCTCATTATCATGCTAACTTCATTAATATTATCATATAACAAGTTATTACAAGATCTTCATAAGTTCATAACTTCATTTATTAGTTATCTTACAACATGACTTAATTATGGCTTAAGTCTTTTGATTTACGCATTCCTACCTCATTAGCATACAAATCCTACCACTGCCCACTTCTCTAACAAATGAAGAGAAAGAGATTCATGGCTTAGGATTGGTTACCCTTGATGTTCTCTTAATAATCCTTAATCTTCTTATTGCTTCTTGAAATATGAACTCTAGCTTTTCTAGCTTTTTCTCTCAAGCAAATAAGCACTTAACTTGTTTGTATGAAATGAAACAATCTACAAATGAAATCCTAAGCTTGCTATTTATAGGAAAATCAAAGTTATGGCATAATGGTCATGATACCACTCCACCTCCTTACTATTCTTAGCTTAAGCAAGTAACTTGCTCCCCACATTATTTATTTAGCCATTAAGTTATCTAGCTCCCCACAACACTTGGCCATTAAGTCTACTTGGTCATTAAGTATACTTGGTTATCACACTTACTTAGCCATTAAGTTACTTGCTCCCTACTTTGGATCATCCATGATTTGCCCCATGGGTTTAAACCATCCCATAACCCATTGGTTCTTACTTTGGGCCTTTAGTTTTAATTAGCTTAGCTTAATTTTTGGGCTTTACATTTAATTAGCTTAACTAACTTAACTTATACATTGGGCTTGAAATTAAACAAACACTTAGGCTTGTTCATTAATTTTATTGAACTTTATCATTCCTACACAATCCTACAAATCCATTTCTTTTTGGCTTAAATCCTCATAACGTATAATTTACGTATAATTCTCGTATTCTAACTCGTATACTTATTCATTATATATGATATACTATCATTCATACATACTCGTATAATACTTCGTATCATACTCGTATACTTTACCTCGCACAATACCTACGTATTATACAATCATTACCCTAACTTCTTAACGCTTAATTTTCCTAACGTTCTCAAATTAAGTCCACAGTCGAAATATTACGTTTTCCATAACTGAAATATTATTGGATATTCCATCTCACCTTGATATTATATCGTTACGTATTTCTCGGAAGTTCAAAAATAATTTTCGAGCAGAAATGCGTGAATAGTATTTTTCGGAAAATTTCTCGGAAAGTTTTTATTTTCGTCTTGGAATTTCAAATACTTTAATTCTACCACGTAGCCAAAATACTACGACGTTCTGATATGTTTAGGTCATAGAACGACCTCCAATTAGCTTGCTCCCATAAATAATCAATTAAATTTATTTAATCCACATAATAAAATAAAATTTTAATTCTCCTAAAAATCCGATTTTCTGGGACGTTACACTCTTCCCTCCTTATAAGGATTCTGTCCCCAGAATCTCGCTAATAATACTTACACCATTGAAGAAAATTTTTCCTTTATTTTAATCTCGAATTCCCACAATGCTTCTTTGACATTGTGGTTCTTTCATTTCACCTTTACTGAATGAATTATCTTAATTCACATAACTCGTCACTTCCTAGTAATAATCTGAGTTGGAAGTTAACACTTATTAACATATTACGCTATCTTTGTGACAACCCGAGAATTTTGAATATTTTTAAAATTTTTATTAATTGATTTAAGGTTCAGTATTAGAACCTAGACAAAAAATAAGTGTATGCGTTTGATATTTTTAAGATAGAATTTTGAGGATTTCAAAATTCTGTGAAGGATTTAGGTGAATTCTTCAGGATTAAGGAAATACGTGAAAATATTCTGTGTATATGGTTGTATATGTGTACAGTATGTGGTTAAGGGTCAATGGTTGACCAGATAAACGATATATGTAAAAAACCCTAAGTATATATTAAGAACGTCAACGTTCGGTTAGAAAACCCTAACGATTAACAAGAAACCCTAGAAACCGGTTCTGGAAACCCTAATTTCAGTTCTGGGAATCCGAAACCCTAATTCGGTGCATGAAACCCTAAATCGGGAAGTTAATAGCGTATGTGTAAATAATTATAGGATTAATTAGGGTTAATCTTAACAAATTGGTTACAAAACCCTAATTACGGATTTGAAACCCTAATTTGTAAATAGTGAAAAACCTAAGTGTTAATTAAATAGTTTTAATGTTAATTAGGATATATTAATTCTAATTTTCAAGTTAAGTAATTAGAAAACCCTAATCTAATTATGAAATCTAATTTCTATTTTAGAAAATTATTTTTCTATTAGAAACCCTAATTCATGGGTTATAAACCCTAATCCGTGATTTTGACCCTACTTGTGACGCCCCCAAAATAAGTATACATCACCTATTCTGAGTCGTCAAATACATGGTACATAATACAAATACAATCTTTAATATACAACAAGAGAGCTGTGAGTTTTAATACAAATACTGTCTTCTAGACAATATCCACTCTTAGAATAAGTTCTCATTACATTTATTGTCACACTATTTAACAGAATAGTGAGGACTACTAATACTATCATCTGGTCCATTACTCTGTTCCCCGACTCATCCCAGCTATATTCTCATTTCCTGAAGAGAACAGTGAAAGACGGGGTGAGCTAAACTTTCCCAATAAGAAATATTATGACTAAGATAATGCAGAATAAATTATCATTAGCCTTAAATAGTGTTAAACTGATACAATATAACAAACATCAAGTTTAACTGCAGCGGAACAAGTAATCCATTAAAAGAGTCAAGTAGAGAATAAAATCTACTATCTTTTATTATTTAAAAGGTTTTTCATCACTTTTATCATTGGGACTCAAACAAATAAATAATCCACATCATCGAATCACCCCTGCACTACGGCCAAGGATATTCTTTAGTATCACGACCACAATTATCCATGCACTACGGGCTAAGAATATTTGTGTATTCATTAATGGTCATGATCATACCAACAACTGTCCATCAATGCACTACGGGCCAAAGAAGACTTTTACCACATCATTTGTAATATTACGGTCATGATTATACCGAATAATCCATGGTCATAATCATACCAAGTCCATCTATGCACTACAGGCCACAGATGACTTTCAAAAATATAAACATGAGGATGATGACAATGATATAAGAATTCAATAAAACAAGTTCAAGAATTAATTTATTCAGGAACTAATAACGTCCAAATTTTCAACATGATACTGCTTTGTGAAATAAAATTCAAGAATGCTCAGAAGAATATTTCCATGAAAAGATATCTTTGATGAAGCGCAAATATCAAGAATATTCCACTAATTTCATGGAGTATAGAAGTCAAAACTTTAACCAACTAAGTATAATAAGGAATGGAATAACAAAAAATCACACCGATAGGCCATGCGATATTCCGCATAATAATAATTAAACGGTTATTCCAACAAAATAATAATTAACGTAATAACAATTGGTCCGCGTAAAGCAGTCTGTACGCATTGAGAGGATATTCAACGTAATAATAAAGACTTTTAATCAGTCCGGTAAAAAACGCGAACAGGATATTCGGAATAATAATAAAGCGGAATAATCGTCCGATATTCCACGAATAATATTCAACGAATAATAACGAATAATAAAGGAATAACGTAAGAATTTCACCAAGTATAGGGTAGCCACGTATACAAAGTTATTCCAATGAATAATAAATAATGGAATAACAGAAGTTCTCTTCATGAATACAAAAGAAATAATACCCCTTACCGTAAAAGAAACTGGATATAAGAGTAGGGAAGTAGCAGAATACTTTTCTATAGTTTCTCTATAATTTTCTCTCTCTAGAGTTTCAGTGAATTCATTAGAAATAATGAAGGAATGAGCTTTTATTTATAAAAGAATTGAAGGGATACTTTTTAATCCGTGTGCACCGAATGATTTCACGGATGAATTATTTAGCAGTAGCTTTTAGATGCTAGGCCATGAATTTCAAAGTATTATCAGTAAAGAACAAAACAAGTTACAATAATCTATATAACTGATCACATGGTAATTACACACCCACACCAATATTATATATATAACAACATATAATAATTGTACTCTTTTCACACCACCCATGGCTAGACTTTCTTCCCCATCCATATCAATACTCAACCAAAATCCACTAACATATATATATATATATATATATATATATATATATATATATCAATTTATACCTCACCACTTTCTTAATTCCCCACACCCGCATCTCTCTTTTTTTTTCTTTCCCCTACCCCCACATGTCAACTTTACATATATATAATATATATAAATATCAATCATATATATATATATATATATATATATATATATATATATAATGAAACAAAAGCGAGATAACTTTTCACGTAAGCATCAATAATCAATATTGTGTGCTACTATGCAACCACGCATATTCATCAGACATTTTACTACTGAGAGTAGTTCAACAACGGTAGTAACGTGTAAAACTTCCGCCGTTATTTTCATAAAAAATATTTTTGTCGTTTTCTCAATCCGATAATAATTCTGTTGTGGGGTCCACCAATGATTGTGTCGTTGCACGAATATTCCCTGTTAAAATGAATATTCCCCGACCAATCGAATTTTATATAACAACTTGCGTAGTTTGCAAAATTTATAAATATTACCCACAACTATAACATTATATCAAATTTACTCCATAATATTTAAAAATGAAATTTATAGAAAAATCATCTTTATTAAAAAGTTGGGGTCTTACAATCTCCCCTTCTTATGAAATTTCGCCCTCGAAATTAGGGTACGTACCTGGTATGTCGAAGAGGTAAGGATACCTTGATTTCATTTCAGATTCTAATTCCCAGGTCATTTCCTCAACATCGTGGTTCCTCCATAAAATTTTGACTTGAGGTATAACCTTGGCGCGTAGAATATGTTCCTTCTTATCCAAGATTTGAACAGGAACCTCTTCATACGTTAAATCTTCAGCTATTTTGTCCGGTTCTAACTCAATAATGTGGTGCGGGTCTTTCACATATTTACGTAACATAGATATGTGAAAAAAGTTATTAACACGAGACATACTTGGCGGTAAAGCGAGTCTATAGGCCACAGTTCCTACTCGATCAAGGATTAAAAATGGGCCGATGAATCGAGGATTGAGCATTCCTCTCTTTCCAAATCTCGTAACTCCTTTCTATGGAGCAACACGTAACAACACATGATCTCCTATATCGAATTCCACGTCCTTTCGATGAAGATCATCATAACTCTTTTGTCGATCTTGTGAGGTTTTTATACATTGCCGGATCGTTTGAATCTTTTTCGTAGTCATACGTACCAACTCCGGTCCCAACAACGTTGCTTCAGCCACCTCATCCCAAATCTTTGGAGAACGACACTTTCTTCCATACAACGCCTCGAATGGAGCCATGCCAATACTTGCTTGATAACTGTTATTGTAGGAAAACTCCACCAATGGTAAGAACTTGTCCCAACTTCCCTTGAAGTCAAGGACACAGAGTCTTAATAGATCATCAAGAGTTTGAATAGTCCTCTTCGACTGCCCGTCCGTCTGAGGATGATATGCCGAGCTAAATTGTAAATCCGTGCCCATAGCTTTTTGCAAACTAACCCAAAATCTTGAAGTGAATCTTGGGTCTTGATCAGAAACTATGGATACTGGCATACCATGCAATCTTACAACCTCGTTTATGTACATACGAGCAAGACATTCAAGTGTATAAGTTTCTCGTATCGGTAAGAATTGAGCAGACTTGGTCAATCTATCAACAATGACCCAAATTGCATCTATGCCTTGAGAAACTTTGGGAAGACCGGTAACGAAATCAATGGTAATGTGCTCCCACTTCCATTCTGGAATTTCAAGTGGTTGCAATGGACCTTTTGGTACTTGATGCTCCGCCTTAACTCGTTGACATGTTAGACACCTGGAAATAAACAGTGCTATCTCTCTCTTCATATTGCCCCACCAAAATGTATGTCGAAGATCATGATACATTTTGGTACTCCCAGGATGGATTGCAAACGGTGTGTTGTGCGCCTCCATCATGATTTTAAATTTAAATCAGGGTCGTTAGGAACACAAAGTCTGGAGTTGGCTCGAAGTATTCCTTCTTCATCGATTCTTGCTTCCGGCATAGCACCTTCTTACACTTTCTTCCTCATATGCATCAGCTCCAGGTCTGTAGTTTGAGCAGCTTTAACTTTATCAATTAAAGTCGGTTCTACTCGTATATTCGCCATCATCACATGGGTCCCTGGAGTCTTTAACTCTATCTCCATCCTTTGCAAGTCACACAAAATGGGCCTTTGCGTTGATAATATCGCATTCGTATTTGCATATGATCTTCTACTCAATGCATTAGCTACCACGTTCGCTTTTCCAGGATGGTATTGGATGGTATGATCATAATCTTTCAATAGTTCAAGCCAACGTCGTTGTCGCATGTTGAGTTCCTTTTGAGTGAAGAAATATTTGAGGCTTTTATGATCCGTAAAGATCTCCACTTTCTCCCCATACAAGTAATGCCTCCAAATCTTTAGTGCGAAGACAACAGCTGCCAACTCTAGATCATGAGTAGGATAATTCCTCTCATATTCTTTGAGTTGTCGTGAGGCATAGGCTATGACTTTTCCATGTTGCATGAGAACACATCCTAACCCTTTGCTTAAGCATCACTTGGTAGATGACAAATCCTCCGAACTAGATGGTATTGTCAGAACAGGTGCTGAAATGAGTCTCCTCTTGAGTTCTTGAAAACTCTTCTCACATTCCTCGCTCCAACCAAACTTTGTATCTTTCCGAGTCAGCTGAGTTAGTGGAGTAGCAATTCGAGAAAACCCTTCTACGAATCTCCGATAATAACCAGCTAAGCCGAGAAAGCTACGTATTTCGGTCACTGATTTAGGTTGCTCCCAGCTTTGAATAGCTTCAATCTTTGTTGGGTCAACAGATATTCCATGACTTAATACCACGTGCCCAAGGAATGCTACTTCCTCAAGCCAAAACTCGCATTTATTCAACTTGGCATAAAGCTTATATTCAAGAAGCTTTTGGAGTATCAGCCTCAAGTGTTGCCCATGATCTTCACGGCTTTTGGAATAAATAAGGATGTTATCAATAAAAACGACCACAAAGTGATCCAAATATTCCTTGAATACTTGGTTCATCATATCCATGAAGGCAGCAGGAGCATTAGGTAATCCAAAGGACATGACTAGGAATTCATAATGCCCGTACAGTTCTGAAAGCCATTTTTGGAATATCATCGGTTCTAATCTTCAATTGGTGATATCCGGAACGAAGATCAATCTTTGAAAAGAATTTAGCGCCTTGCAATCGGTCAAACAGTCATCAATACGTGGCAATGGGTACCTATTTTGATGGTGACATGATTCAACTCCCGATAATCAATACAAAGTCGATACTCCCATCTTTCTTCTTCACGAATAGAAATGTGAGCACCCCAAGGAGAAGTACTAGGGCTAATAAAGCCAATGTCTAACAATTCCTGCATTGGGTCTTTAACTCCACGAAGTTCAATAGGAGCCATTCGATATGGGGCTTTAGAAATGGGTTTTGTCTCTGGGGTTCAAGGTCGATACAAAATTCAATTTCACGCTCTGGGGTAGGCCAGAAGTTCTTCGAGGAATCGTCGAAATTCATTAACAATAGAAATATTATTCAAAAGCGGCGTATTTTTGTTTAGATCATGAGCTAAGAAAGCTTGACATCCATTTTTCAATAAACGAATAGCTTTATGGCTTGAGATGACGCGGTGATTGATGTTAATGGTTTGGTTGCTTGAATTCGCATAATAGGTTGGTTAGGAATATGAAAGCTAACAACCTTACAAAAATAATCAATTTTTGCATGATGAGTAGTTAACCAATCAATCCCTAGAATCACATCAAATGCAAGTATTTTCAATGAAATAAGATCGACAGGTAATGTGAGGGTACCGATTTGAACCAAACAAGACTTATAAACAGTGGATGTAATGAAAGTTTCTCCCAACGGAGTTTCCACAGATAAGTCAAAGTCTAATTTCTCCGGAGTCAAATTTAATCGTTGAGTGCAAGTAGCAAAAATAAAAGAATGGGTAGAACCAGTATTAAATAAAGTATAGACTTCTCTAGATTTTATGATAAGCTTACCCGTGATGACCTCATTCGGGTTCATTGCCTTCTGGGAGGTCACAACAAATGCTCTCCCTTTCACTACCGGCTTTGACTTTTTTGGGACGGCCTTTGGTGCCTCTATCCTGGCTGAACTTGTCTTTGGTGAACGACAAAATCGGGCTAAGTGACCTTCTCTTCCACAATTATAACATGCTTTGGATGGCATCGCTCAGTTTGGACTGATGTGTCCCTCCCCTCCGCATTTGAAGCATATGATAAGTGGTCATTTTCCTTCCTTAACAACGGGTGCTGGTGCTGACGTCCTTCCATCATTGTTGAAACTTCTCTTCTTGAAATGTCCATTCTTATTGTTTTGGCCCTGATTACCACCGAAGTGGTTACCACTTTTGGCCTGTTGATTCCCTCCACGCTTGTTGTCACCGCTTGATGATTTCTCTCATTGGTATTATCATTTTGTCATTTGCTTTCTTTTTTTGGTTGCGTTGACTCGTTATCGCGCTCTACTAACTGAGCCCTATTTAAAACATCTGAATACAAACACAGTTTATGAGAAATAAGATGTTGACGTATCTCCGGCTTTAAACCTCTTACAAATATTCGCGTCATTCTCTCTTCATTATCCACCAAGTGGGACGCAAACCGAGACAACTCGGCAAACTTTGCTTCGTACTGCGACACGGTCATATTATTCTGCTCCAACTTGATGAACTCTACCTCTTTTATGTGATGAATACTTTCGGGAAAGTACTTGTCGTTGAATAGTTCTTGGAACTTCTCCCAAGACATCTTCAATGCGGTAGGTTGAGTACGCTTTACCGATTCCCACCAGTAATCTGCCTCTCCTCGCAACATAAAGGCGGAAAAGGGAACCTTTTGCTCCTCGGAGCATCCCAAGACATCAAATATCTTGGTGATCTGCTTTATCCATGCTTCACCCTTAAGTGGTTTTGGCTCTCCAATAAACTCCGGTGGTCCCAGCTCCTTAAATTGTTTAGCGGTGACCGTCCGAGAGTTTCCAGTGTTTCCACCTATATTTTGGACAGGAGCCGCTCTCGTCTGTTGTTGCATGAATTGCATAAAGCCTCTGAACATTCCGTCATTCATCATTTGGTCAGTGTTGTTGTTTGCATGAGGATTGTCGCCTTCCTGATGCACATTATCCTGATTATTGATCTGTGGAGACTCAACGGTCTCCTGTGCTCCATTGCTATTCTCAACATTCTCGGATGTCATTTTCAGATACTGCCACAAAACAAAGGTTAATTAATATATAACATATTATCCCTATACTTTGACCGACCAATTAAATACCAAATAAACTTAGGTAGGTCATACTAGAGAAGGAATTCCCCGTCTCTCCCCTCCTAGTTCTATTCTCACATCTTAGCCAGGGATCATATCCCTAAGCTTTGATACCAACTATGACGCCCCCAAAATAGGTATACATCACCTACTCTGAGTCGCCAAATACACGGTACAGAATACAAATACAATCTTTAATATACAACAAGAGAGCTGTGAGTTTTAATACAAATACTGTCTTCTAGACAATATCCACTCTTAGAATAAGTTCTCATTACATTTATTGTCACACTATTTAACAGAATAGTGAGGACTACTAATACTATCATCTGGTCCATCACTCCGTTCCCCGACTCATCCCAGCTATATTCTCATTTCCTGAAGAGAACAGTGAAAGAAGGGGTGAGCTCAACTTTCCCAATAAGAAATATTATGACTAAGATAATGCAGAATAAATTATCATTAGCCTTAAATAGTGTTAAACTGATACAATATAACAAACATCAAGTTTAACTGCAGCGGAACAAGCAATCCATTAAAAGAGTCAAGTAGAGAATAAAATCTACTATCTTTTATTATTTAAAAGGTTTTCATCACTTTTATCATTTGGGACTCGACAATAAATAATCCACATCATCGAATCACCCCCGCACTACTCTTGCCAAGGATATTCTTTAGTATCACGACCACAATTATCCATGCACTACGGGCTAAGAATATTTGTGTATTCATTAATGGTCATGATCATACCAACAACTTTCCATCAATGCACTACGGGCCAAAGAAGACTTTTACCACATCATTTGTAATATTACGGTCATGATTATACCGAACAATTCCTGTTCATAATCATACCAAGTCCATCTATGCACTACAGGCCACAGATGACTTTCAAAAATATAAACATGAGGATGATGACAATGATATAAGAATTCAATAAAACAAGTTCAAGAATTAATTTATTCAGGAACTAATAACGTCCAAATTGTCAACATGATACTGCTTTGTGCAGTAAAATTCAAGAATGCTCAGAAGAATATTTCCATGAAAAGATACTGGATGAAGCGCAAATATCAAGAATATTCCACTAATTTCATGGAGTATAGAAGTCAAAACTTTAACCAACTAAGTATAATAAGGAATGGAATAACAAAAGAAATCACCAGGAATGCGATAGACCAAACAGGCAGGTTATTCCAACAGAATAATAATTAACGGAACCCGGTCGGTCCCGTAAAAAAATCGCATGAGCGAGGATATTCCAATGGAATAATAAAAAGCGGAATCGGTCCGGTAAAATGCACAAACAGGATATTCCAATGAATAATAAAGAAGCGAGAATCAGTCCTGGACGTAAAATGCATGCAACGGGATATTCCAATGAATAATAACGAATGGAATAACGAAAGAATTTCATCAAGTATAGGGTAGCTCAGCGTATCTGAGTTATTCCAATGAATAATAAATAATGGAATAACGAAGTTCTCTTCATGAATACAAAAGAAATAATACCCTTACTGTAAAAAAAAGCAGGATATAAGAGTAGGGAAGTAGCGAGAATACTTTTCTATAGTTTCTCTATAATTTTCTCTCTCAGAGTTTTGATTGAATTAAGTAAGAAATAATGAAGGAATGAGCTTCTATTTATAGAAGAATTGAAGGATCTTGTTTAATCCGTGTACCTTAGAATGATTTAACGGATGAATTATTTAGCGATAGCTTTTGGATGCTAGGCCATGAATTTCAAAGTATTATCGATAAAGAACAAAACAAGTTACAATAATCTATATAATATATCACATGGTAATTACACACCCACACCAATATTATATATATAACAACATATAATAATTGTACTCTTTTCACACCACCCATGGCTAGACTTTCTTCCCCCATCCATATCAATACTCCACCAAAATCCACTACCATATATATATATATATATATATATATATATATATATATATATCATCAATCACATACCTCACCACTTTCTTAATTCCCCACCCGACATCTCTCTTTCTTTTTTTTCTTTCCCCCCCCACATATCAACTTTACATATATATAATATATATAAATATCAATCATATATATATAATGAAACAAAACTAAGATAACTTTTCACGTAAGCATCAATAATCAATACCGTGTGCTACTATGCAACCACGTGTATTACTGTACTTTTACTACCGAGTAGTTCAACAATAGTAATGGTAAAACTTCCGCCGTTATTTTTATAAAAAATATTTTTGTCGTTTTCTCAATCCGACAATAATTCCGTTGTGGGGTCCACCAATGATTGTGTCGTTGCACAAATATTCCCTATTAAAATGAATATCCCCCCACCAATCGAATATTATATAATAACTTTCGTACTTTGCAAAATTTATAAATATTACCCACAACTATAACATTATATCAAATTTACTCCATAATATTTAAAAATGAAATTTTTAGAAAAATCATCTTTATTAAAAAGTTGGGGTCTTACACTAATTGCTTAATTACCAATTTTAATTAGGAATTATTAATCCTAATTAGCAATATTTAAATTATGATTACGAAATTTTAATATAATTAGAAAATTCTAATTATAATTTACAAATATTAATTTTCTATTTTGAAAATCGAAATTTGGAAATTTTAGAAGTTAAATTGCAAACCCTAAATTTTTCAAACTCTAAACCCTAAATATTTCCAAACCCTAAACTCTAACCAAACCCAATGCCCTTTGTGCATTATTTGTTATGTTGCTTGTAGATCTAAACCTAAGATGGTTGTTCACTAACCCTAAACCCTAGCAATTGACTAATATCTCAGCAACCTATCATTTCCTCAGCCATATACATTGAATCATATCACATTTATAAGATTAAAAGAGAGAGAAATGGCCACTTACATTTTATTTCTCTCCAAGACCTTCTCTCTCTTCCCACTTCGAAATCTAGAGTGAGAGGGAGTGGGGAACAAAACCCTTATCAGTTATTAGCTCTCCTTAAACAGATCATGAAGGCAGAAATCAAAGATCATAGCCTAAAAGGTATAAAATCTTAAAATTTCGAAATTTGTGATCTTAAGTTAATGTTGTTGTTTGTTGTTTAGATATGTGCTAGTGGGTGTCACTTGATGATCTGGGTGGTCAAAATCTCGATCCATATCATTTTGATGCTCGAATTTAATGATTTTTGAAATCTAGAAAAATGTTAAAATAAGGCCTGACAGCCTAATGTCAGGGCCTCTAGATCTTAATGTGTTTGATGTTTTGGGTGTTTTATGTTTTGGTTCTATTCTATGTCATGTAGGCTTTGATCTAAAACTGGGTACAGGATCGTTTCAAGCCTAGATATCCTTATAGGATCGGTCAAATACCGTTGACCGAGCACAAAACTTAGAATCTGGAAAACCCAGATTTTCCAGAAATAGTCTGACAAGCTTTTGCAGTCGCTAGATCTTGCTATGTTCACGTTGTTATGTACTTTTGTTGGTTTTATCTTGTAGACTGACATGCAGGTTATACATCCAAACCATTAGATTAACCAGATCTTGCGTAGACACAAAATTGTAGCCAGTCAAACGACAATTGACCACCAGCCGGATGAACAATCTAGAAAACCCAGATTTGTTCAAGAACACGATTTCTGTCAGACCTTTGACCGTCTAGATCTCTTTTAATTATTGTTGTTATACTGACTTGATGATATAGTTATGTACACTGACATGAGGTTTACAAGATTAACCCATTATATTACACAAATCAAGTACCGAACCTAAGATATAAGGATTCAAAGCAGCTAACTCTAACTGTTCTTCATTTATGGAAAACTCAGAAATGAAGAACAGCTTCTGACAATGATTTCGGGAGCCCAGATCTAACTGATAAGTTGTTGAATGATCATGAACTTAGTATTTACTTGTAGTATTACACGTATGCTACAATAAAAACACAATTTACGAGCCCAGAAGCAACTCGATCATAGATCTATTAATGGTCAAAGTAGTAACCTCGCAACTGACTATGAGTTTCTGGACAGGCATCAAGAACACCAAGAACACCTATAGCGACAGTTACTCATTTATATAGAATACTTAGCGACGGTTTAATTAAGAAATTAATTATTAATTTACGAAAATTATTTAAAAATAGATAAAATGGTTTAATTATAAAAATACAAAATAAATTCAAAAAATATTTTAAATTAAAAAAATAGTTTTAATTATTTAGAGTATATTTCATAAATATTTAATATTTTTAGAATATAAATGATATTTAATTTATTTAATTATAATATTAAATAAATGATTTAAATACATGAAAAATCATGAAAAATAATATTATGGTAAAAGAAAATATTTTAAGTTATTTTCAAGAACTTTTAATATTTTGTGATGAATTTCATTAATTAATCAATGTTAATGATAATTAGTTTATTTAATCAATATATTAAATAAATTAAGAAAAATAAAATTAATGCTTTATAAATCATATAAATATGATTTAAGTATTATAAAAATATTTTAAGTTATAAAATATAACTTTTGATATTTTGTCATGAAAATATTAATATTTTAATATTAAAAGCAATTATCGGATAATGAATTTAAGTGATTAAAAATCATATAAATATGATTTTAAAGTATTAAAAATACTTAATGATATTGTAAATATATTATAATATTAAGTGATGATTTTCATTAATATTTGATATTAAATAAATATTAATGATAAAGGAATTATGTGGTATTTAATTAATATAAATACGATATTAATGATTAAAAATACACGATAAATAGTAATAATTATTTAAAAATTATTACAAGCTTACGAAAAATATTTCGACTGATATTAAAATTATCTGAGTTAATTGTTATGTGTTAGTCAAAGTTTAATTGAACTTAGACTCGATAAAAGTCCGACTAGACCGTCGGGATGTTAGAATTATTTCGGGTTCAACTCAGACAGCAATAGTTTGACTTGATACCGAGTCTTATATGTGTTATAGGCTAATAGGATTATGTGTTTAGGTTATTCTATGTATATCTATATATATAAAAGTATTATATTGTGATGATATTATTCTAATATTGGAGATCTAATTACTAATATTAAGTCTTCAGATAAAGCATTATAAATTGCGTTGCGATAATCAACTATTCAGGCAAGTTTGTTTTACTTAACTCTATTAAGAGTGTGTTATTCGGATAAGCTTATGGTTAATCATTGTTGGTTGCCATGAATTGTACTATGTACATATTGCATGTATAAGTCCGGTATGAAAGGCTGATCACCTTCATTACCAGTTGGTTCAGGATTATTATTCAACCTTTAATCCATCATTTAAGATTTAAATAATTATCTAAATTTTCAGGTTGTCACAAGCACAATAATAAAAAAAAAGTAACGGATAGAAATTGAAAAATCTATAAATATGCACAATAATTCAATACATTTTACCATTTCTCAATCAACTACTTCAACTTTTAACAATTGTAAGTATTTTGTTAATAATAATTTGTATTTGTATTATATTTGATTTTTATTATTTTATTGATAATATCTCTTTTATTTATTTTTGAGATGGAAAATCATGGTCCTCCGATGTATTATTCTTCATTATTTTTGAATTCATTGATTATTTTAATCTTTTTATATTATAGTCCACATGATAGTCCATCTGCTGCAAAAATTAAAGACTAAAGGATATCTGCTGATGTCATATGGACTAAATATAGTCCAACAGATAGTCCATCTGCTGGAGATGCTCTTAGATCTCCCTACCCTACTTGGAGCCCTCTAAAAATGTAGTATCATTTCTCATAACATTTCAAGGAAGCAATCTCACCAAGAAGATCATATCTCTCTCTCTCTCTCGCTATTCATTTTACAAAACGTGGGAAGCTTGAAACATGAAGGTTCACAGGGATAACCTCATCCCATCTTCGGTTCTTGCAAAGGATGTGGTTAACATTGTAAAAACTAGATTGTCTAAAAATGCATCCTTTATTAAGGCTACTACATTTTGTATTTATTATTGCAATTGGCTAGTGTAATTTCTCTCTTTTCCTATAGTTAGTTCCTCTCTTGATTTGTCTTGAGATGACCTAGCTATAGTCAGGGGTATGTCCCTTTGCTAATGTATATTTTGGTCCCATCTAATAAAAGACCAGATTTAGAAAGAAAAAAATGAAGAGAAGTGAGCTTGTTTTATATATGATGCAAGAGTTGGGGCATTTTGGTCTTTTAGCTAGCTTAAACATAGTTAAGTGGTGGGGGATGAGATGACTAACTTCTCTTGCAAGCTCTCATCTCCCATTGGTACATTCCTAAACACTTGGATCAAGTTAGGTGAAGACACTCGACTAATCTTACACGAGGGTAAAAGCATAATTTCACCTTAAAGACAACCCCGCGGGAGGGCAAAGACATGATTTCACTCCGGACACGACACCGTGGAGAAACAAAAGTGCTACGTCGCCCTAACACAGCATGGTCCAAATGAGGATCGAAAAGCTGAGGACGAGGTCATAAGAAGTGTGACACCCCCAAATCCCTGTACTTCATTACCTCAAGATTTGGTGTTCACGTAATCAAAACATTCATAATTAACTACCCAATTATAATAAATTGAATAATAAAAACCTGCCCATACAGGATTACTTAAATAAAAACATTATCTCCCAGGTTCTCTAACCTTTAATACAATCATTCAAGTGTGAAAATAAAATTATTACATCACATCATTATAGAATGTCTATCATTGATAAAACAAAATTATAAGTCTTCATCACTTGTACATTTTTCTCTTTCCTTTGCTAATTGTAGGTTTATTTACCTTCTCATTTATAGCTGCAATAATTGTATAAATATGCAAGAGTGAGCAAACAAAGCTCACTTGAGGTAAGAATAAATATCTTTGCAACATTTGCCAAATAATAGGCTCAATAGAACTGAATAATATGTTCTATTAACATTTCAATACTTGTCAACTCATAGGCTTAATAGAACTGAATAATTTGTTCTATTAACATTCTTAAATAAACTACTGAGGGTCAAATGACCATGAACCATATCCACAGTTATAAGTAATCTTTCAACTTTAACTTTAACAGTCATATGACTATAAGGACTCCACATACTTAGGGGGATCAATCCTTCGTACAATGTATTGTGCACAACTATTTCAACGCTAAGCGTAAACCCCTAAACATTGGGTTGTTCATCTTAGTATTTAGAGTACAAGTCCACACCAAAGAAAGTTTGGTTTGGATAAGCTTTCAAGGGTAATTGAAGTTTAATGATCATAAACTAGGGAACTAGTTGAATCCACAATGTTTGATAATACAACAGTTGTTTAATAACAACATAACTTAGAACATTTGAAAATCATAAATGAACTAATTTTATACATCTAACTCATGCTTGAAATAACTATAGAGCATAAGTATTCAATAGAATGAATAAAATGGTTAACCTTTGCTTGAACAGTAAAATAAGCTAGGTTCAAGTTTTATAATATTTAGAAATGAATTCCTGAACTTTAAGAAACTTGCTTAACTGTAAACAAGTTGGAATGAATCAACAAATAGAGAATTTCTAATAACATTAGAGGTTGAGGTTGCTCAAATGGATTTTAGGAACAATTTACTTATTCAATAACAGTTGAGATAAAAACTCGCTCAATCAAAAGCATGCATTTATAATAATAGAACTAACTCAACGAAAGTGTAGAGTTAGACGAATTGCATAAACATAACAAACTAACTCAATAAAAGTATGGAGTTAGAAGACTTGCCTCGAGCGTAAGCTAAAATATTATACTCACGTTCACCTAAACACAGTATTAAAAACCATAACATCCATTAGACATACTAATATTCACGTTTCAATATAAAACGCATTACTAGCTAAACTTGTTATTTTAACACAAGTCTTGTACTACGCTTTACATTTTAGAATTCCCAAGTGTTAGTCATCATAACTTAACTATCGTTCAATGTATAAACAATGTTATCACATAACGCATTTTCAATTTAATAATCATTTTTGCAACTTTGATCATACTAACCACAACTCACTATGTTATGTTAACCTTAACATTACATATTTAACATGTTAACAAAATCTCATATCATGTTATGACACTTTCCCCAATTCTGCAGAATTAGCAGAAGTCAGCATCTCAAACTGTAGGTATGGCGTAGTCATGCCCATAAAGAGCTTAGTAAGCCGCAACAATTCCATTTTTTGCTTTAACACTTACAGTAGCAATGCGTCGGTTAAGAACAGACAGACGCAGTAGCTCTGGCTATGAACGATGTGTGCGACTTTAGCCCAACAAACACAAATTTCACCCAATAGACAGTAATATTAACACGTAGAATAAATACAATAATATCATAAACATCATTGCTCACATTTATAACCAACTAGCACAATTTAACACTAACTACAACTATTTTAATTTCTCAAAACTCATGTTTTTCACAAAAACTCAACTTTTCTTGACATTGTTATAGAAATCATTACTGTGAACTCACTAGTTGGCCAAATCATCTCATTCAAATTACATAATGCTTATATCTCACTAAACTAACATATACAATCTTCAATTTATAATTTCTCATACAAATTGGCCACTAGAATTGATACTTTTCATGAACATATGAAAAAAATATATATACAACCAAATACTGTCAAAATTCCTACTGTCAAACTGAAATTTAGCATACAATTATTGTTTAAACATAATCTCTATCATCATGAACATGTATAACCACAAGTAATCCATTGTAAAGCAACAATTCAATAAATTGAATTTCACAGATTATGTAAAAGTTTTGCCGTAATACTCATAACATAAATAATATCTAACTTTGTAGAACATACCTTCAATTAGCTTCTAATTCTTGCTAAACTCGTTGAAATCTGCTTAAGTTTGCTCACAATTCTCTCAACCCTCTGTAATCTCTAAGCTAGCAAATAGAATGCGTAAAAGAAAACTAAACTGATATGCATACTAATATAATAACAAAGAAAACTGACATAGACTTAAAACGTATAATAAGTAACATCAGTTATTAGGATAAACATATATAACATAAATATATTATATTTATTATTTGATTTTATCTTATTTAATTATTTATTTTATTTAACTAGAAATCTCAAAAGCCATAAGGCTTGTTTGGCAAATCATTTAAAATATTAAAGAATTACTATATTAAGCCTTGTTTGGTAAACACTAAATTAAATTACTTTAATTTTAACGACTCCTTATGATATAGTTATTTTTCACACTATATTTAATCAAGCTTTCATATTTATCTTAATTAATTCAAATCACAGTTAATTAAATAAATCCTTATCATATAACACAATACAAATAATATATCATTTAATTGAAATATCAATATAATAACCATTTCCTTAATTCATCAATTATTTATTTAACAAATAATTCTCCAAATAATATTAAATCAATAAAACAAATATTCATTTACCGATAATCACATCCATTAAATATTTATATAACTCAATAAATATTTAAAATTACATTTAAAATTCTAGAATTTTACATCATTCCCTCCTTAAAAGGATTCTGTCCTCAGAATCACAATTCAAACAACCAAATCGTCACATTCTTCCCTACTTACAAAGATTATGTCCCCAGAATTGAAGACATAGATTAAATAAATAACTTTTCATCATTTCAGTTTTGAGTTCCCACGTTGCCTCTTCGACATTGTGGTTTCTCCATATCACCTTCACAGAAGGTATCACTTTATTTCTGAGCACTTGTTCTTTCCTGTCGACTATCTGGATAGGAACTTCATCATAAGACAAATCTTTATTGAATTGCAATGGTTCGTGCTCGATCACGTGTTTGTAATCGGGTTTATACGGTCGTAACACCGAAATGTAAAAAAGATTATGAATGTTTTCCAATTCTGGAGGTAGAGCAACCTCATAAGCCACTTCCCCCACTCTTCGTAGTATCTCAAACGGTCCAATAAATCTTAGGCTGAGCTTTTCTTTTTTGCCAAAACAAATTTTCCCCTTCCAAGGAGAAACTTTTAGGAAAACGAAATTTCCTACTTCAAATTCGCGATTCTGCCTATGTTGATCGACATACTTTTTCTGTCGGTCTTGGGCTGCTACCAATCTTGTCCTGATGAGTTTGACAACTTTAGCAGTTTGTTGTACCGATTCAGTCCTAACAATTTATGCGTCAACCGACTTCATCCCAAAGACAAAGGAGTTACGCACTTTCTACCGTACAATGCCTCATAAGGTGGCATACCGATGCTCGCATGGTAACTGTTGTTGTAGAAAAATTCTACCAACGGTAAATGTTCATCCCAGCTTCCTTTGAAATCCATGATGCATGCTCTCAGCATATCTTCCAATGTTTGGATTGTTCGATCACTCTGCCCGTCGGTTTGCGGGTGATATAATGTACTCATTCGCAACTGTGTTCCCATACATTCTTGTAGTCTCTTCCAGAAGTTTGATGTGAACCTTGGATCTCTATCTGACACAATTGATACTAGAACTCCATGTCTTGACACGATCTCTTTAACATACAATTTCGCTAGCTGATCAAGATTAAATCTAATCTTTATTGGCAAAAAGTGTGTAGATTTTGTCAATCTGTCCACTATCACCCATATCGCATCGTATCCTTTCTGAGTCATTGGAAGTCCTACCACAAAATCCATTGTGGTATTCTCCCATTTCCATTCCGGTATTTCCAACGGTTGAAGTAACCCGCTTGGTCGTTGATGTTCAGCTTACACTTTCTGACACGTCAAACATTTTGTAACGCATTCTGCAACGTCTCTTTTCATATTCGGCCACCAAAAATGACGCCAAAAATCTTGATACATCTTTGTACTTCTTGGATGAATCGAATATCTTGTGTTATGTGCTTCGATCAAGATTTCATCTTTAAGCTCTGGTACTGCTGGAACCCAAATTCTTTCCTCGAATCATAGTAGTCCTTCGATGTCGATCTTGTATTTTACATCGCTACCCTCAACCACTTTCTCTTTGATCATTTCGCATTCTTTATCTTGTAGTTAAGCACTCTTCAATTTGTCCACCAAAGTTGGACTGGTATCTATCTGGAATAGTCGTTCATCGGATTCCTTTGGAAATTTGATTTCCAATTCTAGCTTTGCCATTGCTGAAATAAGCTCTTCCTGCGTAGTTATCAGCATCAACTTCTCCCGACCTTTCCTGCTCAAAGCATCTGCAACCACATTCGCTTTTCCTGGGTGATAAAAGATCTCACAATCGTAATCCTTTATCAATTCCATCCATCTCCTTTGTGGCATATTCAGGTCTTTCTGTGTGAAAATATACTTCAGACTTTTATGATTTGTGTAGATTTCATATTTCTCTCCATAGAGATAGTGTCTCCATATCTTGAGAGCAAACACTACTGCAGCCAATTCCAAATCATGAGTCGGATAACCTTTCTCATAATCCTTCAATTGTCTTGATGCATACGCAATTACTTTGTCGTTCTGCATAAGAACACATCCCAACCCTTTATGTGATGCATCACTATACACCACAAAGTTACATGTACTATCTGGTAATGACAACACAGGTGCCATGCTTAATTTCTTCTTCAAATCCTAGCAACTTTCTTCACATTTCTCCGTCCAAACAAATTTCACAGCTTTCCTGGTCAAATTTGTTAATGGAGTAGCTATCTTAGAAAAATCTCGAATAAATCATCTGTAATACCTGGCCAGTCCCAAGAAACTCCTCACTTCCGAAGGTGTTCTTGGTTGTTCCCAATTTATTACAGCTTCCACTTTTGATGGATCCATGGAAATCCAATCTTTTTCAATCACGTGCCCAAGAAATTTCACACGATCTAGCCAAAATTTGCACTTAGAGAATTTTGCGTGCAACTTTTCTTTTCTTAGTGTTTCCAATGTCAAACGTAGGTGTTCCACGTGTTATTCTTGAGTTTTGGAATACACTAGAATGTCGTCGATGAATACCACTACAAACTTGTCTAAGAATGGTTTAAACACCCTATTCATCAAATCCATTAATGCAGCAGGTGCATTGGTTAAACCAAAAGACGAGTTCTGAATGTCGTTCGTGGTATATCCTCCTTCCTCACTTTCAACTGGTGATACCCACTTCTCAAATCTATTTTCGAAAAGTATTTAGCACCCTTCAACTAGTCAAACAAGTCATCTATTCTTGGTAATGGATATTTGTTTTTAATAGTGACTTCGTTTAATTCTCTATAATCAATGCAAAGACGCATTGACCCATCCTTCTTCTTCACGAATAACACTGGCGCTCCCCACGGTGATACGCTTGGTTGAATATACTTTTTGTCTAACAATTCTTGCAACTGTACCAGCAGCTCCTTCATTTCTACTGGAGCCATTCTGTACTGGGCTATCGATATCAGTGTTGTCCCCAGCACTAAGTCGATCACGAACTCAATTTCTCTGTCAGGTAGAAGTCCTGGCAATTCCTCTGGAAACACATCCTCAAATTCCCTCACCACTGGTATCTCTTCCAGTTTCACATTCTTTTTCTGAGTATCGACTATGTAAGCTAAATAGCCCACACAACCTTGACGCAATAATTTCTTGGCCTGCATAATCCTCTGACATTTCATTTGTCTAGGCGATTTGCTACCATAGAATACTACCTTTGACGGAGTCATAAGGTTTGCACATTTCTTTTGGCAATCAATTACCGCTCCATATTTGAACAGCCAATCCATTCCCAAAATAACATCAAACTCTCCCAATCTAATCGGAATCAAATCTACCATTAGGATATTCTCCTTAATGTTCACCCTACAGTTCTTGTATATGAATCTAACTAGGATTATCTCTTTATTCGCAATCTCTATGTTCAAAGGGAAATTCAGTTCTTCTCTAGGCAATCCTAACCTTTTAGCAAATTCATCAGAGATAAACGAGCAAGTAGCACCCGAATCAAATAATACATAAGCATCAATATCATTGATTGGGATAATACCTGACACGACATCCTTTGATTGTACAGCATCTTGCACAGTCATATTGAAGGTTCTTGGTGTGTGTGTTTGTTTGATGTTGTACCTCCATTGTTACCTCCATTGCTTCTGGTTGACACTCCATCCTTCTTCTTAGGGCATTCACGAGCAAAGTGATCCTTGGATCCGCACGTGAAGTGTGACAACCCGAGAATTTTGAATTTTTTTAAAAAAATTATTTATTGATTTAAGGTTCAAAATTAGAACCTAGATAGAAAAATTAGTGTATGCGTTTGATATTTTTAAGATAGAATTTTGAGGATTTCAAAATTCTGTGAAGGATTTAGGTTAATTATTCAGGATTAAGGAATAAGTGAATATGTTATGTGCATATGTGTACAATATGTGGTTAAGGGTCAAGGGTTGACCAAATAAACTATATCTGTAACAAACCCTAATTATATATTAAGAACTTTAACGTTCGGTTAGAAAACCCTAGCGATTAATAAGAAACCCTAGAAACCGGTTCTAGAAACCCTAATTTCAGCCTTAAGAATCAAAACCTAATTGATTAAGCATGAAACCCTAAATCGGGAATTTAATGACGTAAGTGCAAATAATTATAGGATTAATTAGGGTAAAGATTAATTATTTAGTAAACCCTAATTTCAAATTTAGAAAACCCTAACTTCGGGATTTGGAACCCTAATTTATAATTAGGGAAAACGAAAAAAGTTAATTTAATACTTTTAATGTTAATAAGGATATATAAATTCTAATTTTCAAGTTAAGTAATTAGAAAACCCTAATCTAATTACTTAAATTTAATTTCTAAATTAGAAAAATTATTTTTCTATTAGAAACCCTAACTTTGGGTTATAAACTCTAATCCGTGATTTTGACCCTAATTGCCAAATTAGCAATTTTAATTAGGAAATACTAATCCTAATTAGTAATATTTAAAGTATGATTAGGAAATTTTAATATATTAGAAAATTCTAATTATAATTTAGAAATATTAATTTTCTATTTTTGAAAACCTAAATTGCAAATTTTAGGAAATTAAATTACAAACCCTAAAATTTTTCAAACCCTAAACCCTAAATTTTTTTAAACCCTAAACCCTAACCAAACCATAAACCCTAAAGGTTGGCCAATTGTCTAAAATACCATTAAAATTAAATGCAAAAAGACTTAAATGTCGTTTTAGTGCATTATTGTGACTTAACTTGCAAGACTTGCTCTAGTATGAGTTGGTGACCAAAACGTAGCGTAGCATGTGCTCTATATTTAATTTCCAGCCATCTAGTGTCAGCCAATACAATGAATCAAAATATTATAAAGATTAGAAAGAGAGATAATACTCACTTTAGTTTACAAACCCATACAAGACCTTCCCTCTCTAGAAATTCGAGAACATAGAGTGAGAAAGTGAGATAAATTAAGCTAAGATCATACTTTAGCTTGCATATAACAGATCATCATAGTCAGATTCATGGATCAAAGCTCAAAAGGTATAAACCCTAATTTTAGAAATCCTTAGATCTGATGTTAAATGTTGTTTTTGTTTGGTTAAAGATATGTATTAGGGTGTCACTTGATGATCTGGGTTGCTATATAGTGAATCCATAACATCAAAGTACACGAAATAGCAAATTTTTGCAATTTGGAAAAATAATGAATAGTGGCCTGACAGTCGAATGTCAGGCCCTCTAGATCTTTATTTGTTTGATATTTTGTGTGTTTTGTGCTTTAGATTTATTCTATGATATGTAGGTTGTGATCTGAAACTGCGAATAGGGTTGGATCATGTCTCAATCGCTTGTTATAGGCAGTCAAACTGCATTGACCGGTCATGGAGACTGAGTTTCTGGGCAACCCAGAAACCCAGATCTCGTCTGACAACATTTTCCGAGTCCTTGATCTTGCTTCTATTAAGTGTTTTAGTTATGTTATTGGTTTTATATTGTAGTCTAACATGTTATCTACATTGTAAAACCACTAGATCACTCCGATCATACTCATAATCAAATTTATACGTGGTCAAACTACCGTTGACCAATTGGTCGGAAGGAGATTCTAGGTAACCCAGAATCTTCAAGAGCCGTTTTATGAGAGCTACTTTGACCGGCGTAGATCTACTGTTTGAGATGTTTTTTTTTGCTAATCTATTACATGATAATTATACCTTGTCATGAGTACTATAATATGGAACCTTAAGATCACATTAATCCAACCGGAAACGCTTAGATTCAAAGGCTCAAAGTAAGGCTTAAAGAATCGTTCTTCATTTACGGAAAACCGGAGATGAAGAACATTTCAACAGTTTCAAGCTTGGATCTTGCAGCTTGGATATATTTTGACCATGTAATTTGTTTAAGATTGTAGTAATACATCTATACTACCACATTATTTCATTAAACGTCCCAGAATCATGAACAACAAAATTGTAGACTCGGTCAAACCACCCACCCAGCTAACTGGCGATGAAGATCTGGGTTTGGCCAAGAACACCGACAGCGACGGATTCGTCGCAAGAAGTCCCTATAGCGACGCTTAATTTTTGAAAATGAATTATATTAATTAATAAATCGAATAAAATGGTTTTTAATTATTAAAAATACATAATAAATTCTGAAAAATAATTTTAAATTCTGAAAAATAGTTTATTATTATTTAGAGTATATTTCATAAATATTTAATATTTTTGGAATATAATGGTATTTAATTTATTTAATTACAACATTAAATAAATTATTTAAAAATGATTTTAATACATGAAAAATCATGAAAAATTATATTACTAAGAAAAGAAAATATTTGAAGTTATTTTTAGTGACTTTTAATATTTTGTGATGAAATTCATTAATTTATCAATATTATGATAATTAATTTATTTAATAAATATATTAAATAAATTATGGAAAAATAGAATTAATGCTTTATAAATCATATAAAAATGATTTAAGTGATATAAAAATATTTTAAGTTATAAAATATAACTTTTGATATTTTGTCATGGAAATATTAATATGTTAATATTAATAACAATTATCGGATAATAAATTTAATTGTTTAAAAATCATATAAAGGTGATTTTAAAGTATTAAAAATACTTTATGATATTATAAATATATTATAATATTATGACATGTATTTCATTAATATTTGATAATAAATAAAGATTAATGATAAAAGAATTATGTGGTATTTAATTTATTTAAATACGATTATAATGATTGAAAATTCATGATAAATAGTAATAATTATTTAAAAATTATTACGAGACTTCAATAAATGTTTTAACCTGTTAATCAAATTATTTAAGTTAATTGCTAAGTGTTAAGTCAGAGTTTAATTGAACTTAGACTCGATAAAAGTCCCACTGTGACCGGTTTAATGTTAGAATTATATCGGGTTCAACTCGATCGCAATAGTTTGACTTGATCTGAGTCTTATGTGTGTTATAGGCGATAGGGGTTATGTGTTATATGTGTTTAGGTTATTCTATGTATATATATATATATATATATATATATATATATATATATATATATATATATATTAGTATTATATTGTGATGATATTATTCTAATATTGGAGATCTATATTACTAATATTAGGTCTCCGAATAAGGAGATATAAATTACGTAGCGGTAATTAGCGGTTCAGGCAAGTTTATTCTTACTTAACTCTACTAAGAGTGTTTCATTCGGATAAGCTTATGGTTAATCATTGATGATTGCCATGTATAATTTTACTCTGTACATATTGTATGTATAAGTCAAGTATGAAAGGCTGATCACCTTCATTACCAATTGGTTCAGATATATTTGTTCATGTATAATACTTGTTCAGTCATAAATTTGTTCCTGCTAGTTCACAATTATATTTTTGAATTATAGCCAGCTTATTATTCAGACTCTTTCAATCATGATATATCGTTATATTATTGAATTTAAACTTGCTGGGCAATCCTTATGCTCACCCTTGCTATATCATGATAAAACATTACAGATTAAGACGAATACGTCGGATACAAGGAAAGGTCCAAGACAATTCCAGCTTTAGTTTACGTTCACTACAAAAAAATGGGCCTTTAGCAACGATTTTTCGGACAACGACTTTGTAAGTCGTTGCTAAAAGTATATGTTTAGCAACGAAATTTGTCCTTCGTTGCAGATTGTGTCAGGCTTTCACTTTTTGCAACGAAATTCATAAGTCGTTGCAAAATTTCGTTGCTACTTCATTGGCGGGAAAAAATTTCGTTAGAAATTCGTTGCAAAATTTTCGGCCGCTTGATTTCCCGTCATCGTGGGCAACAAAAGTTTTTTTGTTTCTAAAAATGGAGCTTTAGCAACGATTTTTCAAGCAACAACTTTATAAGTCGTTACTAAAAGTGTATGTTTAGTAACGAAACTTGTGCTTCGTTGCAGATTGTGTCAGACTTTCACTTTTTGCAACGAAATTCATAAGTCGTTGCAAAATTTGAAAATAAAATTCATTAGAAATTCGTTGCAAAATTTCTAACCACTTGATTTCTCCTCCTCGTGGGCAACGAAAGTTTTTTTGTTGCTCTATTTCGTTGCCTAATATGGACCACATTCATTGGCAACAATCTTTATTTTCATCGCATATCTTATACAACTTTTTGCAACGACTATTATAATGTTTCCTTAAATTAAGATAATCCCAATAAGCATGTTTTTATTAGACCATATTCGGTATTCGGAGCTAGAATTTCCAAAAAATATTCGTATTTAGTATTTAAAAATTATGTCCAAATGCAAAACATATTCGAACCTGTGACCTATCATTTGAAACTTTGGTCATTTGACCGCTGGAGCAACACAAGTTATCTTTAATATCTTGCAAGGATTAATATTTATATCAAAACATGAGATTTCCCCCATATATTCCTTTCTTCTCCTTCACTACATATCATTAATATAATCTCAAGAAGTTATATACTACAATAATAATAATAATAATAATAATAATAATAATAATAATAATAATAATAATAATAATAATAATAATAATAATAATAATAATACTAATACTAATAATAATAGTAGTACTAATAGCAATAATGATAAAAATAATAACAATAACAATAAAGTTTCACCAATGGTGTGTAAGTTTTTTTTAACTCCCATTTTTTAAATTCTCCTTTTTCTTGGCTTGTAATTTTTTTTATAATCAAATATTAATTTCTCTTTATATCTTAAATTAGAGGGTGTTTAGCAATGACTTATAAGTTGGTTAACCTAAGTTATAAGTCATTTGTTATTATTTAGTGTTTGACAATAACTTAAATTATAACTTTTTTTTACTTATAAGTCATTATTAAATTTTTATCATGTTTCATGTGCTATATTTTTTTATTATTATTACTATTACTATTACTATTACTATTATTATAATTATTATTATATTTACTATTATTATTATATTTACTATTATTATTATTACTATTATTATTAATTTTATTATTATTATTATTAGAATAATTATTACTAATCTTATAATTATTATTTTTATTATTATAATAATTATAATTATTACTATTATTATAATTTTTTATTATTATTATTGTTGTTGTTGTTGTTGTTGTTATTATTATTTTTTTATTATTATTACTCATTATTATTATTGTTATTATAATAATAATAATAATAATAATAATAATATTAATAATAATTATAATTGTTATTATTAATTATAATTATTATTAATATTACTATAACTACTATTATTATTATTGTTATTATTAATCAAAGATTATAATTACTATTATTATTCCTATTACTATTATTATTATTAATATTATTATTATTATAATTATAATTATAAAATAATTATTACAATAACTATAATAGTACTAATAATGCCCGACCCGCGGACTTTTTAAAAAATAAAATAAAATAATGCTCTCCTTGATAATTGAACTCTACCTCCCACTCTCTTTAAACAAATACTAATTATAAGGATTTTTTATTATAAAGTCGATTAACCGATACTAAAATACTAAAATACTAATTACATATTTACATCAAATACTAAAAATACTAAATTAAAATACTAAAATACTAACATATTTACATCATTAAAATACTAAAATCATAACATATTTACATCATTTACATCATAACATAACATATTATCATATTTACATATTTACATCATTTACATCATATTTACATCATAACATATTTATATCATTTATTCAAAATACTAAAATACTAAAATTTTACCATAGTTGTACTTGTATAACATATCAAAATACTAAAATTTTACCATAGTTATATAACATATCAAAATACTAAAAGTCACTTTTGATTAACTAAAATACTAATTATATATTTACATCAAATACTAAAAATACTAATTAAAAAATATTAATTAAAAAAATACTAAAATACTAAAAAAATGAAATTCAAAAAATACTATAATTTAAATTATTTTGTTAATTAATCAAAACAACAAAAATTCAAATTACATCAGTAAAATACTAAAATCATAACATATTTACATCATTTACATCATAACATAACATATTATCATATTTACATATT
Organism: Panax ginseng; assembly: GCA_020205605.1. Lineage (NCBI taxonomy): Eukaryota > Viridiplantae > Streptophyta > Magnoliopsida > Apiales > Araliaceae > Panax > Panax ginseng. The sequence goes on from CM035136.1 coordinate 72,606,286, forward strand.
TACATCATTTAGTATAATTGATATAATATGTTATGATGTAAATATGATGTAAATATGTAAATATGTAAATATGATAATATGTTATGTTTTGATGTAAATATGTTATAATTTTAGTATTTTAATGATGTAATTTGAATTTTGTTGTTTTCATTAATTAACAAAATAATTTGAATTTTAGTATTTTAGTATTTTTTGAATTTAGTATTTTTTAATTTGATTCTTTTAGTTTTTTTGTATTTTTTAATTAGTATTTTAGTATAATAATAATAATACTAATAATAATAATAATAACAATAATAATAATAATAATAATAATAATAATAATAATAATAATAGTAATAATAATAATAATAATAATAATAATAATAATAATAATAATAATAATAATAATAATAGTACTAATAATAATAATAATAATAATAATAATAATAATAATAGTACTAATAATAATAGTAATAATAATAATAATAATAGTACTACTAATAATAATAACAATAATAATAATAATAATAATAATAATAATAATAATAATAATAATAATAATAATAATAATAATAATAATAATAATAATAGTAGTAGTAGTAGTAGTACTACTACTACTACTACTACTACTACTACTACTACTAATAATAATAATAATAATAATAATAATAATAATAATAGTAGTACTAATAATAATAATAATAATAACAATAACAATAACAATAATAATAATAATAATAATAATAATAATAATAATAACAACAACAACAACAACAACAACAACAACAACAACAACAACAACAATAATAATAATAATAAAGAAAATCGTTTTAAAAAAAATCACATTTTTATTTTTTTCAAATTTCATTAAAAAAAGAAAATAGTTTTTTAAAAAATTAAGATAATTTTTTTAAAATTCGTTTTTTAAAACAATATTTTTTAAAGTGGCGTTGGTTGCATTTCTGATTTTTACCCAAAAAAAAATTCAAAAATTCAACGCCATTTCAAATAGCTTTCAGTAGTTTTTCCAAATTAAATATGAGAGCCTTTACTCCTAACGACAGTCGTTGAAGTTTTTATTTTTAAAAAAATATTCGTTTAAAAATAAAATCTTTTTTTAAAAAATTATAGCTTTTTTTTATAAAAAAATAGATTTTTTTTTATTTATAAAAATTGTTGTTAAATTAATTAATTTGGTTAAAAGAAGAGCCTATTTCAAAAAAATTTGAACAAAATAGATATAATTAAAAAAATTGAATATAATTTAGGCAATTCTGAAAAAAATATTCCAGATCCAACCTTTAGGGGGGTGTATTCAATTAAGATTTTTAAAGACTTTTTTTAAGTGACAAACTTTTGTAGAATTTGTAGATTTTAATGAATTTTAAAGACTTTAAAGACTTTTTTAAAATTACTTTTATAGACTCCATGAAATAGGTATAAGATTTTTATAATCTTTTTATCAAGACTGTGATAGACTTTTGTATACTTCTAATATATAAAATTGAAAGATTATTAGATTTAAGATTAAAATTTTGGTACACAGTTAAATTATTTATTATATTTTTTAGTGCATATATTATAAATAATAGTCTACTGCTTATGATAACAACTTTCAGAAAATATATTATACAAAAATTTCAAGTTCTGAAAATATTATTTTATCTAAGTATTAGAATACATATATATTATAATATATTTATTACATGACTTCTGATCATTCAATTATTGGCTCCATGATTTCATGTTTTTTCCTTCGTAAAAAAAAAATTTCACACTCTTGTGTGAGCGTGTAATTAAATACCATATTGATTGCTTTACTACTATATATAGGGATAAATAAGGTTTTGGTCCTTTATCTTTGAAATTCGGTTTTTTATTGTGATTCTTTGAAACTTTTTTATTACAATCGAATAACCTACTTTCAAAAACTTACAAAATGGTCACTCAGTTCGATTTTTCCAAAAAGCAGACGGAATCTTGATTGTCAAAAGTTGACTCCATTTTTTTCTTGGCGTGGCAAGTTATTTTTTTGATGTGGAGGTTAAAATTTTCTTAAAAGAAAATGTTACTCACAAGTCTCGAACTCTAGAGTTCTTCACATTAGAAACCTTATATTCCAACAAAAACCATTGAGCCAACTATCTACCATGTTTAAATTTATGTAATACTAATATTTAAACTAAGTAGCATCGTTTCTAGGAATTGTAATAATAATATTAATTGTAATAACCGTAATAAAAATAATTATTATTGTAATAATATAGTGACCAAAAAGGGATAATACATTGTAGTATTTCAATAATAATAATAATAATAATAATAATAATAATAATAATAATAATAATAATAAGGATTAAATATGATTTACTATCCTAAATTACATATTTTTTTGTAATAAAAAAAACGCAATTTTTTGTAATAATAAAAAAAGCATTGTTTTTTTAATAAAAAAACAAAAACAACTAACAACGCAAAAAAAAAAAAAAAAACAGCGCACACAAAAAAAGCGCAAAAAAAAAAATTGCAGTTAATTAAAAAAACTGCAGTTTTTATTTTTATTTTTATTGTAATAATAAAATGCAGTTTTTTTATTTTTATTAAAAAAAACTTCGTATTTTATAAAAAAAAAACTGTATAAACTGCATAAATATTATTATTATTATTACAGTTATTACAGCTTTTTTTTTTAATAAAAAAAAAACAAAAACAACGCAAAAAAAAAAAACAACCAACAACGCCAAAAAAAAACGTTAACTGCATTTTTTTAATGCATTTTTATTTATTAATTGCATTTTTTTTATTATTACAGTTATTACAGCTTAAAAAAGCTATGCTTAAAAAAAAACGTTAACTGCATTTTGTTTTTTTTTATTAAAAAAAACTTTTCTTTTTTTTATTATTACAAAAAAATTGCATTTTTTTTATTACAAAAAAATGTGTAGTTTAGGATAATAAATCATATGTAAGCCTTATTATTATTATTATTATTATTATTGAAATACTACAGTGTATTATCTCTTTTTGGTCACTGTATTATTACAATAATAATTATTATTATAACAGTTATTACAATTATTATTATTATTATTATTACAATTCCTAGAAACGATGCTACTTAGTTTAAATATTAGTAATACATAAATTTAAGCATGGTAGATAGTTGACACAATGGTTTTTGTTGGAATATAAGGTTTCTAATTTGAAGAGGTCTAGAGTTCGAGACATGTGAGTAACATTTTCATTAAGAAAATTTTTAACCTCCACATCGTTAGAAAAATAATCTAGCCATGTCAAGAAAAAAAATGAGTCAACTTACACATGTCGAAGATTCCGTCTGCTTTTTGACTGAAAAAATCGAACTGAGTGACCATTTTGTAAGTTTTGAAAGTACAGCTTATTCGATTGTAACAAAAAAAGTTTTGGTAACCACAATAAAAACCTAATTCTCAAAGATAAATGACCAAAACCTTATTTATCCCCCTATATATATATATATAAGACAAAATGCTCATATTGATTGTTTTATTGCTATCGACAGTAACATATTATTATTTTACAATATATATATATATATATAATCCCTCCTTTTATCAAATCATGCAGTATAATTAATAATAAGACAAAAGCTTTAAATTTATATATACATACATAATCTTCACAATTGATCTGAGAGTTTCATGATTTTATTTCATCTTTATTAAATAAATTTCTTTCGTCTTTGTATTAGAAACTTTCGAACTGCCGTTTTCTTCCTTTCCAATTTTTTGTGCCTTTTCCCTCTTTCCTCAATTACAAGTACCGCGAGATAGATTATGTTTTTAGTTATTTGTTTACTTATTAATATATCTTGTTAATTCTCTTTATTATAATATGATTTAATTTTATCCACATATAAATTAAATCCAATTTGTTTTAAGGTTCAAATTTTACCAAATTAATTTATTCTTCACATATTAATACTTATTAGTCCAAATAAAATAAATAACTAGTTTGACCCAATAAAAGATAAAGTCCAATTAAATTATTTAAAATATAAATTTAAATGTTATTTATTTATTTTATTTTATTTCTTTATTATTATTTTTTCTAGGTATTACACCGCGAATTTGTATTTACACCGCAAATTTATGGGTTCCTCTTTACTGGCGATTCGACTTTTCACTTTTGTGTTTAATATTTGAAAGTCTTTAGAAGTCTTTAGAGATGAGGTCCGACTTTGAATATGAGTTGATAGTAATAATTTTTCTTCTAAAGTCTGTCAAACTCTATCATTTAATAGAAATCTAAAAAATTTATGACTTTTTGAATACCAAAATATTTTTATAGACTTTGTAAAAATCTTAATTCAATACCACCTAACTTTTAAAGATATTAAAAAATTTTTTACTGAATACCAGCAAATTTTTATACTCTTTAAATATCTTAATTGAATACAACTAAACTTTTAAAATATTTAAAATTCTTTAAAAATCTTAATTGAATACACCCTCTTAACCGTTCTTTGTGCTAACTTTTGTCTCCAACCCAACCAACCCTTCCATGGCGTCTACACAGTGGTAGTCTGCGAAACAATTTCATGGCTATTATTCTACCGGACCAATTCCTACAAATCCCTCAAATCCACCATTGACAAAGCCTCCAAGAAACTTGAAACCATGAAAACAGATCCAAACGCCACCCCCAAAATCTCCCTAAAGAAATCCAAAACCAAGAAAATTGACCGCGTCGAAACCTTTCTCAAGGAATCCAGTCGTGATCTGTCTCTATTTAATTTAAATCTGGGGCTGTTGTTACCCTAGTTCTGTTTGTGGTATTTGGGTTTCTCAATAATTTGTTTGAGGGCAAAGCTGTGGCGAAATTGCCCTTTGTGCCTATCCGAATTGTGCATAAAATGAGCCACAGAGGGTTGCAGGGAGACGATCCAATGGATTGCTCGATGGCGTTTTTGTACTTTTTGTGTTCGATTAGTATTCGCACCAATGTGCAGAAGTTTTTAGTGTTTTCACTGCCTCGTGGGGCTGCCGGAGCTGGGATTTTCCCAATGCCTGATGCCAAGACCAATTGATCGAGTGAGTGTTTGAATTGAGTTTGTTTTGTTGTTATTTGAGACCAAAATATCGTATTTTTTAATTAGGCTATAATTTTGGACCTCATAATTTTTTAATTTTTAAAATTATTGAGATCTGATTTGCATTTTCTATTGCAGTCTGATGTGAACACTGTATGCTTTGCTGATGAAACTGGTCATATCATTTATTCTGGGAGTGATGATGGGCTCTGTAAGGTAAACATTATGTTTTCTTTTCCTGGGAATTTAGTTAATGTCATTGAAGTTTCTGCAACTTGTTTCCTGCCTATCTGTTTTCTTGGAAAATTTCTATTTTAAATCAGTGAATCTGTAAGTTACTGAAACACATTGTTCTTGGTGCTAGTCCATCTCAATTTTCCAGTACCCCCAGGTTTTGAGGCAACTTATTTCATTATACTGGAAGTGGTTGGTAGGTATGCAGGAGATTCGTAATCTGCCTTGAGGGTTGCAATTCTAAGTCATTAGCTTCTACAAGTGTGGGACAGGCGTTGTCTTGTTACAACAGGACAAGCATCTGGAGTCTTGGTGGGCCATCTAGAAGGCATTACATTCATTGACAGTCGAGGGGATGGCCGTTATCTTATCTCGAATGGAAAAGATCAGGCTATCAAACTTTGGGATATTCGAAAAATGGCCTCTAATCTCTCTCAGTATGTCAACTTTCACTTTATTGTTTTGCCTTCATTGGTATATGTTCTTTTTATAATTGATTGATAAGCTCATTGCTTGAACTCGAATCCTTCTCGGTAGTTCCATCGTAACAAAATGGAGATGTGGGCATAACTGGTTGTGCTGTCAGCTTCAGTACAGTGGAAACTAGGTTGCCTATGAAGCTTCATTGGATTGGACGACTGATTTTCATTAGATTTGGATTTGAATCTGGTAGATTAATGTGTTATGGGTCATTATATTGTCTAATGTCCGTGCTTAATCCCAAAAATTCTGCATGGTAAAATGTCAATCTCACTAGAGCTTCTACGTTGCAGCAATTCAATTAATAGTAGTTCCCCGTGGGACTACAGATGGATGGAGTACCCAGATCATCTGAGAAACTCGAGTCATCCATGTCACATCACAAGTCAGCCTCAAATGTTAGCATTGTTTGGCTCTCTTTATACATTTCTTTTCTCATCATGCTTGAATATAAAGTAGGCTCTTCTCTTTTATTGAACATGGTGTGCTGATGTTAATTATTGTTGCAGTTGCTTTGCTTCCTATTTTTTGTCGGGCCCTTGAACATGTTGCAAAATTTCTTAGACGAAATTTCAGTCGCTCATCCTTGTACCAGTAGGCAACTTTTGTTGGGACTTTTATTGAGAACACATTTGTGTCTTTAATTACTATATGTTTACTATGCTTGTTCGGATATGTTTGGAAATTTAGTCCTTATAAGCTACCATAATTTGTTTGGTAAACTGGATGTCAGGGAACTAAATGCATTCTTGGATCTCCTAAGCTAGTAAACGAGCTTAAGATGTTCTCTGTGCAAACATCTATGCAATCCAGCCCCACAGTCATAGGCTGCTTAAGCCTGCCAACCCTATATCTGCGTTCCAAGAAATCTATGCTGTTGTCTGGAGGTGTCTGCTTCGGCACATGAAGCTGAAAACTCTGGTGAACCTTCATATTGAACCTATGCTTCTCCTCTAGTTTGCTAGATTCACAACTTCCTGGAGCTAAATCTGCTGTGTTTATATCATAAGTAATTGAGTACTAAAGGAATGTGTTGAAACTGAAAAATAGATTTTCAAATCTCTGGTATAAAAGTTCAAAATCTATCATAGGCCATTTACATAAGAATTGGACATTTGCATAAGGTATTCAATTCCTTTAAACTTAATGTGCATTGCTTACTTGGAGGTATTGATTATAATTCCAAAAGTAAGGTCTTCATGTGTAGGTTCTGTAACTGTTACTTTTTTATTTTGCTTATGATTAAAGAGATTATGCAAGGGAACAGAATGCGTACCTTGCCTAGTATGTAACTTGTTAAAAAGTTCAATATTGCAATTTTCAATTGCGTTTTCAAATGCTTATTAAAGCCCATGTTACTTTCCTTCTTTTTTTATTATATATATGAACATATTATTTAGGGAGGTCATGATCGAGAACTTATGAAGTCTCATGTTCAGAAGTCGTAAATATACATATTTCCTATAGCATTAAAATCTATATAATATTATATTTGATTTCCAAAAATATTTGTACTTAACATTCCCCGACATCAGTTTTGGTTCTGTAATATTTCATCAATAAGAATGAATTCTATCAAACATACAGTTCTGAAATCAGTTCTCTGTGCTGTGCTGATTTCTTTCAATCAGAATCAATGCTCTGAATATGTTATTTACGCCGATTTTTCTTCAGGATTCCAGAATTCATTTGTGCTTATGGTTGTTCATTTGAGGCATACATCTCATCCATTTTATCCACCTCATGACAGGAAACAACTGAAAAGGCTAAAAAGGAAATTAGTAACAAAAAGTCAAAGCCTGGTAGTGGTAAGAAGAAGAAATAGCTGATTTGACATTTTAAAGTTTGCTTTACCTATTTTTTGAGTGTATAGACCTTAATGATTTGAAGTATGACACTATGTATATTGTTATTGACACTAAATACAGGCACATTCCAGATCTGTTGCTACCACACGATCAATTTCTCAAATTACTCCTTTGTTCTTCAGCAAGAATAAGGCTGGACAGTATGAAAGCCATGCAGCATTTACCATGCCAGACCTTTGTAGAGTAGTATCATGGATCAATGTGTTCGATCCGAAATTCAATATTGCTGCTCCTGGGGCTGAAAAATTCGTCTACTTTCCATACACTGAAAAGCCGAAGCGATTCACCACATTTCATCCTGCCATTGAAGAACTACTTTACAGTAAAGATGATAACAATGAGGCCGTGTAAGTTGTAATGTTTCTTTCACACACCTTATTTAAAACAAAAATAAAGGAATGCTAAATATATACACTTAAATTCTGTTTTTTTCCTTTGTATTTTCTTTGTGGCCCTATCTATATCTTCTGAATTTGTTACTTTCTACGGAAGTGTCTGTGTTTTCATAAAAAAAAAAAATTGCCAATTAAGAAAAATGCAACTAAATGTGCAACTTATGTGTCAAGGGTATTGTTAAAATTATTTAAAAGGTATGTTTGCTTATTTCATAACTCAAAGAACATTAATTAATGGTTGTACAATTCTGGGGGTATGAAAACTGATCAAGTTACTTGTGAAACATGCAGTGGATTTCTAGCAGACAAGAAGAAACCAATAATATTTTCGATGGCAAGATTGGATACAGTTAAGAACATTACCGGATTAGTCGAGTTATACAGGAAGAGCAAGAGGCTCAGAAGCTTGGTAAATCTGGCCGTTGTGGCTGGTTTCTTTGATCCATCCAAATCGAAAGACAGAGAAGAAATTGAAGAAATAAAAAAGATGCATTCTTTAATAGAGAAATACCAACTTAAGGGTCATATCAGATGGATAGCAGCTCAAACTGACAGGTATCGGAATGAAGAAATATACCGGTGCATATCAGACACAAAGGGGGCTTTTGTGCAACCTGCATTGTATGAAGCTTTTGGTTTAACAGTTATTGAAGCCATGAACTGTGGATTACCCACATGGTTTAACAGTTAGTCTTTAGCAATGGTCTTTTACTTTATAGCGATGGTCGGCGACCGTCGCTATAGGTAGATTTTCAAGTAGTGTTTAATACCTTCTGTTTTCTTGCAGCTTCTGGAATTTTGATGCACTTTTTCAGCCGCAACAACATCTTGCTCGCGATTCACATGATACATTTTTCTTGAAAGGTTTGTTTTGACACTTTGACTTTATGTTTTCATATGTATCTGTCGAGTCCAATTACCATCTAATGTTGATATGTCTATAACATTTATAGAACCTTCCACCACAAAGACACTACCTGAAGATTATGTTGTGCGGGTTAAGCAAGTTCACGAATTTGGTGGTTATGGTTCTAGAGGGTATGCTGTTATGTAATATATATATATATATATATATATATATATATATATATATATATATATATATATATATATATATATACTACTTCCATCCCCCAAAAAAAGATTCCTACTTTTTGTCAACTATTTTTTTTACGAATAATAAGGTTGTGTAGGACACATTTAGATATTATCTTTTCAATATTTTTTTTACCAAAAGTAAATTCTAGTCTATAAAGTTTAACAAGTTAATGTTAAAAAACAATCATCAATTTTTAATTTTTACTTTATTTTTTATATGTCCAAGTGTGGCATGCAAAACTTAATATTCTTAAAATCAAATGTCTGTGATTATAGCTAGCATCTTTGGGGCATATACTTTATGGAAATTTGTCGTCAAGAAAAGTTTTTCCACATTGACTAATAGCCTTAACTTTTTCAAAATTGTTGTCCTTTCTATATAGAAATCTAAAAATTGTTATTTAAGATTGTGTGATGGTATTTAAGATTGTGTGATGTTTGTGGTTGTTGAATGTGACTGAATTCTGACTTGAGGTCAACATATAATAATAATCTACAAGTCTTGTAACAGAAAATATATTTACCACTATACTTACTGAAATTAATTAATGAAATGGCCGATTAAGATTCCAATTTTTTCTTGTAACAGAGTAATCATATAGTCGCACTGAAGGTTCTTTTTCTATTTGAATTTGTAGCAAATGATATTGTGATTGCTTATTTGTCTTTTTCTGCTTATAAGCAATACGATGTACATTAGTACAACGTAGCAACACTATTGTCTTTGTGTATTAATTTTGGCATTAAGTGTCTCTGGTGATCTATTTGCTTCATTTTCCTGACTTGCTATTATTTTTAAATATGTGTAGGAAGACTTCTTCTACGACCTGCCTTACAATACTGGGTATCAATTTTTTATGCTACGTTTACGAAAGACGAGGGACGAAATTATGAAGTGTACTCTCTCTATATATGTAGATATATACTTTGATTGAAGAACTGTGATAACTTTAGATGGTTAATTGTAAAGATAATGAATGATTATGTAGTGAATGATTTTATTAAGTTAATAATATTTTAGTTTTTTATATTTTTGTCATTATTTGCTATGGGGGCATTGAGCCAGCCAGGTATACAAAAAGAATGTCAAATTTTGATTTGGCAACAATATAATTCGTTACCAAAGTATAGAACAAGTTTTAATATAGTAACAATTTTTTATACATTTAGCAACAAATTTTCGTTGCTAATGACATTAAAAATATAATATTTGGCAACGAAAAATTAACCTAATAACAATGGAGAAGATATTGTTGCTAATACTAAAATAAAAGGCAACATTTTTTATCGTTGCAAATCATATCAACTTTCGTTGCGCATATAAAGAAACGGCAACATATAATGTCATTGCTAATCGACGACTTTCGTTGCTATTGAAAAATAACCAGCAACAAACATTTTCGTTGTTGATTCAGCATAATGTTGTTGCCAAATAATATAATTAGCAACGAAAATCGTTGTTAAAAAGTTTACATTCCGCAACGAAAGCAAGCTTAGGCAACAATTTTCATAATTTATTGCAACGAAAAATGTCGCGTGGTCGTTGCTAAAAAAAAGAGTTCATTTCGTTGCCAATTAGCAGGTTTTTACAACGAAATGGGGGTTTTAGCAACGAAATTTTAATTATTTTGCAACAATACATTTTGTTGCTAAAGGATCGATGTCTCTGTACGAAAGCCAAATTTCGTTGCAAAATATATTACTTTTGCCAACGAAAAAAATACGTTCGTTGCGGAACAATTAGCAGCAACGCTCATTCTTGTGAACGAAAAGACGAACGAACGATAAAAGTCGTTGCCAAAACCCTTTTGCAACGAAATTTGGCACCTTTAGCAACGAAAATCGATTGTTGCTGAAGCCCCATTTTTTTGTAGTGGTTTGTAGTTAGAATTGTAATAGTAATGTATATAATGTTATTGTAAGTCAAGTAAATTATGAAATGTGTATTAAGTTAAGGTTACTCGACCTTGAGGATTATGTGTAAGTTTAATGTATAAATAATTTATGTTTATATCTTCCGCAAATATAGTAATAGTGATAGAATGATCGAACCGGATCCACGGTGATTCGGGACCTCAGATTCGGGGAACGTCACAATTGGTATGAAAGCTGTAGGTTATGAACCTTAGGTAGGAATACCTGAGACTAATAACCACAGTGATTAAGATAAGTACTAACTCAAATAGAGTTAGTCGGTCGGTAAGATTCAAAGATGAATCTCGGCGAGTATAAAGATACGGAGTTCCCTAACTCTGATAATAAAGTTGAACAGTAGTGAGAAATAGATAGAGTCTAAAAGACTAAAGGTGCAGTGATAGGAGATCGTAAAACAAAATGATCAAGGCATAGAAATAAATCGTAATATATACGATAAGATCACCCCGTGATCTGATAAAGTGATAGCAGGGATAAGAATCAAGCGAATGATTGAAAAGTTTACAGCAAGATTGCTGGGTGTAAGTTGTACTATGAAATTGTACTATGAAAACTCATGAAAGAGTTATGAATTATGAATACGGATTAAATGAAATTCGTATTGAGAAGGGTGTTAGTGTTAGGTGGGGATTCAATTGAGGATTCATGTCGGCAGCTGAGTTGTATGATTCCTTGTGTGGGCGGGGAATTGTACTTGGTGTAACAACTACTTAATTCTAACAATGATAATCATTGAAATATTTGTGTCGCGCTATTTGCTATATGCATTTTAAGAGGGTGATTCCTTTCTCGTGTATAACAGATAGATAGATCATAGGTAGAGGATAAAAGGTTAAGTACGAGTTCTTAAAACTCATACTTATGTGACATGCTTGAATCATAGTTATATGAAATATTTATGAACCCCTCAGGGAATAGACGCCAAAGGTCTGACTAGGACAAGTTCTTAAACTCATATGATTGTGGTAATTTATGGACTCATAAGTGTGGTTTTACGAACTGGGTATAGTTGTGTGTAAATGGAGTATTAAAGACTATAGGAACAGATAGATTGTTAAGCAACTGATTATTAGTGAAGAAATTAGTTTTTAAAAACTCCTAGCTATGCTAGACTTTGAAATTTTGACATCAAGCTAAATACGCACTATGTGCCTTTAAAAAAAATATGTAGACTCGTAATCATTTTTGAAACGGTTTAAAGTATAGTCTATGCTACTTATTTCAGCTAGACGCAAATGATTTGAACTATCAAAATATATTTTTTATTTATCACTCATATACCATGTAACCTGGTGCAGAAATGATAAAAATTTGATGGAGTTGTAAATATAGGAATACTTGGTGTGAATTTGATCTAAAATCGTTATTCCACTATCGTATGATGTGTTATGACAAAGTCATACAATGACGGCATCCTCAAACAGACTGTAAATACAGTACGACATCATGACATCATTCTCGAAAATATTTTCAAAAATTTTAATTTGCCAACGGGGTTTTGGCTACACCTAAATAATTCGATTGAATTGAATTATTGATATGAGTCTATGCTATTCGATTCAGCTAGACTAATGTTATGAAAACTCTAAGTGTTCATTGAAAGAAATTTCTCGAACTAAATTGCTTTGGTGCGGAATCCAATAAGACTGAGGTAGAATTTTGTGCCTATGACAGTGAAAAGAAACAGATAAAATCAGTACATGGCCAGTACAGGACATATCGGGCTAATCACCCTTTATATCTGTAAGTAATGACGGTTTGCAGATGAATTTCCATAAAACCTTTGCGAAAATAATAGACAAATAGTCTATATGACCCCTCAGCACAATTTGAAAACTTTTACTCTTGTGAGTGGTGTATTGGGTAGCAAGCGAATGTGTGTGAATGGTGTATGATGAATGATGTAAGGTAAATTTCAGGGACGAAATTTTTAGAAGAAGGGGTGAATGTGACAACTCGAGAATTTTGAATTTTTTTTAAAAATTTTAATTATTTATTTAAGGTTCAAAATTAGAACCTAGATAGAAAATTAGTATATGCGTTTGATATTTTTAATATAGAATTTTGAGGATTTCAAAATTCTGTGAAGGATTTAGGTTAATTATTCAGGATTAAGGAATAAGTGAATATGTTCTGTGTATATGTGTACAATATGTGGTTAAGGGTCAAGGGTTGACCAGATAAACGATATCTGTAACAAACCCTAATTATATATTAAGAACTTTAACGTTCGGTTAGAAAACCCTAGCGATTAATAAGAAACCCTAGAAATTTCAGTTTCGGGAATCCGAAACCCTAATTCGGTGCATGAAACCCTAAATCGGGAACTTAATGACGTAAGTGCAAATAATTATAGGATTAATTAGGGTAAAGCTTAATTATTTAGTAAACCCTAATTTCAAATTTAGAAAACCCTAACTTCGGGATTTGGAACCCTAATTTATAATTAGGGAAAACGAAAAAAGTTAATTTAATACTTTTAATGTTAATAAGGATATATAAATTCTAATTTTCAAGTTAAGTAATTAGAAAACCCTAATCTAATTACGAAATTTAATTTCTAAATTAGAAAAATTATTTTTCTATTAGAAACCCTAACTTTGGGTTATAAACTCTAATCCGTGATTTTGACCCTAATTGCCAAATTAACAATTTTAATTAGGAAATACTAATCCTAATTAGTAAGATTTAAAGTATGATTAAGAAATTTTAATATAATTAGAAAATTCTAATTATAATTTAGAAATATTAATTTTCTATTTTTGAAAACCTAAATTGGAAATTTTAGGAAATTAAATTACAAACCCTAAATTTTTTCAAACCCTAAACCCTAACCAAACCCTAAGGGTCGGCCAATTGTCTAAAATACCATTAAAATTAAATGCAAAAAGACTTAAATGCCGTTTTAGTGCATTATTGTGACTTAACTTGCAAGACTTGCTCTAGTATGAGTTGGTGACCAAACCGTAGCGTAGCATGTGCTCTATATTTAATTTCCAGCCATCTAGTGTCAGCCAATACAATGAATCAAAATATTATAAAGATTAGAAAGAGAGATAATACTCACTTTAGTTTACAAACCCATACAAGACCTTCTCTCTCTAGAAATTCGAGAACATAGAGTGAGAAAGTGAGATAAATTAAGCTAAGATCATACTTTAGCTTGCATATAACAGATCATCATAGTCAGATTCATGGATCAAAGCTCAAAAGGTATAAACCCTAATTTTAAAAATCCTTAGATCTGATGTTAAATGTTGTTTTTGTTTGGTTAAAGATATGTATTAGGGTGTCACTTGATGATCTGGGTTGCTATATAGTGAATCCATAACATCAAAGTACACGAGATAGCAAATTTTTGCAATTTGGAAAAATAATGAATAGTGGCCTGACAGTCGAATGTCAGGCCCTCTAGATCTTTATTTGTTTGATATTTTGTGTGTTTTGTGCTTTAGATTTATTCTATGATATGTAGGTTGTGATCTGAAACTGCGAATAGGGTTGGATCATGTCTCAATCGCTTGTTATAGGCAGTCAAACTGCATTGACCGGTCATGGAGACTGAGTTTCTGGGCAACCCAGAAACCCAGATCTCGTCTGACAACATTTTCCGAGTCCTTGATCTTGCTTCTATTAAGTGTTTTAGTTATGTTATTGGTTTTATATTGTAGTCTAACATGTTATCTACATTGTAAAACCACTAGATCACTTCGATCATACTCATAATCAAATTTATACGTGGTCAAACTACCGCTAGTTGACCAAAGGTTGGTGGAAGGAGATTACGGGTAACCCGTAATCTTCAAGAGCCATTTTATGAGAGCTACTTTGACCGGCGTAGATCTACTGTTTGAGATGTTTTTTTTTCTACTCTATTACATGATAATTATACCTTGTCATGAGTACTAGAATATGGAACCTTAAGATCACATTAATCCAACCGGAAACGCTTAGATTCAGTGCTCAAAGTAAGGCTTAAGAATCGTTCTTCATTTCGGAAAACCTGAAATGAAGAAACAACTCAACAAGTTTCAAGCTTGGATCTTGCGACTTGGATATATTTTGACCATGTAATTTGTTTAAGATTGTAGTAATACATCTATACTACCACATTATTTCATTAAACGTCCCGAATCATTTAACAACAAAATTGTAGACTTAAATTAAACCACCCACCCAACTGGCTGGCGATGAAGATCTCAGGTTTGGCCAAGAACAAGCGACATGACGGATTCGTCGCAAGAAGTCCCTATAGCGACGCTTAATTTTTGAAAATGAATTATATTAATTAATAAATCGAATAAAATGGTTTTTAATTATTAAAAATACATAATAAATTCTGAAAAATAATTTTAAATTCTGAAAAATAGTTTATTATTATTTAGAGTATATTTCATAAATATTTAATATTTTTGGAATATAAATGGTATTTAATTTATTTAATTACAACATTAAATAAATTATTTAAAAATAATTTTAATACATGAAAAATCATGAAAAATTATATTATGGTAAAAGAAAATATTTGAAGTTATTTTTAGTGACTTTTAATATTTTGTGATGAAATTCATTAATTTATCAATATTAATGATAATTAATTTATTTAATAAATATATTAAATAAATTATGGAAAAATAGAATTAATGCTTTATAAATCATATAAAAATGATTTAAGTGATATAAAAATATTTTAAGTTATAAAATATAACTTTTGATATTTTGTCATAGAAATATTAATATGTTAATATTAATAACAATTATCGGATAATAAATTTAATTGTTTAAAAATCATATAAAGGTGATTTTAAAGTATTAAAATACTTTATGATATTATAAATATATTATAATATTATGACATGTTTTTCATTAATATTTGATAATAAATAAATATTAATGATAAAAAAATTATGTGGTATTTAATTTATTTAAATACGATTATAATGATTGAAAATTCATGATAAATAGTAATAATTATTTAAAAATTATTACGAGACTTCAATAAATGTTTTAACTGTTAATAAAATTATTTAAGTTAATTGCTAAGTGTTAAGTCAGAGTTTAATTGAACTTAGACTCGATAAAAGTCCGACTAGACCGTCGGGATGTTAGAATTATGTCGAGTTCAACTCGGGCATCGCAATAAATCGACTTGATCTGAGAGTCTTATGTGTGTTATAGACTGATAGGGTTATGTGTTATATGTGTTTAGGTTATTCTATGTATATATATATATATATATATATTATAGTATTATATTGTGATGATATTATTCTAATATTGGAGATCTATATTACTAATATTAGGTCTTCGAATAAGGCGATATAAATTGTGTAGCGGTAATCAACGGTTCAAGCAAGTTTATTTTTACTTAACTTTACTAAGAGTGTTTCATTCGGATAAGCTTATGGTTAATCATTGCTGATTGCCATGTATAATTTTACTCTGTACATATTGTATGTATAAGTCAGGTATGAAAGGCTGATCACCTTCATTACCAGTTGGTTCAGATATATTTATTCATGTATAATACTTGTCCTGCTAGTTCACAATTATATTGTTGAATTATAGCCAGCTTATTATTCAGACTCTTTCAATCATGATATATCGTTATATTATTGAATTTAAACTTGCTGGGCAATCCTTATGCTCACCCTTGCTATATCATGATAAAACATTGTAGATTAAGGCGAATACGTCGGATACAAGGAAAGGTCCAAGACAATTCCAGCTTTAGTTTATGTTTGTAGTTAGAATTGTAATAGTAATGTATATAATGTTATTTTAAGTCAAGTAAGTTATGAAATGTGTATTAAGTTAAGGTTACTCGACCTTGGGGATTATGTGTAAGTTTAATGTATAAACAATTTATGTTTATATCTTCCGCAAATATAGTAATAGTGATAGAATGATCGAACCGGATCCGCGGTGATTCGGGACCTCGGATTCGGGGAACGTCACATGAAGCATACATTCTTCTTAGGTTGAGTGCAATTTGGGTAGATGTGACCCTCCTGGCCACAATTGAAGCATACTCGTTTCCCCATCAAGCACGCACCCTTGTGTAACTTATCGCATGTAGCACATGCTTCAAACTTCTTGATCTGCTGGTTACCCTGCTGGTTTCCAACACCCACATTTCCATTCCACTTCCTCTTCAAGTTGTTGTTGTTGTTGTTGTTTCCACCACTACCACCTCCATTCTTGATTTTAACCTCGTTCTTTTTCTTCTTCTGTTCCTGATTGAACTTTGTCACTGCCTCGCCTCCACCTTCAGCGAGTATTGCTTTTTCCATCACTGCTGTGAAAGTCTTCAGTTGAAATAGGGAAACCCTACTATACAACCAGCGCTTCAGTCCCTGTTCAAACCTCTTCGCATTGCGTTCGTCCGTGCTGACTTGATAACGCGCAAACCTCGCCAACTCGTTGAATTTAGCATACTCAGATACCGTCATCGTTCCCTGTCTCAGTTCCAGAAATTGTACTTCCAGCTGACCCTTCGAACTCTCAGGAAAATAGGTCTCGAAGAATATCTCCTTAAACCTATCTCAGGTCTTCATCCCTGATCCTTCTCGAGTTTTATTGGCCTGCCACCAATAACTAGCTTCTGCTTTCAATATGAATGTTGTGAAAGCAGTCTTCAGATCATCTCCTACCCTAGCAACATCGAACATCTTCTCTATTTCCATAATCCAAGTCTGTACCTCGACTGGATTCACTGACCCTCAAAATTCAGGTGGTCCAACC
This sequence comes from Panax ginseng, assembly GCA_020205605.1. Lineage (NCBI taxonomy): Eukaryota > Viridiplantae > Streptophyta > Magnoliopsida > Apiales > Araliaceae > Panax > Panax ginseng. Next base: position 72,624,093 of record CM035136.1, read on the forward strand.
GTCTTGAACTCTTTAAACGTTGTTCCTTGGTTCTGTGGTTGATTCTGCAATGCTCCTGTCAGTAACGTCACTAATTTTTGAACTGGGTTAGCATCAACATTGTCGTTGTTGTTGGTTCCTTCGTTGGTTCTCTGTCGTGGTGGTTGACGTCTGGGAGGCATTTTCTGTTTAAAAATACACCCATTAGATTATTACTCAACTCTTTTAAGTAATTTATACTTAACTTGCTTCTACAAAAGAAATAACCACAAATCACATAACACTTTGAATAAAATAACAACTTTTATTTATTCATAACCTCTTTGAAAACATAAAACAATAGCATTACTGCCATTTACATTACTTTCCTGAACTATAAAAGTTTCAGGACAACATTATCCTCATATCCCATAGGTTTTATAATACTTGAGATTTATAATTTATTTAACATTTTATTAATCATACAATAACTACGATGTTCTACTAAGATACTGATTAGTCTTACTACGTTCTTCCTCCATGACTTGGAACATTGTTCTGCGATCTAATACGTACGATGGCAGCATCTCAAATTGAATAGGATATTCTATGACTCGATCCTGAGCTCGATTAACCATGGTGTTGAATAGTACTCTATTCATTTCTTCCATCTTCATTCTCTTTGCCTGTGCGTCTTTCACTTCTATCCCGGCTCATTGAAACATTACTTCATATGCATCCTCGGCTCTTATCCTCTTTGTAGCTTCTTCCCTTAGCTTATTCTTCAGTTCCGCGACCTCCTCGATCAGTTGGTCTTTCTCTCCTTCAGTCCGTTCTAGCTTTTCCTCGACATTTGTCAGTCGTTCCTCACGATCTAGAATCTCATCGTCTTTCTGCATCATTGCAGTATGTTGTTCAGCTACTATCTCTTGTAATTCCTCGACTGTATCTTGAAGTTCCACGTTATGGTCGTAGACTTCATCGTACATTCGAGCAGCTATCAAGGTTAGTGGAGTCTCCTCCTCCTCCTCCTCGTCCTCGTCATCCTCATCCTCCTGTGGTAACTCAACAGGATCCTCCTCATCCGTCTCCACATCATCTTCCTCGTCTTCAACCACTGTGACCAACAGGGCTGACTCCCATGGCAGTAGTTGTTCCCAACTAACATGAATGTCTCGAGGCTCCTCCTCTATAGGCATCTGAGGTATATCCTCCCTAGCTTGACTGGATTCTCCGACATTAGTCATCCTGACAACAAAATTTTAAGTTTTATTCATTAATCACTACTACTTGACACTCATGAGTACACAAGTATAAACACGTAATCACATAAGTGTTTTATTATTTCTTCCTTAAAACTCGTTAGGAGTTAATCACCACTATCTTTTTAAAGGTTAATTCCTAAGGCTTTTTCCCACCTAAGGTTCATAACCTAAAGCTTTGATACAAACTTGTGACACCCCCGAATCCATGTACTTCATTACCTCAAGATTTGGTGTTCACGTAATCAAAACATTCATAATTAACTACCCAATTATAATAAATTAAATAATAAAAACCTGCGCATACAGGATTACTTAAATTAAAACATTATCTCCCAGGTTCTCTAACCATTAATACAATCATTCAAGTGCGGAAATAAAATTATTACATCACATCATTATAAAAAGTCTATCATTGATAAAACAAAATTACAAGTCTTCATCACTTGTACATTTTTCCCTTTCCTTTGCTAGTTGTAGGTTTATCTACCTTCTCATTCATAGCTGCAATAATTGTATAAATATGCAAGAGTGAGCAAACAAAGCTCACTTGAGGTAAGAATAAATATCTTTGTAACATTTTCCAAATAATAGGCTCAATAGAATTGAATAATATGTTCTATTAACATTTCAATACTTGCCAACTCATAGGCTCAATAGAACTGAATAATTTGTTCTATTAACATTCTTAAATAAACTATTGAGGGTCAAATGACCATGAACCATGTCCACAGTTATAAGTAATCTTTCAACTTTAACTTTAACAGTCATATGACTATAAGGACTCCACGTACTTAGGGGGATCAATCCTTCGTACAATGTATGGTGCACAACCATTTCAACGCTAAGCGTAAACCCCTAAACATATGGTTGTTCATCTCAGTATTTAGAGTACAAGTCGCACCTAAGAAAGTTTGGTTTGGATAAGCTTTCAAGGGTAATTGAAGTTTAATGATCATCAACTAGGGAACTAGTTGAATCCATAATGTTTGATAATACAACAATTGTTTAATAACAACATAACTTAGAACATTTGAAAATCATAAATGAACTGATTCTATACATCTAACTCATGCTTGAAATAACTATAGAGCATAAGTATTCAATAGAATGAATAAAATGGTTAACCTTTGCTTGAACAGTAAAATAAGCTAGGTTCAAGTTTTATAATATTTAGAAATGAATTCCTGAACTTTAAGAAACTTACTTAATTGTAAACAAGTTGGAATGAATCAATAATAGAGAATTTCCAATAACATTAGAGGTTGAGTTTGCTCAAATGGATTTTAGGAACAATTTACTTATTCAATAATAGTTGAGATAAAAACTCGCCAAAAGCATGCATTTATAATAATAGAACTAACTCAACGAAAGTGTAGAGTTAGAAGAATTGCATAAACATAACAAACTAACTTAATGAAAGTATGGAGTTAAAAGACTTGCCTCGAGCGTAAGCTAAAATATTAAACTCACGTTCACCTAAACACAGTATTAAAAATCATAACATCCATTAGACATACTAATATTCATGTTTCAATATAAAATGCATTACTAGCTAAACTTGTTATTTTAACACAAGTCTTGTACTACGCTTTACATTTCAGAATTCCCAAGTGTTAATCATCATAACACTTAACTATCGTTCAATGTATAAACAATGTTATCACATAACGCATTTTTGATTTAATAATCATTTTTGCAACTTTGATCATACTAACCACAACTCACTATGTTATGTTAACCTTAACATTACATATTTAACATGTTAACAAAATCTCAGATCATGTTATGACACTTTCCCCAATTCTGCAGAATTAGCAGAAGTCAGCATCTCAAACCAGGGTATGGCGCAGAAGCGCTATACAAAACTTAGAGACAAAGTTAGCATTTGCTTGCCTTGATCCAGATTTTTGCCTTGCTTTGCACCAAAGACAATTTGCTGTGGGTGTTTAGACAGATCACGAGTTGGCTATGAAACGATGGCCGACTTTAGCCCAACAAATACAAATTTCACCCAATAAACAGTAATATTAACACGTAGAATAAATACAACAATATCATAAACATGATTGCTCACATTTATAACCAACTAGCACAATTTAACACTAACTACAACTGTTTTAATTTCTCAAAACTCATGTTTTTCACAAAAACTCAACTTTTCTTGGCATTGTTATAGAAATCATTACTGTGAACTCATTAGTTGGCCAAATCATCTCATTCAAATTACATAATGCTCATATCTCACTAAACTAACATATACAATCTTCAATTTATAATTTCGCATACGAATTGGGCACTAGAATTGATACTTTTTATGAAAATATGAAAAATATATATATATACAACCAAATACTGTCAAAATTCTTACTGTCAAACTAAAATTTAACATACAATTGTTGTTTAAACATAATCTCTATCATCATGAACATGTATAACCACAAGTAATCCATTGTAAAGCAACAATTCAATAAATTAAATTTCACAGATTATGTAAAAGTTTTGCCGTAATACTCATAACATAAATAATATCTAACTTTGTAGAACATACCTTCAATTAGCTTCTAATTCTTGCTAAACTCGCTGAAATTTGCTTAAGTTTGTTCACAATTCTCTCAACCCTCTGTAATCTCTAAGCTAGCAAATAGAATGTGTAAAAGAAAACTAAACTGATATGCGTACTAATATAATAACAAAAAAAAACTGACATAGACTTAAAACGTATAATAAGTAACATCAGTTATTAGGATAAACGTATATAACATAAATATATTATATTTATTATTTGATTTTATCTTATTTAATTATTTATTTTATTTAACTAGAAATCTCAAAAGCCATAAGGCTTGTTTGGCAAATCATTTAAAATATTAAAGAATTAATATATTAAGCCTTGTTTGGTAAACACTAAATTAAATTACTTTAATTTTAACGACTCCTTATAATATAGTTATTTGTCACACTATATTTAATCAAGCTTTCATATTTATCTTAATTAATTCAAATCGCAATTAATTAAATAAATCCTTTAATTACATAACACAATACAAATAATATATCATTTAATTGAAATATCAATATAATAATCATTTTCTTAATTCATCAATTATTTATTTAACAAATAATTCTCCAAATAATATTAAATCAATAAAACAAATATTCATTTACCGATAATCACATCCATTAAATATTTATATAACTCAATAAATATTTAAAATTATATTTAAAATTCTGGAATGTTACAAGAAGCCACCACATTAATCTCTGAACAACGAATTGCATAAGACGGGCAACTTGACTACCCTCGGGAATCAGGAGATACCTTTTAACTAATTGGTTCATCTTTCCAGACTCGGAATTAATCAAACTCGACCTTATTTTACAGCCATCGGCAGAAGCTTTCTTGGATATTTGAGTACAAATCTTAACTTTTCTTAGGTTGACGACCGAAGGAACGAACTTCGAGACGGTGGGACCCACAAGGCCCAGTTATAGGTGCACTTATGGTTATCCGCAGGTAAACCTACGGTTGGCCCCGAGGCTTTACATCAGTAGGTCATTTTTGATTAAAAAAAATAAGAAGAAGAAGAAAGAAGTTAGAGAGAAAAAGTCATTTCTAGAGTGAGAAACCTCGGTTTTGATATTATAGCACTAGATTTGAGTTGTTTTCATCACATATATCATAGATCTCATCTGTATTAAATGATGTAGCATATATTTATGTCCAAGGAGGCTTGTTTCTACATCCCCCCAATGTGAAAAAGTGAATCTTTGGTCATTTACTTTGATTGTTATAACTATAGATCAATTTAAATATAGTGTTTATCTATAGTTAAACTTGTTGTTTTGTATATATATTGTGTATTGGTGGGTACATCTAGCTAGTTACCGATTATTTTGTATATATATAGTTAAAAACCAAGTCCTTTTACTAGATCTACCTAGATCTAGTCGGATCTAGACCAGTTCTAGGGCTTCAAAGCTCGAACCTTCGTACTAAATCGGCTTAGATCTAGGGTAGATCTAGTCATTTAAGTCTTTCGATCAGTTTCGGTCACTCCGTAGAGCCCTAGATCTGTATCTAGTGGTGATGGGGTCCTAAATATTTGCGATGTAGGGATTCTAACCAATGAATCACCTAATAACAAGTTTAGGATACATTATATACATATGTTCAAGCATACTAATATGAGCCTAGGAATCCCAGGTTTGAGATCTACTGATCGGATTTCGATTAGATTCCCACGATGGACTTTTTGGTTACAATGTAATATTAAATTGCACAAAAAGCATTGTATATGTAATATTGGATCTTAAAATAACTTCGAGGGCCTTATCTTGAGAGATCGGATTTAAGATCACGTGATAGTGAAAATTTACGATTATGGGTGCTCGAGTCTATCGAGACGACTTTTATGCCTGGAAATGGCCAGACCCTTTTTGATGCTTTCTTTCTTTCATGCCTGGAAATGGCCAGACCCAAAACAATTTTCAAACAAAACGGCAAAGAGCTTTCATGAAAATAATATAGCATCGCGGGGAATTACAAATTTAGGGTTAATAAATTGGAAGTATCAAAGGACCTTGAATCCTATTTGGTGAAGGATTTGAAAACCTTGTTGTGACGCCCCAAAATAGGTATACAAAACTCATTCTGAGTCGCCAAATACATGGTACAGAATCTAAATACAAACTTCATTTATACAATATGACAAAACGTAGCTGAGAGTTTTAACACGAATATTGTCTCGTAGACAATATTCAAACTCAAATGGAGTCCTCATTATAATTATTATCACACTATTTTATAGAATAGTGAGGACTACTATAGCCACCATCTTGGACCATTACTCCATTCCCCGACTAGTCCCGGCTATGTTCTCATTTCCTGAAGAGAACAATGAAAGTAAAGGGTGAGCTCAACTAGACCAGTAAAGAATATTATTACTAAGATTATGCATAATAAATTTTTGTTAGCCTTCAACGGTGTAAAACTGATAGAATACAATAGACAACAAGTTTAACTGCAGCGGAACAAGCAATCCATTAGAAGAGTCAAGTAGAGCATGATATCTACTATCTTCTATGATTTAAAAGTTCATCATCAATATTTTATCGCTGTAACACAGCTCAATAAATAATCCAAATCATCAAATTATCCATGCACTACGGGACAATGATATTTGTTAGTATCACATCCATGAATTATACATGCATTACGGGCCAAGGATATTCGTTATTATCACCAATGGTCATGATCATGCCAACAACTGTCCATCAATGCACTACGGGCCAATGAGGACTTTTACCACATCATTTAAAACATTACAGGTCATGATTATACCGATAGAAAATTCCTGGTCATAATCATACCAATCAATAGTCCATCTATGCACTACGGGCCAAAGATAACTTTCATCACAATATAATCATGAGGATGATGACAATGATATAAGAATTCAATTAAGTGAAAGCAAGGATAAATTTTAAAGATTTATAATTCAATTTATCCAGAGTTCAAGAATGTCCAAATTGTCAACATGATAACTATTTTGTGGAGTAAAATTCAAGAATAATATTGTATCAAAAATAATTTGGACAGAAAAGAAATCAATTTTTGTCATGAATAGTGCCCTAGGTGAATAGTACCCCATGAATAGTACTTCGTGAATAGTACCCCATGAATAGTACCCTGGCATGAAAAGATTAACAATTAACAATAATGTTCAGAAAAATATTCTTGTAAAACGATACTAGATGAAGCACAAATTTCAAGGATATTCTACTAATTTTAAGGAGTATAGAAGCAATACTTATCAACATAAGTGTAGAATTAGGAATATGAAATGAAATAATATTACTTACATACTACAGAGTATGGAAGAAAATATTATTTCATACGAATATTGAACAAAAATAATATCCTTTACCTTAAAAGGAGAGTATTTCTGACTGGTACGACGAGATATTCTTGAAGAAAACTTATATTGTTTTCTACACTCAAAGCTTCCTTAAACTCAAAAGAAATACGCTCAATATTATAGAAGAAGAATTCTCTGATTCTGGTGTGATTTTCATTTCTAAACTAAGCATCCTATTTATAGGAGAATGACAGTGTACTATTTGAATTAGAAAATCACGGGTGAACAAAGAAAGGAAATCACGGGCGTTCGGCTGAATTTTTCTGATTTTACTATGCAGCACTATGTTGCATTATGCTGTATTATGCAGTACTATGCAAACAATAAAATATAATATATTCTATTTATATCTATATATATATATATATTCATACACACCCACACACTCATGTAAACACATACACCCACCCACATTATATATATATATATATATATATATATATAAGTAATAAAAAAACTGAGATAACTTTCTATCGATGATTTTGAAAAATGAGTAAGTGGGGGTCCATGTAATAAGTCAAATTTACAATAAATACTTCATAAAAAACCCCCTCTATTTATCTCAATTCACTTGGTTTCACTAAACACATTTTTAATAACATTTTTTCATCATTAATATTATAACTCACAATATTAACAACCAGATCATTCCCAGAAAATAGAGGGATTCCGATAAAGACTTCTCCTTATTGGCGCGCAATTAGGTGACCAAACCCCTTTCCTCGACATAACTTTCTAGACATTGTCAATAATGCAAATAATAATATGAATAACTTTTGTCGTCTCAATTATTTATTTAATAATATAAAATATTGTGATAATAATTGAATCAATAATGTGAGATATTATGCAATAATTATTGTTGCAATAATTGAATAAAACTGAGTGACTTCTCACGTAAGCATCAATAATCAAAGATATTGTGCAATGCCGTGTGCTACTGTGCAACCACGCGTATTATTGTACTTCTATCACCGGGTATTTCAACAGTTAACGGTAAAAATTTTGCCATTATTTTTATAAAAGGTTATTTTTGTCGCTTTCTAAATTTGACAGTTATTCTGTTGTGGGGTCCACCAATGATTGTGACGTCGTACAAATATTCCCTGATAAAACGAATATTCCTCGACCAAACGAATATTTCCCGACCAAACGAATATTTTATAACAACTAACTTATTTTGCAAAATTTGTAAATATTACCCACAACTGTAACATTATATCAAATCTACACCTTATTATTCAAAAATATTTTTTAGAGAAGATTAAATCTTTATTCATAAAAGTTGGGGTCTTACAACCTCCCCTTCTTATAAAATTCTGTCCTCAAAATTGGTGTACGTACATGGTATGTCGAAGTGGTGAGGATACCTTGATTTCATTTCAGATTCTAACTCCCAAGTCATTTTCTCAACATCGTGGTTTCTCCACAAAACTTTGAGTTGAGGTATAACATTGGAGCGTAGAATATGTTCCTTCTTATCCAAGATTTTAATAGGTACCTCTTCACATGTTAAATCTTCAGCTATCTCGTCTAGTTCTAATTCAATAATATGGTTCGGTCTTCCAATATTTACGTAACATATATATATGAAAAACGTTATGAACACGAGACATACTTGGCGGTAAGGCGAGTCTATAAGCCACAGTTCCTACTCGGTCGAGGATTTAAAATGGGCCAATGAATCGAGGATTGAGCTTGTGACACCCCCAAATCTGGGTACTCCATTACCACAAGATTTGGTGCTCACTATCCAAAACCATTACATCTAACTATCCATAACAAAGGATTAGTACATAACTTAAATAACTTAATTAATAATTTTCCCATTAAAGGGTTACATCATCTTAAAACAATCACAGGTAATCTAACCTTAAATTATTACATAAGTTTACGGAATACATCATAAAATAAAACAAGTCTTATAACATAATTCACTTAAATAAATTCTCATAAATCTTCAACACTTGAACATCTTGCCCTTTCCTTTGCTAGTAGATGGCTCATCGACTTTCTCAACCTTAGCTGCAATGTTAAATGCAAGAGTGAGCAAACAATTGTTCACTGATATAAAGAGTAACAATAATAACAACATGAGAGTGAACAACAAATGTTGAACAATGGTGAACTTGTTCTACGAATAAAAAATAGAAAACAAGTTTGAACTTTAATATCTGAGGGTCTTAAGACCACGAACTATGTCCCTAATGATTAGGTATTACCACCCCAACCTTAACAGTCATTTAGACTATAGAGACCCTACTTAACGTATTTAGGGGGATCAGCCCTTTGTACCATTTATTGTGCACAAACTTCTAAACGTTACACATATAAAATCCCCTATGTTAGGGTTGTTCGTCTCAGTTTGGATTTAGAATTTCTGCACTAAAGAAAGTTTAGTTCGGAACTAGCTTATCAGTGGTTCTAGAATTTTAGAACGTTATTAAGTTATAGACCAATTCACTCAATACAAGTTGGCTTGCTAGTTGAAGGTTTAACAAAATAGTATAGAATTGAACAAGGTTATCAAAGTCAAAGATCGAATAATAGCAATGTACAACTGAATAGACATAGTATATATACAAAGTACTACATTCAAAAGAGTTAGAACTATCTCATTTGATTTATTGAATTTAAACAGTATATGATTTAAATAGCAATATCTAGAATTATAAAAATGGAACTCGCTCGATGTAATGAACTAGGTTACAAGAGCTTGTACAATCATACCTGAGATAGAATCAATAAGTTTGCTCAACTATAATATAAAATTTAGGAATAGAAAACTTGCTTGACATAAAAGATAACGTAGCTATAAAACTTATATTCATTAATAAAAGAATGAAGTTAGGGAACTTGCTCAATAAAAGTTTAGGATAAGGAATGTGCCTCATGTGTAAGCTACACAAATATAATAAACGTTCGCCAATTACCCTACATATACCATTAAGATCACAATATCAATTAGTTATATCAAAACTAACTTCATTACTTCTCATTTTAGCCAAGTCTATAATTTTTATCTTAGGGTCTGATTATCCTAATCATTTACGTAACACAAAACTAAATTCTCAATTACATCATAGTATACTACATGGTGATTGCAAAACAATTCCAATTCTTATGACATCACATTCCAAACTCTCACAACTTATTAGTTCATAATTTATAGCTTCAACGTTGTGATTATAACATGTTGTTATGTCTTATAACATGTTTTAGGGTCATTAAAATAAGTTAGGTTAGCATTTCCAAAGTTATGCAGTTAACAACTCAACACTGGGTCTGACTGACCACTGGAGCGACCGCGCCATTACACCCTTTGTATCCGGCGCGCCCGCGCTTGGCACCAGAAACAATTTTTGCAGAACACAAAATTAGACTCTGCTCTAGGCCAAAAATCCCAATTCCACAGAAATTCACCAAAATATGTGACGCCCCCAAATCCGGGTATCTTCCAACCCAACAGATGGTGCTACACGGTGCTACAGTTCACATAAACATTCAATTGAAATGCCTCAAAAGAACGGATATGTCTTATATATATCAAAAGAATATTTACATTTCCCCAGGTTCTTTACAACCAATACATTGTCTTTGTCATAATATCAATATTATTTCTTACAAAATCTATACTATTACATAAGCAATCTACGGGTTCACCTTTGCCTTCCCTTTATCCTTGCAGGATTCATCGGTCCGTTCTGCCTTAGCTGCATTTATATGGTTCAAGCAAGAATGAGCCTAACTAGCTCAGCAAGTACAACAATTCTAGGAAAATAGCATGCTTGAAGCATAAGAATCGTATATCTTCAATAACTAGACAAGAGTTACGAAGTACTATTGAGAATTCAAATTAACACTTCTTTTCATTCAAAACGTTTTACAACAACAATATTCAGTAAAACATCAATTTCGGTTCAAGACCGTAAGCATTTCATAAGTACTTTGAAAAGGACATCCCAACACGAAGTCCGTAAGTCCAACATAACTTACGAGCACGTTTAGGTGATCAGCCTATAGTACTCTATGTTGATCAACACTACATTTATTAAGCGTGTATACGTTTAAGCTGTGGCAACCTCACGTGCCTGTCATTTGACGACAAAACATTTTAGCATACTCAATCTACTTTTGAAAACCACAACAATATTAGTTTGGTAAATCCTTATCAACACTTGATAGAATAACATAACATACATCTAGCCGAAAGGATTGGCTTTGACTTCCTCAGATACTAACTCATGTGAAGGATACATGAATCACAAAGACTTGTCCAGAACGAACTGGAACAAGGGTTAGAGTACTTGCCTTTAACGTCTGCTTATAGATAGAACACGTGCACGTTACAATAGATAATAACATCACATAGTACATTAGGTCATAAATGATTACACATGGTTCCTAAAGAATCTTACCCTTCTTCTCAATCTAATTACTTATTAGATTTATTATTATTTGTTCCGGCTTTCCGTTAGGTCAATCTTACATTATAAGTAATTGACTTAATCTTAACCTTAAGTGAGCATTCTTAAGTTTCAATATGTCATAACTATGTTTCATTAAGATCTTTATTTAAATGCTCAACCATTACTCTTCATGTTCAAGTTGTAAACATTCTTCACTATCTAGGTTATGAGGTTGGTATTTAAAGACACAGCTATTGCTCTTGGTGCTGCTACCGCGTGGCGTCGCCACTAGTACTAAAAATCGGACTTTCGGCGCATGGCCCCGTCTCTCTGTGTTTTTTGTCGCGCTGTGGCGTGACTCTCCAGGGACTGATGCCCACTTTGGCGCTGCGGCGCGGGTTTATTTTCCTTGGGCTGGCGCCGGTGCACCAGACACTTTGGACAGATTTTTCAAAAGTTTAAATTCCCGGACTCGTAACTTCTTCGTTATAAGTCCGAATTGGCTCGTTCAAGAGCCTACGGGTCACAAATTATGTACTCTATGCGTTCATGCAAGAATTTTATCTATTTTACTTTGTTTGCTAAAATTTCACCTATTAGTCCAATTTAACGAAAACGATAAATGTTCGTGAACGTTCAATGCTCGTTTCTTCGTTTTAAGTCAGAATTCGGCCATTTTCGAGTCCGCAACTCTATAATGCCAAATATGACTTGTCTCCATCGAAAACCAATGTTTCCAATGTCAAACACAAAATACGACTTCCATTCCGAGAATTTCACGAATTTGACGATTATCGTCCAATCGTGCAAATTCTGGCGAAACGTTATTACTAGTGATTTGTTTATCATTCTTAACACATTCATTCTATTATCTAGACATCTCAACTTATGTATTATAATAACTTATATTCTGATTTGGTTATGGCTTATTTATAAGTTCATAACAACACTTTCTTAATATATGATTTTTATTTCCTTATGACTTATTCGGCTTAAGTCCATTGCTTATCAACTTCTCCCATGTCCTTAACATCTAAGTTCATTAGATTACACTTCTCTTATCAACCTACCATGATAGAGATGAAGAAGACAAGATCATTTACCTTTGATGATTACTTCACTTCACTTTGCAAAATCTAACAAAAGTTGAAATGGCTTATAAGTGCTTATGGGTTCTAACAAATAAGTTGCTTTGAGAGAGAGTTGTTATATGAAACTAATCAACAAAATAATGAAATGAGAGATTTCTATTTATAGGCAATCCGAGGTTAGGGAAGAATGGTCTTTATGGCATCCCACCTCCTTAACTTCCACCTCCTTACTATTCATAACCTAGTAACCAAGTAAACTTGCTAGCCACTTCTATTTCTTGACCATCACAACACTTGGTCACCACACAAAATGTTTGCCCAACAAGTCTACCCACTTTGCACTTGGTTTGCTCCATGGATAATGTCCAATTCATTAGGCTTGCTAAGTAGTCTAGCTAATTTCCTTGTTGGGCTTTGCATTATAATAGTTTGGGCTTCACCTTATTAATTACTTGGGCTTAGTATAAATCCTACATAGGTTTACACCTTATAGCTTATGGACTTGTATTTTATGCAAAGTTACATTAATTCATTTCATTAGGTTTTAATACCTATATTCTCAAATTAAGTCTGCATGTGAATTATTGCGTTTTCCATACTTAGATTATTATTACATAATCCATCTCGCCTCGATATTCTAACATTACGTATTTCTCAGAAATTCAAAAATAATTCCCGAGCAATAAACGGTGAATAGTGATTTTTGTAAACTTTCTCGGAAAACATTTATTTTCGTCTTGGAAATTCAAACACTTTAATTCTCTCAAGTGGTTCGAATACTACGATATTCTGACATTTCTAGGTTATAGAACGACATACATCTTATTAACACATATAATAACAAATAATATTATTTTATTCATTATTTAATTCTTTCAAATATTTTTACAAAGGATCCGAATTTCTCTGTCGTTACATTCTCCCCCCCCCTTATAAAGATTTTGTTCCCAGAATCTCGCCCTATATTACTCAAACAAAAGATGATAATTCTTTCTCATCTTTTCTTCAAGTCCCCACGTTGCTTCCTCCACATCGTGGTTCTTCCATAACATCTTTACTAACGGTATTACTTTGTTTCGTGGAACTTTCTCTTTTCTATCAATGATTTGAATCAGCATCTCTTCATATGTTAAATCCTTCTCAATTTGAATAGGCTCAAATTCTATTACGTGCTTGTAATCCGGTTTGTAAGGTCGTAACACTAAAACGTGAAATACATTATGTATTCGCTTTAGGTCTGGAGGTAACGCTACCCTATAAGCTACCTCACCTACCCGTTCTAATACCTCAAAAGGTCCTATAAACCTTGGGCTTAGTTTTCCCTTCTTTCCAAAGCATATCTTTCCTTTCCCGGGAGATACCTTTAGAAATACGTACGAGCCTACCTCAAACTCTTTATTCTCTCGATGTAAGTCCGCGTATTTCTTCTGTTTGTCTTGAGCTGCGACAAGATGCATACGAATCAACTTCACCACTTCTGCTGTTTGCTGCACCAATTCTGGTCCTAGCATTCAGTGTTCTCCCACTTCATCCCAATACAACGGCGTTCTGCATTTCCTTTCATACAAAGATTCCTACGGCGGCATACCTATGCTTACATGATAACTGTTGTTATACGCAAATTCTACTAATGGTAGATGATCATCCCAACTACCCTTGAAATCCATGACGTAAGATCTCAACATTTCTTCTAACGCCTGAATTGTCCTCTCGCTCTGTCCATCTATTTGTGGATGATATGTCATACTCAATTTCAATTGCATCCCCAACTGTTCTTGAAGGCTTCTCCAAAAGTTCGATGTGAATCGTGGATCACGATCTGACACTATCGAAACAGGTGCTCCATGTCTGGAAATAATTTCTTTAACATAGAGTGTAGCTAACTGATCTAAGTTATACTTAATTCGAATTGGTAAAAAGTTACCCGACTTCGTCAACCGGTCCACTATTACCCAAATCGTATCATACCCCTTCTGAGTCTTCGGAAGTCCCACCACAAAGTTCATCGTGATATGCTCCCACTTCCACTCCGGAATCTCAAATGACTGTAACAAGCCACTTGGTCGTTGATGTTTGGCTTTAACTCTTTGACAAGTCAAACATTTACTCACATACTCGGCTATTTCTCTTTTCATGTTTGCCACCAAAAACTCTGTCGAAGGTCTTGATACATCTTAGTGCTACCAGGATGAATCGAGTACCTCGAACTATGAGCCTCTTGTAAAACTTGTTCCTTTAATTCTGTCTCATTCGGAACCCAAATTCTTCCCTCAAATCTTAATAATCCCTCATTATCAAGACTAAACCTAATATCTTTTTCAGTGGTTAGCCACTCCTTCATCTGATCACACTCATCGGTTTTGAGCTGCACCTCCTTTACTCTCTCTACGATGGTAGATTGAATCTCCACTGTAAAAAGTCTCTGCTCCGCCTCACTTGGCAACTTCACCTCCAACTCCATCCTAGCCATCTGTATTATTAACTCAGTTTGACCTATTAACAAAGACAACTTCTCCCGACCCTTTCTACTCAAGGCGTCGGCCACTACATTGGCTTTTCTAGGGTGATACAGGATTTCACAGTCATAATCGTTTATCAACTCCAGCCACCTCCTCTGTCTCATATTCAACTCCTTCTGTGTGAAGATATATTTTAGACTCTTGTGGTCTGTGTATATCTCACACTTTTCCCCAAAAAGATAATGTCGCCATATTTTTAAGGCAAACACCACCGCGGCTTGTTCCAGATCATGAGTAGGGTAAAATTTCTCATAATCCTTCAACTGCCTAGATGCATACGCAATGACCTTGACATGCTGCATGAGCACGCAACCCAGTCCTTTATGCGAAGCATCGCTATAAACTACGAAATTTCATGTGTCATCGGGTAATGACAAAACAGGAGCTTCACTCAATCTCTTCTTCAGTTCTTGAAAACTTTCTTCACATTTCTCAGTCCATACGTACTTCACCGTCTTCCTCGTTAAGTTAGTCAACGGAGTAGCTATCTTCGAAAAGTCCTGAATGAACCTTCGATAGTAACCCGCTAACCCTAGGAAACTCCGTACTTCAGTTGGCATTTTTGGTTATTCCTAGTTCATCACGGCTTCCACCTTCGCTGGATCTACGGAAATCCCCTCGTGGTCAATAACATGACCTAAAAACTACACCCTCTCTAACCAAAATTCACACTTAGTGAACTTCGCATATAACTTCTCCTTTCTTAGTGTCTCCAACACTATTCTCAGGTGTTCAACATGATCTTCTGGCGTCTTAGAATAGACTAGAATATCATCGATAAACACTACGACGAACTTGTCCAAATATTATTTGAACACTCTGTTCATCATGTCCATAAATGCAGCAGGTGCATTAGTCAACCCAAATGACATCACCAGAAACTCGTAATGACCATACAGAGTCCTGAATGATGTCTTTGGCACATCTTCATTCCTAACCTTCAGTTGATGATACCCCGTCCTTCAATCTATTTTGGAAAAATATTTTTCCCCCTTCAACTGATCAAAAAGATCATCGATCTTGGGCAACAGATACTTATTCTTTATCGTTAACTTGTTCAACTCTCGGTATTCGATACAAAGTCTCAACGATCCGTCCTTCTTCTTGACAAACAGGACCTCTGCACAGGGAGGCATCTAAAATCCAGGAAAAGCCAGTGAGATACGAATACCCACTCTAATATCCCAAACCGGCAGTGGATCTACCAACGAGGTCATGGGTAAGGATCTGACGAAGGAAGTCATAGACCTCCGAGAAGATAAGGAAACTAGGGACATCCAGAAGAAGTTCAGACTGATGGAGGTGGCTATTTGATCTATCAAGGGAACAAGGTCCCACGGAAGTGTCAATTACTCCGACCTGTGTATATTACTAAGGGCCAGATACCCCGATAAATTTTAAGTCCTATAATTTTTGAAATATAATGGATTAGGCAAACCTTACACCCATCTAAAGGTTTACATTGGCGAGCTAGGATCTTATACAGAGGATGAAAGCCTCAGGATGGAGCTTTTCCAGAAGAGCCTTATTGGGGAGGCTCGAACTTGGTATGCCAGGATTGATAACTCCAAGATCCATAGATGGGAGGAATTGGCCCATGCCTTCCTAAACTAATACAGCTTCCAGTCCCAAATGGCCCTGATCGATACCAAGTAACCAAGGTTAAGAAGCAGAATAATGAGTCATTCAGGGAATATGTTCAGAGATGGAGGCGCATGGTAGCCCAAGTTAGCCCGCCAATGGATGAGGCTGAAATGGTAATTGTGACGAACGAGATTTTTGTAATTTAATTTTAATATTTATTGAAGTAAATAAATATTTTTCGATGATTTAATTATTGGATTAAATAATTATTTGATGCAATTGTGGTAGATTAATTTAATTATATGTGTTACATTTATTAAATTAATGTGGAGAATAATTATTATTCAAGTATAAAATTATGTGAGCTTATTGAATTAAATGAAATATTTAATTAAGCATGATGTTATTTAATTAATTTAATTATTAATTAGAGAGTTAATAATTTGACATTATTTATTAATGAGAAATTAATTATATGACTATGTGAAATTATGAGAAGTTATTATATTTTATTTATATTAAATCAGATATATGAATTATTGTGCAAGTGGGTGTGACATAATTTAAACTATAGTATAAGAGGTTTTATTAAATTAATTGGGTATAAGTCTTTTATACTAGCCAAACATGGCCTTAGTGGGAGTTATGGACAGTTACCCATGACTGGGTTAACTGACCATAATGCGCCAGTTCTTATATCGACGTCTTCTTCATTCATTCTATTATTGCTAATTCTAGAGAGCTTTCACAGAGAGAGATACAAAGTATTAGTTGAGAAGTCAGAGAGAAATTGATATTCATCTCTTATTAAAATCTACACTACGCTTTGGGTAATCTCCTCCTTCCCAATTTCTATTTTACGTCATTTAAATTCCATGAACATGGCTTTCAAAGTTTTTAGTTTAACCTCTGTAACTGGGATAGGAGTAACGATTATGGGTTTTGTATGTGTTATGGCACATCACATCGTATTTAATTATATATATTATGTAAACCATATCATCAGTTTCATGAAAACACATGTCGTATATGTTTTTCATAAATTACAGAGTTTGGGTTTTGGCCATATGGCCTTATACTAATATTTCATGTGTTGATCGTATATTATCCCTAAATTTTACACTCGTATGTTGTTATGCATGTTGATACGAAGAGACCAAAGTTTAAATGAATGGATTCGGTGTTATAACGAATCCGTAGTGACAATTTTCATGTTTTATTTTCAAAACCTTCAAGAACATCAAAGTTAGTGAAATTGCATGCTTTAATTGTGACGCCCCCAAAATAGGTATACATCACCCATCTTGAGTCGCCAAATACATGGTCCAAAATTCAAATACAACTTAATAATACAACTGTCGTGTACAATACAACAAAACATAAACTGTGAGTTTGAATACAAATATTGTCTACTAGAGAGTATACAAACTCAAAAGGAGTCCTCATTACAATTATTATTACACTATTTCGCAGAATAGTGAGGACTACTAATGCACCATCTAGGGCCATCACTCTGTTCCCCGACTAGTCCCTGCTACGTTCTCATTTCCTGAAGAGAACAATGAAAGCTAAAGGGTGAGCTCAGTAAGAAATATTATGACTAAGATAATGCAGAATAAATTATCGTTAGCCTCAACAGTGTTAAACTGATAAAATATAACCAACATCAAGTTTAACTGCAGCGGAACAAACAATCCATTAGAAGAGTCAAGTAGAGAATAAAATCTATTATCTTCTATGATTTAAAAGGTTTTTTATCACTTTTATCGCTGAGACTGAGCTCAATAAGTAATCCACATCATCAAATCATCCCTGCACTACAGGCCAAGGATATTCTTTAGTATCACGACCGCGAATTATCCATGCACTACGGGCCAAAGATAATCGTGTTTTCATCAATGGTCTTGATCATGCCATAAAATAATTCATCTTTGCACCCTTGGCCGAAGAGAATCCATAGCCATAATCATACCAAAAACTGTCCATCAATGCACTACGGGCCAATGAGGACTTTTTCCACATCATTTGTAACATTACGGTCATGATTATACCGAATAATCCCTGGTCATAATCATACCAAGTCCATCTATGCACTACAGGCCACAGATGACTTTCAATATAATATAAACATGAGGATGATGACAATGACATAATAATTCAATAAAACAAGTTCAAGAATTAATTTATCCAGGAACCAATAACGTCCAAATTGTCAACATGATACTGCTTTATAGAGTAAAATTCAAGAATGCTCAGAAGAATATTTTCATGAAAAGATACTGAATGAAGCGCAAATATCAAGGATATTCTACTAATTTCATGGAGTATAGAAGTCAAAACTTTAACCAACTGAGTATAATAAGGAATGAAATAATAAAATAAATCACCATGCATGCGATAGACCGCACAAGCAGGTTATTCCAACAGAATAATAAATAACGGAACCGGTCCCAAAGCGAAACGCATGCATGGATATTCAAATGAATAATAAAAAGAATGGAACCCGTCCCAGTAAAACGCACGTATACGATGATATTCCAACAAAATAATAAAGAATGGAACCAGTCCCAAGCGTAAACGCATGCATGCGATATATTCGAAAGAATAATAAATAATGGAACCAGGTCAGGCGTAAACACGCAGACAAGATATTCCGACAGAATAATAAATAATGAAATCATAGAAGAATTTCACCAAGTATAGGGTAGCCCGTGTATACAGGTTATTCCAACAGAATAATAAATAATGGAATAACAGAAGTTCTCTTCATGAATACAAATGAAATAATACCCCTTATGAGTACAACAAATAATATCCCTTACCTTAAAAAAACTGGATATAAGAGTAGGGAAGTAACATAATACTTTTCTTCTTTCTCTCTAAAATTTTATCTCTCTAGAGTTTCAGTGAATTCGTAAGAAATAATGAAGGAATGAACTTCTATTTATAGGAGAATTGAAGGGGTACTGTTTGATCCGTGTGCACTGAGTGATGATTTCACGGATGTATTAAGAAGAAACACAGACTAATTTTTCAATGCAACCCACTAAAACCCATCACTTTCATACACTCACACATTACTATTATCATACAAACATCTCCATATAATTCCACTCACTCAATATTATATATATATATATATATATATATATATATATATATACATCCAATACACACATGTTATATATATATTTCCTCCTTAATACGTCTCCTTCCTCCACCCCATTTTTTAACTTCCACTAATATGTGGTCCCCACCTGTCATCATCATCATATATATAACACATTCTCTTACACACACACACATTATATATATATATAATACACTCCACCTTTTCCACCATCCTCCACTAACATTATATTATATATATATATATATATATACACATCACATCACATACATAAATATATATATATATATATATATATATATATATATATATATTTTATCTCTCTTGACAGAACTTCTAGACATCGTTAATATTGCAAATAATAATATTAATAACTTTGTCATCTCAATTATTAATTTAATAATATATAAAATATCGACAATAATTGAATCAAATAACGTGAGATACTATGCAATAATTACTATAACAATAATTGAACAAAATTGAGTGACTTCTCATGTAAACATCAATAATCAATACAGTGTGCTACTATGCAACCACGCCATTCATCGTATTTTACTAAAGTAGTTCAACAGTTTTAACGGTAAAACTTCTGCCATTATTTTCATAAAATATTTTTATCGTTTTCTCAATCCGACAATAATTCTGTTGCGGGGTCCACCAATGATTGTACCATCGTACGGATATTCCCCGACAAAAAGAATATTCCTCGACCAATCGAATATAATATGACAACTTGCATACTTTGCAAAATTTATAAATAATACCCACAACTATAATATTATATCAAATCCACACCATAATATTAAAAAAAAATATTTCGAGAAAATTAAATATTTATTCATAAAATCTGGGGACTCACAATCTCACCTCCTTATGGAATTTCGCCCTCGAAATTTACGTAAGTGCCTGGTATGCCGAACATGTGAGGATACCTTAACTTTATTTCAGATTCTAACTCTTGAGGTAAAACCTTTGAGTGTTGAATACGATTCTTCTTATCCAAGATTTAACACGTATCTCCTCAAACGTTAAATCATCCGCTATCTCGTCCGGTTCTAAATTAATAATGTGGTTCGGGTCGTAACATCGATACGTTAAAAATGTTATGAGCACGCGACATACTTGGCGGTAAAACGAGTCTATAAGCCACAGCTCCTACTTAATCGAGGATTTCAAATGGGCCAATTAAATCGAGGGTTGAGATTTCCTCTCTTCAGCAACTCTTGCTTTTAAAATAACGCCCTCTTGAACCTTCTTCTTCACATTCATCAGCTCTGAGTATGTAGCTTGAGCGGCTTTAACTTTATCGATTAAAGTCGTTTCTAATCGTATATTCATTATCTTCACGTGGGTTCCTAGAGTCTTTAACTCTATCTTCATCATTTGTAAGTCGTACAAAATGGGTCTTTGTGTTAACAACATCGCACTCGTAAACGCATATGATCTTCTACTCAACGCGTCAGCTACTACGTTCGCTTTCCCACGATGGTATTGAATGGCACGATCGTAATCTTCAACAGCTTGAGCCAACGTCTTTGGCGCATGTAACGTTCGTTTTAAGTAAAGAAATATTTGAGGGTTTTAGAAATGGATTTTGTACTGGGGTCAATACAAAATTCAATTTCACGCTCTAGGGGTAGGCTAAGAAGTCTTCAAGAATACGTCAGGAAATTTATTAACAATAGAAATATCATTCAAAATTGTGACCCTCATCCAAGACTTGGATAGTACGTCACATTGATACCTATCAGCTTGCCATCATCATTCATGACGTCGCCTACAGAAAGTTTGGCTTCGGTGCACTCCACACAAGGAAGTCAACAACGAAAGAATCGGGGCTCTTTACTTATGGCTTGATATGATAATGATTGATTTTAGTGGTTTGGTTGCTTGAATTCGCATAACAGGTTGGTTAGGAGTATGAAGGCTAACAACCTTACAAAAAGCATGATGAGTAGATAACCAATCGATTCCTAAAATCACATCAAAGGCAAGTATTTTCAAAGAGATACGATCGACAGGTAACGTGAAAGTGTTGATTTGAACAAGATTTATAAATAGTGGAGGTAACGGTTTTTCTCCTAACGGATATATCAAAGTCTAACTTCTCCTAGGAGTTAACTTCAAACATTGAACACAACTAGGTGAAATAAAAGAGTGAGTAGAACCGGTATCTAACACGGTATAGACTTCGCAAGAGTTTATGACTAACATAGTTGTGATAATTTTATTTAGGTTCCTCGTCCGAAAAAAAAATGCTCTCTCTTAAACTACCAGCTTTGGCTTGTCTGGGACATCCTTTGGCATCACTATCCCAGCTGGAATTGACTTCACCATACGACAAAATTGAGCTAGGTGACCTTCTCTTCCGTAATTAGAATATGCTTTGGATTGCTGCGTACAGTTTGGACGGATGTGTCCCTCCTTTCCGCATTTGAAACATACGACCGGTGGTCGTTCTTCTTCCTTTGAAACGGGTGCTGGTGTCGACTTCTTCACGTCATTGTTGAACCTTCTCTTCTTGAAATGTCCATTCTTATTATTTTGACCATGATTACCACCGAAGTGGTTACCATTTTTGGCATATTGATTCCCTCCATGCTTATTTTCACCGCTTTGATGATCAAGTTATCACCGGGTATTATCATTTTTTCTACTCTCTTTTTGGTTATATTGACTCGTTATCGCGCTCCACTAATTGAGCCCTATTTACAACATCTGAATACAAACACAGTTTATGAGAAATAAGATATTGACGTATCTCCGGCTTCAAACCTCTTAGAAACATTCGCGTCATTCTCTGCTCATTATCAACCAAATGGGACACAAATCGGGACAATTCGGCAAACTTGGCTTCGTACTGCGACACGGTCATGTTATTTTGCTCCAACTTGATAAACTCCACCTCCTTCATGTGACGAATACTTCCGAGAAAGTACTTGTCATTGAACAACTCTTGGAACTTCTCCCAAGACATCTTGAGTGCGTCAGGCTGGGTACGTTTTATAGATTCCCACCAGTGATCATCTGCCTCTTCACGCAACATAAAGGTGGCAAAGGGAATCTTTTGCTCCTCGGAGCATCCCAGGACATCAAATATCTTGGTGATCTGCTTTAACCACGTCTCCGCCTTAAGGAGTTCTGGCTTTCCCAAAAACTTTGGTGGTCCCAGCTCCTTGAATTGCTTAGCGGTGACCAACCGTGGGTTACCATTGTTTCCTCCTGCATTATGAACAAGAGCCTCCTTCGCCTGATGTTGCATGAATTCTAAAAAGCTCCTAAACATACCGTCGTTCGTCAATTGATCAGTGTTATTGTTTATAGGAGGATTATCGCCATCCTGTTGCACATTGTCCTGATTATTGATCTGTGGAGAATCAACGGTCTCCTGTGCTCCATTGCTATTCTCAACATTCTCGGATGTCATTTTCAGATACTGCCACAAAATAAAGGTTAATCGACATGTAACATATTATCCCTATATTCTGACCGACCAATTAAATACCAAATAAACTTAGGTAGGTCATACTAGCGAAGAAATTCTCCGTCTCTCCCCTCCTAGTTCTTGTCTCACATCTCAGCCAGGGATCATATCCCTAAGCTTTGATACCAACTGTGACGCCCCCGAAATAGGTATACATCACCCATCTTGAGTCGCTAAATACATGGTACAAAATTCAAATACAACTTAATAATACAACTGTCGTGTACAATACTTCAAAACATAAACTGTGAGTTTGAATACAAATATTGTCCACTAGAGAGTATACAAACTCAAAAGGAGTCCTCATTACAATTATTATTACACTATTTCGCAGAATAGTGAGGACTACTAATGCACCATCTAGGACCATCACTCTGTTCCCCGACAAGTCCCTGCTACGTTCTCATTTCCTGAATAGAACAATGAAAGCTAAAGGGTGAGCTCAACTAGCCCAGTAAGAAATATTATGACTAAGATAATGTAGAATAAATTATCGTTAGCCTTCAACAGTGTTAAACTGATAAAATATAACAAACATCAAGTTTAACTGCAACGGAACAAGCAATCCATTAGAAGAGTCAAGTAGAGAATAAAATCTACTATCTTCTATGATTTAAAAGGTTTTTCATCACTTTTATCGTTGAGACTCACTTTCAAAAATAATCCACATCATCAAATCATCCATGCACTTCTACGGGCCAAGGATATTCTTTAGTATCACGACCACGAATTATCCATGCACCTTTATGGGCTAAAGATAATCGTGTTTTCATCAATGATCCCCGATCATGCCATAAAACAATTCATCTTTGCACCCTTGGCCGAAGAGAATCTATAGCCATAATCATACCAAAAATCGTCCATCAATGCACTACGGGCCAATGAGGACTCTTTTTTCCACATCATTTGTAACATTACGGTCATGATTACACCGAATAATCCCTGGTTATAATCATACCAAGTCCATCTATGCACTACAGGCCACAAATGATTTTCAACATAATATAAACATGAGGATGGTGACAATGACATAATAATTCAATAAAACAAGTTCAAGAATTAATTTATCCAGAACCAATATAACGTCCAAATTGTCAACATGATCTTTGCTTTATAGAGTAAAATTCAAGAATGCTCGGAAGAATATTTTCATGAAAAGATCTTTGGATGAAGCGCAAATATCAAGGATATTCTACTAATTTCATGGAGTATAGAAGTCAAAACTTTAACCAATTTGAGTATAATAAGGAATGGAATAACAAAATAAATCACCATGCATGCGATAGATCGCATATGCGAGTTATTCCAACAGAATAATAAATAACGTAATTCGGTCCGCGTAAAAGCGCATGCATGGGATATTCCAACAGAATAATAAAGAATGGAACCAGTCCGGTCGAAAACGCATGCATGAGACGGGATATTCCAATGAATAATAAAGAATGGAACCAGTCCAGTAAGAAACGCATGCATGTGATATTCCAATGAATAATAAAGAATGGAACCAGTCCAAATAGAAACGCGTCATGAGACGGGATATTCCAACAAAATAATAAATAATGGAACCAGTCCCACGTAAACACACGCATATGTGGATATTCCGATGAATAATAAATAATGAAATCACGTAAGAATTTCACCAAGTATAGGGTAGCCACAGTATACAAGTTATTCCAATGTATAATAAATAATGGAATAACGTGTTCTCTTCATGAATACAAAAGAAATAATACCCCTTACGAGTACAACAAATAATATCCCTTGCCGTAAAAAAAACTGGATATAAGAGTAGGGAAGTAGCAGAATACTTTTCTTCTTTCTCTCTAAAATTTTCTCTCTTGAGTTTCAGTGAATTCGTAAGAAATAATGAAGGAATGAACTTCTATTTATAGGAGAATTGAAGGGGTACTGTTTGATCCGTGTGCACTGAGTGATGATTTCACGGATGTATTAAGAAGAAACACGGACTAATTTTTCAATGCAACCCACTCAAACCCATCACTTTCATACACTCACACATTACTATTATCATACAAACATCTCCATATAATTCCACTCACTCAATATTATATATATACATCCAACACACACATGTTATATATATATATTTCCTCAATACGTCTCCTTCCCCCACCCCATTTTCAACTTCCATCAATATGTGGTCCCCACCTGTCATCATCATATATATATAACACATTCTCTTACACACACACATTATATATATATATATATATATATATATATTTTACCTCTCCTTGACAGAACTTCTAGACATCGTTAATATTGCAAATAATAATATTAATAACTTTGTCGTCTCAATTATTGATTTAATAATATATAAAATATCGACAATAATTGAATCAAATAACATGAGATACTATGCAATAATTACTATAGCAATAATTGAACAAAACTGAGTGACTTCTCACGTAAGCATCAATAATTAATATTGTGTGCTATTATGCAACCCATGCCAGATTCATCGTACTTTTTTACTACCGAGTAGTTCAACGGTTTTAACGGTAAAACTTCCGTCGTTATTTTCATAAAAATATTTTTGTCGTTTTATCAATCGATAATAATTACATTAGGGGTCCACTAATGATTGTATGCATTGCATGCGGATATTCCTCGACAAAAAGAATATTCCCCGACCAATCGAATATAATATGACAACTTGCATACTTTGCAAAATTTATAAATACTACCCACAACTATAACATTATATCAAATCCACACTATAATATTAAAAAAATTATTTTGAGAAAATTAAATATTTATTCATAAAATCTGGGGTCTCATATTAATTCTGTACTTAAGTGTTTAAATGGGTTAAAGTCATTATATAAATGTTGGGTTATGTTTATGCATGAATTATATCATATGGGTATATCTAATTTCGAGTACAAAATAAGAAATTGGAAGAAATTGGCATGTTCTGCGATTTTCATGAATCGCCATTTCTGTCTGTCTGTATCTTCTTGTCATAAACGGCCACCGCCTACTTCGCTTATTTCATTTTCAATAATGAAATTCTCGAAACAGTAGTGCCACATGTAGCAATGTACATTATATCATTCTTGTAAATACCAAGACCTAAATATAATAATGAAATAAATGCAAATACCACTCTCGAAAAGTTCGAAATGGAATTTTTAAAAATGATTAAGTCTAGCAATGTGTTAGTAACTTAATGTAATGAACATGTAAACATGTTAGAAGTATAATGTGATGATAAAATAGATGTTTAACATGTAAATAACATAATTACATGTAGATTGAGTTATGGAATACATAATTAAATTATTATTCATGAAGTGATATTATGTTACAGTAAATGTGATAATTTGACTAAGTATAGTCATAATCAAAGTAGACAAAGAGAATGAGTTTTTGATGATTAGTTAAGTTATAATTAACTGGTATTGTGAATGGTATGTAGGATTAAATTCAAAGAACGTGCTTAGTTAAAGTGTAATCTACGCACGAGGCAAGTTTCCTAACCCTACTTGTCATTATTGTTCAAGTTTATTATTTACCTCGAGTAAATTATCATTGCTATTATTCAAGTTTGAATTATTATATTAAAGATTGATTATCTTTTCAAAGTATGATTTTGTTATACAATAATCGTTCTATTGTATACTTCTTGAGATTATTATTCAATTTGAATATCATTATTGTTGAACCTTGTTAGACTAGCGAATCCTTATTGATTCAACTAGTCCATAGTTGATGAACGTTCTAAATTTCAGAACCCTTATTGAATTATCCAAACCAAACTTCCTTTGGTGCGGACTCGAATGTCAAACTGAGATGAACAACCCTGTAAAGGGATTTACTTATCTAGTTAGCGTTAAGATATTGTGCATGATGTGGTATTAAGGGTCGATCCCCTAAGTACAAGTAGAAGGTACATAGTCTTATGATCATTAAAGGTTTCAAGTATAACCCTTGATAACCTAGGACATAGTTCAAGGTCTTATGACCCTCAGAAATCTTTTGATTCTTGTTATTTATTCTTGATTCAAAAGTTAAGCTTTTATTCAGATGTCTTTGATTCACTCGCATGTTATTATTACTATTATTTTATTGTTATACTTGTGGGCAATCGTGCTCACTCTTGCTTAATAATAACATTGCAGTTAAGAACGAAAGAACCGACGAACCTTCCACTAGTAAAGGCAAGGGCAAGGTTAACAAGTGATGAAGACTTGTTATTTTGATTAGATGATGTATTTATGCTTAAGACTTGAGTTAATGATGTTGTTTAAGACTTATTTGTTTATGATTCCGCACATATGTTTAAGGTTAGTTTAACCTGGGATTGTATTATTATTTGGATGTTGTAACCCTTAAGGGGAAGATTTTATTTCTATCTATTGCATGGTTTGCATTTATTATGGGTAGATAGATAGATGATATTTGTACAGTGAACACCAAATCCCGTGGAATCGAAGTACCCAGATTTGGGGGTGTCACAGTAATGACTTTCATCGACATCCAGGAAGCACCCTACTATGAGAGAGTCCTAGCAGAGATAGGCAAACCTTTCTCTAAAATAAAAAAACATGGGGAAATGGAAGAAATGGGTCTAAAATCCAGCAAGATCAAAGACCTCACCACTTTGGAAGCAATTGCAGAACACACACAGTCTGGAAACTATGCAAGCACTCCCAAGGGAGTACATAAAAGAAAAGAATAAGAAGTCTCCCTGATACTAGCAAGGACAAAACGTGCATAAGAATAATAGTTCACCTATTTAGAAGCTGGGCATCTGTGAATCCCCAAAATCCCACTACACAAAAGGCCGGGGGAAATAGGCGAAGAAGGGTGTTTACTCCCCTATGAGACTCATTAGAAAATGTGTTAGCATTACTAATGGCGTAGAAGAAGATCACCGATCTCGCTCCCCCTGCTAATCCCAAAGGAAGAACATATGATGACCTTAGCAAGAGGTGTGCTTATCACTATAGAGCCCCGAGGCATGATACTTAGGATTGCTAGACCTTGAAATATAAAATTCAGAACATGACTGTGACGCCCCCAAAATAGGTATACATCACCTATTCTAAGTCATCAAATACATGGTACATAATTTAAATACAAACTTCATTATACAATACGAAAAAATGTAGCTGAGAGTTTTTACATGAATATTGTCTAGTAGACAGTATTCAAACTCAAATGGAATCCTCATTACAATTATTATCACACTATTTTATAAAATAGTGAGGACTACTACAACCACCAACTTGGACCATCACTCTATTCCCCGACTAGTCCCAGCTACGTTCTCATTTCCTGAAGAGAACAATGAAAGTAAAAGGGTGAGCTCAACTAGCCCAGTAAGAAATATTATGACTAAGATAATGCAGAATAAATTATCGTTAGCCTTCATCAGTGTTAAACTGATAAAATATAATAAACATCAAGTTTAACTATAGCGGAATAAGCAATCCATTAGAAGTGTCAAGTAGAGCATGATATCTACTGTGACGCCCCCAAAATAGGTATACATCACCTATTCTGAGTCGTCAAATACATTGTACAAAATTCAAATATAACTTAATAATACAATTGTCGTGTAGAATACGACAAGACATAACTGAGAGTATTAATAAGAATATTGTCATCTAGACAATATCCACACTCAATGGAGTCCTCATTACATTTATTGTCACACTATTTAACAAAATAGTGAGGACTAGTAATGCTATCATCTGGACCGTCACTCCGTTCCCCGACTAGTCCCCATTCGTTCTCATTTCACAAGAGAACAATGAAAGAAAGGGTGAGCTCAACTAGCCCGAAGAAGAAATATTATGACTAAGATAATGCGAGAATAATTTATCGTTAGCCTTCAAATATGTTAAACCGATAAAATATAACAAACAACAAGTTTAATCTGCGGAGGAACAAGAATCCATTAGAAGAGTCAAGTAGAGAATAAAATCTACTATCTTCTATGATTTAAAAGGTTTTTCATTACTTTTATCGGCGAGACTCGACAGTAAATAATCCACATCATCCCCACTTTTCTGACCAAGGATATTCATTAGTATCACGACCACAAATTATCCATGCACTACTTGGGCCAAGGATATTCGTGTATTCATCAATGGTCATGATCATGCCAACAACTCGTCCATCAATGCACTACTTACCCAATGAGGATTTTTACCACATCATTTGTAACATTACGGTCATGATTATACCGAATAATCCCTGGTCATAATCATACTAAGTCCATCTATGCACTACAGGCCACAGATGACTTTCAACATATTATAAACATGAGGATGATGACAATGATATAAGAATTCAATAAAACAAGTTCAAGAATTAATTTATTCTGGAACCAATAACGTCCAAATTGTCAACATGATACTTCTTTGTGGAGTAAAATTCAAGAATGCTCAAAAGAATATGTTCATGAAAAGATACTGGATGAAGCGCAAATATCAAGGATATTCCACTAATTTCATGGAGTATAGAAGTCAAAGCTTTAACCAACTGAGTATAAGAGAATATATGAAACTGCAAATGGATTTTCGTCCGCCATGCAGTAATCCACTTAGACAGATCATTTCCACAATTTAATAAGAAATGAATACAAAGGATCATTCACCATGCATGCGATAATCCACATAGACAGGTTATTCCAACAGAATGATAAAGAATGGAATAACAGAAGAAATCACCATGCATGCGATAGACCGCACAGACAAGTTATTCCAACAGAATAATAAAGAATGGAACCAGGTCATGCGTAATCCGCACAGACAGGATGTTCAAACAGAATAATAAAAAACGGAACCAGGTAATGCGTAAATGCATAGACAGGATGTTCCAACAGAATAATAAAGGATGTAACCAGGTCATGCGTAAACCGCACAGACAGGATGTTCCAACAGAATAATAAAGGACGGAATAACATAAGTTCTCTTCATGAAGTCAAAACAAATAATACCCTTTACAAGTACAACAAATAATATCCCTTACCGTAAAACAAAAGTATTCCGACGAGTAGGGCGGGGATATTCTTGAAGAAAACATGCACTAATTTCTATGCTCAAAGCTTTCTTAAACTCTAAAGAAATACGCTCAAGATTATAGAAGGAGAATTCTCTGAACTTCTGGTGTGATTTTCAATTCTAACTAAGCATCCTATTTATAGAAGAATGGAAAGGATACTATGCTGCACTATGCAATAAAATATAATATATTCTATTTATAATCAAATAAAACAAAACTTTATAAAAAGTATTCTATTTTATATAAAAAGTTTTTACTATGCAGGCACTATGCAACACTATACATAATAAAATATAATATATTCTATTTATAGTCTAATAAACCAAATAACTTTATAAAAGTATTCTGTTTTATATAAAAAGATTTTACTATACAAAACACTATGCATAATAGAATATAATATATTCTATTTATAGTATAATAAAACAGATGACTTTATAAAAGTATTCTGCTTTTATATAAAAAGCTTTTCTATTTTATTACATTAATAATACTAATAAAACAAAATTTATCATCATTATTATAATTCACAATATTAATCGACCAGATCGTTCCCAGGAAAGAGGGGGCTTTCCAATAAGGATTTCTCCCCATTATCGCCCAATTAGGTGACCAAACCTCTCTTGACAGAACTTTTAGACATCGTTAATATTGCAAATAATAATATTAATAACTTTGTCATCTCAAGTATTGATTATAAAATATTGACAATAATTGAATCAAATAACGTGAGATACTATGCAAAGAATTATCGTAATAATACTTGAACAAAATCGAGTGACTTCTCACGTAAGTATCAATAATCAATACCGTGTGCTACTATGCAAACACGCGTATTTTTGTACTTTTAACACCGGGTGTTTCAACAGTTAACGGTAAAACTTCCGCCGTTATTTTCATAAAGTATTTTTGTCATTTTCTCAATCCGACAATAATTCCGTTGTGGGGTCCACCAATGATTGTGCTTGGTTATGCGAATATTCCTGTTAAATTGAATATTCCCGACCAATCGAATATTATATAACAACTTGCGTACTTTGCAAAATTTATAAATATTACCCAGAAACTATAACATTATATCAAATTCATTCCATAATATTCAAAAATGATATTTATAGAAAATTCATCTTTATTCATAAAAGTTGGGGTCTTACATCTACTATCTTCTATTATTTAAAAAGTTTATCATCAATTTTATCGCTGAGACTCAGCTTAATAAATAATCCACATCATCGAATCATCCCTGCACTACAGGCCAAGGATATTCATTAGTATCACGTCCATAAATTATCCATGCACTACGGGCCAAGGATATTCGTGTAATCATCAATGGTCACGATCATGCCAACAACTGTCCATCAATGCACTATGGGCCAATGAGAACTTTTACCACATCATTTGTAACATTACGTTCATGATTATACCGAATAATCCCTAGTCATAATCATACCAATTAATAGTCCACCAATGCACTACGAGCCAATGAGGACTTTCATCACAGTATAAACATGAGGATGATGACAATGATATAAGAATTCAATTAAAAGAAAGCAAAGGATAAATTTCTAAATATTTATAATTTAATTTATCCAAAATTCAATAATGTCCAAATTATCAACATGATACTGCTTTATGGAGTAAATTTCAAGAATAATATTGTATCAAAAATAATTTGGACCAAAAAGAAATTAGTGTTTGTCATGAATAGTACCCCAGGTGAATAGTAACTGAGTGAATAGTACCCCATGAATAGTACTTCAGGAATAGTACCCCGTGACTAGTAATCCGGCATGAAAAAGTTAAAACTTATCAAGAATGTTCAGAATAATATTTCCATAAAAAAATACTGGATGAAGTGCAAATTTCAAAGATATTCTACTAATTTCATGGAGTATAGAAGCCAAAACTTAACAAAATGAGTGTAAAATTCTGAATCTGAAACGAAATAATATTACTTACATACTACAGGGTATGGAAAAAATATTATTTCATACGAATATTGAACACAAATAATATCACTTACCTTAAAAAGAAGAGTATTCGAACTGGTATAGCGGGGATATTCTTGAAGAAAACTTTCACTATTTTCTATGCTCAAAGCTTCTTAAAACTCTAAAAAAATACGCTCAATATCATAGAAGAAGAATTCTCTGATTCTGGTGTGATTTTCAATTATAAACTAAGCATCCTATTTACAGGAGAATGGAATGATACTATTTGAAAATGAAAATCACGGATGCACAGTTGCACCAACACGGACGCCAAAAAAATTGTCTGATTTTCTAATTTGATATTATGCACTTACTATGCAGACACTATGCAAATACTATGCATAATAAAATATAATATATTCTATTTTTTATTAAAAACAAAACTTATTATATAATATATATGTAAGACCCCAACTTTTATAAAAAGATGAATTTTCTATAATTATCATTTTTTGAATATTATGGAATAAATTTGATATAATGTTATAGTTGTGGGTAGTATTTATAAATTCTGCAAAGTATGCAAGTGGTTATATTATATTCTATTGGTCGGGGAATATTCATTTTAGCGGAGAATATTCGTACAACGGCGCAATCATTGGTGGACCCCACAACAGAATTACGTCGGATTGAGAAAATGACAAAAATATTTTTATGAAAATAACGGCGGAAGTTTTACCGTTGATACTGTTGAACTACTCGGTAGTAAAAGTACAGTAATACGTGTGGTTGCATAGTAGCACACGGTATTGATTATTGATGCTTACGTGAGAAGTCACTCAGTTTTGTTCAATTATTTCTATAGTAATTGTTGTGAATTTTGCTTATTTTATTGACCCCCATTTACCCATTTTTCGAAATAATTGGTAGAAAGTTATTTAAATATTATAAAAGTGGGGCCACATGTGGGCCCATATGTGGAAAATTATTTTGCTGGGAGGTTGTTGTTTTCAAATGGGTTGTCACAGGTGGGTGGGAGAATAAAGTTAGGAGAGAATTAGCATTATTAGTATTATATATATATATATATATATATATGTTTAATAATGTAACATTGTTGACAATTAAGGCATGTAGTAGACATGAATTGTAAATTTTTTTTTTGCACATGCTATATATATATATAATATATATATATATATATATATATATATTATATTTTATTTAAAAGATTTTGCTTTAAATATGGACCGTCAGATTAAAGTAAATTAATCTGGACCGTTCATGAGTTAGTTACTATGCATTCCATTTTTCTATAAATATAAGCTCATTCCTTCATTATTTTCTTACGAATTCATTGAAA
Source organism: Panax ginseng (assembly GCA_020205605.1). Classification (NCBI taxonomy): domain Eukaryota; kingdom Viridiplantae; phylum Streptophyta; class Magnoliopsida; order Apiales; family Araliaceae; genus Panax; species Panax ginseng. The sequence goes on from CM035136.1 coordinate 72,657,786, forward strand.
CTCTAGAGAGAAAAATTATAGAGAGAAAGAAGAAAAGTGTTCTGCTACTTTACCCTTTTCTATATAAAGTTTCTTTTACGGTAAGGGGTGTTATTCTTTCTTATTCATGAAGCGAACTCTGTTATTCCATTCTTTATTATTCTGTTGGAATAACCTGTATACGCGGGATACCCTATACTTGGTGACATTCTTTTATTATTCCGTCTTTATTATTCTGTTGGAATATCCTCGTTCACATGCGTTTTACTGGGACTGATTCCGCCTCTTTATTATTACATTGGAATATCCTCGTCTTTGCGTTTCTGTGGGACTTGATTCCGTCCTTATTAGTATTCTGTTGGAATAACCTGTCTATGCAAAGTACCGCATACATGGTGATTTATGTTGTTATTCCATTCTTTATTATTCTGTTGGAACTTCATGTCGGTGTGAATTTTGCCTGACCTGGTTCCGTTATTATTATTCTGTTGGAATAACCTATCTATGCGAAGTACCGCATGCATAGTGATTTCTGTTGTTATTCCATTCTCTATTATACTCAGTTGGTTAAAGCTTAGACTTCTATACTCCATGAATTTAGTGGAATATTCTTGATATTTGCACTTCATCCAGTATCTTTTCATGGAAATATTCTTCTGAGCATTCTTGAATTTTACTCTACAAAGCGAGATCATGTTGACAATTTGGGCGTTATTAGTTCTGGATAAATTAATTCTTGAACTTGTTTTATTGAATTCTTATATCATTGTCATCATCCTCATATTTATATTTTTTTTAAGTCATCATGGCTTCTGAGTAGCATAGATGGACTTGTTATGATTATGACCGAGGATTATTCGGTTGTAATCATGACCGTAATGTTACAAATAACGTGGTAAAAGTCCTCATTGGCCCGTAGTGCATTGATGGACGATTGTTGGCATGATCATGACCATTAATGAATACATAAATATTCTTGGCCGTAGTGCATGGATAATTGTGGTCGTGATACTAAAGAATATCCTTGGCCATAGTGCGGGGGTGATTCAATGATGTGGAATATTTATTGTCGATTCTCGCCGATAATAATGATGAAAAAAACCTTTTAAATCATAAAAGGTAGTAGATTTTATTTTCTACTTGACTCTTTTAATGGATTGCTTGTTACTGCTGCAGCTTAAACTTGATGTCTATTATATTTTATCGCTTTTAACATTGTTGGAGACTAATGATAATTTATTCTCGCATTATCTTAGTCATAATATTTCTTCTTTGGGATAGTTGAGCTCACCCTTTCTTTCACCGTTTCTTCTTGAAATGAGAATATAGCTAGGACCGAGTCGGGGAACGGAGTGATGGTCCGTAGGATAGCATTAGTAGTCCTCACTATTCTGTGAAATGGTGTGATAATAATTGTAATGAGGACTCCTTTTGAGTTTGTATAATCTCTAGTAGACAATATTTGTATTCAAACTCACAGTTTATGTTTTGTCGTATTGTACACGACAGTTGTATTAGTAAGTTGTATTTGAATTCTGTACCATGTATCTGGCGACCCAAGATGGGTGATGTATACCTAATTTTGGGGGCGTCACAATTGGTATCAAAGTTTAGGGATATGATCCCTGGCTAAGATGTGAGACTAGAACTAGGAGGGGAGAGACGGGGAATTCCTTCGCTAGTATGACCTACCTAAGTTTATTTGTTATTTAATTGGTCGGTCAAAGTATATGGATAATATGTTATATGTTAATGAACCTTTGTTTTGTGGCAGTATTTGAAAATGACATCCGAGAATGTTGAAAATAGCAATGGAGCACAAGAGACCGTTGAGTCTCCACATATCAATAATTAGGAGAATGTGCATCAGTAAGGCGACAATCCTCATGCAAACAACAACACCGACCAAATGATGAATGATGGATCATTCGGGAGGCTTTATGCAATTCATGCAACATCAAAGTGAGCGGCCTCTGTCCAAAATGTAGGTAGAAACACGGAAACTCTCGGACGGTCCACCGCTAAAGCAGTTCAAGGAGCTGGGACCACCGGAGTTTATAGGAGAGCCAAAACCACTTAAGGCGGAAGCATGGATAAAGCAGATCACCAAGATATTTGATGTCTTGGGATGCTCCGAGGAGCAAAAGGTTCCCTTCACCACCTTCATGTTACGTGAAGAGGCAGATTACTGGTGGGAATCTATAAAACATACCCAGGCTGACGCACTCAAGATGTCTTCGGAGAAGTTCCAAGAGCTATTCAACGACAAGTACTTTCTCGAGAGTATACGTCACATGAAAGAAGTGGAGTTTATCAAATTGGAACAAAACAATATGACCGTATCGCAATACGAGGCTAAATTTGCAGAGTTATCCCGGTTTGCATCCCATTTGGTCGATAATGAGGAGCGAATGACACAAATGTTTTTAAGAGGTTTGAAACCGGAGTTACGTCAATATCTTATTTCTCATACATTGTGTTTATACTCAGATGTTGTAAATAGGGCTCAGTTATTAGAGCACGGTAACGAGTCAACGCAACTAAGAGAAAGCAGCCGGCAGCATGAAAATACCAGTGGTATCAGTCATTGAAACGGTGACAACAAACGTGGAGGGAATCAACATGCCAAAAATGGTAACCACTTCGGTGGTAATCATGGCCAAGACAGTAAAAATGGATATTTCAAGAAGAGGAGATTCAACAATGATGGAAAGACGTCAGCACCAGCACCCATTGTTAAGGAAGGAGAACGACCACCTATCATATGCTTCAAATGCGGAGGAGAGGAACACATCAGTCCAAACTACGCGATGCCGTCCAAAGCATGTTATAATTATGGAAGAGAAGGTCACCTAGCCCGATTTTGTCATTCACCGAAGCTAAGTTCAGCTAGGATGGAGGCACCAAAGGCCGTCCCAGGAAAGTCAAAGCCAGTAGTGCAAGGGAGAGCGTTTGTAGTGACCTCCCAGAAAGCAAGGAACCTAAATGAGGTCATCACGGTTAAGCTTATCATAAACTCTAGCGAAGTCTATACCTTATTTGATACCGGTTCTACCCATTCTTTTATTTCTCCTACTTGCGCTCAACGTTTAAATTTGACTCCAGAGAAATTAGACTTTGACTTATCTGTGGAAACTCCGTTGGGAAAAACCTTCATTACATCCACGGTTTATAAGTCTCGTTTGGTTCAAGTTGGTACCCACACATTAGCTGTCAATCTTATTGTATTAAAAATACTTGCATTTGATGTAATTCTAGGGATTGATTGGTTAAATACTCATCATGCAAAAATTGATTATTTTCATAAGGTTGTTAGCTTTCATATTCCTAATCGACCTATTATGCGAATTTAAACAACCAAACCATTAAAATCAATCACTGTCATCTCAAGCCATAAAGCTATCCGTTTATTGAAAAATGGATGTCAAGCTTTCTTAGCTCATGTCACGGATCTAAACAAAAATACGTCAGTTTTGAATGATATTTCTATTGTTAATGAATTTCCTGACGTATTCCCTGAAGAACTTCCCGCCTACCCCAGGCGTGAAATTAAATTTTGTATCGACGACTTGAACCCGTGACAAAACCCATTTCTAAAGCCCCATATCGAATGGCTCCTATTGAACTTCAAGAGTTAAAGACTCAACTACAGGAATTGTTAGACATTGGCTTTATTCGTCCTAGTACTTCTCCTTGGGGTGCTCCTGTTCTATTCGTGAAGAAGAAAGATGGGAGTATGCGACTTTGTATTGATTATCGGGAGTTGAATCATGTCACCATCAAAAATAGGTACCCATTGCCACGTATTGATGACCTGTTTGACCAGTTACAAGGAGCCAAATTCTTTTCAAAGATTTATCTTCGTTCTGGATATCACCAATTGAGGATTAGAACCGATGACATTCCAAAGACGTCTTTCAGAACTCGGTACGGGCATTATGAATTCCTAGTCATGTCCTTTGGATTGACTAATGCTCCTACTACCTTCATGGATATGATGAACCGAGTATTCAATGAATATTTAGATCACTTTGTGGTCGTCTTTATTGATGACATCCTTATTTATTCCAAAAGCTGTGAAGATCATGAGCAACACTTGAGGCTGATACTCCAAAAGCTTCTTGAATATAAGCTTTATGCCAAGTTGAATAAATGCGAGTTTTGGCTTGAGGAAGTAGCATTCCTTGGGCACGTGGTATTAAGTCATGGAATATCTGTTGACCCAACAAAGATTGAAGCTATTCAAAGTCGAAGCAACCTAAATCGATGGCCAAAATACGTAGCTTTCTCGGCTTAGTTGGTTATTATCGGAGATTCGTGAGGGGTTTTCTCGGTTGCTACTCCACTAACTCAACTGACTCGGAAAGATACAAAGTTCGGTTGGAGCGAGGAATGTGAGAAGAGTTTTCAAGAACTCAAGAGGAGACTCATTTCAGCACCTGTTCTGACAATACCATCTAGTTCGGAGGGATTTGTCATCTACAGTGATGCTTCAGGCAAAGGGTTAGGATGTGTTCTCATGCAACATGGAAAAGTCATAGCCTATGCCTCACGACAACTCAAAGAATATGAGAGGAATTATCCTACTCATGATCTAGAGTTGGCAGCTGTTGTCTTCGCACTAAAGATTTGGAGGCATTACTTGTATGGGGAGAAAGTGGAGATCTTTACGGATCATAAAAGCCTCAAATATTTCTTCACTCAAAAGGAACTCAACATGCGACAACGACGTTGGCTTGAACTGTTGAAAGATTACAATCATACCATCCTGGAAAAGTGAACGTGGTAGCTGACGCATTGAGTAGAAGATCATATGCGGGTACGAGTACGATATTGTCAACACAAAGGCCCATTTTGTGTGACTTGCAAAGGATGGAGATAGAGTTAAAGACTCCAGGGACCCATGTGATGATGGCGAATATACGAGTAGAACCGACTTTAATTGATAAAGTTAAAGCTGGTCAAGCTACACCCTGAGGCGATCGCGTATGAGGAAGAAAGTGCAAGAAGGTGCTATCTTGCCAAGCAAGAATCGATGAAGAAGGAATACTTTGAGTCAACTCCAGACTTTGTGTTCCTAACGACCCTGATTTAAAGTATAAAATCATGATGGAGGCGCACAACACACCATTTGCAATCCATCCTGGGAGTATCAAAATGTATCATGATCTTCGACATACATTTTGGTGGGGCAATATGAAGAGAGAGATAGCGCTGTTTATCTCAAGGTGTCTAACGTGTCAACGAGTCAAGGAGGAGCATCAAGTACCAAAAGGTCCATTGCAACCGCTTGAAATTCTAGAATGGAAGTGAGAGCACATTACCATGGATTTCGTTACCGGTCTTCCCATAGTTTCTCAAGGCATAGATGCGATTTAGGTCATTATTGATAGATTGACCAAGTCTGCTCATTTCTTACCGATACGAGAAACTTATACACTTGAACATCTTGCTCGTATGTACATAAACGAGATTGTAAGACTGCATGGTATGCCAGTATCCATAGTTTCTGATCGAGACCCAAGATTCACTTTACGATTTTGGGTTAGTTTGCGGAAAGCTATGGGCACGCATTTCTGATTTAGCTCGGCATATCATCCTCGGGGCATTGACAGACGGACAATGGAGAGGACGATTCAAACTCTTGAAGATCTATTAAGACTCTGTGTCCTTGACTTCAAGGGAATTTGGAACAAGTTCTTACCATTGGTGGAGTTTTCCTACAACAACAGTTATCAAGAAAGTATTGGCATGGCTCCATTCGAAGCGTTGTATAGAAAAAAATGTAATTCTCCAGTATGCTGGGATGAGGTGGGTGAAGCAACATTGTTGGGACCAGAGTTGGTACGTATGACTATGAAAAAGATTCAAATGATCCGACAACGTATAAAAACCTCACAAGATCAACAAAAGAGTTATGCTGACCTTCATCGAAAGGACGTGGAATTTGATATAGGAGATCATGTGTTGTTACGTGTTGCTCCATGGAAAGGAGTTACGAGATTTGGAAAGAGAGGAAAGCTCAATCCTCGATTCATTGGCCCATTTTTAATCCTTGATCGAGTAGGAACTGTAGCCTATAGACTTGCCTTACCGCCAAGTATGACTCGTGTTCATAATGTTTTTCACGTATCCATGTTACGTAAATATGTGAAAGATCCGAACCACATTATTGAGTTAGAACCGAACGAAATAGCGAAAGACTTAACGTATGAAGAGGTACCTGTTCAAATCTTGGATAAGAAGGAACATATTTTACGCTCCAAGGTTATACCTCAAGTCAAAGTATTGTGGAGAAACCATGATGTTGAGGAAATGACCTGGGAGTTAGAATCTGAAATGAAATCAAGGTATCCTTACCTCTTCGATATACCAGGTACGTACCTTAATTTAGAGGGCAAAATTTCTTAAGAAGGGGAGGTTGAAAGATCCCAACTTTTATAAATAAAGATGAATTTCCTATAATTATAATTTTTGAATATTATGGAATAAATTTGATATAATGTTATAGTTGTGGGTAGTATTTATAAATTCTGCAAAGTATGCAAGTGGTTATATTATATTCGATTGGTCGGGGAATATTCGTATAACGGCGCAATCATTGGTGGACCCCACAACAAAATTATGTCGGATTGAGAAAATGACAAAAATATTTTTATAAAAATAACGGCGGAAGTTTTACCGTTGATACTGTTGAACTACTCGGTAATAAAAGTACAGTAATACGTGTGGTTGCATAGTAGCACACAGTATTGATTATTGATGCTTACGTGAGAAGTCACTCAGTTTTGTTCAATTATTGCTATAGTAATTGTTGTGAATTTTGCTTATTTTATTGACCCCCATTTACCCATTTTTCGAAATAATTGGTAGAAAGTTATTTAAATATTATAAAAGTGGGGCCACATGTGGGGCCCATATGTGGAAAATTATTTTGCTTGGAGGTTGTTGTTTTTAAATGGGTTGTCATAGGTGGGTGGGAGAATAAAGTTAGGAGGGAATTAGCATTATTAGTATTATATATATATATATATATATAGATATATATATATATATGTTTAATAATGTAACATTGTTGACAATTAAGGCATGTAGTAGACATGAACCGTAGAATTTTTTTTGCACATATGCTATATATATATATATTTAATAATATATATATATATATATATATATATATATATATATATATATTATATTTTATTTAAAAGATTTTGCTTTAAATATGGACCTTCAAATTAAAGTAAATCAATGGACCGCTTCAATGAGTTAATTACTATGCATTCCATTTTTCTATAAATATAAGCTCATTCCTTCATTATTTTCTTACGAATTCATTGAAACTCCAGAGAGAAAAACTATAGAGAGAAAGAAGAAAAGTGTTCTGCTACTTTACCCTTTTCTATATAAAGTTTCTTTTACGGTAAGGGGTGTTATTCTTTCTTATTCATGAAGAGAACTCTGTTATTCCATTCTTTATTATTCTGTTGGAATAACCTGCATACGCGGGATACCCTATACTTGGTGACATTCTTCTATTGGAATATCATGTATCCATGCGTTTTTACGCCTGACTGATTCCGCCTTTATTATTCTCATTGGAATATCACATGCACATGTTTTACGCCGGACCTGATTTCGTCTTTATTATTCTGTTGGAATATCCTATCTGTTGGAATATCTATTTTGTTTATATTCAGATGTTGTGAATAGGGCTCAGTTATTGGAACGCGATAACGAGTCAGCACAACCAAAAGGCAACAACCAAAAACATGATAGTAATCGTACCGGTGGCAACGACCATCGGAAAAATGATAACCATCGTGGGGGAAATTATCATGCCATGAATGGTAACCATTTCGGTGGTAATCATGGCCAAAACAATAAGAATGGACATTTCAAGAAGAGAAGGTTCAACAATGACGTGAAGACGTCGGCACCAACACCCGTTTCAAAGGAAGAAGAACGAACACCGGTCGTATGTTTCAAACTGTACGCAGCAATCCAAAACGTGTTTTAATTGCGGAATAGAAGGTCACCTAGCTCGATTTTATCGTATGGTGAAGTCAATTCCAACTGGGATAGTGATGCCAAAGGATGTCCCAGACAAGCCAAAGCCGGTAGTTTAAGAGAGCATTTTTTTTCGTGACGAGGAACCTGAATAAAATTATCACGGGTATGTTAGTCATAAACTCTTGCGGAGTCTATACCGTGTTAGATACCTGTTCTACTCACTCTTTTATTTCACCTAGTTGTGTTCAATGTTTGAATTTAACTCTGGAGAAGTTAGATTTTGATTTATCTGTTGAAACTCAGTTGGGAGAAACCTTCATTACCTCCACTATTTATAAATCTTGTTCAAATCAACACTTTCAATGCTACTCGTCAATCGTATCTCTTTAAAAATACTTGCCTTTGATGTGATTTTAGGAATCGATTGGTTAACTACTCATCATGCTTTTAAGTAAGGTTGTTAGCTTTCATATTCCAAACCAACTCATTATGCTAATTCAAGCAACCAAATCACTAAAGTCAATCATGGTCATATCAAGCCATAAGTAAAGAGCCCCGGTCCTTTCGTTGTGGACTTCCTTGTGTGGAATGCACCGAAGCCAAACTTTCTGTAGGCGACGCTGTGAATGACGATGGCAAGTTGATAGGTATCAATGTGACGTGTTACCCAAGTCTTGGATGAGAGTCACAATTTTGAATGATATTTCTATTGTTAATAAATTTCCTTACGTATTCTTGAAGACTTCGTAGCCTACCCCTAGAGCGTGAAATCGAATTTTGTATTGACCCCAATACAAAACCCATTTCTTAAACCCTCAAATATTTTATTCACCTAAAATAAACGTAACATGTGCCAAAGATGTTGGCTCGAGCTGTTGAAGATTATGATCATATCATTCAATACCATTGTGGGAAAGCGAACGTGGTAGCTGACGCGTTGGGTAGAAGATCATATGCGTTTACAAGTGCGATGTTGTTAACACAAAGACTCATTTCGTATAACTTACAAGTGATGAAGATAGAGTTAAAGACTCTAGGGACCCACGTGAAGATAACAAATATACGAGTAGAATTGACTTTAATCGATAAAGTTAAGGTCGCTCAAGCTACACACCCGGAGCTAATGAATGTGAAGAAGAAGGTTCAAGAGGGCGTTATTCTAGAAGCAAGAATCGACGAAGAGAGGAAATCTCAACCCTCGATTTAATTGGCCCATTTAAAAGTCTCAATCGAGTAGGAACTATGGCTTATAGACTCATTTTACCGCCAAGTATGTCGCGTGTTCATAACGTTTTTAACGTATCGATGTTACGTAAATATGTGGACGACCCGAACCACATTATTAATTTAGAACCGGATGAGATAGAAGAAGATTTAATGTATGGAGAGATACGTGTTAAAATCTTGGATAAGAAGAATCGTATTCAACACTCAAAGGTTATACCTCAAGAGTAAGAATCTGAAATGAAGTCAAGGTATCCTCACCTCTTTGGCATATTAAGTGCGTACGTAAATTTCGAGGGCGAAATTTCATAAGGAGGGGAGATTGTAAAACCCCATATTTTATGAATAAAGATTAAATTTATCAAAATATTTTTTGAATATTATGGTGTGGATTTGATATAATGTTATAGTTGTGGGTAGTATTTATAAATTTTTCAAAGTATGCAAGTTGTTATAAAATATTCGATTGGTCGGGGAATATTCTTTTTGTCGGGAATATTAAATGCGACAACACAATCATTAGTGGACCCTACAACGGAAGTATTGTTATAGTTAGAAAATGACGTAATTATCTTTTATAAAAATAACTACGAGAATGTTACCGAATTAAAAGCTGTTGAACTACTCAAGAGTAAAAGTATAGTAATGTCTGGCGTGGTTGCATAGTAGCACACGGTATTGATTATTGATGCTTACGTGAGAAGTCACTCGGTTATACTCAATTATTACTCACATAAATCTTCGCATCATATCTCTCATACTATTGATTCAATTATTGTCACAGTATCATCTACATAATATGTTATATTATTAAATCAATAATTGAGACTACAAAGTTATTCATATTATTATTTGCAATATTAACAATGTCTAGAAGTTCTGTCAAGGAGAGGTTTGGTCACCTAATTGCGCGCCAATAATGAGAAATCCTTATCGAAAAGCCCCCTCTTTCCTGGGAACGACCTGGTTGTTAAATATTGTGAGTTATAATATTAATGATGAATGTTATTAAAATTGAAGTTGTGTTCGGAGTTGAATTTGGAGACGCGGACGTGATATTTGAGTCCGGAACGATGAAATTAGTAAAAATAGTCTATAAACACAAAATTTTCCGGGATTCACTATTTGGTCAAAAAGTCAATAGTTGACTTTTTTTGGGAAAAGTCAAACTTTGAAATTTCAAAATTTATATTTTTGATAAAAATAGTTTCATTATGTTGGAATTGTTTGTGTTAGTGAAAATTGACATCTATTTCGATGATAATTGATGTCTGGGGGTTATATTGATAAATCGGGTAATTTATCGGATAAATGAGCAATTAATTACTACTAATTCAAATGCTTATATAACTATTTGTTCACATGTGTGTACTATTGAATCACATTCGTGTACTATTAGGGGAGTTGGTGCAAAATTGATAATACTTGCATGACTAAATTAAAAATGGAGGTATAGATGGATGTACTATACTATAATTGTTTTTATCACATGATTAGAACTATTGAGTCACATGATTTACTATTGATTCACATTATTTACTATTAGGGGAGTTGGTGAAAGTTTGATAATACTTGTAGGACTAAATTAAAAGTGAAGAAAAAGAGGAAGGTATTATACTGTAATATTTCGAGCCCCAAAACGTGCAATTATCGAAACTATATTTTTCTATAAATAGAAGCTCATTCTTCCTTCATTTCTCACCAACTCACTAAAGCTTTAGAGCAATTATTATAGAGAGAAAGAAGAAAAGTATTCAGCTACTTCACCACTTCTATATCCAGTTTCTTTTAAGGTAGGGAATATTATTTGTTGTACTCGTAGGGAGTATTATTTCTTTTGTATTCATGAAGAGAACTTCTGTTATTCCATTATTTATTATTCTGTTGAAATAACCTGTATACGCGGGCTACCCTATACTTGGTGACATTCTTTTATTATTTCATTCTTTATCATTCTGTTGGAACATCCTGTCTGTGCGTTCTACGCCGGACCTGGTTCCGTCTTTATTATTATTTTGTTGGAATATCCTGTCTGTGCGTTTTACGCTGGACCTGATTCCGTCCTTATTAGTATTCTGTTGGAATAACATGTCTATGCGAAGTACCGCGTGCATGGTGATTTCTGTTGTTATTCCATTCTTTATTATTCTATTGGAACATCCCGCTTGCAAATTTCTTTGACTTCGGTTCCGTTATTTAGTATTCTCATTGAATAACTTTGCCTGTCTGCAAGTACCGCATGCATTGTGATTTCTTTTGTTATTCCATTCTTTATTATACTCAAATAAGTTAAAGTTTTGACTTCTATACTCCATGAAATTAGTGGAATATCCATGATATTTGCGCTTCATACGATATCTTTTCATGGAAATATTCTTCCGAGCATTCTTGAATTTTACTCTGAAAGCAAAGATCATGTTGACAATTTGGACATTATTAGTTCCTGGATAAATTAATTCTTGAACTTGTTTTATTAAATTCTTATATCATTGTCATCATCCTCATGTTTATATTTTGTTGAAAGTCATCAGTATTCACAGAGTGCATAGATGGACTTGGTATGATTATGACCGAGGATTATTCGGTGTAATCATGACCGTAATGTTACAAATGATGTGGTAAAAGTCCTCATTGGCCCGTAGTGCATTGATGGACAGTTTTTGGTATGAATATGGCTATGGATTCTCTTCGGCCAAGGGTGCAAAGATGAATTGTTTTATGGTATGATCAGGATCGTTGATGAAAACACGATTATCTTTGGCCCGTAGTGCATGGATAATTCATGGCCGTGATACTAAAAATATCCTTGGCCTGTAGTGCAGGGATGAGTTAATGATGTGCATTATTTATTAAGCTGAGTCTCAGCGATAAAATTGATGATAAACTTTTTAAATCATAGAAGATAGTAGATTTTATATTTTACTTGACTCTTCTAATCGATTGTTTATCCCGCTGCAGTTTTTGATCTAAAACTTGTTGTCTATTATATTCTATCAGTTGTTATACTGTTGAAGGCTAATGATAATTTATTCTGCATTATCTTAGTCATAATATTTCTTACTGGGCTAGTTGAGCTCACCCTTTCTTTCACCGTTTTCTTCTTGAGAAATGAGAACGAAATGGGACTAGTCGGGGAACAGAGTGATGGTCCTAGATGTTTGCATTAGTAGTCCTCACTATTTTGTGAAATAGTGTGATAATAATAGTAATGAGGACTCCTTTTGAGTTTGTATACTCTTTACTAAACAATATTTGTATTCCAACTCAGAGCTCATGTTGTAAATTTAAGATTGTATTTTTATTCTGTACCATGTATTTGGCGACTCAGAATAGGTGATGTATTCCTATTTTGGGGGCGTCACACAACAATCTTACTAAAAGACTGTTATTTCCCAGTAGGCACACAATAGATCTAAAAGGGGGGTTGAATAGATCCTTTTTAATTCCAAATACTTTTCTCATTTATTTGTATTGATACTGAATAAACATATGACAAACATAAGAATCTTTTCAAGCACAATGGAATAAGTAAAAGAACCCCTTCATTGATATATTCATGAACATATATACATTGTTCGTAGAGTTAGTTTAGTTGTAAGCAGTTAATACATACATAGCATTTATAGCAGTTAGATACATAATGTATCTGACAGAAGGTAAATGACTGAATATAAAAGACACAAGGGATTTTAAGTGGTTCAGAGACTCAAGCTCCTAATCCACTCTTCTTCTTTAACTAGCAGGAATTCCACTAAGGAAGGGTAGCACCCTGAATCACTAAGATTCCTTCAAGGCCAGCAGCCTTGGAACTTCAGTTCACTAAGAACTCCTCAAGCCCAGCAGGCTTGGAAATCCTCTAGTTCCCTAGGAACTCTTCAAGCCCAGCAGGCTTGGAACTTCATTTAGTCCCTCCGGACAAGGACCCCTCAGGCCCTGGCTACTTTTTGTTGTTGGTGTTGTTGTTATTGGTTCCTTGCTGCTAAGATGTCTTTAAGCTTGAACATCTTCTGTACTTAGCAACTTGGCGTGGTCCTCTTTGCATTCTGAGTAGAGTTTGGACCACCTTTTCTCTAGTGCAGCAGATCTTCACACTGTTCAGCTCATCTTAATTCGATGTCAGCTGTGCACCATCACCATTTGGGTTTGCTAAGTGTTTAAGTTGTTGGTAGACTTCATCTTGCACTTAGCATTCCCTGACCCCTTCTTGAATGGTATGCAAACATGGTTCTACATCTGTTCTGTTTTAGCTTTTGGTTCATGGTTATTCGTAGAGTGGCTCTCTGGATCTTCTTTGTTCTCTACCACTTTTTTGAATGCTATCTTCTTGGCCTTCTCGGCTCTCATCTTAGCTGCCATCTTTAGTGGCATTCTCATCCTTATTGAGTGAATCTTTAGTCTGTTTAAGTCCTTCTTCAAATCTGCTTCACTTCTACCTTCATAGTCTCACTGCCACTGAGCCTTGTTCTATTCAGCTCTGGTGGAACTCGAAGAGTCAACAATATAGCATTCCAACAACTCTACGATCCTTCAACTCAGCAACTCTTGATCTTTGAAGCTCTGGATTATATATACTCATTCCTAATCTTCCCGTTGGAATATAATCGTTGAAAACAATTTGAATTATTTCGTAGATCTCGAGTTATTTGGTGTAGACTGCAGATGTGATATGACATCCCCCTTTTTAATCTTTCTGACACTGCAGTCTACTGTTTCACCTACCCCGTCAGAGATGTCACTTTGATGTCTTGGGCAGGTAGTCAACTTTATTTCTCCTTTCTGATTTCTCTATTAGAATGTCAGGAGTTGTCCTTTTGCATCGATGCTCTTAACAAGCAATGTTCGAATATCAGTCTTTAGATTTAACCGTCATCAATGCTTCAATCTTCAGATGACCGAACTCTACGATTCTGATGCAAATGTTCTTGGACCTGATCGTAGTGTGTCTGGTTGAATGTTGTTCATTGGCAAGTTGAGACAACACTATTATCCTGAAGAAGTGTTCATTTAATCTTCAATGTAGAACACATATTCCTTCTTGTGCAGTGCTTCAACACTTCTGTTTGCCTTGACGTACATTAGGTACTGACAACTTGTCTAATTATTCTGGCCCTCCTCACTTTCAAGACTTATCAAATTAGGCATACTCAGTCTCTTTCTCCTTGTGATCTCCCGCTCACCTATCATCAATGGTTTAACCCATGCTTCATCTTTTTTGTTTGTTCTGTATAGGTTGGCCAGTGTTTCTGTGTAAACTGCATCCGTTCCTTCTTTTTTTGGAAAACTACGATCCTGGTTGACCCCGAGATCGTTGTCTTCTGTTCTCTTGACAGCTACTGCACTTGCTGACTTTTTCTTAGTCAGTCACTTTTACTGAAGTCTTCTTCTGATCAACTTGTGGAAGACTTCATCTTGAATGGCTTCACAACTCAATCTAGATGTTGATTGGGTTGGTGCTTAGATCTTTCTGTTAGCATGGATGACATTCGTTGAGTGCTCTCTTGTTTCCTTTGGATATTCTACGAGTACTCATTTGTTGAGAATCGTGTTTACTCTATAATTCTGCCTTAGCATTGTGAGCACCTCTGTTGAAGCCTTTAGTTCTGCACTCTACGATTTTAGCTTTGGTTCTGCAACTATAACTCCGACATCAGATCTTGACATTCTATAATTTCTGTCTTTATGCTTGTTGTCTTCATCTAATCTGACTCAAAAAACGATCTCTGCCTCTGATACGATCAGTAGACTCTACGACTCCGAGTGTGGTCTACGATTCTTGACTTTACTTTGGCAGATGCTTGGTCGGCTCTTAGACATGTTGTCTCTACGATTCTAAACATGACTTCCTCAGCAGACTACGGCTCGAGGAAGTTCTTCTCGACACACTACGATCCTTCCTCGTCTCTCCTGGCAGTCTACGAACTCCGAGATCCACTATCTTGCAGACTACGATTCCGCCTTGATAGTTCTCGAGTTTTTCTCGACTCTCCTGGCAGACTACGATTTCTAGTGCAGTGGTCGATGATCAGACATGCATATATATTACATTATAAGATCAACCTAACAAGCTTGATCTTTCTATATTTATAGTCTTTGTACATCATTTCTTTTTAAGGACTTTACAAAGTTGTTTTGTTTATGTAGGATCAACCTAATATATTTGATCAATTCATTCTAAGTCCTTAAACGTATGTTCTTATTATCTATCAAAGGACTTTACAGCTTTTCTTAATGCCATCATACTTGCATATTCATTCATTTATATCATAATCAAATCATATATAAATAATAATAGTATTCATATGTTTATTCCTAACAATCTCCTCTTTATTTGATTATTACAAAAACAATTAGTGCATACCCATGAGATGAATGAATCTTATATATAGTGAGCAGTTGTATTTCTAAAACAGATAAGCATGAATGTCATTTATGATAATTTGAAATTACATAAACTATGACACTTTATATCCTGGATCCAGAACATACCTAACAAGATAGAGATGTACCTTTTTGGCTCCATGTGTGTCTCCAGGATGTCTGTTGATCAGCTACTCAGCTACCTATCTTTTTCTTCTTTTCTCTGCTCCCCCTCAAATTCATGCTCCATTGTTTCATCTTGCTCTAGGGTTGGTACTGGTGCATTCTCTTCTTCTTTGTCTGGCTCCCCCTTAGACTCTGTGTTCATGGGATCATCATCCTTTGGCTCCCCCTCAGATGATGATTCTGCTTCTGCTGCTGCTATCTTCTTCTTCTGTTCCTTTGCCTTTCTCTTGGCCTTCTTTTCTTCTTTTCTTCTTTTCTTCTGTTCTCCTTACTCCTCCTTGAGTGCTTCTTTCTATGTCTCTTCTTCTCCCCCTTTTTGTCATTAATCACTTGTGAAAGCTGCTCCACATTTGTCATAAGTTGCTCCAACAAGTAAGATGAGTGACCAACCTCAATCTTGAGTTCTTGTTGGCTCAGCTCAAGTTATAGGGAGAGAGACTGATTCAGATTGTCAATCTTTTTAGAGAGAGAGGATTTGTTCTTCATTAGCCTTCTGTACTCGTAGAGCTTATTACTTTTTATCATTCATAGCCTTCAGATAGATTTGATCTCTCTCTTTGATTTTGAGAGATATATCAGATATAGTGGCTTGGAGTCTGTCTTGAAACACATTATCTTCTTCTTCTGACAACATCTTTGCCTCTTCAGTGATGATAGATATCTTCTCAACCAACTCATCAGAATTCTTCAGTAACTCCTGTTCCGTAGGAGTTTGGTCATTTGGTTGGGCAGACTCTTGTTGAACACCGGATTGAACTCCACGATTTTCATTCTCGGACAATTTTTCAAAAGTAGTGAGAATCTGGTAAATAGTTGAATGCCAATCACTGTTGGATGATAAAGGAGTATCAGACAATTGTGCTTGGACAGAGGGAAGCTTCTCAAACTGAACTTGATCATCTTTAATGGTAGAGTGAAGGGACTCTACGATCATATACTTGGGCATACCCTTCTTCCATCTGAACCCACTCTACAATTGTAGGGAATGTAGTGGTTACCAGTATGTCGATAGACTTTGAAGTGAGACTGGTCTTTGATCATCTGAGTTGCAAACTTCTTTACTCTTGGAAAGTTCTGTGACACCAGCTCCAAGTTCAGAAATTGTGAGTAACACCAGCTGAAGTAACTTCCATCTTTTTCAGTATATGCCTTTAACCAAGGCATCCATGGGAAGAACCATCTCATCAAAAATCATTAGGATTGTACAGAATTGTAATGCAGTCTAACTCCATGTTGTTCCAGTTGTTAAACACATCGTATGCAGTCATCCTTACAACCTTGAGTTGTTCGTTTCCATAGCTTATCCATCTTTCTGGTGGTTCATCAAAAACTTCCACCACTATTCTTCTGCGAATTCTTGTTGGAGAGAGAACAGGAAAATCTGTTGATTCCTCGGATTCCTTATTTGTAGAACTAGAATCTTTTTCCATCTCTTCACGTTCTGAGCTTGAATCATGCTGACTTCTTTCATCTAATTCATCAGTGAATCCTTCATGCTGATTTTCATCACTAGTACCTTCTTCAGCATCTTCTCCCTTGGATTCAGACTTATCATCACTCAATTCAATGATTGCAGTAGAGGGTTCTCCTTTCTTCTTTGGGACAGATTTAGCAACCAGTTTGTTTCCCTTTCTTTTCCTTGGAGGGTCAGCTATAGGAGTTTCAAACTCTTCTTCTTCTTCAGAATCTAAAGCCTCTGTATCATCAGATAAGCTTCCTTGATGTTCAGCAACAGTAAGGGCATGTCCTTCTTCTTTGGACTCAACATCTTTTGAACTATTAGATGAACTTGTTGGGACTTTAGGAGTACGAGATGCAGTTGTTTCAGTTTTCAACCTTTATTCAGCAACAGAGTTGCTACTCTGAGTGTTAGCCTTAGGACTTGTACATTCTTCTTCACCATCAGATTTAGTTATTCCTTTCATAGATTCAACTTCTTCTTCATTATTGGACTTGCTCTTTGAGGGTTCATTCTTGAGGCTTTCAGTTCCCTTCTCATCTTCTGACTCTATGTTCTCTTCTTTGGTAGATAGACTTCCTTGGGGAACTTGGACTAACTTCTTCATCACCTTTGCTTTCTTCGTGGATGGTCCTTGGAATAATCTGTTACTCCTTCTGGTGTTTGGGGTTTCTGCAGTTGATGCTTTTTCTATTTCTGCTCCATGCCTCTTCTTGTCAGTGGAGAGACTATTTGGTGGAGCCTTTATATTCTGCACACTCTTAGATTTCTTCTTTGTTGGAGTTGCTGCTATAGGTACAGAGTCATCCCATTGAGACATCTTGCTTTCCATCTCTTTTGCCTTCCTCTTCTTTGCAAAGACCTTGCTACTGCTACCAGATATCATTAGCCTCTTAGTTTCCTTGGGATTTTTCTTCCAATTTTTGAACAACCGTGGGGACATCACTTTATGAACATTCAATGGTTCTCCCTCATCATCCTTTATCTTACTTCCCAGTTTCTTCTTCAGTACAATGCTCAAGAGTGTTCCATGAAAAACCTTTGTGAGGGGTTTTCCTGTAGACTTCTTTGTCTCAGCCTTTTCCAGCCATTTGGTCAACAAATCAATTAGAATGACTCCAAAGTTCATATGTTGCTTCATGATGATTGCAGTCATAACGCTTAGTTGCAGATCACTGACAGTATCATGTGCAGTGTCCTTGCACAAGATGCATTTTCCCGTAATCCCAGCTAAGAATTCAAACTCTTTAGGAAACTTCTTTTTCTTCATATCTTTCAGATTTACGTTCCTCCTGTAATGCATTAACTTCTTGCCTTCTTCAATGTCAACTTCCTCGAGGTTTATCAGACCTTGGTAGGGAAACCCTAGACACTGGTTGATGTCTGATGCCCTTATCTTCAGGCTTGCTCCTTTGACCTTTGTGGACAGAAGCACAGAATCTATCATTGCATTGGAGTAGAATTACTTTACTAGCTCAATATAGACTGGAGTGTTAGCTTCCAAGCACTCAGAAAACCCAACATTCTTTACAAGCTCAAGTATATCCTTGAACTTCTTTTCTGATCTTTCGAACTTCTTGAAGCCGAGTTGGATTTCGATTATAACACGCCATTCTTCCATCTCGAGGGTTCAAAATATATGGGTATTTAGTTTGAGACCTCTTATGAGAGATAATTGAATACAATTTGGGCGAATCTAGAGGTTTAATGGATTCAGACTTTGAAGAGGATTCTAGGGTTTAAAAAAGAGAGGGAGAGAGGTTTGATAGCTTCTGATAACTGTTTGGAGATTTTGAATTTGTCTTTATGACAGTTCCTTTTGACTCTACATAAGTTGTGATGTTTCAACCAGTCATTGGTTGCACGATGCCCAGTAAGAAACTGTAACTCCCCATAAATTGAACAGTTTTTCAGTTTTAATTTTCTTTTAAGAAAATAAGCATTACTGACGTAGATTGACTATTGACCTTTTCAGTACGTAGAGTAGCTTGATGAGTTAGCTATAGACTCTATGATTTTGGCAACTCAATGATCATCTTTTAAGAGATACTTCAGTGGATGATTTGACAATAATCCTCATCTTGAAGTTGCATATCTTAACCCCTGATGTGTCCTAAGAGAGAAATTTGCAAGATGTCTTTCCAAACTATATTCGTAACTTTCCTCCACACGATCTGAATAGTTTGGTATGTGACGAGTTCTACTGAGCTCCCCATGAGTTAGTGTATCCTTTGGGAAGACTACGATCGTTGAGCCTAATCTACGATCGTTGAGGTTGCACTATGATCGTCGATTTCACTTCAGAATTTACTCTACAAACGTTGTATGTCCTGGTCCTTGAGATGAACTTGACTAAGCATTCCTTCTGGGTTAAGTTAGCTCAGGAAGGGCCAACCTCTTAGAATGAACTAAGGGTCAGGTTTATCCCTAAGGCGCTTACTAGATGAAGAGCTTTAGACGTGATTAGTATTGATATCTCATTTTGATCTTTTCTGCTGGGGAGTTCATCTACCAACTTTAGACATTTGCATTGGTTGTAATTGTGGTGTCCTCATGCTCTTACACTATGATCAGATTTGATCATAGGCGTTCCACAATTTTGAGTTGGGTGGTTAACAAGGTTATTAGTAACACATTTTGAGACATTCCTACTGACTATGGATCTTCATTTGGTTCATCAGCCACAAAGTTTTGGGACTTTGTAACTGGTATATTGCTTCATAGTGCATTTCTGATATTTTCAGTGCTGCTATTCTTTAACAGATCACTGCTCCCCTATAGTTGATACTATTTTCTCAGAGAGGTGTGAGTTCTTCTTCTATATGTGCATAAGAGGGCAGCCTTGCATATCTCCTTCTGACTGGAATCATCATTATCAATTAAATCTCCTTATCTCATAGAAATGGATATCTTCAGGACTGATCACTCTACGATTGTTTGATAGAACTATGAATGTAGTCTTCTTTGATAGTTTGTACTTGTGGAGTTCTACTTCTGTAATGAGTTTCTCATGATTAATGCTCGATGATCCTCTGATGTGAACTTCTTTGAGGATTCTTCTCATGTGATATGCTTTGCATGATTGAGCATGTAAGACCCTTTTTATCTTAGCATGAATTATCTGGTTCTATATGGAGATCAGCAACCATGTGAACTTCATTCATGTTAGCTCAGCAAATCTTCAAGAACAGGCTTTGACAACGAATGATTTTGTCAATAACATTTCTGAAATGTCTTAAGCCTTCTGCTGGTTGAATCTTCTTGACTGAAGTCTTCTGCTTCAGCATTTCTTAGTATGGTCAGATAGACCAAGTACTTGCAGGTTAGATAAATTTCTATTTTTTGTACCCATGGTTAAATGGGTCCTACTAGGTTAGTTTTCAAAATCCTTATTAATCATATACTTGAATTTTCATCACATTGATCACCAACAATCATATTCATATATATATCCAAATTAGATATGACATTTTAAGATGCATGATGATGAGTGTGTGTAATATTAACCAATTTAATAACACACTCTTTTTCTTTGATGGTTTCATCATTTACTTAGTTATGTTCACAGATTTTAAATGTTCACAGAGTAAAAATCAACTTTATCACTTATTTGTATCTGTTTGATTCATTGAGGTGATCAGTTTCTACGAATCTTCAAGATACTCTTGTAGAACTAATCATACTTTATGTGTTATCAAAAACCTAGAACATAGGTTTCTACATACACACTAACCCATCAGCAAAGATTTCTCTACTTAAGATTAATTAAATCTTGATATGATTATGACCTATTTCAGACTTCTTTCAAGATGTTATCTTCAACCTAAAACTTGGATGGAGAGAAAGTTTGTTAGCATTTGAGTTTCCAACCTCGGTGTACTTTCTCACTTCCCCTTTTTAGGTAGAGTACAGTCTCTTGATAGAATATTGTTATAGTGCATAAGGTGATGCAACATGATGTACACATTTATATTAATGATGAACCGTACCTTTCCACTGTCAGTTTCTTGACAGTCATTTATCTTGATATAATGAGGTTAGGCATTGATGTGCATATTTTTCCATTCATTTTTTGACAGCTTGTTGCTCCAGTTGCCCTTCGATCAATCAGTCATAGTCTTGAGGATGTGGACTAAAAAAATCTTGGCATCCTTAGCTCTTTGATGACCTTGAAGCTCAAGGTTCAAATCCAACTGCTGGTTAGCCAAATACATATTTGAGAAATTCTTCTTTCTTCTCTAAATAAGTACTTCTTAGCATATATGGCCTTTTCATCTTTCAGACTGATGGATGCTTAGCTCTTAGCTATTAATGCCTCTTGAGCTCCAATATCTTGTCTTCAGACTACAAGATTGACTGTGGGCAAGAATTGGTCTTGTTGTTATGGCATTTAAGAACATGAACCAATCTGAGCAGCTTTAGGCTTATATACACATTTACCTGTACATAATATTTCCAATGTGTGAGCTCATCTGCATTTACAAGTGACTTACTACTAAACTAAGTTTAGAATAAAGTTTGTGCCTAGGATCAAACTCAAAGCGATTAACTTTTGAATATAGCATGAGAACCTTCTCTGATACCAATTGTTTGTTCCCAGTAGGCACACAATAGATCTAAAGGGGGGGGGGGTTGAATAGATCCTTTTAATTTCAAATACTTTTCTCGTTTATTTTGTATTTCTAATGAATTAGTATATGACAAACATAAGAATCTTTTCAAGCACAGCGGAATAAGTAAAAGATCCCCTTCATTGATATATTCATGAACATACATACATTGTTCGTAGAGTTAGTTTAGTTGTAAGCAGTTAATACATACATAGCAATTATAGTAGTTAAATACATAATGTAAATGACAGAAAGTAAATGACTGAATGTAAAGACACAAGGGATTTTAAGTGGTTCAGAGACTCAAGCTCCTAATCCACTCTTCTGCTTTAACTAGCAAGAATTCCACTAAGGAAGGGCAGCACCTTGAATCACTAAGATTCCTTCAAGGCCAGCAGCCTTGGAACTTCAGTTCACTAAGAACTCTTCAAGCCCAGCAAGCTTGGAACTCCTCTAGTTCCCTAGGAACTCTTCAAGCCCAGCATGCTTGGAACTTCATTTAGTCCCTCAGAAAAAGGACCCCTCAGGCCCTAGCTACTTGTTGTTGGTGGTGTTGTTGTTGTTGGTGCCTTGCTGCTAAGATGTCTTTAAGCTTTAACATCTTCTATACTTAGCAGCTTGGTGTGGTCCTCTTTGCATTCTGAGTAGAGTCTGGACCACCTCTTCTCTGGTGCAACTGATCTTCACAATGTTCAGCTCATCAAACGATGAACATGTCAACATTATTCATGCACCGCCTACCCAGCTACGTTGCATGACCACACCCTGACCATTTTCCATGTGGGGTGTTAGTTGATTTCGCAATCAAAACATACGTGCAAGTATACACGGTCAACAATGCCTCCCTCTTCCGGCCCACCCATTCCCGCCTTCCTCCCTTCCTCTCTTCTCCCTCCACCTCGATCTACCATGCCTCCCTCTTCCTCCTTCCATTACTTTTGCCTTACCTGGGTTCTGTCTAGCCTTTCAGGCGGCTGCTTTGAGGACCTCTCAAAAATCTCTTTTTTGATCTATATTATGCCAAGTCCGAGGGTTTTTATTTATTATAGGGCTTTTTTGAGAGATTAGTAGGGGTGATGTCTTTGTGTGTCCTGGATTTGGTTGGTATGATCTGATGTGGGGATTCTATTTTGGGTTTTTGGCATGGGGGTGTGGGTAAGGAAACCGAACCTTACTAGAGTTAGGGTTTTGTGTTGACTGAGGAGGAGAGAAATCCGCAAAGAGTACGGTCTTGATTAAGTGGTTGAAGAGGGGAGAAGAACAGGTAAGAAATTACTTGAGTAACACGTGGCAGAACTCTTAGGATTCAAGAGCCTTCTTCAAAATCTTCAGTTAAGAGAGAAAAAGTCCCTTTCTATTGAAATAAAAGGGGGTATTTATAGAGTTTCCTGGAAAATGGTCATGTGCCTTGCACATGTCTCGGTCTTGTGTTTGGCATGTGATTTCAGAGGAAATTCCAAAAATACCCTTAATTACTTAAGTAATGCCTAAATTATCTTGTCCTTCTAGCCACCAATCCAATCCCTCAATCAATTCCCAAATGAGTCATCTCCACGAGCCTTTTACCACGGAACACGTGGAGACTTCTCCGGGTTCATTTAATTCTTTAGATCACACGTAAGACCTAATTTTATATTTGGGCTCATAATTGACCCCTGCACGTGAGTCACGCCTTCGGAGTGACGATCGTGCAAAAATATTTCGAGTCTTTGAATCCTACTTTAAATTTTCTGAATAATCTGCGGAGCTCGATTTTTAAGGAACTTCAAGCGGCACTTTGTTCTGATCAATTAAACAACGAATCAAAAAAGGAAGCGAGGTACCGTGGTTGGACCATCTTGGATGGGCGAACCCTATTAGGGACTGAATCCAAGGGTGGTTGAACCTTAGGAGGCCGAATCTCAATGTGGTCGAATCCCGAGGTGACCGAACCCTAGAGAGTTTTTCATCGTTTGATAATTTTGTTCTTTCTTCTTTTCAAGTGTCCTTAATCTCTCCTTTTCCGGGCTAAATCTTCTTATTCAAGTTTAGACTTTTTCGCGCCGGACATTGTCAAAATGAGATTGTTTTCAAGGCGACCTCGTTTGTTCGGTATTCATAATTTCTTTTTTTACCATGGTAAGTACTATATTTCGAATGCTTTCCACTTCGTTTTCCTGTTTCATAGAATTCTCATATTGAATCGCCCTCGTTGTAGGCTAACTCTGACGAACATTCTGCGGACCCGAAAACCACTAAGGAAATCCCATTCATTAGCGAGTGGGGAAAAGCTCCCTTTTTTGGGCCTTTTGACGATTTCTCGGAACGAACGAAGAATTTTGATCGTGCCACTTTTCATCCACCTAACAAATGGGGTGTATTTCTATATGCTGCAGCTAACGAAAGTGCGAATAGCTTTCCCTGCTCTGCTCACATTCTCCACATGTGCATCAAAAAACAGGAGTATCCTTTCAGTCCCGTTCACTTCCTATCCGAGGACCGACTCATCTAGTCGCCTTCAGGGATGGAAACCTTGGACCGATGAGATCCTCGGGAATTCTGATTATGTGAAGTTGTTGGACAAAGCTGGGATTCTGCGTTGTGTTCAACTATGTAGGGATCTTCGTATCCAACAGGACTATGACGCCCTTACTTTATTGATTTCACGTTGGTGCTCTTCTACATGTACATTTGTCACCGCTTGGGGGGAGTTCACCCTACTACTGAGAGATATTTATGCCATTTACGATAATTCTTTCTTACATTTTTTTATATTCATCCTCATTTTTCTTGGGTTATGTATTTATTTTGAACTATATCTTGTAGCCTTCCTGCTGCTGCTTCAGCTTCTTATGGTTCATCCAGTGTAATAACCTGATATTTTCTATATAATTAAATCAGAAATTTTGCGTATAATTTTTTTATTATTATTTTAAAGATGAGGATTTGTACAAGATAAAGAGTATGTATTTATGTGATAAATAAAAATATATTTATTACATGAATAATTTTAAATCATTGTATTTTAGAATTATTGATTATTATAAATTATATTCTTATAATAATTAATTTTATAGTAGAAATGTTTTTATTAATTATTTTCCATGAAAATATAATTATATATTATTTAATAATATATGAAAAGGTTATTAGAATTATTATAATAATTAATCTATTTTATTATATGAATTTATGTAAGATTAATTAAGTTAATTATTTTAACTTAATTAATAATGTTATATATGAAGAATAAATCAGATATGGAATCCAAACTCTAATTTTGGATTTTTATCAAGGAATGAAAATAATAATATAATATTAATTATATTTTGATTTTTTAGTGTTATAAATATGTACTGTATATGTGTGAACTGTTAAGGGTCGGTCAATTTTAATGTATCATGATCAAACCCTAATATTAATTTGTCTAAACCTACTGTAAGACTCAAATGGGAGATACAATACTGTGTAATGATTGTGTGATGTGATTTATGTTGCGTATTATATGATTAATTAGGTAAACCCTAATTAAAATCTAGAAACCCTAATTAATCTTTAAAAAACCCTAATCATAAAACCCTAAATTTTGAAACCCTAATTTGAAACTCAATTATGAGGTCGAGACTGTTATGTAATTGTGTTAAATGAATTATGTTACGTATTATAGAATTTAATGTTAATTAGAGAAACCATTATTAATATTTAGAAATTCAAATTTCTAGAATTTCTAATTTAGTAACCCTAATGGCTAATTGTAATCCTTAATGCTAATTAATGGATTTTAAACCCTAAATTAATGTTTAAGTAATGAAATTAGAAAACTAATTATATTTAGTAAACTCTAATTTATATTTTTGGAAACTAAATTGTTATTTTATTTATAAACCCTAATTTTCTATGCTAACCCTAATTTCTAATTTGGCATACTTAATGATGATTAGTAAAACCTAAACCTAATTATCATGTTTTATGTAATTAGAAACCCTAATCTAATTATGAAACCTTAATTTGTAATTTTTAGAAACATTGTTTATATTATTATAAACATTAGTTTTAGAAAAATTTGTAATTGATTTATATTATTATTGTACTAGATTATTAATTCTATTGTCGTATATATTATATCCAATCATTGTTTATCAACATGATATTATATTATATAACTCATATATATATTACATTAGTTAATTTTGAAATATGGTTATACAAGTGTCCTCACTTGAATAATCATTGCGATTAAACGCATGTTGATATATATATATATATATATATATATATATATATATATATATATATATATATATATATATAAATCGTCTAAGCTATTTGACCAGCTAGACACAGATTTAGAAATATCGTTGAATATGATAAAACCTTTTTGTATCCAATCAAATTGTTTTGGTTCGGATTCTAGACTAAGTATGAACATCCCGATCAAGGAAAAACTTTTATGCGCCCAAGGCGGACAGAGTGAACGCTAATATCGTTCTTGTATATAGTATTGATCAATACAGGGCCCATGTGAAGTACAACCTAACGCCCGTAAGTTATGACGGTTTGCAGATGAACTTCTGTTAAACCTTAGCGAAAACTAAAAACAATGTTCATAGTCTGTCGACTAATACCTATTTATAGTTAATACGTAGTTTCAAAAATATGATATAGAGTTGTTATTTTATTATTATCGGTTTAGTTTACTTCACAACTATTGAATCGTTGTAGAAGTGATGTATAAAGAAAACATTTAATTCTTTCAGCTAAATATATTTATAATTGTTATTACTTGTTAGGCCCTCAAATGCTCATCCTTGCTTAATTTAAATGTTTTCAGCCAATCGTGATCAACCTGAAGGGTCATGCAGAAACAAAGGAAAAGGAAAGCGAACAGAATAAGATTTTTGGTATTCTATGTAATAGTATGACTTTATTAAGACAATGATAACTATTAAGTATCATTTAATGAATGTTTAAAGGTCGCGTACCTGGGGGTAGACTCTGATGCATATGTAAATTAAGTTTGATATTCATATTATTGTTATTATTATTAGTATTATTCCGTTCATAGAAATGGTATCGTAAAGCACCGAGTTTGGGTTTCAAGT
The DNA here is from genome assembly GCA_020205605.1 of Panax ginseng. Lineage (NCBI taxonomy): Eukaryota > Viridiplantae > Streptophyta > Magnoliopsida > Apiales > Araliaceae > Panax > Panax ginseng. The sequence goes on from CM035136.1 coordinate 72,684,695, forward strand.
ACCTGAATTTGGGGGCGTTACAAGTTGTTATCAGAGCTTAGGGTTAGAAACCTTAGGTGGGTTAGACCTTAGGCTATAACCTTAGAACAGAGGGAAACTTTGAAAATACAAATAACTCATATAGAGTTTATAAGGAGATAAATTGAATAAATTCATCGTCAAACAAAATAAAAGATAACTTTTATAAAACTATTATTTGTTGTGTGTATATATTAGTTGATAATCAGGATAACTTAGGTGTGTAGATGTCAGATATAAAAGAATTAGAATACCCTCATATTGTAAAGAAGGAGCTGATCTCTATAACCGAGCCAATATCAAAGCCAATAGCTGAAATAGAGGCTCACATTGAAAGCTACCTCAATGAGGTGGTTAATTTGAAAAGTGTAGTACCGGACCCATAAACGATAGTATAACTGATAGGTAAAGTATAGTTAAAGAATATGTGGTCAAGGTCGAGTTCTTAAACTCATATATTTGTGGTGAGTTCTTAAACTCATAATGTATGGTAAGTTGGACGAACTAGGTATAGTTAGGTGTGAATGGATTATCGAGGATAATGAGAATATATATAGAATACAAAACAAATGATCATTAGTGCAGGCATAAGAAATAAGTAATATTAGTATTACCTGAATATGTATGATTCTATGTTATGTATATAATAAGTATGTTAGTATAAGGTAATATTTTCAAATTTTGTATAAGTTGTGGCAACGATTCTCGACTTTTGAGTCACAAAGGGATAACGGATGATTAAAGCAATATATGCTATGGTATGTTAAGTGTTATGAATATGAATCTATGATTGATTAATAAAATAAGTTGGTATAAAGATAGTAGATATTTATCTGAATACGGGCTAATACGGTAAACCAAAGTTTTCAAAGTCTAATATTTTGAGTACATGACTATTTAAATAGAAAATTTCGTGTTATATGTTAAGTGTATACGATAAGACTTAGAATGTAAGAATAATTTATAATAATGTCGCCAAGGAGACGAAAAATGAAAATACACAGACGTAAGAACACATCAACAAAGTTTGGAAGACAACCGCACCGTCTGAAATTTTGCGAATATGGACGATCAAGCTATGCAGAACGGAATACCAGCCGCGTAAAGATCAGCCAGATAATCAAATGGCAAACGTCAAAGACTTCAAGGCATTCGTACTGCCATGATTTAGAGGATCAACTGACCATGTAGCAACGTTTGTGATAGCTAGGATAATGAAGGGGCAAAAGATAGTTTTGTCACCTATACGATAAAAGGAAAGGAGATAAAAGGGCAAGTTTGTGTGTTTTAAGTGTGAATCAATGGAGTATAAGGTGGAAGATTGTCCAAGAAGGAGAAGGGAGGCAAGGAATGCGCAAACAAAGAAAGGCAGCAGGGCATTGGCGATAATGGGACCGACTTCAACAAACAAACCAACAAAACCAACCGCAGGAGTCTTCAGCATGAATGTACGAGATACGGTAGCAGCCAAGGATGCAACTCCAGGTATTATTCGAACAAATTTTTATTTTCTTATATACGATTTTCCTATATATATATAATGAATTATTTTATAAATTATTTTGAAGGAGGAATTTGAGTTCTTTTAAATTTCAAATTTCTGTGTAATCAGATAGATAAGCTTTATGCTAAATAGTTAAAGATCAGTTCGATCAATTATGATCGAGATCTACTTGCAATGATCGTGTATGTTATGTACCCATGTATGTATGAGTTTTAAAACGGTGATTCCGGGGACGAAATCTTTATAAGGGAGGGTGAATGTAATAACCCGATATTTTCTATATAATTAAATCAGAAATTTTGCGTATAATTTTTTTTATTATTATTATTTTAAAGATGAGAATTTGTACAAGATAAAGAGTATGTATTTATTTGATAAATAAAAATATATTTATTACATGAATAATTTTAAATCATTGTATTTTGGAATTATTGATTATTATAAATTATATTCTTATAATAATTAATTTTATAGTAGAAATATTTTTATTAATTATTTTCTATAAAAATATATAATTATATATTATTTATTAATATATGAAAAGGTTATTAGAATAATTATAATAATTAATCTATTTTATTATATGAATTTATGTAAGATTAATTAAGTTAATTATTTTAACTTAATTAATAATGTTATATATGAAGAATAAATCAAATATGGAATCCAAACCCTAATTTTGGATTTTTATCAAGGAATGAGAATAATAATATAATATTAATTATATTTTGATTTTTCAGTGTTATAAATATGTACTGTATATGTGTGAACTGTTAAAGGTCGGTCAATTTTAATGTAGCATGACCAAACCCTAATATTAATTTGTCTAAACCTATTGTAAGACTCAAATGGGAGATCCAAGACTGTGTAATGATTGTGTGATGTGATTTACGTTGCGTATTATATGATTAATTAGGTAAACCCTAATTAAAATCTAGAAACCCTAATTAATCTTTAGAAAACCCTAATTATAAAACCTTAAATTTTGAAACTCTAATTTGAAACACAATTATGAGGTTGAGACTGTTATGTAATTGTGTTAAATGAATTATGTTACGTATTATAGAATTTAATGTTAATTAGAGAAACCCTTCTTAATATTTAGAAATTCAAATTTTTAGAAACCCTAATTTCTAATTTAGTAACCCTAATGGCTAATTGTAATCCTTAATGCTAATTAATGGATTTTAAACCCTAAATTAATGTTTAAGTAATGAAATTAGAAAACTAATCATATTTAGTAAACTCTAATTTATATTTTTGGAAACTAAATTGTTATTTTATTTATAAACCCTAATTTTCTATGCTAACCCTAATTGCTAATTTGGCATACTTAATGATGATTAGTAAAACCTAAACCTAATTATCATGTTTTATGTAATTAGAAACCCTAATCTAATTATGAAACCTTAATTTGTAATTTTTAGAAACTAAAAATTTTATTTTATTTTACAAATCCTAAACTAGAAATCCTATAATTTTTGTGCTAAACCTTAGGGTTAAACCCTAAGGATCAAACTCTAAGGGTTTGCCATGTTACAACTTTGCCATTAAAACCAAAAGCAAAATGACAAGAATACCCTTTTGAGCATTATTGAAGCTAACTTGTATTTTTGGACAACACTTTAGTTGGTGACCTTCCAAGGTTGACAATATGACTTAATTATCAATAAATCAGCCAATTCTTGCCAGCAATATCATCTATATACATTGCATATAAGTGCTATAAATAGATTGGAAGAGAGAGAAATTGCATTAGTTAGCCTATTTTTGTTCCAACACTCCATCATTTTCTCTCAACCTAAACCCACAAAATTCTAAGGCATATTAGTCCCCAAGAACAGCCCCACTAATAACCATAACCAAATCAGTGGCCTAGAAATCAAAATCGTTCATAGAATGTATAAACCCTAACTTGAAAATATGTCCATTGATCTGTTGTTAGATGTTGTTTTTTTTGTGTTAAACATGTTGTATGTGGTATATAATGATGATCTGGGTTGCTAGATGTTAGATCCATAACATCTAGAAGCTCGGATTTGATGATTTTAAAAATCTGGAAAAATTTTAAAATGAGTCTGACAACCAAATGTCAGAACCTTTAAATCTTTGTTTGTTAATGATTTCGGGTGTTTTATGTTTTATATTTGTAGTATATCATTAGATCTTTGTTCTGAAGCTTGAGTCAGGACCAAATAATATATGGATTGAAAGATATTCTTGGTCAAAGTCGGTTGACTGACCATGACCAAGTGAAATCTGGGTAACCTAGAAAGTGATTAACAGCGTCTGACATAATATTCTAAGCCTTCTATCTGTCAGGTGTTAAGTGATTTGATGATTTTGTTGTATACATGTTGTAGCCTGCCATATTAACTTTAGATCTATACCTTTTTATTCCTTAAACAATTAACAGATCGATAGTAGCAGATGGTCAAAGTAGTCCATCTGATCACTAAGACATTTTTCTGGAATTTCCATAAAGTGTATTAACAATGTTTATGACAAGGTTTGACCAGATTAAATATGGTGATCATTTTGTTCTCTGACTGAAATAATATTACATATGTGTTACCAGACATAAGGACAACATACTTGAACCTTAATAACAACATAGTGATGATGAACAGAACCTAGAAAAAATCGACCTTCAATATAGGACCATGAAACTGTCTGGGTTTCTGGGTTACCCAAAAAATCCAGAACAGCTCTGACAGCCTTTTTAATGCCTTAGATATTGTAGCTTGATGATGTTTAGTCATTTTAAGTGATTGATTCATGTAATATGTTAGTTATTCTACTAAGCCCGACGTATAGAACACCTTTAAAACGAACATATTACAAGTTATTAGGCTAACAATACAGTTGACCGGCCATGACCGTATAGTTCTAGGCAACCCAGAAACACAAAGAACAATCTGACAATGATTTCAAAGCCTTTTATCTTTTATCTGTGTTATGAAATGAACATATTAATTGCTGGATCATGTAGTGGTACAGTAGTAGTGCATGATCAAAGTTATAACATGCCTAGAAACCTCATAACCTGAAAGGTATACTTGGTCAAACATGGCTACTCGATCACTGACTATGCATTTCTGGGTTTCAAGATGAACATGAAGAACACCTATAGCGACGCTTTTGTCGCCATAAAAGTATCTTTAATAATTCATTTACTTTATAAAATAATTATTTTTATTAAATAATTAGTAATAAACAGTTTTTAATTATGAAAAATACAAAATAAATTCTTAAAAATTATTTTAAAATTCGAATATTAGTTTTTAATAATTTTTATTATATTTCATAGATATTTAATACTTTTTGAATATTAAAAGGTATTTAATTTATTTAATTATAATATTAAATAAATTATTTAAAAATGATTTTAATACTTGAAAAATCATTTAAAATTATATTATGTTATAAGAAAATATTTAAATTTTTTTTTATAACCTTTAATATTTTGTGATGAAATTTAATTAATAAATTAATATTAATGATATTTAAGTTATTTAATAAATGTATTAAATAAATGATAAAAATAGAATTAATGATTTAAAAATCATATAAAAATAATTTAAAGGATTATAAAAATATTTGAAGTTATAAAATATAACTTTTGATATTTTGTCATGAAAAATATTAATATTTTAATATTAATGATATTAGATTTATTTAATACTTATATTAAATAATTTAGTTTAAAAATGATTTTAATATTATAAAATCATTTTAAATGAAAATAAAGATTTTAAAAATATTTTAATTTATAAATTATAACTTTCAATATTTAAAGGAAAATCTCATTAATTATTTACTATTAATAATATTAGAATTATTTAATAATCATATTAAATAAATTAGTTTAAAAATAATTTTAATATTATAAAAATCATTTAAAATGAAAATAAAATGTTTAAAAATATTTTAAGTTATGAAATATAACTTTTAATATTTAAAGGATAATTTCATTAATAATTTAATATTAATGATTATTAATTTAATATTAATGATATTAAATTTATTTAATAATTATATTAAATAAATAGTTTTAAAATGGTTTTATTACTTTAAAAATCATTTAAAAGGATATAAATGAATTAAAAATATTTATAATTAATGACTTTTAATATTTTGATAAACAATACATTAATACATTAATATTAATGATAATTATTTAAAAATGATTTTAATTCTTTTAAAAATCATTTAAGGGTAATATTAATACTTTAAAATATTTTGAGTTATTATAAATAACTTTAATATTTTGGCAATGATCTCATTAATAGTTTAATATTAATTAAATATTAATGATAATAGAATTGTTTAATATTTAAATCATTTAATAATGATTTCGGTGTTTGAAAATTCATGATAAATTCTAATAATTATTTAAATATGGTTATAAGGCTATGAAAAATCGTATGACTGATATTTGCATCTATTAAACTATAGGATAGAGTCTTAGACTCGATAAGTACCCGATAAAACCGTCGATAGACCGACATGTTTCAGAAATTGATATGGACTTGTATAATTGGTCTATATATGTGTTTGTTTGTGAACCAATGACTGTGAAACATGTGTGACAATGTGCTTAGGTTATGTGCTGACTGCAATAAGTAGTGCTATGTGTTAGAGTATGTTATTCTAATCGATCAAATGATCTTATTAATGATAGGTTGCTATATAAAAGATAAATCTAAGTTGCGTAATGTAAGCAGCAAACCAGGAAAGTATCCTACCTTTGCATTTCCTTTATGCAATGGACATGAATAAGAAGATTCAGATTTATATTATTATTTTACTAGATTATTAACCCTATTGTCATATATATTATATCCGATCATTGTTTATCAACATGATATTATATTATATAACTCACATATATATTCAGATTAGATTAATTTTGAAATATGGTTATACAAGTGTCCTCACTTGGATAATTATTATAGTTAAACACATGTGATATATATATATATATATATATATATATATATATATATATATATATATATATATATATATAAGCTCTAAGCTATTTGACCAGCTAGACACAGATTTAGAAATATCGTTGAATATGATAAAACCTTTTTGTATCCAATCAAATTGTTTTGGTTTGGATTCTAGACTAAGTATGAACATCCCGATCAAGAGAAAACTTTTATGCGCCCAAGGCGGACAGAGTGAACGATAATATCGTTCTTGTATGTAGTATTGATCAATACAGGGCCCATGGGAAGTACAACCTAACGCTCGTAAGTTATGACGGTTTGCAGATGAAGTTTTGATAAACCTTAGTGAAAACTAAAAATAATGTTCATAGTCTGTCGACTAATACCTATTTACAGTCAATACGTAGTTTCAAAAATGTGATATAGAGTTGTTATGTTATTATTATCGGTTTAGTTTATTTCACAACTATTGAATCGTTGTAGAAGTGATGTATAAAGAAAACATTTAATTCTTTCAGCTAAATATATTTATAATTGTTATTACTTGCTGGGCACTCAAATGCTCATCCTTGCTTAATTTAAATGTTTTCAGCCAATCGTGATCAACCTGAAGGGTCATGCAGAAACAAAGGAAAAGGAAAGCAAAAAGAATAAGATTTTTGGTATTGTATGTAATAGTATGACTTTATTAAGACAATGATAACTATTAAGTATCATGTAAATGAATGTTTAAAGGTGATAAGTAGGTTTTATACCCACTTATCCGGTATCTGTTACTTGAATTAGTTGCTTATATTCATGTTCTTAGTTACTTTTCATATATTTTATGTTATTTTGTAGGCTATGACATGACATTGGCATGAAGAAGCAAGGAAAAGCAATTCAGACATCTCTTGGACTAAAATACGCAAGCAAGTGCAAGAAGGGAATATTGAAGGACTTTTAATACCAAGTTGGATGCATGTTCTTGGCTTGGAACTTGGATTTTATGGTAAATCTACTTCTTAGCTTCTCGGAACATCTTGAATCATCTCAATTGGAGCTCGAATGTGAGAGTTATGGCCTTTTTATCAACGAAGATCAAAGTTAAGAGTTGTCATGTTTGCCATTTACATAGAGTCTACTTCAAGCCCGATTTTCGCCTTGATCCAATCCGAATCTGTCCATCCTCAAAGAATGAAAGTTGTAGATCTCATCGTTATCTTCGATTTGATAGGTGGCAGGCCTCGTAACTCCAAGCGGATCAAACGTTATGCCTGTTTTACCAAAGGACGTCGCAGCAGAAAATAGACTAGCGCGGACCATGCCGAACCAACAATGACAGCCGCTTACTACATCGATATTCTAAGCCAACAAAGCGCACAAATGGCGCCGATCAAGGCTGTAAGCAGCGTTGAAAAGCGCTAGAAGGCGGGATTTGAGTGAAATTGAGTTATTTGATGTCCAAATTGAGCTAGAATAGGATTCTTAGTTGCCTAACTTGCTAGGATATCTATTAGAACTATAATTACTCGAGTTTAACTTGGATTGACAGGCTAATTCTAAGATTTTATAACATCCCTCTTGGGATAGATTTTTAGAAGAAAATTCTTTACTTTTTTTCTTAGATTAGAAACCCTAGATTAGATTAGAATTGAAGATTGAAGCTATTGATTATCATTGGAGAATCAGATTGAAAGCAAGAGAATGCAGACTTGTTTATCTCAATTCTAATTTCTTTTCTTATTTATTTATATCTTTTTAATGCTTAATCAATTGTGGATGATGGATTCTAGTTTATTTATGAATTAAACTCTATTTTGAGATTACTATGGATCTTATTTGTGTAGTTTACTTTGATATGCTTCTTTGTTAGTCTTATTAGCTATATTTGGATTGTCTATTAGGATTTGGACTTAATTGCTTAATTGTCTAGCTAACAATTACCGTGATAATCTATATGAACTCGAGAGATGAAGTATAGATTTAGATATGATCATGATAACATGTGTTTGTGATTTCTGCATGGATGGAATTCATGATTCGTGTTTAGGATAGAGATATGCCTTTATGCCATATGTAGTCTAATAAGAACTTGAACTTAAACCCTTTTTAATTGTAATTCACATAGAGATATAGTGGGTTAGTTAATTAGGGTGTTCAAATTGATTCTATCATCTGTGGATTTGATTTGATATGAGTATGGTGCATTGAGAGATGGCCATATTTCACTTTCGTGTTCTTGATTAACAATCCAAAGATAAATAATTTGGCTTAACAGAAGTGTGTTGATTTAAATGTAACAATAAGTGAAATTGTAATCTCAAGTCTTCAATATCTTGTTTCATTCTAGGGATAGTTAGTAATTGTTTATTTAATTATTTTAAATTAAATTATTAAATCATTTGTTTAAATAAGATTGAGTTGATTACGAGTTAGTACTTGGTGATTTTTATTAAATAATTCTCTGTGGGAACGATACTTAACTTATCACTTTATTACTTGTTGACCACGTATACTTGCGTGTTGTGCGTAATTAGATTTTACCCAACAAGTTTTTGGTGCCGTTGCCGGGAACTTAATTTAATAATTATTTACCAATATTAATTTCAATCAAATTAGCCTTAATTTAAATATTTTTATTTTTATTTTTAATTCTCTTCCTATATTTCTCTCTTTTCAGGTACCATGGATGACTTTGCGTATCAATGGCCATACACAAACATGACTCAACCAAGGGAAACGGGGATTGATGGACTTAATGCATTTTCCGCAATATCAGCACAGATTGAAGAACTTTCGAGGAAGTTGGACATTTTTGCATCCCAAAGGAGTCGAAAGATGGCAGTTATGTGTGACTATTGGGCTGGCGATCACCCGAGTAATCAATGCACCATCAATCTTGGGCCGGTACAGTACGATGGTGAATACCTCAACGATTATACATATGCTAATTATCATCAAGTTTGGGGGTATCACCCGGATTCGTCATGGAGCTATACTTATAAAGACCAATACTACGCTCCAAATCCAACATATCCATCAAATTTCTCAAATCCACCTCCAATGCAACCAGAAGACAATTCAGAGTTCAAGGAATTCATGTTAAGGATTATAGCAGAAAAAGAAGAGATGATAATGAGTCAGGAGTTATCAACCCCAAATTTTAATAATCGAATGGAACAACTCATCACTACCTCAACCAATGGTCCTCAATACATGGATTCCGAGACTGAAACAGAAAATTCAAGGCAGGAAGAATTGTTGTCCAAGTTCATAGCATCAAATGAGGAGAGGAGGATTAATCAAGAGCGGTCAATTCAGAATCAAGAGATAGCAATTCAAAATCTGCAGAATAAGATAGATCAAATGACCAAAGCCGTAAGCAATCTTCCTCCAAACACTTGGCTTTATGATATGGATGATGAAATTGATGGAGAACCCGAACCGAATCTACGACTGGATGAGCCACAAGATATAGGAAATGTGGAGACAATTGGGGATAATGAAATAGAGGTCGACGAAGATCTAAATGGGTCTCCACTAAAGATCAACGAGTCAGTCAGATTTGCAAAATCATGCCCATTTGGTAGTCATGTCGTCGGCGAAGCTCTTAATGACATAAGAGTGAGTCTAATTTCGAATCTATGGTGGGACGAGAAAGAGAGAATAGGTGGAGAGCCCATTATGTGTGACAAGCTTCCATGCCCCAAAGTGATCACATACACAATGGAGAAAACACCTAGCTGTGGGACATTCTTGATTGAGATCATACCAAATCAGAGCATGCTAGGTGACTTTAAAGCAATGGCTATCACAATTGGGAACCTACCAAAAGCTACATTATTTTCAATGGATGGAGGGTTCCTCAATTTTCAAAGAGGAATTGGGTAGCGTTGACCAGAAAAAGTCAGGCTGAAAGACTGTAATTCAAGCGCTTCTTCGGAGGCAACCCAAGCTCTAAACTCTATCTCTTACTTACATTTAAATTTTTAGTTATAGCTTAGTCATTAGAAGGTATACTTGGAGAGTAACAAAATCTCTATAATTGCAGGAACCCCGAGTAGGAGCAGTCAAGCAACAACATTATAAAGCGCGAAGAACAAAAGACCCATTGTTGATCACGCTAGATTCGTGCCAACAATATACTGAAAGTAGACCACGCCATCAACGTCGGAACCAATATGATCGCGCCACAAAGCTAGTGGCCGAACGATAATATATGCCTGACAACGGTCTTTGTGACAACCAGGGACCGACAATGATCGTTATAGGATCAGTAACTATTAAACCATCGAGGCGATCCACGGCGTTGAGTCTTGTTTACATTGAAACACCGATCATGTTGATCGAATTTTGCAACTAAAGAGGCGTGTTTGAATTGAATAACCCCACCTCTCCACCTCTCTATTACATCAATACCACTCCTCCACTTCTCCTACACCTATTGCACTTCCTAATCCCCATAACCCCCATTACACCATCTTTACTTCTCCTTATCCTTTTCAACTTCCATTCCCATTAAACCCATTCATCCCCAACTTCCAATCCACGTTGGTTTTCAATTTCTGCGCCGCTCAGACATCCCAGGCATTAAAAGGGGTTTAATTGCAATATTAGTCAAGTCCAACTCAAGTGTGGTTCCAGATTTATTCCAATGTGTTTGGCTTATTCTTCAGACTTAGCAGACAAGGAGGAACATGCTGTATTTTCAGGGAAATCCTCTCTTTTAATTTTTCATATCTTAGCCATTGAGGACAATGTCTGTTTTAAGTTTGGGGGCATTTTAGTGTCATATTGCATATAGTTAGTTATTTACATTGTAGTTCATATAGTTACATTTAGTTTTTGCATTCAGTTTATTTTTTTTGAAAAAAAAAATTACAATGTTTATATAGCATTTAGTACATCTTGCATGAGTCCAGCTGTTTGATATTTAAAGTTTGTTTTGGCCAATGATGAGTTTGGAATTAAGTAGACAAGTATAGTACTGACTATTAGAGCTTTGATTTGATTTCTTGTTATGAATTGAATCTTTTTCTGTTTAAAACTGGTATAATAAGGATAACACAATAAAAACAACTTGTTGATTGATTGAGTTTAAATTGATACATAATGGGACTCTAAAGGCTAATGCTAGTTTAAATAAAAGAATGACAAGAATAAGTAATGATGGCTAAGTTAGACAAAAACTTAAGTTTGGGGGAATATTTGGGATATATAAGCTTAAAAAAAGAAAAGAAAAAAAATGAAAAAAAAATATCGTGGCTAGTTTTGTTTTGGGGCCTTTGTTACTTGAGCAAGCATGCATGGAAGGGTGTGTCTTAACACCTAAGCCCTAAGGTCTTATATGGTCTAGGAGTCGTTGGTTAAAAAGTTAAGCTAAGGGGTAGCACTGTTAGCCTAATGGAATGAGACATTGCACAGTCATGGTTAAAAAAAAAAAAAAAAAAAAGTAAAAAAAAAAGTGAATAAAACGGGAAAAGAGCAAAAAGCCCCCGTAATGAAAAGTAAAGCATAAGTATCTCGGATTGGACTCTTGAACTTGGTGGATGTTTGATTTTGGTTGGATCTAGCTTATTTTTGGATTTCTTTAGTTTACACTATATGATGCCTTCGAAGAGACTTATTATGTGTTAAATTTGATTTTATATCAGTTAACATTGTTGTTGAGCACACACACACACTATATTAGTGATAACAGTCTAAGATTTGATGATTGATTGGGAAGTTAATGATTTGTTTTGATATGATGTATTATCATGTTTACTTAATTTCTCTAAGGCCAGTTGAATACACTTGTTTCTGTCATTACTGCTGGATTCGTAAGCATGTAGATTAGTTGCATTGCATTGCATTGCATTATGTTGTTTTGCTTGAGGACAAGCAAAGGTTTAAGTTTGGGGGTATTTGATAAGTAGGTTTTATACCCACTTATTCGGTATCTGTTACTTGAATTAGTTGCTTATATTCATGTTCTTAGTAACTTTTCATACATTTTATGTTATTTTGTAGGCTATGACATGACATTGGCATGAAGAAGCAAGGAAAAGCAATTCAGACATCTCTTGGACTAAAATACGCAAGCAAGTGCAAGAAGGGAATATTGAAGGACTTTTAACACCAAGTTGGATGCATGTTCTTGGCTTGGAACTTGAATTTTATGGTAACTCTACTTCTTAGCTTCCCAGAATATCTTGAATCATCTCAATCGGAGCTCGGATGTGAGAGTTATGGCCTTTTTATCAACGAAGATCAAAGCTAAGAGTTGTCATGTTTGCCATTTACATAGCGTCTACTTCAAGCCCGATTTCCGCCTTGATCCCATCCGAATCTGTCCATCCTCAAAGAATGAAAGTTGTAGATCTCGTCGTTATCTTCGATTTGATAGGTGGCAGGCCTCGTAACTCCAAGCGGATCAAACGTTATGCCTGTTTTACCAAAGGACGTCGCAAGCGAGAAAATGACTAGCGCGGATTTGCGCCGAACCCGGCAATGACAGTAGCTATTACATCGATGATTCTTAGCCAACAAATCGCACAAACGGCTATTGATCAAGAGCGTGTTGAAGTCTTGCGCTAGAAGGCGGGATTTGAGTGAAATTGAGTTATTTGATGTCCAAATTGAGCTAGAATAGGATTCTTAGTTGCCTAACTTGCTAGGATATCTATTAGAACTATAATTACTTGAGTTTAACTTGGATTGAGAGGCTAATTCTAAGATTTTATAACATCCCTCTTGGGATAGATTTCTAGAAGAAAATTCTTTACTTTTTTTCTTAGATTAGGAACCCTAGATTAGATTAGAATTGAAGATTGAAGCTATTGATTATCATTGGAGAATCAGATTGAAAGCAAGAGAATGCAGACTTGTTTATCTCAATTCTAATTTCTTTTCTTATTTATTTGTATCTTTTTAATGCTTAATCAATTGTGGATGATGGATTCTAGTTTATTTATGAATTAAACTCTATTTTGAGATTACTATGGATCTTATTTGTGTAGTTTACTTTGATATGCTTCTTTGTTAGTCTTATTAGTTATATTTGGATTGTCTATTATGATTTGGACTTAATTGCTTAATTGCCTAGCTAACAATTACCGTGATAATCTATATGAACTCGAGAGATGAAGTATAGATTTAGATATGATCATGATAACATGTGTTTGTGATTTCTGCATGGATGGAATTCATGATTCGTGTTTAGGATAGAGATATGCCTTTATGCCATATGTAGTCTAATAAGAACTTGAACTTAAACCCTTTTTAATTGTAATTCACATAGAGATATAGTGGGTTAGTTAATTAGGGTGTTCAAATTGATTCTATCATCTGTGGATTTGATTTGATATGAGTATGGTGCATTGAGAGATGGCCATATTTCACTTTCGTGTTCTTGATTAACAATCCAGTATAAATAATTGGCTTAACAGGAAGTGTGTTGATTTAAATGTAACAATAAGTGAAATTGTAATCTCAAGTCTTCAATATCTTGTTTCATTCTAGGGATAGTTAGTAATTGTTTATTTAATTATTTTAAATTAAATTATTAAATCATTTGTTTAAATAAGATTGAGTTGATTACGAGTTAGTACTTGGTGAATTTTATTAAATAATTCTCTGTGGGAACGGTACTCAACTTATCACTTTATTACTTGTTGACCACGTATACTTGGGTGTTGTGCGTAATTAGATTTTACCCAACAAAAGGTCGCGTACCTGGGAGTAGACTCTGATGCATATGTAAATTAAGTTTGATATTCATATTATTGTTATTATTATTAGTATTATTCCGATCATAGAAATGGTATCGTAAAGCACCGAGGTCGGGTTTCAAGTATCTGAATTGTGGGGCGTTACATCCAGTATGTCCCCTAGGGATACTGAATGTGTCACGTAATTGACAGAAGCCTTCAAACGGGCTTCCAATTACACCACGAGGTTCCAAGGCAATATAATCCTTTCAGACTTTTAAACCCCCAACCATCTGGAGACTTTCTGGATATCTTGGGTCTGTTATTTCTTTCAGGATTACAAGCCTGGCCACTGGAATAGTTCTGTTTATAGAGAATCCGTTCTTGTTCTTCATAAGGAACCTTGTCCTTTACCTTTAGCTGCTTATCTGGCTATGTGGTTGTCCCACTTTATCTTCCTTGGGTTACCTATGGACGGTCCCTCGACCCATATGTTTAGCTTAGCGGCTTTTTTGTCTCGAGGTCTGGAGGTTCCTCTTGCTGCTCTCTTTTTGAGGACCTTGTATCGTCGGTTGGATGAAACTGTCCTCGCTATGAGAGAATCTGTCGGAAGGTACTCCTTTTCAGTTTTACTCATTTATTATATATATATTTATATATTGCTTATCAATATTTCTTTCATTTATTCAGGTATGACGTGAATTGCTTCATTCCATGTTCCTTTCTTCAGATCTTCCTCTTCGAGCGCTTTTGGGGCCATTCTACATCTGTGTACTTTTCCCAGAAACGAAGGAAATATCCATCCCGTTTTCATTGCCCAATATTGCTCTCCGCAACGCTCGCTGGATTGATTATAGGATTACTTCAGATTTACGGCTTTATATTGATGACTTTTTCTGTTTCACTGCCCGTCCGTACACCATTATTCCAGAGGGAGGTTCTATGCCTCACTTCTATAAGGAGGACTTCCGTTATTTTTCAAATTTCAGGGAATTAACTGGGTCTTCACTTTCTTGGTTCATATTCCTCCGAGCTGCGGAACTTCCCAATCTTGTTGAGGACGATGGTTTTGGCACCATAATTTACTCTCCTCATAGAGTCATGAGACAGTTTGGATTTGACCATAATCGACCTTTCGGCAGCTCTTGCCAGAGAGATTATGAGAGTGCTCTCCTCAATTTTGTCCCCACATCATCCTCATTTGCATGGGAGTTTCCAAAACCATCTAATTCTCCTTATGACCTTCTTCAATTCGTCATACCAGATGATTCTCGGAAAGGACGATATACTACTTTTGAACTTAACTACTGGCTCATCATGTGACGCCCCCAAAATTAGGTATACATCACCCATCTTGAGTCGCCAAATATATGGTACAGAATTCAAATACAACTTAATAATACAACTATCGTGTACAATACGACAAAACATAAGCTGTGAGTTTGAATACAAATATTGTCTACTAGAGATTATACAAACTCAAAAGGAGTCCTCATTACAATTATTATCACACTATTTCACAGAATTGTGAGGACCACCAATTGCTATCATCCGTCCGTCACTCCGTTCCCGACTAGTCCCTCGCTACGTTCTCATTTCACAAGAGAACAATAAAATTAAAAGGGTGAGCTCAACTAGCCCGAGAGGGAAATATTATGACTAAGATAATGCGAATATATTATCGTTAGCCTTCAACATGATGTTAAACCGATACAATACAACAACAATCAAGTTTAAGCGCAGCGGAACAAGCAATCCATTAAAAGAGTCAAGTAGAGAATAAAATCTACTATCTTTTATGATTTAGAAGGTTTTCATCACTTTTATCATTGGGACTCAACTTAATAAATAATCCACATCATCGAATCACCCTCGCACTACTGACCAGGATATTCTTTAGTATCACGACCACAATTATCCATGCACTACGGGCCAAGAATATTTGTGTATTCATTAATGGTCATGATCATGCCAACAATCGTCCATCAATGCACTACGGGCCAATGAGGACTTTTACCACATCATTTGTAACATTACGGTCCATGATTACAATCAATAATCCACGGTCATAATCATACCAAGTCCATCTATGCACTCATGAAGCCACGAGATGACTTTCAAAAAATATAAACATGAGGATGATGACAATGATATAAGAATTCAATAAAACAAGTTCAAGAATTATTTTATCCGAGAATCAATAACGTCCAAATTGTCAACATGATCTTTGCTTTGTGGAGTAAAATTCAAGAATGCTCGAAAGAATATTTCAATGAAAAGATCTTTGGATGAAGAGCAAATATCAAGGATATTCCACTAATTTCATGGAGTATAGAAGTCAAAACTTTACCCAACCGAGTATAACAAGGAATGGAATAACAAAAGAAATCACCGGGCATGCGATAGATCACGACAGACGAGTTATTCATTCGGAATAATAAATAACGGAATAAGGTCCCAGTAAAAGCATATAGATGAGGATATTCTAACGAGAATAATAAAGATTTTAATCGGTCCCACGTAAAAGCGCATGTATGTGGATATTCCAACGAGAATAATAAAGACTTTTAACCAGTCCCCACGTAGAACTCATGAGCAGTGATGTTCCAACAAAATGATAAATAATGGAACCGGGACCCAAGGCGTAAGCGTGCATGATGGATGTTCCAACAGAATGATAAAGAATGGAATAATAGAAGAATTTCACCAAGTATAGGGTAGCCCGCGTATACAGGTTATTCCAACAGAATAATAAAGAATGGAATAACAGAAGTTCTCTTCATAGATAAGAAAGAAATAATACTCCCTACCTTGGAAAAAACTGGATACTGGAATAGTGAGGTAGCAGACTTCTCTTCTTCTTTCTCTCTATAATTTCTCTTTATAATAATCGCTCTAAAGCTTTTGTGAATTGGTGAGAAATGAAGGAAGAATGAGCTTCTATTTATAGGAAAATATAGTTTCGATAATTGCACATTTTGGGGCTCGAAAAATTACAGTACAATACCTCCAACTTTTCTTTTATTTTTAATTTAGTCCTGCAAGTGTTATCAATCTTGCACCAACTCCCCTAGTAGTAAATAATGTGAATCAATAGTTCAATTATGTGAATCAATAGTATAATCATGTGAAAAATACGAATTACAGTATAGTACCTCCATCTATACCTCCATTTTTAACTTAGTCATGCAAGTATTATCAATCTTGCACCAACTCCCCTAATAGTAAATAATGTGATTCAATAGTACACATATGTGAACAAATAGTTATATAAGCATGTGAATTAGTAGCAATTAATTGCTCATTTATCCGATAAATTACTAGATTTATCAATATAACCCCTAGACATCAATTATCATCGGAATAAATGTCGATTTTCACTAACACAAACAATTCCAACATAATGAAACTATTTTTGTCAAAAATATAAATTTTGAAATTTCGAAGTTTGACTTTTCTCGAAAAAGTCAACTGTTGACTTTTGACCAAATAGTGAATCCGAAAAAATTTTGTGTTTATAAACTATTTTTACTAATTTAAATCGTTCTCCAGACTCAAATATCACGTCCGCGTCTCCAAATTCAACTCCTAACAACATTCATCATTAATATTATAACTCATAATATTTATCAACCAGTCGTTCGGGAAAGAGGGGTTTTCAATAAAGATTTCTCCCTATCGTAGCCGCAATTAGGTGACCAAACCTCTCCTTGATGAACTTCTAGACATTGTAAATATTGAAATTTATAATATGAATAACTTTGTCGCCTCAAGAATTGATTTAATAAAAACATTTTATCACGAGATGATCTTTGTGACAATAATTGAATCAATAATATGATAGATATGATCGAAGAATTACTATAGCAATAATTGAGTATAAGCGAGTGACTTCTCACGTAAGCATCAATTATCAATACCGTGTGCTACTTATGCAACCACGCCAGACATTCTTTGTACTTTTACTATCGGGTAGTTCAACAGTTAACGGTAAAACTTCCCCCGTTATTTTCATAAAGTATTTTTGTCATTTTCTCAATCCGACAATAATTCCATTGTGGGGTCCACCAATGATTGTCTTGGTTATCTAATATTCCCTGTTAAAACGAATATTCCCCGACCAATCGAATATTATATAACAACTTGCGTACTTTGCAAAATTTGTACATATTACCCACAACTATAACATTATATCAAATGCACACCATAATATTCAAAAATATATTTCGAGAAAATTTAATCTTTATTCAAAAAGTTGGGGTCTTACAACCTCCCCATCTTATGAAATTTCGTCCTCGAAATTAGGGTGCGTACCTGGTATGTCGAAGAGGTGAGGATACTTTGATTTCATTTCAGATTCTAACTCCCAGGTCATTTCCTCAACATCGTGGTTTCTCCACAAAACTTTGACTTGAGGTATAACCTTGGAGCGTAGAATATGTTCCTTCTTATCCAAGATTTTAACAAGAACCTCTTCATACGTTAAATCTTCCTCTATTTCGTCCGGTTCTAACTCAATAATGTAGTTCGGGTCTTTCACATATTTACGTAACATGGATATGTGACAAACGTTATGAACACGAGACATACTTGGCGGTAACGAAAGTCTATAGGCCACAGTTCCTACTCGATCGAGGATTAAAAATGGGCCAATGAATCGAGGATTGAGCTTTCCTCTCTTTCCAAATCTTGTAACTCCTTTCCATGGAGCAACACGTAACAACACATGATCTCCAATATTGAATTCTACGTCCTTTCGATGAAGATCAGCATAACTCTTTTGTCGATCTTGTGAGGTTTTTATACGTTGTCGGATCATTTGAATCTTTTCCGTAGTCATACGTACCAACTCTGGTCCCAACAACGTTGCTTCACCCACCTCATCCCAGCATACTGGAGAATGACACTTTCTTCCATACAACGCCTCGAATGGAGCCATGTCAATACTTGCTTGATAACTGTTGTTGTAGGAAAACTCCACCAATGGTAAGAACTTGTCCCAACTTCCCTTGAAGTCAAGGACACAGAGTCTTAATAGATCTTCAAGAGTTTGAATCGTCCTCTCCGACTGCCCGTCCGTCTGAGGATGATATGCCGAGCTAAATCATAAATCTGTGCCCATAGCTTTTTGCAAACTAACCCAAAATCTTGAAGTGAATCTTGGGTCTCGGTCAGAAACTATGGATATTGGCATACCATGCAATCTTACAACCTCATTTATGTACATACGAGCAATTCGTTCAAGTGTATAAGTTTCTCGGATCGGTAAGAAATGAGCAGACTTGGTCAATCTATCAACAATAACCCAAATCGCATCTATGCCTTGAGAAACTTTGGGAAGACCGGTAACGAGCATGGTAATGTGCTCCCACTTCCATTCTGGAATTTCAAGTGGTTGCAATGAACCTTTTGGTACTTGATGCTCCGCTTTAACTCGTTGACAAATTAGACACCTTGAGATAAATAGTGATATCTCTCTCTTCATATTGCTCCACCAAAATGTATGACGAAGATCACGATACATTTTGGTACTCCCAGGATGGATTGCAAACGGTGTATTGTGCGCCTCCATCATGATTTTATACTTTAAATCAAGGTCGTTAGGAACACAAAGTCTGGAGTTGACTCGAAGTATTCCTTCTTCATCGATTCTTGCTTCCGGCATAGCACCTTCTTGCACTTTCTTCCTCATACGCACCAGCTCTGGATCTGTAACTTGAGAAACTTTAACTTTATCAATTAAAGTTGGTTCTACTCGTATATTCGCCATCATCACATGGATCCCTGGAGTCTTTAACTCTATCTCCATCCTTTGCAAGTCACACAAAATGGGCTTTTGTGTTGTGAATATTGCACTCGTACCCGCATATGATCTTCTACTCAATGCGTCAGCTACCACGTTCGTTTTTCCAGGATGGTATTGAATGGTATGATCATAATCTTTCAACAGTTCAAGCCAACGTCATTTTCGCATGTTCAGTTCCTTTTGAGTGAAGAATATTTGAGGCTTTTATGATCCGTAAAGATCTCCACTTTCTCTCCATACAAGTAATGCCTCCAAATTTTAAGTGCGAAGACAACAGCTGCCAACTCTAGATCATGAGTAGGATAATTCCTCTCATATTCTTTGAGTTGTCTTAAGGCATAGGCTATGACTTTCCCATGTTGCATGAGAACACATCCTAACCCTTTGCGGAAGCATCATCAGTAGATGACAAATCCTCCAAACCGGATGGGATTATCGAGCAGTCTTTGAAATGAGTCTCCTTTTGAGTTCTTGAAAACTCTTCTCACATTCCTCGCTCCAATAGAACTTTGTATCTTTCCGAGTCACCGAAGTTAATGGAGTAGCGATTCGAGAAAATCCTTCCACGAATCTCCGATAATAACCATTCGTCCGAGAAAGCTACGTACTTGATCCATCGATTTGGGTTGCTCCCGACTTTGAATAGCTTCAATCTTTGCACGTCAACGGATATTCCATGACTTGATACTACATGCCCAAGGAATGCTACTTCCTCAAGCCAGAACTCGCATTTCTTTAACTTGGCATAAAGTTTATATTCACGAAGCTTTTGGAGTATCAGCCTCAAGTGTTGCTCATGATCTTAACTACTTTTGGAATAAATAAGGATGTCATCAATAAAGAAGACCACAAAGTGATCCAAATATTCCTTGAATACTCGGTTCATCATATCCATGAAGGCAGCAGGAGCATTAGTCAATCAAAAAGACATGACTAAGAATTCATAATGCCCGTACCGAGTTCTGAAGGCAATCTTTGGAATATCCTCAGTTTTAACCTTCAGCTGATGATATCCAGAACGAAGATCGATCTTTGAAAAAAATTGTGCTCCTTGTAATTGATCAAACAGGTCATTAATACGTGGCAGTGGGTACCTATTTTTGATGGTGACATGATTCAACTCCCGATAATCAATACAAAGTCGCATACTCCCATCTTTCTTCTTCACGAATAGAACAGGAGCACCCCAAGGAGACGTACTAGGACGAATGAAACCAATGTCTAACAATTCCTACAATTGGGTCTTTAACTACTAAAGTTCAATAGGAGCCATTCGATATGGGGCTTTGGAAATGGGTTTTGTACCGGGTTCAAGGTCGATACAAAATTCAACTTCACGCTCTGGGGGTAGGCCAGGAAGTTCTTCAGGAAATACGTTAGGAAATTTATTAACAATAGAAATATCCTTCAAATCTGACGTATTTTTGTTTAAATCCGTGACATGAGCTAAGAAAGCTTGACATCTGTTTTTCAATAAACGAATAGCTTTATGGCTTGAGATGATCGTGATTGATTTTAATGGTTTGGTCGCTTGAATTCGCATAATAGGTTGATTAGGAATATGAAAGCTAACAACCTTACGAAAACAATCAATTTTAGCGTGATGAGTAGTTAACCAATCAATCCCTAGAATCACATCAAATTCAAGTATTTTCAATAAAATAAGATCGACAGGTAATGTGAGGGTACCGATTTGAACCAAACAAGACTTATAAACATTGGATGTAATGAAGGTTTCTCCCAACGGAGTTTTTATAGATAAGTCAAAGTCTAATTTCTGCGGAGTCAAATTTAATCGTTGAGCGCAAGTAGGAGAAATAAAAGAATGGGTAGAACCAGTATCAAATAAAGTATAGACTTCGCTAGAGTTTATGATAAGCTTACCCGTGATGACCTCGTTCGGGTTCCTTGCTTTCTGGGAGGTCACAACAAATAATCTCCCTTGCACTACCGGCTTTGACTTTTCTGGGACGTCCTTTGGTGCCTCCATCCTAGCTGAACTTGTCTTCGGTGAATGACAAAATCGGGCTAGGTGACCTTCTCTTCCACAATTATAACACGCTTTGGATGGCATCGCGTAGTTTGGACTGATATGTCCCTCCCCTCTGCATTTGAAGCATATGATAGGTGGTCGTTCTCCTTCCTTAACCACGGTTGCTGGTGCTGACGTTTTTCTATCATTGTTGAATCTCCTTTTCTTGAAATGTCCATTTTTACTGTCTTGGCCATGATTACCACTGAAGTGGTAACCATTTCTGGCATGTTGATTCCCTCCACGCTTGTTGTCACCGTTTATGATGGCTACTACCACCGGTATTTTCATCTTTGCACCGCTTTCCTTGGTTGTGTTGACTCGTTATCGCGCTCCAATAACTGAGCCCTATTTACAACATCTGAGTACAAACACAGTTTATGAGAAATTAGATATTTGCGTATCTCCGGTTTCAAACCTCTTAAAAACATTTACGTCATTCGCTCCTCATTATCGACCAAATGGGATGCAAACCGGGATAACTCCACAAATTTAGCCTCGTATTGCGACACGGTCATATTGTTTTGTTCCAACTTGATAAACTCCACCTCCTTCATGTGATGAATACTTTCGGGAAAGTACTTGTCGTTGAATAGCTCTTGGAACTTCTCCTAAGACATCTTGAGTGCGTCAGTCGAGTACGTTTTTTCTGATTTCCACCGATGTCGCCTCTTCCACGCAACATGAAGGTGGCGAAGGAACCTTTGCTCCTGGGAGCATCCCAAGACATCAAATATCTTGGTGATCTGCTTTATCCATGCTTCACCTTTTAAGTGGTTTTGGCTCTCCAATAAACTCCGGTGGTCCCAGCTCCTTGAACTATTTAGCGATAACCGTCCGAGAGTTTCCATGTTTCCACCTACATTTTGGATGGAGCCGCTCTCGCTTTGATGTTGCATGAATTGCATGAAGCCTC
The DNA here is from genome assembly GCA_020205605.1 of Panax ginseng. Taxonomy (NCBI): domain Eukaryota; kingdom Viridiplantae; phylum Streptophyta; class Magnoliopsida; order Apiales; family Araliaceae; genus Panax; species Panax ginseng. The sequence goes on from CM035136.1 coordinate 72,707,602, forward strand.
TCGAACATTCCATCGTTCATCATTTAGTCGGTGTTGTTGTTTGCATGAGGTTATGCGCCTTCACGATGCACATTGTCCTCAGTTATTGATCTGTGGAGACTCAACGATCTCCTGTGCTCCATTGATGTTCTCAATATTCTCGGATGCCATTTTCAAATACTGCTATAAAACAAGGGTTAATTGACATGCAACATATTATCCATATACTCTGACCAACCAATTAAATACCAAATAAACTTAGGTAGGTCATACTAGAGAAGGAATTTCCCGTCTCTCCCTTCCTAGTTCTAGTCTCACATCTTAGCCAGGGATCATATCCCTAAGCTTTGATACCAACTGTGACGCCCCCAAAATTAGGTATACATCACCCAACATGGTACAGAATTCAAATACAACTTAATAATACAACTGTCGTGTACAATACAACAAAACATAAGCTGTGACTTTGGATACAAATATTGTCTACTAGAGATTATACAAACTCAAAAGGAGTCCTCATTACAATTATTATCACACTATTTCACAGAATAGTGAGGATACTAATGCTATCATCTCGTTCGTCACTCCGTTCCCCGACTAGTCCCTGCTACGTTCTCATTTCCTGAAGAGAACAACAAAAGTAAAAGGGTGAGCTCAACTAGCCCAGTAGGAAATATTATGACTAAGATAATGCAGAATATATTATCGTTAGCCTTCAACAGTGTTAAACTAATACAATATAACAACCATCAAGTTTAATTGCAGCAGAACAAGAAATCCATTAAAAGAGTCAAGTAGAGAATAAAATATATTATCTTTTATGATTTAGAAGGTTTTTCATCACTTTTATCGCTGGGACTCAGCTTAATAAATAATTCACATCATTGAATCACCCCTATACTACGGTCAAGGATATTCTTTAGTATCACGACCACAATTATCCATGCACTACGGGCCAAGAATATTTGGGTATTCATTAATGGTCATGATCATGCCAACAACTGTCCATCAATGCACTACGGGCCAATGAGGACTTTTACCACATCATTTGTAACATTACGGTCATGATTACACCGAATAATCCCTGGTCATAATCATACCAAGTCCATCTATGCACTACAGGCCACAGATGACTTTCAAAAAAATATAAACATGAGGATGATGACAATGATATAAGAATTCAATAAAACAAGTTCAAGAATTATTTTATCCAGGAATTAATAACGTCCAAATTGTCAACATTATACTTCTTTGTGGAGTAAAATTCAAGAATACTCAGAAGAATATTTTAATGAAAAGATACTGGATGAAGAGCAAATATCAAGGATATTCCACTAATTTCATGGAGTATAGAAGTCAAAACTTTACCCAACTGAGTATAACAAGGAATGGAATAACAAAAGAAATCACCAGGCATGCGATAGACCGCACAGGCAGGTTATTCCAACGGAATAATAAATAACGGAATTAGGTCCGGTGTAAAAGCGCATGAGCATGATATTCCAATGTAATAATAAAGATTTTAATCGGTCCGTACGTAAAAACGCATGCAGCGAGGATATTCCAATGAATAATAAAGAAGGAACCAGTCCGACGTAGAACTCACAGAGCGGATGTTCCAACAAAATGATAAATAATGGAACCGGGGACCGGGCGTAAACGCATTGCATGTGAGGATGTTCCAGCAAATGAATGATAAAGAATGGAATAATGAAGAATTTCACCAAGTATAGGGTAGCCCGTGATACAAGTTATTCCAATGAATAATAAAGAATGGAATAATGAAGTTCTCTTCATAGATAAGAAAGAAATGATACTCCCTACCTTGGAAAAAACTGGATACTGGAATAGTGAGGTAGCAGACTTCTCTTCTTCTTTCTCTCTATAATTTCTCTCTATAATAATCGCTCTAAAGCTTTTGTGAATTGGTGAGAAATGAAGGAAGAATGAGCTTCTATTTATAGGAAAATATAGTTTCGATAATTGCACGTTTCGGGACTCGAAAAATTACAGTACAATACCTCCAATTTTCTTTTATTTTTAATTTAGTCCTGCAAGTATTATCAATCTTGCACCAACTCCCCTAATAGTAAATAATGTGAATCAATAGTTTAATTATGTGAATCAATAGTATAATCATGTGAAAAATACGAATTACAGTATAGTACCTCCATCTATACCTCCATTTTTAACTTAGTCATGCAAGTATTATCAATCTTGCACCAACTCCCCTAATAGTAAATAATGTGATTCAATAGTACACATATGTGAACAAATAGTTATATAAGCATGTGAATTAGTAGCAATTAATTGCTCATTTATCCGATAAATTACCCGATTTATCAATATAACCCCTAGACATCAATTATCATCGGAATAAATGTGGAGATTTTCACTAACACAAACAATTCCAACATAATGAAACTATTTTTATCAAAAATATAAAATTTGAAATTTTGAAGTTTGACTTTTCAAGAAAAAGTCAATTGTTGACTTTTTCACCAAAATATAGTGAATCTCGGAAATTTTTGTGTTTATAGACTATTTTACTAATTTCGTGCTTTTGGACTCAAATATCACGTCCGCGTCTCCAAATTCAACTCCGAACAACATTCATCATTAATATTATAACTCACAATATTTATCAACCAGGTCATTCCCAGGAAAGAGGGGGCTTTCCAATAAGGATTTCTCCCTATTGGCGCGCAATTAGGTGACCAAACCTCTCCTTGACAGAACTTCTAGACATTATAAATATTGAAATTTATAATATGAATAACTTTGTTGTCTCAAGTATTGATTTAATAAAAAACATTTTATGCAGATGATATTGTGATAATAATTGAATCAATAATATGATAGATATGATGCAACAATTACTGTAGTAATAATTGAGTATAACTGAGTGACTTCTCACGTAAGCATCAATTATCAATACCGTGTGCTACTATGCAACCACGCGTATTACTGTACTTTTACTACCGGGTAATTCAACAGTTAACGGTAAAACTTCCGACGTTATTTTCATAAAGTATTTTTGTCGTTTTCTCAATCCGACAATAATTCTGTTGTGGGGGTCCACCAATGATTGTGCCGTTGTACGAATATTCCCTGTTAAAACGAATATTCCCCGACCAATCGAATATTATATAACAACTTGCATTTGCAAAATTTGTAAATATTACCCACAACTATAACATTATATCAAATCCACACCATAATATTCAAAAATATATTTCGAGAAAATTTAATCTTTATTCAAAAAGTTGGGGTCTTACACATCAACCTTAAAAAATGGCAGGATGATACTATGATTTGTTGCCGCCAACTTCTCTTCCCGAACATCTTCAATGGGCCAAAATGTTATGTTATCCTAGAATTAATACTCGTTCAGAGCGTTGGCCAACTAGTAGGCTTCTTGAGCGTAAGGCTTTAATATTTGAGTCTCTTCCTCCTCAGTCAGCAGACCCAAACGTTCCGCCCGCACTGGTCCCTACTACTTCCTTGAATCTTCAATCATGAGTTTCATCTCAGATATCTCCTCCAGTTCCTCCCCAGGGATCATTTGCTGCCGAGGTAATCAAAGTTACTCCCTCTAAAATGAGAGCATCTGCTATTACTAACTCTGAGGTGATGCCCCATATAGATTCTACTGTGGTCCTTGCTAGTCATTCTATCATTAGATGAATGCCAAATGGGAAAACACTTATCTTAAAGCCTTTGGCAAAGCGCCCCTTTGATAAAGCTAGCTCCAGTATGCCGGCAGCTAAGGATCTAGTCAAGAAACAACGCAAACTTTTGGTAAAATTTGTAGTATTTTCATTTATCTTTCAACCATTCATACAGCTGTTTTCGTGTTTCCCTATGTCATTATTTTCTTGTTTTTCAGATTGCCGAGGTTGATGAAGAAAATGATGATGTTCCTATTGGGTTTCATGCGGGTGATGTAAGTGAGACGGTCGCGGCTTCCACTACTGGTGGGCCTCCTCAATCTATCATTGTTTCCATCGAGTCTTCTTCACCGCATGATGATCGTGTTAGTCTTGATGTTGATGATTCTTTATCTGATGTGAGTTCAGGTCATGTTGTGGGTTTTACAACTCTCTCTTCACGTCGTCTTATAGCACCTCCTCATGAGAGTCTAGAAGGTACTGGTGTGGCTCCTATTGCTGACATCCCGCTTTCTATGGCAACTCACGACTCCTTATCCATCAATGTGAGTATTTTCTTTAGTTGACCTATACATATTTTCTTTCTTCCTCTATAATATATTATGTTTTTATCATTTTTCTTCTTCTTCTTCTTCTTCTTTTTTAGGGTGAGAAGAAATATTTGCATTTATCTGTCGAGTCGCTTGCTTTATTTGATACTCTTAATTCGGGTGTGGTCACCTTGCCGTCTAGTGATGACCTTGGTTATCCTCCTACTGACCAGGGCTTCAAAGATTTATCAGCAACACAACAGCCACCTATTTCTTCATCCTTTGTTAAGGAGTCATCAGCAGCACATCAGCCACCTGTTTCTTCATCCTTTGCCCCAAGTGATTTTATGGTGGCTTCTGAAGTGGCTCCTACTAGAGTTTCATTCAATCCAAGTGGAGATTTTATTTCTTGGAGGGGTTTTCAAATATCTTCTTCAAGTCAAGAAATTCTCGATTGTCTCTTAACTCGGTTTCCACAAACACTTGACCGTTTAACTATCTGCATGGCCCCCATCCAGACTTTCTTTTTGGATCGACTTGCTAGCCTTATTCTTGAATTGCACAGTCTTTCTTTCTATTCTTTATAAGCCGAAGACTTAGATAGATTTAGTAGTGAGCTTAATGACTTCTCCACTATTGGCTTTGATATGTCTTCCTTTCGGGCTCGGTTGGATCTTCTTAGTTCCACTTTTCAGATCGTTGCACTACGGTCAGAGGTTACTATGTATCAATATGAGAATAACTCATTTTCAGAACAACTTTCAGATCTTGAGAAAACCATTAAATCTAACCGGAGACCCAACTTCGTGGTTTAAAGTCAAATATCCAAACTTTTCAGAAGCTGAAAGCTGCCAATGTGAAGGCTTGTGACGCTGCCATTGCTAAATTGGAGGCCCTAGCTTTGCCCCCGCTTCAGTTTGATATGTCATGGCCTTTAGATCATGACTTTTTGTAATTTTTTTCTTATTCCTGTATCAAAAAACTCATTTACATATATTCCCTTTATCAAAATAGAGTTTCTTTAGCCTTATTAATTGTCTTTAATTTGAATTTCTTTTTTTTTAAGACTTAATGCTTAACATTGAATCTCAAGTTATTCAAATTAATATTCTAACACAACAATTTGAATGATAAAAAGGCAAACATGAATTTTATAAAGAAAAAAACACGTTTTTTTTTTCCGCAAACCAACACTTGAATCCATACTTTTTAAAATCAGAAAAAATATTCGAGTATAAGTGAAAGTTTGACATTTTATTGATAATCATGTTGCTTTTAACGAAAAAGCATAACGTTTCAGATTTTCATAAATCTTGCTTTTATCGAAGAAAGCATAACGTTCGCCACTTTTAGAGATAAAGTGTAACTTTCTTAGATTTAAGGACTTAAACTCATGTGCCTTAATTACTTTTGAAGTTGAAAGTATAACTTCTGTGATGACTATCTCATGTATAATATTTCTTTACCCATTTTAGGTTCAATGGGCCTGAGATAGCATCTGATCCCACACGAGATATTTTGCAATATCCGCTTTCAAAGATCTCTCGCACCCTATACGGGCCTTCCCATTCGGGGAAAAATTTAGTGGTTGGTGTTCCCCTCATGACTTGATTCGCTGTCTTGAGCACCAAGTCCCCCACCAGAATTTGTCGAGGTACCACTGCAGTATTGTATTGTTGTCACACTTTTTCATGGTACCGTTCTAATTTTTCTTTAGCTTGTCTCAGAAGTTAGCTAAGGCTTCTAGGGTAGCTGGTCGGTTCTCTTCCTCGACTAAGCTTCGGAGTCTCATCCTTGCTGAAGGGATTTCTATTTCAACAGGCAAGACAGCTTCTTCACCATATACTAGCGCGTATAGGGTTTCACCTGTAGGCTTTCTTTTTGAAGTTCGATAGGCCCATAGTGCTATTGGTAACTGTTCTGCCCATGTTTTCGGGTGATCATCAAGGGTTTTCGAGAGAATCTTGATCAAAGTTTTGTTTGTGGCCTCTGCTTGTCTGGTGCCTTTCGGGTAGTAAGGAGATGATTTGTAATGCTTTACCCTGTATATATCTATCAGGCTCTTGACGTCCCTATTGATGAAGGGAGTTCCATTGTCTGATAAAATGACATTCGGGATCCCGAAATGACAAATAATATGCTCCTTGATGAAATTTGCCACTGCTGGTAATGTGGCCCTCTTTAAGGGTATTGCTTCTACCCACTTTATGTACATCTCAGTGGCGGTCAAGATCCAGATGTTACCCTTTGAATTGGGATGAATAGGACCTATAAGATCCATTCCCCATGTATGAAAAGGCCATGGTGTTGCTAAAGTCCGCAAATCCACAAAAGGAGCATGAATCAAGTTTCCATGAATTTGGCAAACGTGACACTTCTTGGCAAACTCTAAGCAATCCCCTTCCATTCTAGGTCAGTAGTAACCATGATCAATCAACTGTTTATACAACTTGGCTCCTCCTTGGTGTTCATCTTTATGCATTTGGTAAACCAAATCCTTGGCCTCTCCTAATTCCAAACACCGTAAGGGCTTGCTGTTAAACCCTCTTCTAAACAACTCTCCGTTTTGTAAGAAGAATCATTGTGCTTTCTTCTTTATCGTGATTGCATCCTTCTTTTCGGCAGGAAGACTACCGCTTTGTAAAAACTCCATATATGGGCTTCGTCAGTCTGCTATGTCGTCGATGAAGGCACATTCCTCCTCCCTAGGGTATTCTTGGCACGAAAGACATTGTCGTTGAAGTGCATCTGCTTCTCTCTTCATTTCGGGCCAATAATACCCTTGGCATTACAACCTTTGATACAATCCAATATCTGCCAATCCGCAGAATTCTTCATGTACCTGATATAAAATCCTATTTGCTTCATCCTTCCCCAAGCATCTTGTCAAAACACCATATGCTTCTTTATGGTACAATACTCCTTTAATGATGCGGTACTTCTGAAGCTCCACCAGTGACATGTTCCCTTCTTTTGTTTGTAATTGATGAGAGATGTCATATCTCCAATCTTCTGTCAAATCTTTGGGGAATAATTCCAGCACCGTGGTTGGGAGGATCCTTTTGATTACATTCACATCCAAGTCTTTTCCTTTGACATACACACTAGATGTTACTGTGGCTAATGCATCAGGTTGTCTATTTTATATTCATGGCACGTACTCAATCACTACCTTCTTGAAGGCTTCCATCACTTTTTATGCCACAGTTTGATATGGTGCTAAGATAGGTTCCTTTACTGCGAATTGACCTCTTATTTGTTAAACTATTAGATTTGAATCTCCCTTTACTTTGAGGCACTTGGCTCCCAATTCTCTAGCCGCTAATAATCCCAATATGAATGCCTCATATTCTGCTTCATTATTCATGCAAGGGAAATCCAGTTTGTATGACAGAGCCACTTCCTTTCTATCCTTGGTAGTTAATACCACACCTGCTCCTCCTTTTCCTTCTGCAGATGACCCGTCAAAGGCCAAGTTCCACCACTCCAAATCTTCATCCACCACGTCAATTTTTTCTACTTCTCCCCCTGGAAGATCCTCTGAAGGAGGTTCATATTCTCCATCTCCATCGAAAGCGGCGGCGGTCTGCATTAATGCCTGACATCTGTTTGCCTTCGGTGTTACACACTTGATGTCATATTCTGAAAGGATCATCATCCATTTTGCAGGTCTTCCTACCAATTCTGGCCTAGTTAGCAAGTAACTGATCGGGTTAGTTCTCGTTGCAAGCTCCACTTCGTGTGCCAAAAAATAATGACGTATTTTATGTGCGACAAACACCAGTGCCAGACAATGTCTCTCTAATTGTGAATACCTGGTTTCTGGTCCTCTGATTATTCGGCTAATGTAGTATACAGGCTTTTCTTCCCCATCTACCTCTTGTGTGATCAATCCTCCTACAGACTTTGTGGTAGATGTGATATACAGTTGTAATGGTATTCCTCTCTGTGGTACTACCATCATTTTTTCCGAGGCCAAAATTTCTTTTACTTTCACGAAGGCTTGTTGTTGGTCCTGCCCCCAGTCCCATTCTGTCTTTCCCTTTAGCAACTTTCTGAAAGGTTCTGTGACTTCTGCTAATATTGGAATGAATCTCCTCATGTAGGAAACTTTCCCTAGAAAGCTCTTCAACTGTTTTTGCATTTTTGGTGGGGGCATATCTGTAATAGCTTTTGCGTTGTTTGGGTTTACCTCCAAACCTCTATTGTGCACCAAGAAGCCCAAAAATTTTCCAACTGTCATGCCAAAGGCGCACTTTTTCGGGTTCATCTTTAAATTATACCTGCGACAACGTTCAAAAACCTTTCTTAAATCCTCTACATGGGTTGTCTCCTTTTTAGATTTCACCACTATGAAATCCACATAGTCTTCCACAATGTCATGAATCATGTCGTGAAAGATGGCGTGCATTGCCCTTTGGTAAGTTGCCCCCGCGTTCTTCAACCCGAATGCATTACTACATAGTAGAAATTCCCAAATAGGGTACGTAAGGCTGTCATCTCTGCATCCTCTATGGACATTTTTATCTGATTATAGCCTACGAACCCATCCATGAATGATATCATCTCATGATTTGCTGTTGCATCTACCAAAGTGTCAATATTGGGTAACAGATACATGTCCTTTGGGCATGCCTTGTTCAAGTGTGACGACCCCAAATCCAGGTACTTGAAACCCGAACTCGGTTCTCCACGATACCATTTCTTTAAGTTGAATAATACTAAATAATAATATATTCGAACTTAATTTACATACATCAAAGTTTACTTCCCCAAGTACGTGACCTTCAAATACATTCCTTACAATACTTGAATAGATACCAATACAACTATAACCATTAACTCATAATACACACTTATTCAATCGACTTTCCTTTTCCTTTGCTCGTGCTCTGAGCCTTGAAAGTTGCTCATACATAATCGAAAACATTTAATTTAAGCAAGGATGAGCATTTAAGTGCCCAACAAAGTAATAGCAATTATATATAAGTGAAAGAATATAAGTATTCTCTTTACATAACACTTCTACAACGAATTGAAAGTTGTGAAGTAATTTGTCTTGATAAAAATTCACATAACGACTCTCTTTCAAATTCTTTAAATTTGGCTCTGCTCTACCCTTGAATAGGGTTTAAGAAACATACTATGAACATTCTTTTCATTTTCGAAAAGGTTTAGCGAATTCTATCCTCAAACCGTCATAACTTACGGACACGGAGGGTGATCACCTCATTGTACCTCTCAGATTGATCAATACTACATAACTTGAACGAAATTCATCGCTCACTCTATCCGCTTTATGCAAAAAATCTTCCCATATAGGGATGTTCATACATGCTCAGTTCCAAACCCGAAGGTTTTAATCTTTCTCAACAATAATATGTAATTCAACATATATATACGGGTAATTGACAAAGGTGTATCAACATGTGAATAAATGCCATGATTATCCAAGTGGGGACACTTGTATAACCATTTAGAAATCAACTTAATAGAATATATATCTGAGCTAACATGTTGATAATCAAAGCGTACAAAATCTATACAGGAATAGAATAATTCTGAAACTTCTTACTCATGTCCATTGCATAAAGGAAATGCAAAGGTAAGATACTTGCCTGATTCGCTGATTACAAATCTCAACTTAGGTTTTATCTCTTTATCACAACCTATCAATAATTAGATCATTCATTCGATTAGAACAATATATCTTAACACATAGTACTGTCTATTACAGTCAGCACATAGTCTAATCACATAATCACAGTGATCATACTTTTAGTTCCTATTCTATACTTGAAATATTTTTATACATTTTTCAAATATCTCATCCATGCTCTTACAAGTAGTCTTTTCTTTCTTTTTTATAAGGTCCGACATTTGTCGTCGTCATCGAAACTTTATCGGGTAAATCTTTGAGTCTAAGACTCTTATTCTATACCTCAACATCTCAGAATATCGGACATCTTATTTTTAATCATTTTCGCAATTTTCGAAATTGAAAAATTTAAAATAATTCAAATCATGTCACTAAAGGGCCTATAGTGATATAAGCTCATTTACTATAGGTGTTCTTCTTCAAATTCGTAACTTCATAATCGGTTCTCCAAATTCGACTAGTTTGGCCATTATAACTTTCAAATATCTAATCATAATTAAATAATTTAAACATTAAACAATTCCATTATCATTAATAGTTTAATTAATACTAAACTATTAATGAAACCATTGCCAAAATATAAAAGTTATTTATAATAACTCAAACTATTTTTAAAACATTTATATTACCTAAATAATTACCATTAATATTTAAATATTAATGTACTATTTATCCAAATATTAAAAGTCATTAATTATAACTTAAAATATTTTTAAATCCTTAATATCCTCTTTAAATGGTTTTTAAATAAGTAAAACCATTTTTAAACTATTTATTTAATATTAATCATTAAATAAACTAAATATCATTAATATTATCTTAATATCATTAATATTTAATTATTAATGAAATTATCATTTAAATATTAAAAGTTATATTTTATAACTTCAAATATTTTTAAATACCTTATTTTCATTTAAAATGATTTTTATAATATTAAAATCATTTTTAAACTAAATTATTTAATATAATCATTAAATAACTTTAATATCATTAATAATTATTAATTAATGAAATTCATCACAAAATATTAAAAGTCATCACAAATAACTCATTTACATAATCAATTCCAAGCCAAAATAAACATAGTAAACTAACTAGTTTATTAACAACACTAACTAAACTTCAAAAATTCAAACTTTAACTAACAATTAAAAATAATAACATTACAAAATTAAATAAGAAACATACCCTAAATACTGAATTCCACACCTTTGAATCGCACTTCCACGCCAAAAATTTAACTAAGGAGATCTTTATAAAAGTTCTCCCACAACAAAGCCTTTCTCAAAAATTGGAGGCCTTATTGTTGGTGAATGAAACAAAGGCCAAGCCCTTCTATTTATAGGTTTAAAAATGGTGAAGTTCTCAATTTAGTCGATGTGGGACTTGGTTTATACTAATTTTTCAATAGCTCACTTTGCGATTTTCTAACGCATTGCTCATAACTCCGATTAATCTGATTTTTGGATATGTTATACATGGTATGTAAAACTATTTTTAAAAATACTGATTACCCTATTCGGGTTCATTAGGTAGCCCAAATAAGTCGTCAAAAGTGGACGTTCATAATAGCTTTTCAATCTCGTTTCAGCTTTACCCTCTTCCGCTTAAAACAGTCATAACTCTTTCATTTTAAAACATTTTTGAGCGATTCTTGAGCCCACGCCAAGCTAACTTCTGGGGCTACAACTTTTATTCTTTAAATATTTCCAAATTCCGAACACAATGAGCCCAGAAATTCCGTTCAAATGGACTGCACCGCACTTGTTGGGAAGTTTTGACACTACTACTTTGAAATGTGTCATAACTCTCTCCGATATCGGATTTAGTCCGTTTGAGTCTATGGAAAGCTTATTCGGTGTAATATAACATACCAAAAGCCCAGAAGGTTTTGGAAATATTAACTGATCGAAATAGTATCCCGAATAGCACATCCATTGCTGACTTTCGCTTTGAGAAATTTGACACATTTCCTTCCAATCACCGTAATTCCCTCATCCGAGGCCTGAATGAGGTCATTCCAAATCCTATGGCTTCCTAACTCAGTGCACTAAAACATATCAAAAGCCCAGACCTTTTAAAGCACAAAAAGTGGACGAGAATGCCCCCATTACAGACTGCCCAAAAATAGTTTATCATGATCGGTCAACCATGTTTGACCATCTATAACTTCTAATCTATACATGATATGGACTTGATTCTTTTTGTAGATTAAAAACCACATATCAGGCTACACATAACAACTTTTTAAGAACAAAACTCATGATCGAGCAAAGAGTTATGGCCTCTGACATTTGGTGAAAAAAATAACAGAATTCGGTTTTTCCAACTTGCTTAAATCTTCAAATTCGTGCACTTTGATGTTATGGGTCTTTGATTTATCAACCCATATCATCAATTAACATTCTATTACACAACTTTAAACAATCAATTGCATCAAATAACATCGAATCAAAGGATTTCTAGGTTTAGTGTTCTTATACCCTTTTTGCCAAAAATTCTTGATTATTGCTTCTGATTTGTTACGGGTGATGGTTGGGCTTTGTTTAAGAGTGTATGGGCAATCTTGTACAAGGCAATTAAATGTAATATTTAATCACTAGATTTAATTCTTATAATTTACCAATTAACTTTTATCCTTTGGTAAATTAAAACACTTATACAATAATATCGAAATTAAACCCATAATTAAAATTAGGGTTTCTCAACGTCATCAATTAGGGTTTCTAATTGACCATTAGTGGTTCTTTAATTATCATGTATGTTACTAACACGTTAATTTTGGTTTCTAATTTCAACCTGCTTAGGGTTATAATAATTAGGGTTTGTCCTAATTATCGACGTACAACAGTAATTAGGGTTTCTTCTAATTATCGATATTCTTATTCACAGTAACTTCATATACACAGTCACTACTCATAAATATCCCATAACTGAGTTTAATAATTAGGGTTTCACAGCACGGTAATATCCTATGACCTAATTGACCGTCATTGCTCAATATTATCTGTCCGCACATACCCAGTACATAATTATGGTACTGTAAAATAATATAATATTATTATTCTCATCTCTTGATCACAATCCCAATCCAGGGTTTGGATCTCATGTCTGACTTATTCTTCGTACACATCATCAATAATCAAGTTAAAATAATTAACTTAAATATTCTGAACAATTCATATAATAAAATATTTATTATATAAATCTAATTATCACATCATATATTATTTCCAATCATGTTTTCATGGAAAATAATTAATAAAAACATTTCTACTTCATGAAAATTTATTACCATATAATTTGTGGTAATTAATAATTCCAAAATTATTTCTAATTTTTCAAGTAATAAATGTATTCGCATTTATCGTTCACTTTACTTGGCACTTAGTCTCGTCATTAAATAAAAAAAAAAAAATTATACGCAAAATTTCTTATTTATTTTATATAGAAAATCTCGGGTTATTACATCAAGTCTCTGAAATCCACGCATAATCGCAACTGCCCATTAGATTTCTTTACAGGTACTATGCTGGATAACCATATTGGATGTTGAATTGGTTTGACGAATCCTACATCTAACAACTTCTTTATCTCTTCTTTTAATTGTGTTTCAACTTCTGGTGCATAGGTGCAAGGCGCTTGCTTCACTGGTTTAGCTCCCGGACTTAAGTTCAGATTATGCTTTACCAACTCCTTGTCAATCCCGAGCATCTCATTTTAGTTCCAAGCAAACACATCCCCATACTCTCGTAGTAGCTTCACCAGCTCTTCCTTTTTGTTAGCGTTCAGCTCCTTGTTAATGCAAGTTGGCTTTAGCGATCCTTCTCATGTTGCCAGATCAACTTCCTTCCAATTCATTTTGCTGAGGTTTTGGCCGGTCCTCAAACATTCCAGAGCTGGTTCCACCTTCTGTTGTACGATTTTTTCCTTTTTGTTGCTACTGGAGTGGGGGGCCTCTCCTGAGCCCTCAGGTTTGGGTGTACCTTTGAGCCCATCCCCTTTGCACCATCACAAGCGAAACATTATCTTTCCATCGGGTTTGATTACTCTTTCCCACTTTGTCTTATGTTCTTCTTTTCTTTTATTTACTTTGTCAGCTTCTAATTGGGCTGTCCGTTTGGCATTGATTATGTTTCGGGCATCCTCCGAGTCTGCTGCCCGCTTCCTCGGGTCTTTTTCTTATTTCTCTACATCTACTAATATAGGTTTCTTATTTTTGAGACATTCACCTTGTTCTAAGGTATGCTTCTATTCCTTTTTCACAGGCACAAACTTGTCTTCCTGTACATCCTCTCAGTTTGCTAGCTTCAGAGAATCAAGCTTGGCAATATGGTTTTCTCCTTCTTCGATAACATCATCGAAGAAAGTTGCTTCAGTGATATGTGCCTCCTCCGGCCCAAAAGGGTTCCTTATTGCTGGTACCTTAACCTCCTTGCCTTTCCAAATTGCCTTCATGCACTGGTGAAAAACTGATGGTACCACCCCATAATCATTCTGCCAAGCTCTTCCTAGCAACACATGATATGATGCGTCAACCTCTGCTACATGGAACATCACAGGTCCTCGGATCTTCCCCACTTGCATATCCACCTTGATGTATCCGAGGGTTCACGTGCTTTGATTAGCGAACCCCGTGATGTTTGTCTTTTCCTTCACGATCTTCTTCTCTGGCATACCTAAATGTTTAAAGACAGTGTATGGCATGATATTTACAGATGCTCCATTATCGATGAACGCTCTCCGCACTTCTATGCCATTAATTATTGATGTCACATATAGTGGTCTATTATGCGGATATCTCACCTCTCTATCAGCCTTAGAGATAGTGATTTTGTTCTCTTCCTCCTCCACCGTCTTCACAAACCCTTTGTTGATTTCCATGCAAGTCTCTTGTGCCTTGGCAGCTTTGATGATTGACTTGGTCGCTTCTATCCTTGCTTCCTTGGTCAATCCGATCTGATCAAAAAAATTCTTGCACTTAGCTCCATTCATCAATGCGGTCACCTGCAAACCTGGATCAGAATTTTCCTTCATCCTTTCTGTGTTCTCCATCATCTCCACTTCTCTTCCCTCTAGTGAGTCACTATGAGTAATAGTGTTGCACTTTTCTTTCCCCTTGTGGTTAGGAAGTGGATTGTCCAATACGTTGTTTCCTCCTTCCAGTTCAATTTCTCTTGCCGCCAATTTCTCATGGTAGATCCTTCGTAGACTATAACAATCCATAGTGGAGTGTCCGGCGTACTGGTGGTATACACAGAAGTCTGGTCTCCTCTTCATTTCTTCTGTTATAACAAATCTGGGCCTTGGAGGTTTTACAACTCCATGTTCTACCCATTGCTCGTACAAATCCCTAAATGCCTTCTCACTGCACGTAATAGCCCCTGGGATTGGCAATCTCGAAAACTTGTCTCCTGGTTTTCCATGGCTCCTTTCATTCTTTCCACTCTTTTCCCTTTTGACCCTTTGTGGCTTTTGCTGAGAATCTGCCAAAGCCACAGTAGCGGTTCTTTTTCCCTTCCATGTAATAGTCGCATGGCTTGCGGGCAAAGTCATAATTCATCCCAAGTCTTGTGCAAATTTTGAGAGTGTTTCAAAGGAATCACATGCTTTAGTGACCAAGTGGGGCCTAAAGGTATCTAGGGCACCATTGTTGCATATGCTCACGAGATTCTTCTCCTCAATCGGCTCCACACATTTTTGTGCCTGAGCCCTGAATCTGTCCATGTAATCTGACAACTCCTCATTTAAATTTTGTTTAAATCTCATTAACTCCACGATGGTCACCTGTTTCTACATATAAAAAAACTTCTTTAAAAATTGTAACTTCAAATCATCCCAATCTTGGACTGAGCCTTTCTCTAGATTGTAGTACCAACTGAAGGCACTATTTGTCAACGTTTTACTGAACTCACGAAGCAAAAGGTTGTGGTTGATTACTTCATCATAACCCAACCACGGAGACATCGATACTATGAACCTGGCTATATGTTCTCTCGCATTCCCTTTCTCTCCATTGTACTTTGAAAATTGTGTTGGATGCTCAATATACCCTGCTGGGTAAGGCTGTCTCCGTATATGTGTCGGGTGTAGCGCCCCCAACTCTGGGTATCTTCCAACCCGACAGATGGTTCTATACTGTACAATAATTCATACATTCATTCAATTGAAAAGTCTCAAAGAACGAACATAACTTCTATATATTTAAAGTAATATTTACATTTCCCAGGTTCTATTCCCATTACAAAGGTTCTTTGTCATAATATCAGTTACATTACAACAATAGACCTATACTATTACAAGACAGCTTAACAATCTGCCTTAGCTTTTCCTTTATCCCTTTTCGATCCTTCGGGACGTTCAGTCTTAGCTGCATTCATATGGTTTAAGCAAGAGTGAGCATAACTAGCTCAGCAAATATAACAATTTAATAACAACATGCTGGGAACATACAAATTGTATATCTTCAATAACTGAACAATAGTTATGAAGTACTATTGATAATTCAAAATAGCACTTCATCTTTCTTTCAAAATGTTTTACAATAATGACATTATTTAGTAAACATTAACTCCGGTCAAAGACCTCGAGTATTCATTCTTTATTGAAAAAGGACAACCCGGAATGAAGTCCGTAAGCCCGATATTACTTACGAGTACTTCTAGGTGATCAGCTTATTGTACTCTATGTTGATCAACACTACATCCATTAAACGTATGCACGTTTAAGAATTTGGCAACCTCACGTTCCTGTCGTTTTATCGACAAAACATTTGTTTAACATTTCAGTTTTCTTTTGAAAACCATATCAAGTAGTTGACAAAAGATAACAACATTTGATAATAAATGAATAGATTATCAATATATCAAGTATAGCCAAAGGAATTGGCTTTAACTTCAACATACTTCAATTCATGCGAAAGAATACATGAACTTCAAAAACTTGTTCAGATTGAACTGAGACAAGAGTTAGAATACTTGCCTTTAGCGTCTGCTACGGTATATTAACTTTATGTTCAAGTCTTTCAAGTCTCTACAATACATGATCACATAATGCCTTACATTAGGTCATATATAATCAAGTATGTATATGACTATATCATACCTTCATCTCAATCTAATTGTGTATTGGATTCAGTTACTATTTGTTCCGGTTTATCATTATCCTTGCCTTTATTTTCGACTAGGTTATCTCAACCTTTATACAACATCCTTAAGGTTTAACAAAGTTTAAACAATGTTACATTACCTTCTTTAGGTTGTGGTTACTTTTAAATCAATTAGCTTTCTTTTCTTTGTACTTAGAAACATTCATTACCATCCTTGTTTTGAGACCGATACCGCAGCACATGAGTCCTTACTTATTAGGTCGCGACTGCGGTACACTCTCAGGAGATTTTTGTCTTTGTATATGGCTCATGCTTCCACAATTAATTATCACTGATTCGTACATGCATGGGCGAACTCTTACTTGTGTCTTTCAGACATCATTACGCATCAAGGCCACACTCATTTGGCCTAGGGTTGGTACCACTATGCCAACTCATGCACCGTAAAAAAAATTCAGTCTTTGAATTTTGTGAACTTCCCGGACGCATAACTTCTTTGTTATAAGTCCGAATTGGCTCGTTCAAAAGCCTACGGTTCACAAATTACGTAATCTACGTGTTCATGTAAGAATTTTTAACAAAAATGATAAACGTTCGAAAACGTTCAAAGCTCGTTTCTTCGTTCTAAGTCAGAATCCGGTCATTTTTCGAGTCCACAACTCTTAAATGCCAAATATGACTTGTCTCCATTGGAAAACAGTGGTTCTAAGTTCAAACACAAAATTTGACTTCTATTCTGAGAATTTTACGAATTCGACGATTATCGTCCAATCGTGCAAATTCTGGCAATTCTTCATTCTTATGATTTGTTCAACATTACAAATGAATTCCATTCATTATGTGAACATCTCAACCTACTTATTACAACAACCTATATTCATTGTTGGATTTTTTTGACTTATTCTTCATGATCTTATAACTTGTCAAATTATAAACTACTTAAGATTATATTATTCATGACTTATGACAATTAAAGTTTCTTTAATCATCATACTTTACATGTTCTTCACATATAACTTTACTTATGTACACATGATTCATATGATCATATAAGTTCTTGTATCATTTCTCTTAATAAACTCATTACAAGTTCATAATTTTCATACTAACATTCAAGGTTAACTTATAATAAGTTTATAACTTTTATAAGTTCAAATGACTTATTGCCAACTTATGTGGCTTAAGTTCATGACTTACACATTCTTCTTGCTTCTTATCAATCATGTTTCTTAATCCATCTTTTCTTATCAACCTATCATGGTAGAGATAGAAGATAATTTAGAGAAGAAGTCTTACTTTTGAATTCTTGGTAAGGTAGCTTTCTTCTTCTTCTTACAAATGAAAGTGACTTATTTGTAGCTTATTCTCTCTAACACTTAAGCACTTTGAAATGTTGGATTGTTATAACAACTAACAAATGGCTTGTATGCCCCCTCTATTTATAGATTTTCCAAAGTTAGGGTAGTTTAGTCATTAAATATCCCCACCTCCTTTAAGCCACCTCCTTACTATTCATTACTTGCTAATCACAACTCTTATCCTATGCTTGGCCATTACTTCTATTACTTGGTCATTACTCCTAACTTGGTCACCACATTAACTTGGTCACCATACTTACCATATTAATATGGTTTGCCCCATGGGTCATACAACTCATGGATTCTAGTTTGGGCTCACATTACATCAACCTTTGGGCTTTGCATTAATAAACACTAATTGGTTCATTAATTAATCATTGGGCCTCTCCCTTTAATTCACTTGGACTTATACCAATTGTTAACTAATCTTCCAAGTCCATTATCAATACTTAATACATATACATATAGTTTATGTATCATTTTCGTATTCTAATTCATATAGAATTTATATACTATATTTCATCCTTCATACAAACTTGTATAATACTTCATATCATACTTGTTTTGATTACTTTGTACAATACCCAAGTATCGTACCATTATTACTTATTCATTACTACTCCGCCTTCCTTAACGTTTATAAATTAAGTCCCCAAGTGAAATATTACATTTTCCATAACTAAATTTTTATTACATAATCCATCTTACCTTGTTATTCCATCATTACATATTTCTCAGAAATTCAAAAATATATCCCGAGCAAATACCGATGAATAGTGTTTTTCAAAAAATCTCTCGGAAAACTTTTATTTTCGTCTTAGAAATTCAAACACTTTACTTCGTTCACGTAGCTCAAATACTACAACATTCTAACCTCAATAGGTTATACAATGACAACCATCTTGATAACACATAGAATAGAATTTTATTATTATTTAATTTAATAAAATCATTTTACAATAAGATCCGAATTTCTCGGTCGTTACATCGGGTATGGTGGAGTGAAGTCCAATTCTGATGGTCTGATTGTCTGTCTTCGGAGTTGATTGATTACGTCAAGCATAACATCCTTTGTCACATACTGACTTGTCGTATAGACTTTTTGAGGGGTTGTAATATATTGTTGTGCTGGCGGTGTATATGGTAAGGAGATCGGATGGTGTACACTGGCATCATGCAAAGCTTGCATTCCTTGTACTTGTTGGCTTGTTTGTTGGGCGTGACTTGGTATAGTTGGTATCTCCACTTGTGAAAATGCTGGGAATGTGGTGGGAATGATGATTGGTTGAGGCTGGCTTGTTTGCACTCTAGGTTGTGGTGCATCACCACTGATTTGGAGCTCTAAATGGATGATTGGAATCGGCTGACTCTCCGTTGCTGGAGGCACATTCTGATTGTCCTTGTTCACATCCGCTCCTGCTCGTTCTACCTGCGAACTTCCTGGAAACATAGCTTTGAAGGTTGGAATCTGCATTAACTGCTGACAAAAATTTCCCATCTCTTTTTGTTGCTTCCGCATTTCTGACATCATGGCCCTCATCATCCCTTGTCCTTTTCTTGCCTCCTTTAAGGCCTTGAACATCTCTAACTGCACAGCATTCGTGGTTATTTGTTCTCCACTTGCTTCCTCACCTTGTCTTTCTGTGCCCATCTGTCTGTCATTGGTTTGTTGTTGATCAGCCATATGTGGTGATGTTGAACTTCCTTCAGAAGCGTCTTCTACGAGGGGTTGATCGAGATCCAGATTCGTGCCTTAGAAATGTTGATTTGTCTGCCTCGGAACCGGATCCGGTGAATTAATGCTAGGTGTCGATGAAACTCTTCCTATAGTTCTCCCACTTCGAGTCATGGGCATACCCTTCACGAATTCTACACCTCCCCAGCAGAGTCGCCAAATAAATGTGGGTAAGAAAACCGTACCTTACTAGGGTTAGGATTTCGTGTTGACTGAGGAGGAGAGAAATCCACAAAGAATACGATCTTGATTGAGTGGTTGAAGAGGAGAGAAGAACAGGTAACCAATTACTTGAGTAACACGTGGCAAAACTCTTAAGATTCAAGAGTCTTCTTCAAAATCTTCAGTTCAGAGAGAAAAAGTCCCTTTCTATTGAAATGTAAGGGGGTATGTGACGCCCCCAAATCCAGGTATCTTCCAACCTGACAGATGGTGCTCCACGATACTACAATCCATAAAATCATTTCATTGAGATAACAACAAAATGAGTGTAATTACTATCTTTATATTACATTTGTAATAAATCCTTTCCCAGGTTCATTAACCAAATACATTCGTTGTTCTTCATGAGTATATTACATACAAATACACTAGTCTATTATAGGACGATTAATTTTCCATCTTAGCCTTGTCCTTATCTCTCTTAGAACTCTCGGTTAAACAAACTTTACTTTAGTCATAAACATATGGTTCAAGCAAGAATGAGCATAGCTAGCTCAGCAAGTCTTAACAAAGAATCATATGAATATCACAAGAACAATTACATGCTTTAATTCCAGATTTGAACAATTATTTATAAAGCACTACGAAACATTTGACTAGTACTTCTCATGTCATAACAACAATTCCAAAGTATATATAATAGCTTAGGAATGATGTACCGGTCAATAGACCATAAACATACTCTTTAAGTTTTCATACTTGAAAAGGATATTCGGCACTAAGGTCATCCACCCGTCTTTACTTACGAGCACTTCTAGGTGATCAGCCTATTGTACTCTATGTTGATCAACACTCTTACGTTAAACGTATTTACGTTCAACATTTGGCAACCTCGCGTGCCCATCGAATAATCGATGAAAAATACTTTTGTTTGTACATAGACAAACTTACCTTTACATCCATACCAAATACTTGGCATAGGATAGCGTTAACAGTTCTATATCAAAAGACTTGTAAAAAAATCAATCAACTCTTCAGTATTGGTCTAGCCGAGTAAAAACAGGCATCGACTCTTTCTTTAAAATCATTCATGCATTGTATAACATTCATCACGTAAAAACTTGGCTAACTCGAAGATTAGAAAAGAATTTAAGAAAGACTTGCCTTTAAGCGTCTTCGAATATACAATTCAACTATTCTCAGTCTTTACAGGATCTACATGAGATATTCACATAAAGACAATCGTAATTAGTTATCAAACAAACTAACTTTACGGTTCTAACCAACTTCTTTCTCTTCTATGTCTTATTTGAATTAACTTTGTTATTAAAGTCGATTCGACTTTCTATACTTCGTTACATTTTATTAACGTTCTTACGTCCTTAACTGACATTCGATCATTATTGGTTAACTACCAACGTTGAACGTCATTCACGATCCACTTATTACGTCTTTGTGTTCTTCGTTTAATTTCTGTTAAACCTTACTAGATCTTCTTACATTAACACCTTATAAGTAATTTAAGGTAAGTCTTATCATGTACATTAAGTACCTTTAATGTCTTACTTTAGGTCTACCTTCAAAATGGAACAAAACCTAACTTGGTCAATATTTTTCTCTTTCGCAAGATCTTTGGCGCGACATCCTTTGTATTTTAGTGGTATGCACATGAAAGTTAACAGGTACTTTCGCCGAGTCTCAGTGTTCATGGCTACCACCAATTTGTCTTTGGTTTTTTTTGACTGTGCACCTAGAGTCTGCAGCACCATTCATTAAAATAGTTTGGTTTCTAAACGAAACTCCCGACTTCCTAATTTGTTCGTTTTACATCCGAATTGACCCATTCGAAAGCCTACAAGTCAGAAATCACATCCTTTACGTGTTCATATAAGAATTTCATATTTTTGAATTCGTTAACTCAGAATTCACCTTTAAGTTCATTTTTAAGCGTTCGTTTAACGTTTTCGTCCGTTCAATACTCGTTTTCTTCGTTATAAGTCGGAATGCGACGATTCTTTCGCCCACGACTCTTAATTACCTTATCTCACGTGTTGACATTGGAAACCAACGTTTTCAAGTCACACGACAACTTTTGACCTTTAATCCGGGCTTTCTACGTTTTCGACGTTTAACGTCTATTTTTGTAAAATTCGCCATAACTTCGTTATTCGTGTTCTATAAGCCAAATTAAATAGAAAACTCCATTGATTCATCATATCCATCCTAACCAAACAATAGGTACATTCCTTAGCTATAACGGTTTTCAAAACATTCATTAATAATTAAGTTAACGTTCAAGACGTTTATGGTTTTTAACTTACGTAAACACTTACGATTTCTATTTGGTCATGACCTATCAATGATTTGGTCATTAATAGGCATCCTTATATCTCATCAATAAACACGCTCCACCAATCTACTATTCTTCTACGAGAAAGAAATCAAAAAAGATGAAGATTACGGTTTATAAGAATTTACCGTTGAAGTAATTCACGTTCTTGATAAACGCCTATTAGTTTGCTTGGAAGTAGAAGGATTATATGATTCTAGCTCTTTCTCTCTCTATATATATATCTTTGGACAAGCTTTGTAAAACCACAAAATGCCAACTCTAGCTTTGTATATATAGAAAACCAAAGTGAGGGCAAAAATGTCCAACTCCCCACCTCCTTACTATTCACTTCTTGATCACCAAGTAAAGTACTTGGTGATCAAGTATTGCCTTTACTTGGCCACCAAGTGGTCGGCCCACTCACCCTTGGATCATCCCATGGGTTGCCCCACGGGTTTTATCCATCTCATAACCCACCGGTTCGACCCACGATTTAATTCTTTGGATTGGGCTTGACTTTAATAAACGTTGGGCTTCAACTTGGGCTTTCTCATATAATTCATTGGGCTTGCTATTAGTTTAAGTCCGATTAAGTTATACCAACCTTTAACTCATACTCCATTAATACAACTCGTATTCTACACGTATTACTCACGTATTCTCTTCGTCTAATACTCATACGATATTCATATTATACGTCGTACTATTCTTCATACCATACTCGTATTCATACTAATATAATACTCGTATTTCATACGTATAATATCCGAAACGACTATACGTATTGCATTTCCCTTTCGAAAACCTCTTTCACAAACCCTTAGGTTTTACGTCCGCAAGCAAAAACTTCGTTTGCCATAATGGAATTATTATTGAATATTCTATATTATCTTCGTATTCTATCATTACGCGTTTCTCAGAATCTCAAACCCTAGCTCCGAATGAAATCGGATGAATAGTGTTTTTACGCAAACATTCTCGGAAAACCTTCGTTCTCGTCTTGATAATTCACAACAATTAATTCTAGCACAAAGCCAGAATACAAACCACATCCGCACATTCTAGGTCATAGAACGACCTTCGAACATCGTACTCACATAATAACTCAATTAAATTCATTTAATCCATATAAACAAATAAAAATTTAATTCATTGAAAATTAAAAATTCTTGGGCATTACATTTTTGCCTCCTTATAAGGATTCTGTCCCCAGAATCTCGCTATTCTTACATAAACAAATGAGGAAAATTTTCCTTCATTTTACTTTCGAGCTCCCACGTTGCTTCTTTAGCATCGTGGTTACTCCAAATTACCTTTACCAAAGGTATTAATTTATTTCTCAAGACTTGTTCCTTCCTATCAATAATCTGAATCAGAAGTTCTTCATACGTTAAGTCTTTTTCTACTTGAATAGATTCATATTCTATTACGTGCTTGTAGTCCGGTTTATAAGGACGCAACACAGACACGTGAAATACATTGTGTATTCTTTTCATTTCTGGAGGTAAGGCTACTTTATAAGCTACCTCCCCTATCCTTCTTAAAATCTCAAAAGGTCTTACAAACCTTGGACTTAACTTCCCTTTCTTTCCAAAACGTATCTTCCCTTTCCAAGGCGATACTTTTAGAAAAACATATGAACCTACTTCAAACTTTCTCTTCTCTCGATGAGGATCTGCATACTTATGTTGTCTATCTTGAGCTGCTACTAATCAAGCTCTTATCAGCTTTACCATGTCTGCCGTTTGTTGTACCATTTCAGGTCCTAACATTCGACGTTCACCTCCTTCATCCCAGTAAAGTGGTGTTTTGCACTTCCTTCCATACAACGCTTCGTAAGGCGGCATGCCTATACTAGCGTGAAAACTATTATTGTAAGTGAATTCTACCTAAGGTAGATGCTCATCCCAACTCACCTTGAAATCCATAACGCAAGTTCTTAACATATCTTCTAGCGTTTGAATTGTTCGTTCACTTTGTCCATCCGTCTGTGGATGATACGTCGTACTCAACCCCAACTGCGTTCCCATTTGCTCTTGCAAACTCCTCCAAAAGTTCGACGTGAATCGTGGATCACGATCGGACACAATCGAAATAGGTACTCCATGTCTGGAAATGATTTCCTTAACATAAAGCTTAGCTAACTGCTCTAGGTTATACCTAACTCCTATTGGTAGAAAATGAGCCAATTTAGTTAACCGATCCATTATTACCCAAATAGCATCGTATCCTTTTCTCGTCGTTGGAAGTCCCACCACAAAGTCCATGGTGATATGCTCCCATTTCCACTCCGGAATCTCCAGTGGTTGTATCAATCCACTCGGTCTTTGATGTTCAGCCTTAACTTTCTAACAAGTTAAGCACTTACTAACGTATTCTGCAATCTCCCTCTTCAAGTTCGGCCACCAAAAGTTCTGACGAAGGTCTTGATACATCTTAGTACCAGGATGTATCGAGCACCTCGAACTATGGGCCTCACACAAAATCTCTTCTTTCAACTCGGAATTATTTGGAACCCAAATTCTTCCTTCAAAAAGAAATAAACCTTCTTTATCAAGGTTATACTTAGTCTTTACGTCATCCTTCATTATCTTTTTCACACGCTCGCATTCTTCAAGACATTTAGTGCTTTTCCTTAACCCGTTCCACTATCGTTGGTTGAGTCTCTATTGAGAATAACATCTCTGCTGTTTCACTTGGCAACTTAACTTCTAATTCCATCCTGGCCATCTCTGTTATTAACTCATTCTGAGTCGTTAACATTGATAGCTTTTCCCTACCCTTCCGACTTAACGCGTCGGCTACTACATTTGCCTTCCCCGGATGATATAAGATATCACAATCATAATCTTTTATCAACTCTAACCACCTTCTTTGCCTCATATTCAACTCCTTCTGTGTGAAGATATATTTCAGACTTTTGTGGTCAGTGTATATCTCACATTTTTTCCCGTATAAATAATGTCACCATATTTTTAAAGCAAACACTACAGCTGCCAGTTCTAGGTCATGAGTAGGATAGACCTTCTCATAATCCTTTAACTGACGTGACGCATACGCAATGACCTTGTCATGCTGCATAAGCACGCCACCTAGTCCTCTATGCGAAGCATCGCTATAAACTACAAAATTCCCCGTATCATCTGGTAAAGATAATACAGGTGCCTCACTCAACCTCCTTTTTAGTTCTTGAAAACTATGCTCACACTTTTCTATCCATACATACCTCACCGACTTCCTTGTCAGATTTGTCAACGGAGTAGCTAATTTAGAAAAGTCCTGAATGAACCTTCTATAGTATCCCGCTAACCCCAGAAAACTCCTAACCTCGGTTGGCGTTTTCGGTTGCTCCCACTCATTCACCGCTTCCACTTTCGCTGGATCTACGGATATGCCATTTTTGTCTATAACATGTCCTAAAAACTACACTCGTTCGAGCCAAAATTCACACTTAGTGAATTTTGCATACAACTTCTCCCTCCGTAGTGTTTCCAACACTATTCTTAGATGTTCAGCATGATCTTCTAGCGTCTTAGAATAGACTAGAATATCATCAATGAACACTACGACGAACTTGTCTAAATACTGTTTGAACACTCTGTTCATCATATCCATGAATGCGGCTGGCGCATTCGTCAACCCAAACGACATAACCAAAAACTCGTAATGCCCATAACGAGTTCTGAACGTCGTATTAGGTATATCTTCCTTCCTCACTTTCTGTGACAACCCGAGAATTTAGAATATTTTTAAAATTTTTATTAATTAATTTAAGGTTCAAAATTAGAACCTAGACAGAAAATAAGTGTATGCGCTTGATATTTTTAAGATTTAATTTTGAGGATTTCAAAATTCTGTGAAGGATTTAGGTGAATTATTCAGGATTAAGTAATACGTGAATATATTTTGTGGATATGTGTACCGTATGTGGTTAAGGGTCAAGAGTTGATCAGATAATCGATATATGTAACAAACCCTAAGTATATATTAAGAACGTCAACGTTCGGTTAGAAAACCCAGGCATGATCTGACAAAATGTTTGAGAGCTCTGATCTCACTGATTAGATATAATATGGCTATGTTGTTTTTTAGGATTGTAGTATTACATCAATACTATAATATGAGCACTTAATCAAACCCAGATAACTTCGGACCCATGAATTACAGTTGGTCAAACCTACCAACTTGAACACTGACATGGTTTTCTGGGCAGCTCAAGAACATGCTCAGGAACACCTATAGCGACGGTTTTGTCGCTATAGGGCCCTTTAGTGACAATTTTAATTTCTAATTTTCGAAAATTATTAAATAAATTGAAATAAATAGATTTTAATTATTAAAATTACTAAATAAATTTTGAAAAATTATTTTAAATTCTAAAAATAGTTTTTAATTATTTTAAGTATATTTCATAAATATTTAATATTTTTGGAATATAAATGGTATTTAATTTATTTAATTATAATATTAAATAAATGATTTTAATACATGAAAAATCATGAAAAATAATATTATGATATAATAAAATATTTTAAGTTATTTTAGTGACTTTTAATATAATAGGATGAATTTCATTAATTAATCAATATTAATGATAGTTAACTTATTTAATAATTATATTAAATAAATTATGAAAAAATAGAATAAATGCTTTATAAATCATTTAAAAATTATTTAAGTGTTAGAAAATATTTTAAGTTATAAAATATAACTTTTGATATTTTGTCATGAAAATATTAATATTTTAATATTAATAGCAATTATCGGATAATGAATTTAAGTGTTTAAAAATCATATTTAAATGATTTTAAAATATTAAAAATACTTTGTGATATTATAAAATATATTATAATATTAAGGCATGTATTTCATTAATATTTGATATTAAATAAATATTAATGATAAAAGAATTATGTATATTTAATTTATTTAAATACATTTTTAATTATGAAAAATACGCGATAAATGGTAATAATTATTTAAAAATTATAATAAGTCTTTGAAAAATATTTCGACTGTTATTAAAATTATCTTCGTTAATTGTGAAGTGTTTAGGCAGAGTTTAATTGAACTTAGACTCGATAAAAGTCCACTGCATCCGTCGGGATGTCGGGTTTATTATTAAGCTCAAGTCGATTTGAAATAGTTTGACCTGATATTGAGTCTTATGTGTGTTATAGACTGATAGAGTTATGTGTTATGTGTTTAGGTTATTCCATGTATATCTATATATATAATAGTATTATATTGTGATAATATTATTCTAATATTGGAGATCTATATTACTAATATTAGGTCTTCAGATAAAGCGATATAAATTGCGTAGCGGTAATCAACGGTTCAAGCAAGTTTATTTTTACTTAACTCTACTAAGAGTTGTTTCATTTGGATATGCTTATGGTTAATCATTGCTGATTTCCATGTATAATTGTACTCTGTACATATTGCATGTATAAGTCAGGTATGAAAGGCTGATCACCTTCATTACCCTTCGATTTAGATATAATTGTTCATGTAAAATACTTGTTCAGTCAAAATTTTGTTCCTGCTAGTTCACAATTATATTGTTGAATTATAGCCAGCCAATTATTCAAATCATTTCAATCATGATATACCGTTATATTATTGAACTTAAACTTACTAGGCAATCCTTATGCTCACCCTTGTTATATCATGATAAAATATTGCAAATTAAGACGAATGCATCGGATACAAGGACAGGTTAAAGACAGTTCCAGCGTTAGGATATGTGTACAGCTAAATTGTATAAGTATTGTATGTTAATAATGTTA
This sequence comes from Panax ginseng, assembly GCA_020205605.1. Taxonomy (NCBI): domain Eukaryota; kingdom Viridiplantae; phylum Streptophyta; class Magnoliopsida; order Apiales; family Araliaceae; genus Panax; species Panax ginseng. The sequence goes on from CM035136.1 coordinate 72,735,931, forward strand.
TGTGTTAGAAAAGTTATGAAATGTGTATTAAGTTAAGGTTACTCGACCTTGGGGATTATGTATAAGTTATTGTATAAACAGTTTATGTTTATATCTTCCGCAAATATAGTTGAATAGTTATAGAATGATCGAACCGGATCCGAGGTGATTTAGGACCTGGATTCAGGGCCCTCACACTTTCAGTTGATGATACCCCGTGTGCAAATCTATTTTAGAAAAATACTTTGCCCCTTTCAACTGATCAAATAGATCGTCAATCCTGGGCAATGGGTATTTATTCTTAATCGTTAACTTGTTCAACTCTCGATAGTCGATACAAAGTCGTAACGATCCGCCCTTTTTCTTTACAAGCAATACCGGCTCCCAAACGAAGACACATTCGGTTGAATGTACTTCCTATCTAATAGTTCATGTAATCGAACCATTAACTCCTTCATCTCAATCGCGCCCATCCTATATGGTGCCTTTGAAACCGGTGCCATACCCAAGAACAAATCAATCACAAATTCTACATCCCTATCCAAATGAATCTGGGGTAACTCCTCCTAAACACATCCATGAATTCTTGAACCACCGCTATCTGCTCCAATGATGTTCCCACTCTTTTGGGTATCCACCACATGACATAGATAACCCTTACACCCCTTCTTCAACATCTTCCTAGCTTGTGTCATGGTTAGACAACAAGAACGTCCGGTGATTTATTTCCATAAAAACCACCTCGGGTTTCTTAGGAAGCCTTAGGTTTACACTATTATTTCTATAACGATCTATTATTGCTTCTATGGTTAATTAATCAATCCATACCGAAAAATATTTCGACTGTTATTAAAATTATCTTCGTTAATTGTGAAGTGTTTAGGCAGAGTTTAATTGAACTTAGACTCGATAAAAGTCCGACTAGACCGCGGGGATGTCGGGCTTTTGTGCCTGCTCAAGTCGAATTTGAAATAGTTTGACCTGATATTGAGTCTTATGTGTGTTATAGGCTGATAGAGTTATGTGTTATGTGTTTAGGTTATTCCATGTATATCTATATATATAATAGTATTATATTGTGATAATATTATTCTAATATTGGAGATCTATATTACTAATATTAGGTCTTCGATAAAGCGATATAAATTATGCGTAGCGGTAATCAACCTGTTCAAGCAAGTTTATTTTTACTTAACTCTACTAAGAGTTGTTTCATTTGGATATGCTTATGGTTAATCATTCTTTGATTTCCATGTATAATTGTACTGTATATATATTGCATGTATAAGTCGGTATGAAAGGTCGATCACCTTCATTACCCTTCGATTTAGATATAATTGTTCATGTAAAATACTTGTTCAAATAAAATTTTGTTCCTCGCTAGTTCACAATTATATTGTTGAATTATAGCCACCAATTATTCAAATCATTTCAATCATGATATACCGTTATATTATTGAACTTAAACTTGTTTGGGCAATCCTTATGCTCACCCTTGTTATATCATGATAAAATATTGCAAATTAAGACGAATGCATCGGATACAAGGACGGAGTTAAAAGGCAGTTCAAATAAGTTAGGATATGTGTACAAAATAAATTGTATAAGTATTGTATGTTAATAATGTTATGTGTTAGAAAAGTTATGAAATGTGTATTAAGTTAAGGTTACTCGACCTTGGGGATTATGTATAAGTTATTGTATAAAATGGTTTATGTTTATATCTTCCGCAAATATAGTTGAATAGTTATAGAATGATCGAACCGGATCCGAGGTGATTTAGGACTGGATTCGTGGCCTCTCACTTTTCGATTGATGATACCCGTGTGCAAATCTATTTTAGAAAAATACTTTGCCCCTTTCAACTGATCAAATAGATCGTCAATCCTGGGCAATGGGTATTTATTCTTAATCGTTAACTTGTTCAACTCTCGATAGTCGATACAAAGTCGTAACGATCCGTCCTTTTTCTTTACAAGCAATACCGGTGCTCCCAACGAAGACACATTCGGTTGAATGTACTTCCTATCTAATAGTTCATGTAACTGAACCATTAACTCCTTCATCTCAATCAAGCGCCATCCTATATGGTGCCTTTGAAACTGGTGCCATACCCGGCAACAAATCAATCACAAATTCTACATCCCTATCCAGCGGAATACCGGGTAACTCCTCCTGAAACACATCCGCGAATTCTTGAACCACCGCTATCTCTGCTCCAATGATGTTCCCACTTTTGGGTATCCACCACATGACATAGATAACCTTACACCCTTCTTCAACATCTTCCTAGCTTGTGTCATGGTTAGACAACAAGAACGTCCCGGTGATTTATTTCCATAAAAAACCACCTCAGGTTTCTTAGGAAGCCTTAGGTTTACACTATTTCTATAACAGTCTATTATTGCTCTATGGTTAATTAATCAATCCATACTGAAAAATATTTCGACTGTTATTAAAATTATCTTCGTTAATTGTGAAGTGTTTAGGCAGAGTTTAATTGAACTTAGACTCGATAAAAGTCCCACTGCACCGCTTCGGGATGTCGGGCTTTTGTGTCGCTCAAGTCGAATTTAAATAGTTTGACCTGATATTGAGTCTTATGTGTGTTATAGGCTGATAGAGTTATGTGTTATGTGTTTAGGTTATTCCATGTATATCTATATATATAATAGTATTATATTGTGATAATATTATTCTAATATTGGAGATCTATATTACTAATATTAGGTCTTCGGATAAAGCGATATAAATTATGTAGCGGTAATCAACGGTTCAAGCAAGTTTATTTTTACTTAACTCTACTAAGAGTTGTTTCATTTGGATATGCTTATGGTTAATCATTGCTGATTTCCATGTATAATTGTACTCTGTACATATTGCATGTATAAGTCAGGTATGAAAGGCTGATCACCTTCATTACCCTTCGATTTAGATATAATTGTTCATGTAAAATACTTGTTCAGTCAAAATTTTGTTCCTGCTAGTTCACAATTATATTGTTGAATTATAGCCAGCCAATTATTCAAATCATTTCAATCATGATATACCGTTATATTATTGAACTTAAACTTGCTGGGCAATCCTTATGCTCACCCTTGTTATATCATGATAAAATATTGCAAATTAAGACGAATGCATCGGATACAAGGACAAAGTTAAAGATGGTTCAAATTAGGATATATGTGTACAGCTAAATTGTATAAGTATTGTATGTTAATAATGTTATGTGTTAGAAAAGTTATGAAATGTGTATTAAGTTAAGGTTACTCGACCTTGGGGATTATGTATAAGTTATTGTATAAACAGTTTATGTTTATATCTTCCGCAAATATAGTTGAATAGTTATAGAATGATCGAACCGGATCCGAGGTGATTTAGGACCTGGATTCAGGGCCCTCACACTTTCAGTTGATGATACCCCGTGTGCAAATCTATTTTAGAAAAATACTTTGCCCCTTTCAACTGATCAAATAGATCGTCAATCCTGGGCAATGGGTATTTATTCTTAATCGTTAACTTGTTCAACTCTCGATAGTCGATACAAAGTCGTAACGATCCGTCCTTTTTCTTTACAAGCAATACCGGTGCTCCCAACGAAGACACATTCGGTTGAATGTACTTCCTATCTAATAGTTCATGTAACTGAACCATTAACTCCTTCATCTCAACTGGCGCCATCCTATATGGTGCCTTTGAAACTGGTGCCATACCCGGCAACAAATCAATCACAAATTCTACATCCCTATCCAGCGGAATACCGGGTAACTCCTCCGGAAACACATCCGCGAATTCTTGAACCACCGCTATCTGTTCCAATGATGTTCCCACTCTTTGGGTATCCACCACATGACATAGATAACCCTTACACCCCTTCTTCAACATCTTCCTAGCTTGTGTCATGGTTAGACAACAAGAACGTCCCGGTGATTTATTTCCATAAAAAACCACCTCAGGTTTCTTAGGAAGCCTTAGGTTTACACTATTTCTATAACAATCTATTATTGCTCTATGGTTAATTAATCAATCCATACTGAGAATCACGTCGAATTCCCTTAACCTTATCGGTAAAAGATCTACCGATAATCTATTACCCCTGATATCTACGAAATAATTCCTATGAATATGTTCAATGGGAATTATCTCCTCGTTGCTACCTTAACGCCTAAAGGTATTTCTAACTTTTCGTGATTTAATCCCAATTCTTTGAAAGCAAATCCACATGCTATAAAAGAACAAGTAGCACCTTGAGTCAAATAACACGTAAGCATTTATTTCATTGACTAGAATGATACTCATTACTACGTCTGGCTGATGCAACCGCATCTTGGATCATCATATTAAACGCGTTAAGCCGAGGGTCTACCTAATGAGCGGTGTTGGTCCAATGTGGCCAAATTACCACTACCGTAACCTTTACTACCCTCCGCTTTTTTTCTTGGGCATTTCTTGCTATGTGGTCCACCGACCCACATACAAAACATCCCCGGCTTTTCTTAGGATTAGGACAGTTGGGAGATATATGACCCTCCCACCCACATTTATAACAATCGGTCTTCCCCTTCAGACAGACTCCCATATGAGTCTTACTGCATGTCTTACATGCCTCCATCCTCCGTTTAGGATCCCCTTGTTTTGCCCCAGTATTCCCTGGGTTTAAATTCTTTTGTTTAGGCATATTGCCACTACCACTGGCAACCTCTGCCTTATTTCCTCCCTCTCCCTTACTATTATTCTTTCTATCTTTGTGGTATTGGGTCAATGCCTCACTACCACCCTCCGCTATTATCGCCTTTTACAGAATGGTCCCATAGAAAGCACTCTGAAAAACCGATATCCTACTATAGAGCCAGGGTTTTAGGCCCTGCTCAAACCTACGAGCCTTCCTCTCCTCCGTGTCCACTTGGTGTGGAGAAAACCTTGCCCATTCATTGAATTTGGCCGCGTATTGGGGAATAGTCATGTCCCCCTGCTTAAGTTCTAAGAACTTAATCTCCATTCTCCCTTGCATGCTAGTAGGGAAATAGTTCTCGAAGAATACCTTCTTAAACTGTTCCCATGTAATAGCTTCCACTACAGCCCCACCCTGGTGAGCCTCCCACCAGTAGTTGGCTTCCCCCTTCATCATATAGGTCGCAAAAGAAGTCTTTTACGCCTCAGCTACGTTTGTAATAACAAACGCCTTCTCTATTCCCTTGACCCATGTCTAGGCCTCCATTGGGTCCGTTGTTCCCTTAAATTCGGGTGGACCTACACTCTTAAATTTCTTAAAGGTAGTCGTTCGGGCTACCCTAGGTCTTGCGGGTGATCTACCCCCAGCTTGGTTAAATGCAGCCGTTAATAAATTAATGAACTCTTGTATTGGGTTATTAGGACCCCCCCCCCCTCGTTATCATTATGCGATTCCGCCTCTTGGTTACGTTGCCTTCTTCTTGGCGGCATTTCTGATTAAATAAATAAAGTTCCGTTATTACTTATTTACTTACTTCTTTATTAGTCGTCAAACAACTGAAAAATAACTCATACACAGCAAAACAATTTAAAATAAAAACTTCCTTATATTAAAATGCTTCTTTATAGTTCAAAACTATTTACAAGTTTCTTTCCATAGCCCAAAAGCTATTACATATTTATCCCGCGATTGACTTTTACAAAAATTGGGATTTACAAAAAGACTACCCTTTAATTATACAAAAGAGTGTTTTACGTCACTACACAAAAGTATTTACCATACTACTCCTAATCTTTGCTAACAAAGATTCTCATAAGCTACGGTTCGCCGAATCGACACAATATCTCGATGATAGTATGTCGAGTCCGTCCCGACTCAATAGAATAACAAGCTATCTTAAGCTTGAAATCCTCATCTTGCATCCGTCATTTATATATGACATTCGTGCTATCTTCTGGTCTTTTTCAACCAGTTTCTTACGAAGTTCTACGACCCCGTTCTTATAGTCCCTAGCCTTGTCAGTCATTAGCACTTTCTCATCATGCTCTGTCTCATAGTCTGACTCTGCAGACTCTTTCGCTCCATAGAGATCAGTGATCTCTTCCTTCTGGTGCTGCACCATATTGTGCAGTTACACGTTACGGTCAAGCACTGAGAGGTACATTGCCCTCATAGTCTCTGTAGGTGTCGACTCTAGGGTAGGAATCATCGTATTAATCGATGTCACCTCCATATCATCCTCCAAATCAATCATCATATTCAAATATGATGCTATTCCCATGGTCTCCTCAGAATAGTCCTCCTCCGAGTAATACTCCTCGGGCTCTGACTCTTCTAGAATCACTACCGGTATGTCTGCTATAGGTACGGGTACTATCTCAACTCGGTTCACGGACTCCTAGCTGATCACATGTATATCCCTATACATCAAGCTATCAACCGACATCTACAATAACACATAACAAATTGATTAGTACATAATACACAATAATATAAGCACAAATCACATTTAATCTATTTAGGGTTACTTTCTATCTTTTAAATCTTTCGGTACTGAGTTTCTTTAATACCCTATTAACTCATTTGACTCGTGTTAACTTTCTTCGGACTCTTCATTTCCTAACGAGGTTATTAGCCTAAGCTTCTTCCCCCCTTAAGTTTTATAACCTAATGCTTTGATACCAACCTGTGATGCCCCCAAATTCGGGTATCTTCCAACCCGACAGATGGTGTTCCACGATACTATAATCCATATAATCATTCCATTGAGATAACAACAAAATGAGTGTAATTACTATCTTTATATTACATTTGTAATAAATCCTTTCCCAGGTTCATTAACTGAATACATTCGTTGTTCTTCATGAGTATATTACATACAAATACACTAGTCTATTAATGGACGATTAATTGTCCATCTTAGCCTTGTCCTTATCTCTCTTAGAATTTCAATTCGCTCGGCTTTAGCTACAAACATATGGTTCAAGCAAGAATGAGCATAACTAGCTCAGCAAGTCTTAACAAAGAATCATATGAATATCACAAGAACAATTACATGCTTTAATTCCAGATTTGAACAATTATTTATGAAGCACTATGAAACATTTGACTAGTACTTCGCATGTCATAACAACAATTCCAAAGAATATATAATAGTTTAGGAATGATGAACCGGTCAATAGACCATGAACAAACTCTTTTCGTTTTCATACGTGAAAAGGATATTCGGCACTAAGGCCATCCACCCGTCTTTACTTACGAGCACTTTTAGGTGATCAGCCTATTGTACTCTATGTTGATCAACACTCTTACGTTAAACGTATTTACGTTCAACATTTGGAAACCTTACGTGCCCATCGAATAATCGATGAAAAATACTTTTGTTTGTACATAGACAAACTTACCTTTACATCCGCACCAAATACTTGGCATAGGATAGCGTTAACAGTTCTATATCAAAAGACTTGTAAACAAATCAATCAACTCTTCAGTATTGGTCTAGCCGAGTAAAAACAGGCATCGACTTTTTCTTTAAAATCATTCATGCATTGTATAACATACATCACGTAAAAACTTGGCTAACTCGAAGATTAGACAAGCATTTAAGAAAGACTTGCTTTCAAGCGTCTTCGAATATACAATTCAACTATTCTCAGTCTTTACAGGATCTACATGAGATATTCACATAGCACACTGTAATTAGTTATCAAACAAACTAACTTTACGGTTCTAACCAACTTCTTTCTCTTCTATGTCTTATTTGAATTAACCCGTTATTAAAGTCGATTCGACTTTCTATACTTCGTTACGCTTTTATTAACGTTCTTACGTCCCTTAATCGACATTCGATCATTATTGGTTAACTACCAACGTTGAATGTCATTCACTGTCCACTTATTACGTCTTTGTGTTCTTCGTTTAATTTCTGTTAAACCTTACTAGATCTTCTTACATTAACACCTTATAAGTGATTTAAGGTAAGTCTTATCATGTACATTAAGTACCTTTAATGTCTTACTTTAGGTCTACCTTCAAAATGGAACAAAACCTAACTTGGTCAACATTTTTCTCTGTCATTGTCATTGACGCATCCCTTTGTATTTTAGTGGCGCTGAGGCGCGAGTTAGCAGGTACTTTCGGTAGAGTCTGGTAAATGTGGCTTGGCCACCACTTTGTAATTGGTTTGGTCTTTGCGTTGGCCGGAGTCCGTGCACCACTTGGTTAGCCAAAATAGTTTGGTTTCTAAACGAAACTCCCGACTTCCTAATTTGTTCGTTTTACATCCGAATTGACCCATTCGAAAGGCTACAAGTCAGAAATCACATCCTTTACGTGTTCATATAAGAATTTCATATTTCCGAATTCGTTAACTCAGAATTCACCTTTAAGTTCATTTTTAAGCGTTCGTTTAACGTTTTCGTCCGTTCAATACTCGTTTTCTTTGTTATAAGTCGGAATGCGACGATTCTTTCACCCACGACTCTTAATTACCTTATCTCACGTGTTGACATTGGAAACCAACGTTTTCAAGTCACACGACAACTTTTGACCTTTAATCCGGGCTTTCTACGTTTTCGATGTTTAACGTCTATTTTCGCAAAATACGTCATAACTTCGTTATTCGTGTTCTATAAGTCAAATCAAATGGAAAACTCCATTGATTCATCATAGCCATCCTAACCAAACAATAGGCACATTCCTTAGCTATAACAGTTTTCAAAACGTTCATTAATAACTAAGTTAACGTTCAAGACGTTTATGGTTTTTAACTTACGTAAACACTTACGATTTCTATTTGGTCATGACATATCAATGATTTGGTCATTAATAGGCATCCTTATATCTCCTCAATAAACACGCTCCACCAATCTATGATTCTTCTACGAGAAAGAAATCGAAAAAGATGAAGATTACGGTTTATAAGAATTTACCTTTGAAGTAATTCACGTTCTTGATAAACGCCTATTGGTTTGCTTGGAAGTAGAAGGATTATATGATTCTAGCTCTTTCTCTCTCTATATATCTTTGGACAAGCTTTGTAAAACCACAAAATGCCAACTCTAGCTTTGTATATATAGAAAACCAAAGTGAGGGCAAAAATGTCCAACTCCCCACCTCCTTACTATTCACTTCTTGATCACCAAGCAAAGTACTTGGTGATCAAGTATTGCCTTTACTTGGCCACCAAGTGGCCGGCCCACTCACCCTTGGATCATCCCATGGGTTGCCCCATGGGTTTTATCCATCTCATAACCCACCGGTTCAACCCACGGTTTAATTCTTTGGATTGGGCTTGACTTTAATAAACGTTGGGCTTCAACTTGGGCTTTCTCATATAATTCATTGGGCTTGCTATTAGTTTAAGTCCAATTAAGTTATACCAACCTTTAACTCATACTCCATTAATACAACTCGTATTCTACACGTATTACTCACGTATTCTCTTCGTCTAATACTCATATGATATTCATATTATACGTTGTACTATTCTTCATACCATACTCGTATTCATACTAATATAATACTCGTATTTCATACGTATAATATCCGAAACGACTATACGTATTGCATTTCCCTTTCGGAAACCTCTTTCACAAACCCTTAGGTTTTACGTTCGCAAGCAAAAACTTCGTTTGCCATAACGAAATTATTATTGAATATTTCATACTATCTTCGTATTTTATCATTACGCGTTTCTCAGAATATCAAACCCTAGCTCCGAACGAAATTGGATGAATAGTATTTTTACGCAAACATTCTCGGAAAACCTTCGTTCTCGTCTTGATAACTCACAACAATTAATTCTAGCACAAAGCCAGAATACTAACCACATCCGCACATTCTAGGTCATAGAACGACCTTCGAATATCTTACTCACATAATAACTCAATTAAATTCATTTAATCCACATAAACAAATAAAAATTTAATTCATTGAAAATTCGAAATTCTCGGGCGTTACATGGTATTTATAGAGTTTTCTGAAAAATGGTCACGTGTCTTGCACATGTCTGGGTCTTGGCATGTGATTTCAGAGGAAATTCCAAAACCCTTAATTACTTAAGTAATGCCTAAATTATTCTGTCCTTCTAGCCACCAATCCAATCCCTCAATCAATTTCCAAATGAGTAAATGCATTTGCGCCTTTCGCCTCGGACAGTGAAAGACTTCTTCCGGTTCATTTAATTCTTTAGATCACACTTAAGCCCTAATTTTATATTTGGGCTCGGAGGGGGTTTGGATCTTGAAGCGTTTCGGTGATGGTTTTGGAATTCAGTTCTGATTTTATGTGCGCATATTGATCATCCTGTCAATTAATCAGATTTGTGTCCTTGTTTTTTCCTTTTCAGCTTGAATTGGGGCTTAATGTTTTATTCTGTTTTGGCTGATTTGGTGTTCCCTGCTATCGTCATTTTCAATTCCAGTTATGATTTTTCGATTGTGTTGTGGGATTTTCATGGGTGCTGCTGGGGGTTTGCCGGTAGATTGTCGATTTGGTTTACATGTTTTTTGGATGGAAATCATGGTGCTTTTCCGGCCGTTGCTTTCAATTGCGGATCTTTGTGCGATTTGGTTTCATGTTTCCTGTTGATCCATGTGCTTGTACAAACTGGCTGTTTCGCTATTTTGGATCCGGCAACCATGGCGGTTCGCCGGTGCTCATGGCTTCGTTCTGATGGGATTCCTGCTGTGGTCGGAGGTGCTGACTGCTGGGGCCCACGGTTTTTTGGCTGAAGTCTGATGGATGTTTCCCCTCTTGGGTGGTTCCTCACGTGGGTTTCCAATTAGGCTGCTCATGTGATACAGCTGGGCTTTAATTTCTATTATGGCCAACGGTTCAAATTTTAAATGCAGAACTCATGGAGCTGGTTGGGGGCAGAACGTTCAAGGCCCACCTATCATAGTTGTTTTCTTTTACATGATGAAATTGTAATTAGGATAGGTAATTGATTTCCTAGATTTTTTTAGGTGGTTCAGTCCTTTCGAAAGAAAGAGGACTATGATTTGATCTTCATTGTAATATTTTTTATTTTTTTGCTATTAATATACAAATAATTTAATAAAAAAAAAACTAAATACAAATTATAATAGACAATTATGATCAATAAGATATGTTGCAATCTTAAACAAGAGAATTAATTCATTGTTATTGAATTAAAATCTAAAATCCACAATTTAAATAACATAGAAATATAAAAGAAGAGAGTAAAAATTTGTTACTTGCAGCTTTAAGGCTCCATTCCTGCTCCTACTTTGAATCCCCAATGCTAGTCAAATTGCTTTAATCTCCAAAACTAATTAAAAACTAGGTTTATTAATGAATAGTGTTAGTTCCCAGTAAGCACACAATAGATCTAGAAGGGGTGTTGAATAGATCCTTTTAATTTCAAATTCTTTTCTCGTTTATTTTGTGTTGCTAATGAATTAGCATATGACAAACATAAGAATCTTTTCAAGCACAGCGGAATAAGTAAAAGATCTCCTTCATTGATATATTCATAATCATTCATACATTGTTCTTAGAGTTAGTTAAATTGTAAGCAGTTAATACATACATAGTAGTTAGATACTTAATGTAAATGACATAAGGGATTTTAAGTGGTTCAGAGACTCAAGCTCCTAATCCACTCTTCTGCTTTAACTCGCAGGATTTCTACTAAGGAAGGGAAGTACCTTGAATCACTAAAATTCCTTCAAGACCAGCAGCCTTGGAACTTTAGTTCACTAAGAACTCTTCAAGCCCAGCAGGCTTGGAACTCCTCTAGTTCCCTAGGAACTCTTCAAGCCTAGCAGGCTTGGAACTTCATTTAGTCCCTCCCGGACAAGGACCCTCAGCCCAGCTCTTGCTTATTGTTGGTTGTGTGGTGGTGGTGGTGGTGCCATGTCTTTGCTAAGATGTCGTTAAGCTTGACCATCTTCTCAGACTCGGCAAGACTTGGCGTGGTCCTCTTTGCATTCTGCTTCGAGTCTGGACCACATCTTCTTTGGTGCAGCTGATCTTCATTCTGTTCTGCTCATCTTCGTCTGATGTCAGCTGTGCACCATCACCATTTAGGTTTGCAAAGTGTTTGAGCTTTTGGTAGACTTCGTCTGGCACTTAGCATTCCCTGAACCCTTCTTGACTGTTTTCCAGACATAGTTCTGCACTTGTTCTGTTTCAGCTTTTGGTTCATGGTGATTTGTAGAGTGGCTCTCTAGATCTTCCTTTTGCTCTGCCACTTTTTTGAATGCTATCTTCTTGTACTTCTCTGCTCTCAGCTTAGCTGTCATCTTCAGTGGCATTCTCATCTTTGTTGAGTGAAGCTTTAGTCTGTTTGAGTCTTTCTTCAAATCTACTTCACTTCCACCTTAGTAGTCTCACTGTCACTAAGACTTGTTCTAGTAAGCTCTGGTGGGACTCGTAGAGTCAACAATATAGCATTCCAACAACTCAACGATTCTGCAACTTCAGCAACTCTTGATCTTTGAAGCTCTTGTTGATTTATACTCCTTTACAACCTTCCCGTTGGAATGTAGCCGTTGAGAGCTATTTGAATTGCTTCGCAGATCTCGAGTTATTTGATGTAGACTGCAGATGTGACATGACAGCTCCTTTCTGACTTTTTGACACTACAGTATACTGTTTCACCTACCCCGTCAGAGATGTCACTTTGATGTCTCGGGCAGAATATCATCTTTATTTCTCTTTTCTGATTTCTCGATTAGAGCGTCAAGATCTGTCCTTTTGCATCGATGCTCTCAACTAGCAATGTTCGAATATCAGTCTTCAGATTGAACCATTGTCAATGCTTCAATCTTCAGAAGACCGAACTCTACAATTCTGATGCAGATGTTCTTGGACCTGATCGTAGTGTGTCTTGTTGAATGTTGCTCATTGACAGGTTGAGACAACACTACGATCCTGAAGAGTGTTCATTGGATCTTCAGTGTAGAACACATCTTCTGTAAGACCCCAACTTTTATAAATAAAGATGAATTTTCTATAAATATTATTTTTGAATATTATGGAGTAAATTTGATATAATGTTATAGTTGTGGGTAATATTTATAAATTTTGCAAAGTAAGCAAGTTGTTATAAAATATTCGTTTGGTCGGGGAATATTCTTTTTGTCGGGGAATATTCGTACGACTGCACAATCATTGGTGAACCCCATAACGGAATTATTGTCTGATTGAGAAAACGACAAAAATACTTTATGAAAATAACGGCAGAGGTGTTACCGTTAAAACTGTTGAACTACCCGGTAGTAAAAGTACAATAATACGCGTGGTTGCATAGTAGCACACGATATTGATTATTGATGCTTACGTGAGAAGTCACTCAGCTATACTCAATTATTACTACAGTAATTGCTGCATCATATGTCTTATATTATTGATTCAATTATTGTCACAGTATCATCTGTATAATATATTATATTATTAAATCAATAATTGAGACGACAAGTTATAAATGATTAACAATTGTTAAAAGATTAAATATGTGTTGATTAAAAATAAAATGATTTGTGGTAATATTTATTCAATCCTTGATGTATATAAAGAGTCTGTTATGAGACGTTTGTGGTAAGTTTGGTTATTTTATGGGGGGCATATGTCATCATCTAAGAGTCCCTTCGTCAATAGTAATTACCTTCATCAATAGTAATTATCTTTGTCAATAGTAATTACCTTCGTCAATAGTAATTACCTTCGTCAATAGTAATTACCTTTACCAGACGTCAAACCACTTGCCGTTTCATATTACAGGCGTCGAACCACTTGTCATTTCACATTACAAAGTCCGAACCAGCTTGTCGTTTCACATTACACAGCGTCCAAACCACTTTTCTTTTCACATCACCGATTCAAAGCCACTTGCCTTTTCACATGGCAAGTGCTAAGCTAGAAATCTTCTATAAATAGAGGCCTAGTGCTTCATTATTTTTCACGAATTCATTCAAGCTATAGAGAGAGAAAGTATAGAGAGAATAAGAGAGAAAGAAGAAGAGTATTCTGTTACTACACTACTCTGCGAGATTCAATCTGCTACTAAAGTAAGGGGTGTTATTCTTTCTTATTCATGAAGAGAAACTGTTGTTATTCCATTGCTTATTATTACATTGCTGAATAACTTTTGTATCTGTGATTTTACCCTATACTTAGTGACATTCTTCTATTATTCATTGGAACATCCTCGTCTGTGTGTTTTACACCTTTAACCTAGTTCCGCTCTTTATTATTATTCTTTGGAACATCCTGTGCATGTGTTTTACACCGGACCTGGTTCCGTCTTTATTATTATTCTATTGGAACATCCTGTCTGTGTGTTTTACGCCGGACCTGGTTCCATTCTTTATTATTCTGTTGGAATATCCTGTATGTGCATTTTACGCCGAACCTGGTTCCGTTATTTATTATTCTGTTGGAATAACCTGCATGTGCGGTCTATCGCATGCATGGTGATTTCATTTGTTATTTCATTCTTTATTATACTCAGTTGGTTAAAACTTTGACTTCTATACTCCATGAAATTAGTGGAATATCCTTGATATTTGTGTTTCATCCAATATCATTTCATGGAAATATTCTTCTAAGTATTCTTCAATTTTACTCTACAAAGCAGTATCATGTTGTCAGTTTGGATGTTATTGGTTCCTAGATAAATTAATTCTTGAACTTGTTTTATTGAATTCTTATATCATTGTCATCATCCTCACATTTATATTTTTTGAAAGTCATCTGTGGCCTGTAGTGCATAGATGGACTTGGTATGATTATGACCATGGATTATTCGGTGTAATCATGATCGTAATGTTACAAATGATGTGGTAAAAATCCTCATTGGCCGTGAGTGCATTGATGGGATGATTGTTGGCATGATCATGACCATTAATGAATACACAAATATTCTTGGCCTGTAGTGCATGGATAATTGTGGTCGTGATACTAAAGAATATCCTTGGCCGTAGTGCAGGGGTGATTCAATGATGTTGAATATTTATTGTTTGAGTCTCAAATATAATAAAGATGATGAAAAACCTTTTAAATCATAAAAGATAGTAGATTTTATTTTCTACTTGACTCTTTTAATGGATTCTTTGGTTCATTGCAGCTTAAACTTGATGTTTATTATATTTTATCAGTTTAACACTGTTGAAGGCTAATGATAATTTATTCTGCATTATCTTAGTCATAATATTTCTTACTGGGCTAGTTGAGCTCACCCTTTCTTTCACTGTTCTCTTCAGGAAATAAGAATATAGCTGGGACGAGTCGGGGAACGGAGTAATGGTCCAGAGGATAGCATTAGTAGTTCTCACTATTCTGTGAAATAGTGTGATAATAATTGTAATGAGGACTCCTTTTGAGTTTGTATAATCTCTAGTAGACAATATTTGTATTCAAACTCACAGTTTATGTTTTGTCGTATTGTACACGACAGTTGTATTAGTAAGTTGTATTTGAATTCTGTACCATGTATCTGGCGACCCAAGATGGGTGATGTATACCTAATTTTGGGGGCGTCACATCTTCCTTCTCTTGTGCAGCGCTTCAACACTTCTGTATGCCTTGACTGATCTCAGGAATGATAGCTTGACTTCTTGTTCTGGCCTCTTATGAATAGCAAGACACTTCAGATTTGTGGCATGTCTAGCTCGCTTTCTCCTCGTGATCTCCCGTTCACTTATCATCAATGGACTGACCCAATGCTTAATCACTTTAGCCTTGTTCTTCATAAGCTGACCAGTATCTCTATGTACACTTCATCAGTTCCTACTTTGTTTGGCAAACACTACGATCCTGGTTGATTCCAAGATCGTTGTCTTCTGTTCACTTGACAGCTACTGCACTTGCTGACTTTCCTTAGTCAGTTACTTTAACTGAAGTCTTCTTCTGATCAACTTATGGGAGACTTCATCTTGAATGGCTTCACAACTCAATCTAGATCTTGATTGGGTTGTGTCAGGAATAAGCATGAGAATGTTATTCCTATTTATATATGATTTGATTATGATATATATGTATATGAATGAATAATATGCAAGTATGCTTGCATTAAGAAAAAACTCAGAAAGTCCTCTCGATAGATAATAGAAATATATGTACAAGGACTTAGAATGAATTGATCAAATATGTTAGGTTGATCCTACATAAAGCAAAACAGCTTTGTAAAGTCCTTAAAAAGAAATGATGTACAAGGACTATAAAATAGAAAGATCAAGCTTGTTAAGTTGATCTTATGTTGTAATAGATAGGCTTGTCCCCTCCAATCCAACGAGCCCAGCGAATGGGTCAGAAAATACTACTCAAGAAGAAGATGAAAATGTCCCCTCCAATCCAGAAAGCTCTCATGATGGCTTAGAAAGTGATGAGTCCAAGAAAGAAGAATCTGCCCCTGCAAGTGCTGAACTCCAAAGAAGTATGTCTGTTGAGCAAGAGGAGTCAGAGCCTGAAGAAGAAGAAGAGTCAGTGTCTCCAATAATTGAACCTCCTCGAAGAAGGAAAAGCTACAGGCTGCAAGCCTAGTTTGCCTCCAAAAGGAACAGTGGCCAATCAAATGCCATCATTGAGTTGAGTGATGATGAGTCTGAATCCCGTGAGAAAGTGTCAAGATGAAGCCAAAGAATGAAGAAGAAAAATCTGAGGAAATACTTGTTTGAAGAAGTCTGCCGATAATAAAACTCAAAGAAGAAGGATTTTCTATTGAAGATGATCAAGAAGGTTCTGAACATGAAATGCAGCAAGAAGACCTATCTGCTGAAGCTGATCTAAACGGTTCTAGTTCTGAGAAGAAAGAAGCAGGAAATGATTCCAACTCTGAATATCGGGAATCAAAAAATTTAGAACTTCACCCTGTTCTCTCACCTACAAGATTTACCAAGAGAATTGTGGTAGAAGCTCCCAATGAACCATCAGAAACTCCTGCTGACAGATGGGTAAACTATGGAGGTGAACAGCTCAGAGTAACAAGAATGACTTCCTCTGACTTAGTCAAGAACTGGAACAACATGGAGCTAGACTGCTCAACCATTCTCTACAACCCTGATGATTTGCTGATGAGATGGTTCTTCCAATCAATGCCTTGGCTGAAGGCCTTTACTGAAGGAGATGGAAGTTACTTCAGCTTGTATTACAAGACTTTTCCAAGCATGGAACTGGTAGCCCAAAACTTTCCAAGGGTGAAAACTTATGCTACCAAGATGATAAAAAACTAGCCTCACTTCAAGGTCTATCGACAGGCTGAGAATCTCTACATCCCCTACGATCGTAGAGTGGATTCTAAAGGAAAAAGAGTCAAGATCAAGGAGCAAATCGTAGAGTCTGATCACTCTACTACTGATGATGTTCAAATCCAAAACCAGAAGCCTCCTTATGATCAAGCACTACTATCAGACACTCCATCCTCCTCTGCAAGCAATTGGTACTCCACGATTGTTCAGATTATCCAAACCTTTGAAAATCTGTCCAAAGATGATGATCGTAGAGTCCAATCCATTGCTCAACCTGAAGCTGGCACTCAAGAGAATCAAACTTCTTTGGAGCAAGAACTACTGAAGAGCTCTGATGATCTAAGCAAGAAGATATCTATGTTCACTGAAGAATCACAGAAGCAGACAGCAGCAGGAGATGATTCTTTCCAGCACAAGCTTCAAGCTATCTTGGCTGATGTATCTCTCAAACTCCAAGAGAGAGATAACATCTATCAGAAGGCCATCCAAGATCAGAAGGCAGAAGCTCTACAAATTCAGAAGGCCAATACAGAGCAGATCGAAGCCCTCTCTGACAAGATTGATGATATGAGGCAGACCTTCTCAGTACAACTTGAGCTCGGCCAGCAAGAACTAAAGTTTGAAGTTGCCAACTCCTCCTACCTAATGGAGCAGCTTATGTCCAACATGGAGCAGCTCTCTCAAATGATTGATGACAAAAAGGGGGAGAAAAAGAGGCATAGAAAGAAGAGGAGCAAGAGGCACCAAAAGAAGAGCAGAGGGTTAAGGGAGAAGAAGTCAAAGAAGAAGAAAGTAGCAGCAGATAAAGAATCATCATCTGAGGGGGAGCCTGAAGATGATGATACCAAAATCGCAGAAGCTGAAGGGGAACCAGATCAGAAAAGTGATGAAGGGGAGCAAAGAAAAGATAGAAAATCATCATCTGAGGGGGAGCAAGAGCAAGAAGTAGAATCAGATGAGTAGCTGATCAACAAGCATCCTGGAAACACACATGGAGCCAAGGAGGTACATCTCTAATCTGTTAGGAATGTTCTGGATCCAGGATGTAGAATGTCTTAATGTATAAATTGCCATATCAATATAAATGACATTCATTATTAACTATTTTAGAAATACAGCTGCTCACTGTATATAAGATTCATTCATAACATGCATATGCACTTATTTTTTTTGTCATAATCAAATAGGGGGAGATTGTCAGGAATAAGCATGAGAATGATATTCCTATTTATATATTATTTGATTATGATATATATGTATATGAATGAATAATATGCAAGTATGCTTGCATTAAGAAAAGCTGTAAAGTCCTCTGATAGATAATAGAAATATATGTACAAGGACTTAGAATGAATTGATCAAATATGTTAGGTTGATCCTACATAAAGCAAAACAGCTTTGTAAAGTCCTTAAAAAGAAATGATGTACAAGGACTATAAAATAGAAAATCAAGCTTGTTAGGTTGATCTTATGTTGTAATAGATAGGCTTGTCTGATCGTCGAGTACTGCACCAGAAGTCGTAGTCTGCCAGGAGAGTCAAAGTTAACTCGGGAGCTATCGAGGCAGAATAGGAGTATGCAAGATAGTGAGATCTCGGAGTTCGTAGACTTCCAGGGGAAACGAAGAAGGATCGTAGTGTGTCGAGAAGAGCTTCCTCGGGATCGTAGTGTGCTGAGAAAGTCATGTTCAGAATCGTAGAGACAGCCTGCCTATGAGCCGAACGATCGTCTGCCGGAGCCAAGTCAAGGATCGTAGACTACACTCTGAGTTCGTAGAGTTCATTAAGTGAAGGCAGAGATCGTAGTCGGGCAAGATCAGATGAAGTCAACAAGCACAAGGCAGAAATCGTAGAGTATCAAGATCTGATCTTGGGATCGTAGTGTCTGCAGTAGAAAATTTGAATCGTGAGTGTGTAACTACGACTCCAACAAAAGTGCTCACAATGCTAAATCGATCATCGTAGAGTAGATACGGGTTCTCAATGAATGAGCACTCCTGGAATATCCAAAGGAACGAAGCCTCCGGTTGGCACTACAAAGATGCAATCCACGATAGAAGGGAACCGAGAGCACTCAACGAATGGCATGCAAAGCTAAGCGGAAGAACTAAGCACCAATCCAATCAAAGATCAAGATTGAGTTGAAAGGCCATTCGTGATGAAGTCTTCCACAAGATGATTCAAAGAAGACTTCAAAGTGACTAAGGAAAAGTCACCTAATGCGATTCTTTGTCGAAGAGAATAGAAGACAACGATCTTGGAAGCAACCAGGGATCGTAGTGTTTGTCGAGACGAAGAAAGAACTGATGGAAGGTGAACCGAGATACTTGGTCACCAAGAGCAAGCAAGCTAAAGTGATTAAGTCACGAGGTCGGTTCATTGATGATAAGTGAGTGGAAGATCACCAGGAGAAAGTAAGCTGGACGCGCCATAAATCTGAAGTGTCTTGATATTTAGAAGGGGACCAGAGCAAGGAATTAGGCCATCAGTATCTGAGAACAGTTAAAGCAAACAGAAGTATTGAAGCACTGCACAATACAAGGAAGAGGTGTTCTACATTGAAGATTCAATCAACAATCTTCAAGATCGTAGTGTTAACTCTTCTAGTCAACGAGCAACAATCAACAAGACACTACGATCAGGTCCTTGAAGACATGCATCAGAATTGTAGAGTCCAAATAACTGAAGACTGAAGCATTGGCAAAGGTTCAATCTGAAGGGTAATATTCGGACAAGTGCCTATTGAGAGCATCGATGCAATAGGACAACCTCTGATCGAAGAATCAGAAAGAGGTAATAAAGTCTTCGACCTGCCCAAGACATTAAAGTGATACATCTGACAGGGTAGGTGAAACAGTAGACTGCAGCGTCAAAAAAAGTATGACAAGTCACATCAAGCAGTCTACCTCAAGCAACTTGAGATCTATGAAGATATTTGAATAGCCTTCAACGGTTATTTTCCAACGGAAGGATTGGGAAGAAGTATAAATGAGATAGAACTTCAAAGATCAAAGGTTGCTGGAGTTGTGCATTTTGGAGAAAAGGTGGACTGATCCAACCGAGTGATAATGAGTCCGAAGGCTCACTCTACGATCCACCAAGAACACTCAGAAGTCAGATCAAGGAAGAAGTAGAAGTGTGAGTTCTACTATGTAGAAGTGAGAGCTCTACTACATGAAGAGTGTTCTGAACTGCCGAGAGAAAGAAGAGCATCATGCCATCTGGTTGTCCATCATGGGAAGACTCTAAGTACAATAGAGAAGAGCCTACACTCATCTTAGCAAGTCCATCATGAGAAGGCATCAAGTAGCAAGAAGGGAGATTACAAAAGCCATCTTGGTGTCAAGCATGAGAAAGCTTCTAAGTACCTTACAGAAGAGCTTACAGTCATCTTAAAAGCCTCTCATGTGCAGCCATCAAGTACCAAGAAGAATGATCTTCAAGGCAGTTCATCAAGGGGTCATCCAGAGTAGTTGAGCAACCTAAGAAGCTGAACATCATGCAACACTCAACTGCTCTTCAAGGATGATCAAGCCAAGCTGCTAAGGATAGAAGATGTTCAGAGCATGAAGACATCTTAGTAGCTCAGCACCGACTCCAACAACAACAATCAAACAACTCAACAAAGCCAGGGCCTGAGGGGTCCTTGTCCAGAGGGACTAAACAAAGCAGGGCCAAAGGGTCCTTGTCCAGAGGGACTAAACAAAGTAGGGCCAAATGGTCCTTGTCCGGAGGGACTAAACAAAGCAAGGCCGAAGGGTCCTTGTCCAAAAAGACTAAATAAAGTTCCAAGCCTGCTGGGCTTGAAGATTTCCTAGGGAACTAGAGAAGTCCCAAGGCTGCTGGCCTTGAAGAGTTCTTAGTGAACTGAAGTCCCAAGGTCACGGCCTCAAGGAATCGTAGAGATTCGTGGTCTTGCCTTCCTTGGTGGAAATCTCGCTAGTTGAAAGTAGAAGAGTGGATTAGGAGCTTGAGTCTCTGAACCACTTAAAACCCCTTGTGTCTTTTACATTATGTCATTTACATTATGTCTATAACTACTATAACTGCTATATATATTCTAACTGCTTACAACTAAACTAATCCAACGAACAATGTATGTATGATTATTAATATATCAATGAAGGGGAATCTTTTACTTATTCCGCTGTGCTTGAAAAGATTCTTATGTTTGTCATATACTTAAATATGAACAATACAACATAAACCAGAAAAGTATTTTGAAATAAAAAGGATCTATTCAACCCCTCCCCCCCCCCCCCTCTTCTAGATCTATTGTGCCCTCTGGGAACTAACAGGTTGGTGCTTAGATCTTCTATTAGCTTTCATGCCATTCGTTGAGTGCTCTCTTGTTTCCTTCAGGTTGGATGTAACATTGCAGCTCAGACCAGAGGCTTCATACTTTCGATATTCTGGGAGTGCTCATTTGTTGACAATTGTGTTTACTCTACGATTTTGCCTTGGCGTTGTGAGCACCTCTGTTGAAGCCTTAGTTCTGCACTCTACGATTCAGCTTTGGTTCTGCAGACACTACAACTCCGAGATCAGATGATGCTGACACTCTATAATTTCTGTACTTAAGCTTGTTGTCTTCATCTGATCTGGCTCGACTACGATCGCTGCCTCTTATATGATCAGTAGACTCTACGACTTCGAGATGTGGTCTACGATTCTTGACTTAGCTTTGGCAGATTCTCGATCGGCTCTAAGACATGCTGTCTCTACGATTCTGAACATGACTTCCTCAGCAGACTATGGCTCCGAGGAAGTTTTTCTTGACACACTACGATCCTTCCTCGTCTCTCCTGATAATCTACGAACTCCAAGATCTACTATCTTGAAGACTACGATTCTGCCTCGATAGTTCTCGAGTTTTCCATGACTCTCCTGGCAGACTACGATTTCTAGTGCAGTGCTTGACGATCAGACAAGCCTATCTATTACATTATAAGATCAACCTAACAAGTTTGATCTTTCTACATTTATAGTTCTTGTACATCATTTCTCTTTAAAGACTTTACAAAGTTGTTTTGCTTATGTAGGATCAACCTAACATATTTGATTAATTCATTGTAAGTCCTTGTACATATGTTCCTATTATCTATCAAATTACTTAACAACTTTTCTTAATGCAAGCATATTTGCATATTCATTTATATATATCATAATCAAATCATATATAAATAGGAATAACATTCACATGCTTATTCATGATAAACTAGTCTAATCTAATCTACTCGAGAACCCCCTAAAACTGATTGAAAACAACTATATATAGCCTCTAATACAAATCCTAATTGAATTATGAAATCCCATTCACGTTACACTATTTAATGAAAAAGTCACCGTCAACTCCCCGACCTAAGCGTGGTCGCTATTGCCCATAAGCCTTCATCAAGGCGCTGCCAAGACCAAGACCGGCAGAGCCATTTTTCTTTATCGAAGACAAAGCGCTACCGCCTTCACCCTAAGCCATTTTAAAAGCGATCACACGCTTTTATGCAATTATCTTCGTCTTTTCCATGTTGCTTCATGCCATTCGTCGCTCACACAATTTCCAAGCATAAGATCTACAAAATGCATGAAAAGTAACTACAAAACCATGAAAAAAAACAATAATTCAAGTACAATAGTAACTGAATAACAGGTATAAAACTCATTCATCAAATACCCCCAAACTTGAACCGTTGCTTGCCCCCAAGCAACACAACACAATACAATGCAAACATAAAACAAACTACCAATGAATATGCAATCTAACAACTAGCATGCCTACAAATCCAACCATCAAGTAGTATGAAATCCAACAAATATTCTTTCGAAGTATCAATAATAGATTCAAACAATAAATCCAACCAAGACATATCAATAACTAATTTCAGTCTGTAAATCAAAGCCTATTATCATTGATGTAGTGTGTGTGTGCGCGCGCTCAGTAACAATTAAAACCAATTATAGTTCAAATAAACCACATAATATGCTTCTTAAAGGGAATAACACAGTTTTAATTCAAAAACCTCTATAAACAAGTTAAGCTTCGGCTAAAACCTTGCAGTCACCAAGTTAGGAGTAAATACAAGATTTATTTCTACTTTTATTCCTCTTTTTTAAAACTCATGAACACAAGGTCAACCAAAGTTGAGTGTCCATAATCGAATGCAAGTAGCTAAGCCCGAGAGGTTGAGCACAAGTAACCAAGCTCGAGCAGCCAAGTTCGAGAAAGCCCAATAGACAAATTTTCCTCCTATCTTTTCTCTCTTTTTTAAAACTCACGAATACAAGGTCAACCAAAACTGAGTTTCCATAATCGAATGCAAGTAGCTAAGCCCGAGAGGATGAACGCAAGTAACCGAGCTCGAGCAGCCAAGTTCGAGAAGCCAAGCACCATCAGACAAGCGCTAGAAGCCGAACAGCGGCACACGAGGGTAAAAGACCAAGCACCTAGCGGTAAACACTAAAGGTCGAACACTAACAAACAAGGACAAGAGACCAAGCACCTAGCAGCCTAACCCGATAGACCCCGATAGACCGAACGCCGAGTTGTCGAGCACAAGTTGTTGAACACCACCAATGTAACACCCCCTTTCCGAAATAGAAAAAGAGGTTACTCAAAACATATCAAAACTGATGAATTTAATAGCAAGGCTCAAAGCCCCAAAATAATAGTCTTAATATCTGATAAATACCACAAGTCGACCATAATAAATCTCAAACTGTCTCAAACCACAATCCAAAATAATTATTACAATTCCAAGTAAACTGACACATCAAGTCTAAACAGAATATTTCTAAATCATTGGAATAAATGGAGCTCTCATCACACTTGCCCTTGATTCTCCTGATTACCTGCCGGAAGAAAAATACAACATGAGCCAAATGCCCAGTACGGATATAGAATACAAATAATGAACCGAAATAACTAACTCAATTAAATGAAAAGAGATGAAACGAACTGAAACGAAACGAACAAAACTAACTCAACGAAATAATAGGCTGAATCAAATGGTTGGGTGTTATTTCATACCGAGAGCTCGTAACAAAACAAATATACCTTGCCACACAGTAAGTCAAATAATGCCACCGAGCAATCACACATCGATTGCATGATCCAAATGCGTGCAAAATCGAAAGGTGTGTTTGGCACAAACATCACCAATTCGCAGAACAGAACAGAATAGAAAACTAGGGTCGACCCATACGGCTCCCACAACAAAACACCAAATGGCCAACTCCCACCGGAGCACAAAATGGAGACGCCGTGGACTGATCACACCACCACGGAAGGTGTCATGCCTCGGTGCCAAGAGGACATGCCTGTGGTACCCCCACAAGTGGTTATAGCTCAGGCATACCCTACGGTATATTCTAACAAGAATACCATGTCACAACACATGCGACACAATATCAACACAAAGGGGTTCTAATATGTACATGCAAAACTGAAATGAATCATCAACTCAAAGTCCTCAACAATACTAACATTCACATTACTACAAATATCAAAATAAATTTAGACATGGTGTACTAGTCTAAAGAGTACAAATATGAGTTTTGTGATAACCCGGGATTTCGAATAATCAAAAATTTGCGAATAAATTTTTTTATTATTTAATGTTAATATTAATTATCAATTTTGTGACAAGTATCTGTGATACGAGTCTCGAGAAAGTCAATTTGTGTATTGACTAATAAATTTAGAGTAGAGTTGTGCTTAACAAGCTTTAGAAACCCTAACCATAATTGCCGGATAGGGATTTAGTAGAAAATATAATTTAAAATAATTATATTGATGAGAATGTATATGTACTGTATAGAAATTTTGATCAATAATTGATCGGATAAGGTTTAAAATTAATAAACCCTAATAAGGGATTAGAAACCCTAATCTCAGATTTAGAAAATTAATTATACAGTTGAAAACCCTAATTGTACGCCAGAAAACCCTAATTTTGAATTCGGGAATCCTAAACCCTAAATTAGGAAACCAAAATCCTAATTGGCAAGCCTAATGTGTGTATTAAACTTTAATATGATTAGAAAACCCTAATTATATTTTAATTATTTTAATTTCTATTTTACAAACCCTAATTGTAATTTAGAAAATTTATTTTTCTAATTAAAACCCTAATTCGTGGGTTATAAACCCTAATAACCATTTTGACCCTAATTGCTAAATTAAGCAATTTTAATTAGGTATATTAATCCTAATTAGAAACATTGAATTTTATGATTAGGAAATATTAATATAATTATTGAATCCTAATTATAATTTTGGAATATTAATTTTCTATTTTGAAAACCGAAATTCGAAAATTTTGGAAAGTAAATTGCAAACCTAAAGGGTTTAAACCCTAAACCCTAAAGGGTTCAAACCCTAAACCCTAATGCAAACCCTAAACCCTAAGGGTTAGTGTAAATTCCAAGAATGCCATTAAAATAAATTTACAAATGACAAAATTGCCCTTTATGGGATTTTTATTAGATTACTTGTAGAAATGGCTAAAGCTTTAGTGGTTGAACCACTACCTTGACTTTGTGACACAAATCACAGCCCTCAAATTAAAAATCTCAAATTTCAGCAACAAGTCAGCATGACTTATTTAAGAGATTTAGAGAGAAAATTTCATTTACATTAGCCATTTTGCTATTTTTCTCTCACCAACTCCCTCTCTAACAGAAGCTTCGAAATATCTAAGAATATCAGTTCTAATTTCAGCTTTAGATCAACCAATAACAGATTGGAGAGCCAAGATCTAAAATTATTCAAGAAAAGGTATAAACCTAATTTTAATTTTTGATCTTGTATGCTTAAGAAATATTTGTGTTTATGTGTTTGAATCTTTGCTAGATAATGTTTTTCAATGATCTATGTTGATCTATCATAGATCCATAGCATCAAAGTTGGTAAAACTCGGAGTTTTTCAAAACTGTTCTTGAGTTTGAAATGTGGTCTGACAAGTAATGTCAGTCGCCACAGATCCTTGCTAGTATATGATATGTGTTGTTTTAAGTTTTGAATTTGTAGCCTGGTATGTTGTCTTTAAACTGCAAGTGGTATCAGGGTCATTGGATGTCTAGATCAGAAGTTATTAATTGGTCAAGTCGGTTGATTAACGTTGACTAATTGTAAATCTGGGTAACCTGTAATCTGGAAATCAACGTTCTCGATGTGTTTTTTACGACGTCCAGATCTGTCAGAATATTTGTTGTTTGTTGATGTTGTTGATTATATGTTGTAGCCTGCTAGATGGACTTTAAATCCATGCCTTTATATTTCTTAAACAACAAATCCGTTGTACGAAATAGATGGTCAAAGATGTACGTCTGAACACAAAGTCATTTTCTGGAATTTCCAGAAAAATGAAGAACACGTTTTTCTGACAAGCTTTGACTGAGCCATAAAGTATGAATCTGTTGTTGTTGGACTTATCTATTGTTATCTAGTTGTTCCTTGACACGAGAAATACATGTATGAACAAAGAAATCACATGAAACATGACCAAAACACTATAACAATCGAGCCTCAATATGGCAGGTTGTGACTGCCTGGGTTTCTGGGTTACCCAGAAAACCCAGCAATACTCTGACAACTACTTTGGTAGATCCGATCTCCTTGTTGTTGTGTTTTATGAACCAAATTGTTGGTGTTAATCGTAGTCCTACATGTGGACTACAAGATCTAAGTGTTAGATTTGATGTAAACACGATAAGCGAAAAATTACACACTCATTGAAACGCAAGCACTCTCGATCATCGATTCGATAGTTGTTCTTGAGCACCAAGAACACCTAAGGCGACAGACAAGTGTCGCTAAAGGGTTTTAGCGACGGTTTGTTTAATTTTTGAATTTCTGATTTTTCTGAAATTATTTAAAAATAGAAAATAAATTATAAAAATTACCAAAAATGATTTTAAAAATTATTTTAAATTATGAAAATAATTTCGATTAATTGAATATTTTTCTTTAAAATTTATAATTATTTAAATATTAAAAGTATTTAATTTATTTAATTAGTGTATTAAATAAATTAGAGAAAATGATTTAATATTATGAAAAATCATTTTAAATAAGAATAATGTATTTAAAAATATTTTGAGTTATAAAATATAATTTTCAATATTTTTGGAGAATTCTCATTAATAAATTAATATTAATGATATTAGATTTATTTAATTATTATATTAAATAAATGAATTAAAAATGATATTATTGATTTAAAAAATCATTCAAAAATGAGAGAAATGAATTAAAATATTTTATGTGATAATTAATTACTTTTAATATTTTGATGATAATTTCATTAATATTTAAATATTAATGGTGATGATTTAAAATAATTTTAATTACTTTAAAAATCATTTAAGTAAAATATTAATAATTTAAAAATATTTTAAGTTATTAATAATAACTTTAATATTTTGACAAATATGTTATTAATATTTTATATTATTAAATATTAATAATGATAAGATTATTTGATAATTAAATCATTTAAAAATGATTCAAGTGTTTGAAAAATTATTATAAATTATAATAAGTGTTTATAAATTATTAAAAGCTTAAAAAATATTATAAACGATATTTGACTTATCTAAAATAATATTGAAGCTTAGAGACCAAGTTTAAATGACAATCAATGTGTTAATTGGCTTGGATAGGTGACCAGAATAATTTAGAATGGACCAAAATCCAACCGCATGTAACTAGTTAGACTTGTTAAGTGTTTATATAGGTTATAAACACTAATGTGGCTATGTGGTAATGTGCCTAGGAGAAGTTTGACTGTCAAATACAGTGTTATGTGTTATAAATGATTGTGCTAATTGTGAGACCGACATTGTTGAATATAGGTCTTACGAACGCAGTTAATTATATTGTGTAGATGTAATCAACGCGGAAGGCAAGTTTCCTAACTCAACCTTGAGTTATATTCATTCAATTATTATAATGGTTAATTATTGCTAATTATACCATGTTCAGGGAATTTATTGTTGATTATTCGTAGTTAGTGCATGATTAATAATTCAAATTGAATTACTAATTCGGAGAAAATACATTTGTAGAATAACTGTTGTTGGATATTCATATTCGTAGAAGATAGAATTGACAGTACAGATAATTCCTGTTTATTGTCAAATTATGTTGAGAAATGTCTTAGCTAATTATTCGGCTGATTTAACATTTGTTAGAACTTGATAAATTCAAGAAAAGAATTCAATTGTTATTGGTAGATCGATGCCAATTATTTCGGTTAGATCGATAAGTAAATAGAATTTGAAATCACAGTATTTCGTTGTTAAATCAAAATCTTGATTCTGAGACTGAGAAGAACAACCTTTTATATAAAGGGAACATTTTGGGTCGATATATTCACCATCATACAATGTTAAGTATTATACATAATATTGGGTACAAGGAGTTGGCCGGCTCTAAGTACTTGCAGAGGGGTATGATTTAATCTTTATGGCTATCCGATACTCCTGGTATGTATCAAAGTAAATCTTTGATAGATACCTGAGAAAATAAGTTCAAAGATCTGGTGAGATCACTCAGCATAAATCTGGAAAATATTCCACTTTGTTATTGCGTAGAATTGATTCTTGTTTATTCATTTGAATATCGTAGAACTTTGAAAGCGTTGTACTCTTTCATTATCAAATTATTGTGTTGCATAGAAAGGGAGAAGCCATGTTATTGATTAACGCATTGTTCAGCTAATTCAAAGTTCCCCGAACTTTGGTTTCATTCTATCAAAATAGATAGTTTGTTCTTGTTGATTCATATACATTTATTGTATGTCTTAACTTGCGGGGCAAACTAGTTGCTCACCCTTGCTATAAATAAAACATTTCAAATTTAGGAGCGAAGAGGCCAAATGTCAAAGAAGAACAAAGGCAAAGGCAAGATGCTGGAGTAGTTATAAAGAACATTATTATTATTATGTTGTATTATAAACCCTTTTTGTTTATCTAAGGGGTATGTTTGTAATTTTAAGGTTAGAAAACTTGGGACTTATGTATTAACAACTTATGTTAATGATTTATGTATTCCTATTTATATATGATTGGGTAGTTAAATGATATTATAGTGTGAATCGTGAACACCAAACTCGGGGGTCAAGTAACCCGGATTTGGGGGTGTCACAAGTTCCAACTATGAACGTCAAACGAAACTATCACAATGAATTGACAAGGAATAATTATGAGAGGCAATACTAATTAAATTTCGAAACGAATAACGAAATGAACAAATCAAAAATAAATGAGTCTCGCTGAAAAAGTATGGAATCCGTACCTGGATTAAGCAATGTAATACCCAAAAATTTAAATAAGATTACGCTAGTCTCCTTCAATCCGATCTAATAAAATTTATTACAAATTACCCTTTAACAACATAATATTGTTAAATTTATTACCAAGTAAATTTTATAATTTTATCAATAAGATTAATTAGTTTAAACTAATATACATAACTTTCAATTTGATTAACTAATTCGGTTCGTAAGGTTCATAAATCAAATACATATTAAAATAAAATATTTATATATATATTACAACATATCTTGCAACCTGCAATCAAACTTCATATATATAATATATATAATAATCCTTGTTATAATAGAAAAGTTCAGTAGCTAATTTCCATGAATGTGTTTTGTTTTTTTTAAACCATGTTTTTATATAATATATATATATATATATATATATATATATATATATATACCATGAAAATCTAATAAACTTATATATACATATACATTCGGTCAAACCTTTCAGAACTTTGTCTATAGTTATGCTATATATTTACAATTTATAATTTACAATTGTGAACATACCTGTACATATGTACCATATGTTCAGACCTCTTAATCACACAATTAAATGATATGACTGAATCAAAGTAATAATTTTCTAAGGAATAAACAAATTATGTCTATGAGCCAACCGTTAATGATAGAAAAAAAAAACACACCTGCTTTTGCTTCTTCTTTTCTGCTATCTCTCGCCGCCGCCTCCTCCTTTCTTTTAAGTTCTATTCCCACAATTTGTCTCATCAAACTTAATAAAACCTAATTAGGCTTCGTACTTATTTATTTATTAATTAATATATCTTATTTACTCTCTTATTTTTAATAGAATTTATTCTTACCCACATAACTGAAACTAAATTAGTTTTTTTTAAAGCCCAAATTTTAAAAATTTAATTTATCCACACTTACTAATATTTATTAGCCCATATAAAATAAATAACTAGTTTGACCCAAATAAATGACAAAGTCTAATTAATATTATTTAAAACAAAACAATTTTTATTATTCAATATTTATTTATTTTACTGGGTATTACATCACCTACCCCTTAAAAAGGATTTCGTCCCCGGAATCAAAAGAATAGAACGTACCTAATTATCAAAAAGATGCGGATATTCCGCACGAATAGACTCCTCCAGCTCCCAAGTGGCTTCTCACTCCGAATAGTTCCTCCACATCACCTTAACAAATGGAATAGTCTTCCTCCTCATAATCCTTTCTTGACGATCCAAAATCGCCTCAGCTTTCTCCTCACAAGTAAGATCCTCCCGAATCTTATCAAATGGATATTGCTCCACATGTAACGGATGATAATGATAACTCCTCAACACCGACACATGGAACACATTGTGCACATGAGCTAGTTGTGGAGGTAAAGCTAACCGATATGCAACCTCACCAACCCTCTCCAGAATCTCAAATGGTCCAATATAACGCGGACTAAATTTCCCTTTTAACCCAAATCGTTGAATGCCCTTCCAAGGAGAAACTTTTAGAAACACATGCTCACCAGGTTCAAACTCTAAAGTTCTCCTATGTTTATTAGCATAACACTTCTGTCGTGATCGAGCCGATTTCAATTTCTCCTTAGCCACCGCTACCTTCTCCATAGTGATTTGAACTAACTCAGGCCCCTCTATGGCCCTTTCGCCAACCTCATCTCAATTAGTTGGTGCCCGACACTTTATACCATACAGTGCCTCAAACGGAGCCATTCCAATACTTGCATGCCAAATTGTTGTTATAAGCAAAACTCAACTAGGCTCAAGTAATCATCCCATTTACCCGACCACCACAAGTGCACAAGACCTCAACATGTCCTCTAATGTTTGAATAGTTCGTTCGGATTGTCCATCAGTTTGCGGATGAAAAGAAGTACTAAAATTGAGCCGAGTACCCCAAGCTCGTTGAAACCCTTTCCAAAACTATGAAGTGAACCGTGGGTCCCGATCTGAAACAATAGACACCGGAGTACCATGAAGTCTAACAATCTCCTGCTGAAAGATATGTGCCAACCTATCCACCGAGTAACCCTCATGGATAGCCAAAAAGTGTGCCGATTTGGTTAACCGATCCACCACTACCCAAATGGCATCATTCTTCCTGAAAGTCTTCGGCAAACCAGTCACAAAATCCATCGTGATATCCTCCCACTTCCACACTGGAATGTCTAACTGTTGCAGCAAACCACTAGCTCGTTGATGTTCTATCTTCACTTGTTGACAAGTAAGACACTTCCCAACATATTCAGCCACGTCTCGTTTCATCCCATTCCACCAAAAAAATTCTTCTTCAAATCCTATACACATCTTATAGAAACCGGATGAATAGAAAATGGCGAACTATGAGCCTCAGCCAACACAGCCTCTCGAATGATTGGATCCGACGGTACACACAACCGTTCACCCAACCAAATCACACCATGGTCATCAATACTGAAACTCGATCGCTTGCCTCCTCCAGATTCTGCGTCAGACCCCACAACTCCCCATCTTCTTTTTGAGCTTCTTTGACCCGCGAGATAAGAGAGGGCTCCACTCTCATACCCGCCAAATGCCCATCTGAACCTCATACATACAACTCCACCTCGATCCGCTCCATATCCGAAATAAGCTGAGGTTGTGTAATAAGGGCTGCTACACTCCCAAAACTCTTTCTGCTAAGAGCATCTGCAACCACATTTGCCTTTCCCGGATGATATTGAATCCTCGCATCATAATCTTTTAGAAGCTCCAACCAACGCCTTTGCCTCATATTGAGCTCCTTCTGAGTGAAAATGTATTTAAGACTTTTGTGATCGGTGAAGATATCACAAGTCTCTCCATACAAATAATGCCTCCAAATCTTTAAGGCAAATATCACTGCTGCCAACTCCAAATCATGTGTGGGGTAGTTCACCTCATAAGGTTTAAGCTGCCTAAAAGCATAAGCAATCACATTACCGTGTTGCATCAAAACACACCCCAAGCCCTTCTTAGAAGCATCACTATAAATCTGGTAACCTCCCATCCCCGACGGCAATGTAAGTATAGGAGCTGTCACAAGTCGTTTCTTCAATTCCTCGAAACTCTTCTCACGCTCCTCATTCCACATAAACTTCACGCCCTTTCTCATCAACTGGGTTAATGGTAAGGCAAGCAAGGAAAACCCTTCCACAAACCGCCTATAATACCCTGCCAAACCCAAGAAACTCCTAATCTCTGTCACTGTAGTAGGTCTCGGCCATTTAGTGATAGCCTCAACCTTCGCATGATCCACCTTAATGCCCTCAGCAGAAACAACGTGACCCAAAAATGCCACATGCTCCAACCAAAACTCGCATTTAGAGAATTTAGCATACAACTTCTCTTTCTGCAAAATCCCCAACACTGTGCGAAGATGCTCCTCATGCTCTTCCTTAGACTTGGAGTAAACCAAAATGTCATCAATAAAGACAATGACAAATTGGTCCAAGTACTCCCTGAACACTTTGTTCATCAAATCCATAAACACCGCCGGAGCGTTAGTCAACCCGAATGGCATCACCAGAAACTCGTAATGCCCATATCGAGTGCGAAAAGCTGTCTTAGGAATATCCTCATCCCTCACCCTCAACTGATGATAGCCCGACCTCAAGTCTATCTTTGAAAAATACTTTGCCCTTTGAAGTTGGTCAAACAAGTCATCAATCCTCGGCAATGGATATTGATTCCTGATGGTGATCTTGTTCAACTCTCTGTAGTCTATACACAGCCTCATAGACCCATCCTTCTTCTTTACAAACAAGACCGGAGCACCCCACGATGAAACACTCGAGCGAATCACACCATGATCTAACAGTTCCTGCAACTGCTCTTTCAACTCCTGCAAGTCCAATGGTGCCATCCGATACGGCGCTTTAGAGATAGGCTCCGCACCAGGAACAAGCTCAATAGAAAACTCTACTTCCGCTATGGTGGCAACCCCGATAACAACTCCTTGAAACACACATCGGAAAAATCACGAACAATTGGAACATCTTCAATACGAGACTCACCCTTAGAGGTATCTTTCACAAACGCCAAATACCCCTCACAACCCTTTGCCACCAACTTTCCAGCCTTCAAAGCTGAAATTAACTTCACCACTCTACTCGGCTATGAACCCTGAAACACGAATTCTGAAGACTTCACATCTCCAAATATAACCTTCTTCGCTTGACAATCGATAGTGGCCTGGTGTTTACCCAACCAGTCCATTCCAAGAATGACATCGAAATCGTGCATACTTATCGGAAGAAGATTAGCCCTACAAATTTTATCCCCAAAACTAATCGGAAACCCTCAATACAAATCAGAAATAATAACTGAAGTCCCCATCGGGGTAGCAATAGACATAATAGAATCTAAAGACTGAGATGGCACACCCAGGTGGCGAACAAAAGACTGAGCAACAACAGAATGAGTAGAACCCGTATCAAACAAAATAAAAGCCTCATGATTGCCAACTAAAAGAGTGCCAGAAACAATACCTGGTGCACCTACCGCCTGATTATATGTCAAGGCAAACACTCGACCACCCTGACGCTGACCTCCATTGCCACCATTATTACCACCTCCACCATTACCACGTGAACCAGTACAATCCCTAGCAATATGACCCATCTGTCCACACAAGAAACATGCACCTATGAGTCTGTGGCACTGCCTCCCCGGATGAATAGCCCCACAAGTAGCACAAGGAGCTATCGGAATAAGATTTAGGTTACCCCCACCAGCTGGTCGCGGATAACGACCTCGATTACGCCCTCACGACGATTCTACCATTGGTGATTCTTCTCGACCATTCCAAGGTAGTCAGCAATGTAACGATTACGCCCTTTTGCCGAGGCATCTGCTGATAACCCCTGTTTTGATTCTCGACCACGCCATCGCCTCGCTTGTGCCACCACGATTCCTATTCAATCGACCACCCTAATTTCTCCCATGTTGAATCAAGTTTGACCTCGCTGGTCATCTCTCGTCCTCTTTTCGACTCATCAGGTTTAGAAGACCAAAAGTCTTGTCGCTCCATCTCAATATTTTTGGCTGCATTTGCCACAGCCGACACATCTGCAAACTTGTTGTTAATGAGATGTTGTCGATACCTATAATGAATCCTCCACTTAAATTTCTCTGCCTGTTCTGTTGCAGTCCCTGCTGAGGTTCCCGCAAAGCCTGCCAACCTAGTAAACCTCGTCATGAAGTCCGTGATGGACTCATCATCTTTCTGCCGAATCGACAGATACTCTCTAGCATAGGCCTCTTTATCAGCAGCTGGGAAGTACTGCTGATAAAAGACCTCACAAAACTCTGCCCAACTAATTGTTTCAACATAACCATCATCCTTTGTTATTTTCATCGCTTTCCACCACCTCTGTGCATTCCCTTCCAGCTTGTAAGCAGCTAGAAACACTTTTTGATTATCCGAGCACCCCAGCACATCAAAGATCTTCTCTAGGTGAGCAATCCAATTCTCTGTATCAATTGGAGTCGGAGCTGAACTGAATGCATGTGGTTTCTACTTTTGAAACCTCTCCAACCATATATACATCGGAACCACTTGTTGCTCAAGACCATATGTATTCCCTTCCTCAATATTTGCTTGCTGACCATTATTTCCCGGGTTCTCCTGCTCAGGAATTTTTGGTGGCGGCTGTTGCATTGCCTGTACAACCTGTGCCACCAACTGAGGTAAAGCCTGATTCACCGCCTGATTCACCAAGGTAGCCAATTGAGCATTCATCTGATCATTAGGTTGCTCATTGGGCTGACCCTCACCTCTTCCCCTATTGTTACCTCGCCTCCCAACAACTCTGGCGGATCTACGAGCCATCTAAGAAAGAGATAACGAATATAAACAAAGCAGATTATGGATAAATTCAAATATGACTAATATAATAGCTGAACAGAAAATCAAACAAAACAGAAACCTAACCCAGAAGTCTACCCATAACTCACAGGTCAAACCTAAATAGGTTTTCTACAAGAAAGAACCTAAGCTATGATACCAACTCTGTAACACCCCCTTTCCGAAATAGAAAGAGAGGTTACTCAAAACATATCAAAACTGATAAATTTAATAGCAAGGCTCAAAGCCCCAAAATAATAGTCTTAATATCTAATAAATACCACAAGTCGGCCATAATAAATCTCAAATTGTCTCAAACCACAATCCAAAATAATTATTACAATTCCAAGTAAACTAATGTATCAAGTCTAAAACATAATATTTCTAAATCATTGGAATGAATGGAGCTCTCATCACACTTGCCCTTGATTCCCCGACACCTGTTAGGAAGAAAACACAAAGATGAGTCAAATGCCCAAAGACGGATATATAATACAAATAATGAACCAAATAACTAACTCAATTAAATGAAAAGAAATGAAATGAATCAAATGAAACGAACAAAACTAACACAACGAAATAATAAATTTCAATCAAATGGTTGGGTGTTATTTCATACCGAGCTCGAAAAAAATAGTAATATACCTTGCCACACAGGCAATCAAATAATGCACACAGTAATCACATTGCATTAATTGCATGAATCCAGATGCATGCAAAATCGAAAGGTGTGTTTGGCACAAACATCACCAATCCGTAACGAGCAGTATCAGAAAAAACTAGGGTCGACCCATACGCCCCCACAACAAAAAACACCAAATGGCCAACTCCCACCGGAGCACAAAAGCGGAGACGCCGTGGATGATCACACCGCCACGGAAGGTGTCATGCCTCGGCAAGAGGACATGCATGTGGTACCCCCACAGTGTGGTTATAGCTCGTATACCCTACGGTATATTCTAACAAAAATACCATGTCACAACACATTCGACACACAATATCAACAACAAAGGGGTTCTAATATGTACATGCAAAATCGAAATGAATCATCAACTCAAAGTCCTCAAAAATATACTAACATGTACATTACTACAAATATCAAAATAAATTTATAGACATGGTGTACTAGTCTAAAGAGTACAAATATGAGAGTTCTAATATAAACACCAAAACAAACTATCAAAATGAATTGACAAGGAATAATTATGAGAGGCAATACTAATTAAATTTCGAAACGAATAACGAAACGAACAAATCAAAAATAAATGAGTCTCGCTGAAAAAGTACGAAATTCGTACATGAATTAAGCAATGTAATACCCAGAAATTTAAATAAGATTACGCTAGTCTCCTTCAATCCGATCTAATAAAATAAAATAAAATTTATTACAAATTACCCATTAACAACATAAATTGTTATATTTATTACCAAGTAAATTTTATAATTTTATCAATAAGATTAATTAGTTTAAACTAATATACATAACTTTCAATTTGATTAACTAATTAGGTTCGTAAGGTTCATAAATCAAATAAATCAAATAAATATTAAATATATATATTTATATATATATATACATATATATCTTACAACCTATCTTCAAACTTCATATATATAATATATATAATAATCCTTGTTATAATAGAAAAGTTCAAGAGCTAATTTTCATGATCACGTTAATGTGTTTTGTTTTTTTTTGTTTTTTTTTTTTTTAAAAAAGGAGTTCAAGATATATATATATATATATATATATATATATATGAAAATCTAATAAACTTATATATATATATATAAAATCTAATAAACTTATATAACTTTACATTCTATAATTATGCTTTTATATTTACAATTTTACAATTTACAATTGTGAGCATACCTGTACATATGTACCACATGTTCAGACCTCTCAATCACACAATTAAATGATATGACCGAATCAAAGTAATAATTTTCTAAGGAATAAACAAATTATGTCTATGAGCCAACCGTTAATGATAGAAAAAAAAAAAAAGAAAAGACACATGCTTTTGCTTCTTCTTTTCTGCTATCTCTCGCCGTCGCCGCCTCCTTTCTTTTAAGTTCTATTCCCACAATTTGTCTCATCAAACTTAATAAAACCTAATTAGGCTTTGTACTTATTTATTTATTAATTAATATATCTTATTTACTCTCTTATTTTTTTAATAGAATTTATTCTTACCCACATAACTTAAACTAAATTAGTTTTTTTTAAAGCCCAAATTTTAAAATTTTAATTTATCCACACTTATTAATATTTATTAGCCCATATAAAATAAATAACTAGTTTGACCCAAATAAATGACAAAGTCCAATTAATATTATTTAAAACAAAACAATTTTTTATTATTCAATATTTATTTATTTTACTGGTATTACAACCAACCTAGCCAATATCCAAACATGAGCTCCCTAGCCCAAGAGACCGAGCGAAAACTCCGAGCATGGGGAAGCTGAGCACCAGCGGCCTAACGCTTAAGCTCAACCATCAACATTAGAAAAAAAATTACCAAAAATCTCCACAACCCAAATGAAGGAGTCAGTACTCCCTACGACCTCCAATGACACTTTTACAAAGGATTAAACTTCCAAATTTTAAAACTGGAGCTACAAAAACCCACCTAAGGGGGTCCCCGAAAAGCTATGCTTGTATTACCAGTACTTTCCTATGACCATTCCACTTCACTTGCATAAAACCTCCAACTCTAATAATACTACATAAACCTCCAACTCTAATAATACTACATAGGAAGCCTGAAGGGGTTCTAGTGTGAAAATATCAAAATATGAGATAACACCACGTCACCCTCAAAAAGGATAATCAGACATTTCACTTCAAGGAATGACACTATGGATATGTGTTAAATGCAAAGTCGATCACTATTTCTGATATTTGAGTATTGAGCCTTTTTCTTCCGGTCAACACAAAATGAGCCATTTTCTAGTAAAAAATTAGGACTTTGAACCCTGAGGCGCCACATGTGCGTTGACCTGATGACGTGGCACACATGGCGCCTACGTGGCACACGTCACCAGGTATGACGTGATATTTAATATTAAAATTTGACACTTGTCCGATGACATGGCAGGTCTTTTAAATTTTTTCCAAAACTTGTCTCTCCACAAACTCGAACCTGCGACCTAACATTTGGAGTTTTGGTCATTTGACCACTGGAGCAACATGAGTCCATTGTTAACAATTGACTCATGTTGCTCTAGCGGTCAAATGAGTCCATTGTTAACAATTGACTCATGTTGCTCCAGCGGTCAAATGACCAAAACTCCAAACGTTAGGTTGCAGGTTTGAGTCTGTGGAGAGGCAAATTTTGGAAAAAATTTAAAAGACCTGTCACGTCATCGGACAAGTGTCAAATTTTAATATTAAATATCACATCATACCTAAATATCATATCAGAAAAATTCAGTGGTCGACTGTACATTTAACCCCTATGGATATTCACCACCGGGTAATCCACATAAAGAAAGGTACACTTCCCTTAACAAGTCCCTGTTGATGGTGTTACAGGACAAAGATTTGAAACATGACATCATATAGTATTCTGGATATAGCTTGACCAAGTCATTCCCGAACTATCCTTAACCTACATTTTCATGTTACAACACCGAAC
Organism: Panax ginseng; assembly: GCA_020205605.1. Taxonomy (NCBI): domain Eukaryota; kingdom Viridiplantae; phylum Streptophyta; class Magnoliopsida; order Apiales; family Araliaceae; genus Panax; species Panax ginseng. Next base: position 72,774,880 of record CM035136.1, read on the forward strand.
TATCCTTAACCTACATTTTCATGTTACAACACCATCGATGAGGCCTGACATTCGATTCTCAAGGGATTCAATACTTGAACTGGTTGATAATCTACTCTGCTATCTATTTGCCCTTCTTGAACTTCTTGATGATCTTATTATGCTTTCCATTTGTCCCTTCTTGTTCTTGATAATCTCCTCCATTGCAACCACAGCCCAGTTGCGAACTGATCAACCGCACTAGCCTCCGACGTTGCACAACCTGCTGTATTAACAAAATTTGCACCACCGCCAGAGCTAAATCCACATGCCTGCAAATTTATTCATTACGAATATTTTGAACCAAAAAAAAGCCAAGAACTGTAAGTGCAAACCTAGTAATAAAAACTTGTATCTAGTAATTTGATTGAGCATTAGGATAGGCCATGTAAGACAGACACCACCTGCATTTATAGAGAAATAAAATATATGCAACAGGCATATGAAAGACTTCCAGCCCTTGGATCTGGTATAAGCATATGCTGTGTCACCAGAAAAATATAAAATAATCTGCTGATGAACTAATCCCAACCAAATCTCATTCATTCAGCAAAAATATTCTAGTAAATCTTATATGAGCAAGAATATAAATCTATTATGAGCTTCATATATTAACATAATTAGGCGTGAACTTACAAATGAAAAGATTAATATGACAGCCGAATAACACAAGTAATTATTTACAATAAAACTCACTTGGAATTCTTAGGAGGTTTATAAATAATTTTTTCTTAAAAAAATGATTCAAAAAGGGCTTTCAGATGCAGTTAGACTACCAATGCTTCTTGCCAAGATGTACAACAGTTGAGGATCAAAGGTGATTTTCCATCCACTCAACTGCCTCATGTTGACAGAAACTTCAAAATCAAGTAACTGAATAGACAGTTTAAAAGTTTAAACGCGTATCACAGTCGCATTTGCTTTTGTTTCCTGAATGATACTTTGCAAGGCAAGATTATTATTTTTTTTGCTAAAATTGTTTGTATATTAATTTGCAAAAAACAAAAAATATTACAATAAGATCACAGCATAGTCCACTACATGCTTGAATGTGACAGTATGAAAGAATTGCATCTAGTTAATGAGGCTGTATTACGACATTACTAGTTAATTGTGTCTGTTAAATGAACTTCAGAGACATTTCGATCTACATCTCTTATGATAGTATTAGACATATGGTGCCGCCTCTTTTCCTGAGCTTTTCTCTGGTTGGACTCCAAGATAATGAGGAGAGCAGTAATATCAGCAGGGCTCACCCCACCCACTCTGCTTGCTTGACCAATGGTTTGTGGCCTAACCTGGAGAGCATTAAAACTCAATTATAGTTCATTAGAGCCAAATATTTGCAAAATACTAGGGACTGCTCCTATGACATAAATAGAAGAACTTTAAACAAGTTTATCAAATCTCGTTGAAAAATTAACTCTTCCTCCCCTTTAGTCTACCCCACAACTTCTTCCAGCTCAAGGGAGGAGAAAGTCCCGTTAAGTAGTATTTCCTTCCTAGACACCTGAAAATTTCTATTTCTATTTCTATTTCTATTTCTACCGAAAGGAATTACAAGTTTTCTCCCATTTTCAGCCAATCTCCAATCACTGCATTTCATAACTTTGACATTTATAGTTTTATGAGAACCAACATTTCCCTCTCGTGTGCACTATGAAGACGAGCATTGATAGCTAACTCATGCATGCATGTAAACATTTCTGTTTCTGTACCAACCAGGCTATTTGACTTCCAAACCAGACATACACCCAAATCCAAAGGATATGAGACCAGCATGCATGTCAATTAACCAGAAAATGAATTTTGTTTCTTAAGAGTTAAATCACATCAATTATAAGGAACATTAGACCATGAAATATTCCATGAGATGCCATCTCCTGCTTTTTTTATGTTTTTTTTTTGGTTTAAATGATTAAAGAAAAAAATTATTATTAGAAAAGAAAGGATTCAATAAATACGGGGAACAAGAAGTCCACCCTCAGCACTCAGCAGACTAAAGAAAACAAAAATAAAAGAGCATATAAAAAAGTGCAGCCTTCCAATCTCTACACAAATTAGTCATAAAAATATCTCTAAAAGCCCCCAAGCAGAAGGCAAAAGAGATGCAAAAAAGATTACCCTATCATTCAATAGCTTAAAATATAAGCTACTTTCTCTAAACACATTACACTTGTTCTGATTCCCACACAAAATAGGAAAAAGGCACACTTCCATAAAATTTTGTTGTCCCTCCTACTTCCAAATCCTCGAAAATGAATTAACACATCTTCCACCGAAATTGGACACACTCACTGCCCACTGCTCATAGGAACTCAAAGAGAGAGCTCCAAAAGCCCCGATCAACAGGACATGAGCATGTCTCATTAATCTGCCTTCACATAAAACAAATGACCAAAGATAGAACTTTGCAAGGCCTTTAATCTTGATAAAGATATCTTTGTAAAGCCAGAGACCACACAAAAGTCTCGACTTTGGAAGGGACCTTGATTTTCCAAATGTACAAAGTCAAATGGAAATGGATTACGAACAAACCGAGTCAAAAAATTTGCAACTCTTACAAGAAAAAGAACCGGTTAGATCTAAAGTCCAGATACGCTTAAGAGGATGAATATAAATGAACCGAAACAAGATTTGCAGAGATTGCATCTAAAAAGACTCCAAATCCGTGAGATTCTAGAATAAATGAAAATCTCAAGAAAATAAGTTCTTATCACGCTTTAACAGTGAAAATGCTTGGGGATTATAGAGTGTTAGGAGAGGACTGGGTGTGTTCTGCTATGGTGGAAGATATGCTACTAATTCGTTTTAGAGGATTTGGAAGAGGGATGCCAAAATTTTATGAAAGTGTGCCTTCTTTTCTATCTTGTAGGGAATGTGGAATGAGCATAATGCTAGGTTATTTAGAGAAAGTTACTTATCCTTAAAGATATTGAATGATAGGGTTAATTTTCTTGCGTCTCTTTGAGCAGAGCTTCTGCTGTGGGGGCTTTTATCTGTTACTAATTTATGTAGCGATTGGAGGGGTTGCACTTTTTTAAGTGTTTTTTTGTTTTTGATTTTTTAGTCTTCTGAGGGTGAACTTATTATCCCCCATTTATTGTATCCTTCATCTTTTATTAATAAAATTTCTTCTTTTATAAAATAAAAAAAAATCACATAGTGAAGAAATACGATGCACACAATTAAAGTAAGAGCAAAATTGTTCTCCCAACCAAAAATCCTTCCAAAATCGAATCCAATGATCATCCCCAACCCGTCTCAAATGTCGAACAAATGAAGTACAACCATGTGAGACGAATTTTCATGTATAGGTAACACAAGTCTCGTGCCTAGCATCTCACCCATGGAAATATATACCGAACTTGCTCTTAATAACCTTGAGCCAAGGGAATAAGGTTGCAACAAAAATCTCCATAGCCATTTACCAACTAGAGCAATATGCTCAACAATCAAATTACCTAGCCCCAGACCCGCTGCTAAGATAGACACCATTTTCCACCAAACAAAATGATTCTTCCTCTCATCACCAGCTCCTGACAAAATTAACTTCTCTAGAGTGTCAACCACACTAACTAGGATCCTAAACAAAGAGAGATGATATATGAGTATACTAGACAAACAAGCCTGAAACAAAGTAATCCTACGCTCTAAGGAAAAATACACACCTATACACCTATCTAAATGTTGAGCCACTTTCTCAACTATCGGGTCAAAAACGAGCCTTACATAGTATTCCAACAAAGGAGAACCCCAAGATAAGTAAGCGGAAAGCCCTCAATTCTGCATTCAGCCAAAGACGAATAAGATATAAGCTCCCCATATTCATGTTGATCCAAGCTACACTACATTTAGACAAATTAACTCTCATAGCAGAAATAACCTCAAAAACTCTTGTTAATACATTTTTAAAGCCTTGGAGCCCCTCTTAAAGAAAGAGAATAACATCAGCAAATTTAGAGGTGAGAAACCCTAACCTCCTTGCGCCGCACTGCACATCTCGCGAGTATATCACACTCCTCTCTCCGGGTAAGCATCCTACACGGTACATTAAAAAAAAAAATTAAACAAGATGAGTCACAAAGGGGTACCCTGTCTCAAACCTCGTGAATCCTTAAACTAAGATTTGGGCTCCCCATTCACAATTACAAGAGACAACACCCTTTCATCGAAAATTGCCACCAACCTCCAAATCCTTCTCTCTAACACCTAATCCAAAAAGGCCCAACTAACCTTATCATTAGCTTTCTCAAAGTTCTGCTTAAGCACAAGATCATTTCTCCCTCTCCTATGCATCCTCCAAAACTTCATTAGCTACTTATGTTGCATCAATAATCAGCCTACAACATTACCCAATGTCTCAGAAAGAATTTGGCAAAAGTATGAATTTAGTCACTATAGTTGGCAAGTTTTACTTAATGCACAACTGAACTTTTAATTTTTTAAATTACCCCATTAAACAAATTAAATTTTTTTAATTGGATCAATCTGTTAACTGTAGCTCAATTTTGTTAATATGAACGTTAGTTTTTTCCTACGTGGCTTTTTAAAAGAAAAGAAAAATGACTCAGATATAACAACTCAGCTTCTCTTTCATTAGATTCAAGTAAATGTAGAATCCACCCACGGGTGACCCATCCATCATTTAGCCCACCCGAAACAAAACCAGAACCATTACCCCCACCTTAGCAACAACAGATAGACTGCTAAACACCGGATAACGTTTCTATCTATCCTCTCTCTCTCCAAAAAAATGGCGGTCTCTGCGAATCCATTACCATCTTCCATCTCGTTCTTCTCATCCTCTATCTTCTTCAATCAAATCCCCACAAAGAAATTCCTCTCCTTCTCAAAACCCCTCAAACCAAACCCCATTTGCCAATCCACATTTTCCCCAATCATCTCAACTCGCCACTCTCCCAGTCCTCTCCTTCGACGGATCCAAAATAGGTGAAACCACCTCAACTCCGAAATCCGCCCCTCCAGACACCTTGGCCAAGTCCATCCGCGCAAGATCACCAATCGACCTCCAAAACAAGCGTCATGCACCACCGCCTCCACTCTCACCCGCACCCGAGGTGCACGCGGTGGCGGAAGAAACCCTACCCACAAAGAAAACCGGCACGCCATGTGTGGTTCCAACCGAACCCCACTCCTGGCCAAGCGGTGGCGTGTGTTTGGACCCAAACCAGATCGATCCATCAAAATCAACAAGGAGAAGAGATTGGCGATTTCTCGGCTTTGGCTAATGCTTGATGGAAAAAATGGGATTGTCGTGGAGGAATTTGGTGATAAGTTTGAGAAGCCGAAAACGAAAGAATTTATTGGGTTGTTGAGCATGTGGGGTATTGATCCCAAGGAGAAATCCATGTTCTTGATGACAGAGGTTTCGGATAATGTGAGACTTTCGAGCAGGAATATTGGGACATTGAAGATGCTAACGCCTAGAACTTTGAATTTGTTTGATATTTTGAATTCGGATAAGTTGGTTTTTACTCAGGCAACTGTGGATTAATTGAATGAGGCTTACGGGTATGATTTGGATGGAGAGAGTGAAGGTGAAGATGGAGAGAGTGAAGATGAAGATGAGCAAGAAGACGAAGGTTAGTTCTTTGGTTCATTTCTATTTTTAGACAATGATTAATTCTTTGAATTTTGTTTCTGTATAACTTCTTTTTGGCTTCGACCAAAGACTTTTTCTGGCTGTCGAGTTTTCTATGATTTGATGGCATTTTGTTAAGAGTATGACTAGTAATAAAAAAATTATATACAGAATGTGATAACGTTAGTTCTTTGATTCATTTCTGTTTTTGAAAATAGGGAAATCGTATGATTAATTCGTTGGATTTTGTTTCTTCATGATTTGATGATATTTTGTTAGGGAACGGTAGGATACTCATTAATCTATATATGTAATTTTTGTTACTAGTGGTTGTTATATATCGATAATGGACGAGTCATTTTTCTTTTCTTTTAAAAAGCCACGTAGGAAAAAACTAACGTTCATATTAACAAAACTGAGCTACAGTTAATAGACTGATCCAATTAAAAAAATTTAATTTGTTTAATGGGGTAATTCAAAAAATTAAAAGTTCAGTTGTGCATTAAGTAAAACTTGCCAACTATAGTGGCTAAATTCATAGTTTTGCCGAAAGAATTTAATAAGAATTTTAGACACACTAGTCATAAGACTAATGGGTATAAAATGTCATCTTAATAGAGTGATCCTTTTTAGGGACTAGGGTAATGAAGGTAGAATTAATGTTTTACCCAATTACACTTTGTTGCAAAGAATTCCTAAAAAACTCTAATGAGATCATCTTTCAGAACATTCCAATTTGTATGATTGTAAGCCATCATAAATCCATCAAGACCAGGAGCCTTCTCTCTATCCATCTCCGCAACAGCCCTCTTAATTTCCTCCGTATATGGCTTTTCGAACCAAAAACTCCTTTCTCTCAAAATATGACACTAATCTAAACCCTCTACCATAGGCATCTCTTATTTCTTATGACAAAAGATTGGAATCAGAATTACCTCATTCTAAACACATAAATGCCCAAGTTTTATCGTATGTTCTACCCAACTCGGTCATTGGAGGCATCCAAATTTGTGAATGGACACACCAATCCCAACAATATATTTACCTATACCCAAAGAAAAAAAACTTCCCAGTTGTGAGAAAGGAAACTTTTACAGAGAAACTATTGTGAAAGTAACTTCCACACCTTGGAGAGCTTTTCACGTGCTTCAAGACATAAAGTTGTCATGGCATGGTAATCCAAGTTCTCTGATAGTGGTCTATGTTGTTGATGAACCATCTAATGAAAATGAATAGGATTAGACAATATAAAATCAAAATTATCAATTATAAATAATATTCTGGAACAAATTCATGTAGAAAAATATTAATATATCTCAAGAAGGAATAAAATACAAGAAAAAATGAACAATGCACTAAACCATCACAGCTTTGCCAACACACCTGTAGGAGTTGGCTTTGCTGCCGAGCAATGAAGCCCTCATACTTGATATCAATCTCCACACACTGTTTCTCCATTTTGGAAAGGTGTTCATTTCCGAAACCATGTGTATCAAAAACTTTATATTGTATGTGAGGTTTTTTAAGAAGACTCTCCAACGTTGAAGAGTTCTTAACTGGCTGACCAGACAACTGGATAACATCAGCTGCCAGATCTCCTCCTGAGCTTAAATTAAAACTAATCACCAACTTGGGTTAGCATACCACCAGTACCAGAGACATAAACGAGAAATAAGAATTCAAACCTGTGATCTTGACGGTCTTTAATCTCTTTTTTTCCTCAGCTATTCGTGTTTGCTTATCCTGGTACAGTTTCCAGCGTCTATCATCTATCAAGCCGATTTCCCGCCCCAAAGGTGTTAGGCGACTATCAGCATTGTCAGAGCGAAGGAGCAGTCGGTGTTCTGAGCGGCTAAGAGCAACCAAAAAAATGATGAAATTATAAAAATTGGCGTAACACATTTTAGTATTTTAACTATTCATAAATAGGGGGGCAGGAAATCTAAAGCATGTCTCAAGCTTCACTAACACATTTCACATTTCCTTAGGGCAGTTTTGTCCTTTAACCATTTTCAACGATATGGTCAAATGAAAAAGAAAAATATTATTAGAATAAATGACCTGATAAATAAATGAAATGTATTGAGACAAATATTAATTGGCAGCTTGATAAGTGTAGTGGGAAACATTTAAAAATACTTTGAAATGTAATATTGGAGTGGGGACTTGAACAGAAAAACTTATGTTCTACAGTTAAGCATTGTGCCACATGAATCACCTCCGGAAAAAATAAAAATGAAAAACATTACTGTTTTCTTTTTTCATATGGTTTTTATCTCAAATACATGCAAGTTCAAACAACCAATCCTGCAGTAAAAATACCATTACTTTATTTTTCTTTTTTTCTTTTTTTGATAGAAGAAAAAATTTTATTAACAGAAAAGAATGGATACAATAAATGGGGAAGCAATAAGTCCACTCCCAGTAGACTGAAAAAAAAGAGCATTTAAAAAAGTACAGGCCTCCAAATCTCTACATAAATCAGTCAAATAGATGCCTCTTAAAGTCCCCATAGCAGAAAACCAAAGAGATGCGAGAAAAATAACCATTCAATAGCTTAAGATGAACAACTTTCTCTAAACTATCTAGCATTACCCTCGTTTCAAATTCCCAAAAAATAGTAAAGAAAACACACTTCCATAAAATTTTGGCTAAAAAATGAATTAGTAACATATTTTTCACCGAAGCATGACATATCCACTCCTCTCCTAGCAGTCAAAAGAGAGAACTCCCCTAAACAACAGGACAATGCAGAAATAAATGAACACGTGTCATTATTCTGCCATTATTCCAAACGTCCAAATATTTTTGCACTAATTTTGATAAAACAAACGTCCGGATATAGAACTTTGCAAGGCCTGTAATTTTGATAATTAGTATTTACTTTTTGTAAAACCAAAGACCAAACAAAAGCGTTGACTTTGGTCCCGAGGATGCTTACATTGGAGTTCAAGTCAATTGGTGTCATGTACGTTGCATGGATATGAGCTTACAATCTATCACGCGACAACACAAGGTTGGAATGCATGGAACGAAGAATAAGGGTACAAGCGTCAAGGAAATGTGTTCATCATGTAACCGAGATCAAAGCTTGGCGTTTTCAGCTTGCCAAATATACATAACAGTCACTTTAAGCTCGATTTCGACCTTGAGCATGCCAGAATCTTCTGATCCTCAAAGAATGAAAGTTGTAGAGCTATTCGTTCTCTTTCCGAAGCCTCTTGAATCACCTCAACCGGAGTTCGGACGAAAAACTTATGGCCATTTTACCGAAGGACGTCGCAGCAGGAAAACCATACCCGCCCCGGCAGGATTTCAAGGCATAAAAGCCTTCCCCAGCAGGCTTGTCTCTGCCCAATGCCACCCCAGCGCATTTTGGCTCCGCCCCCAGCGCATTTCTCTCTGCGCAATGCCGCCCCGGAGGGCTTCCCAAGCCTAAAAATCCCGCCCCATGTCGATTTTCAGTTTTTACGCGTTTTAACATATTTGGGACGCGGATTTACTTCCTTAATTAGCTATTTTCAGTATCTTTTAGAGTTCTAATGTATATAGGAGTTATATTAGATAAGTTTTGATTTCCATATTGATTTCTGAGCTAGGGTTTTACATTCCTTTTGGATTTCTTATTCCTTATGGAATTAGGATTTTGATTTCTTATAGAATTAGGATTTCCTTCATTATTATAAATAGACTACATATCTGACGTAATAGATATACAACTTTTGATAAATAAACTTGTGAGATTATTCTCATTTTGGTTCTTAGAGAACTCCTGAATTGTTCATAGTTTTATGTGAGATTCAGTATCGACTTATCATACAACAATACATAGTTATGTGTGGCGTCTTCTACCATACATCAATCGTTGATTGTACCAAGGTTACCACTTACATATAACAGAGGATTCAAGGTGTCATTAATGTTCCATTCAACGCAACTTCCTTGCGCAATGGATTGTACCAAGGTTCTTGTCTCTTTATAGGTGTTGGGTTACGGTGTCGTGAGCATTCCACCTTACGACTTTGCTAGAAACGATCCGGGCGACGACCACCTCAAACAAGCGTGTCGTGTAGTCCATCATTTGGTATCAAAGATAAGATTTTCTAGCTAGTTACTTATCTTAATTTTCTGTCGAAATATAAATTGTAAAAAAAATTGTGAAAAAAAAAAGATAAAAAGAAAAAAATTTAGATTCTATTTCTACTGTGCTAACCAAACTTGTAGCACCATTCTACCATCCGATCATTCTATCATTTTCCATTCATCATCAATTCCGACAAGCAACACAAACAAAGAGGACATCATGGGTTTGCTCCAGTACAGCGAGATAGGAGGAAGGAATATACATCTCAAAGATATGTAGAGCAACATTCAAAGCCAGCAACATTAGAAGATGATAGGAGGGTTCGCAGACATAAACACAGAGGACATCATGGGTTCGTTTAGTGAGACGTGGGAAGATTTTTGGATGCAGCTACAATATACTTCTAAGGCGCGAAAGGAACAAGTTCAGCCGAGGGAGGACGAAGATATAATCGAATATGGAGTCCAAGGAGAGCTATTGGGTTCTAATGATCACAATGAAGATGGTGAACATTCGAAAGAGAGTGATTAAGAAGATGAGTTTGTGGAAGAATATACATTTGAAGAAGATCGACAAAAAGAAATTGTTCAAAAGATAGATAATGTAAAAGAAAAAGTTGAAAAATGAGAAAGAAAAGAAAAGAAAAGAAAAGAGAATGAAAATATTTTGATTGAAAATAAACGAGAGAGCGAGTAAAACGAAGAGAGTGAATTGACAAGTGAGTTGTATTTTGAAAAGCCAATGATTGTACATTCGTACAAGACGGCGCTTTTGAATACTAACACTAATGATTCTCCTTTGTTTAGTTCTGTTTTGTGTCTTGTACATGTTGAAAATATACCTCGTGCTAACATTTCATACCAATCAGCTAATAGTATTCCCGAGGAAACAACGGAGTTGCCAAGGCAGATTGAAGAGTTGATAGAAAAGGGTATCGTAGAAGAAGACATGGGTTCGTGTGTTGTTCATGAAGTCATAGTACCTAAGGAGGATAAGACGTCAAGCTTGTGCATCGATTTTGAATTGGTGAACAAGTATTGTTTTTCTTTTCTTTGTTTAGATAATTTAGCATGAGAGAATATGGAAATTGGAAAATTGTTTTAAATATAAAGGCTTAAATATAATTTACTACCCTAAACTATAGGCCATATTCCACTTCGGTGATTCACCTATCAATTTTGTCAATTAGATTATTGAAGTGTTAATTTTTTCCACCTCGGTCCAATTTAAGTTGCCACGTCATAAATTGATGACGTGGTTATTTAGGTGGGCTATTAGTCAGCTGATGTGGCTAAAAAAAATACTTTTTTAATTATGGATTAAACAATTCTGATAAAATGGACGGTAAAATGGTCACAACAAAATTGATTCAGACAAATCAAACAAATTAAAATCTTCAGATCAATAACAATCGATCTAAACCAAGCCCCAAAGCCGATAGCTCAAACTCGATCGAAAAAAGCCCTAGCTCAAGAATCAACGATTCCGGCAAAGGATTGAGAATCTAACACAGAAAAAGAACAAAACCATTGCATCCCAAAGCCACCATGAACACCGTCCTTGCATCCCTGCATACCCAAATCCAACACAGAAAAAGAGAAAAAAAAGAACAAAACCATGTATTCCTCAAACTAAGCAAAAATGAAATGAAATTTCAATTGCAAACCCAGATAAAAATACAAACTCAAATCTTAAAGCCTCCACCACCATCGCCTCCTCCCCCTCAGAAGCAGCTCCGTCCAGCTTCGATTGCTTCAACTCTTCGTCGCTGCAAAGCCTCCACCGCCATCGCCTCATCCCCTCAGAAATAGGTCCGTTGTCGCCGCCACTTTCTTGTTCTTTTTCTTGGCTTTCCAGTGACTGACGGTAGGGATTCCGATGGTGTCACAACGCTGAGATGGAGCTCTAAAGGTGATGGAAGGGAAAGTGGTGACCCCATTAGAGTGCCGAAAGTTGTGCTCTAATCATAGAAAGGGGAGTTGGTTGATTCAGTGTGGAGATCTAAAAAAGAAACAGAGGATATGGGCAAGATTTAAGGTTTTATTAAAAAGAGAACAAAGAAGGAGATTGTAGATTTAGGATTTTATTTTTGGGATCGATAGATGTTTAATATTGGGGGAAGAAAGCAGCAGTGCGTAGATTTTCAGCTTGATTGAAGGAGGAACAAGAATGATTTGTGTTTGATATTGGGGGAAGAAAGCAGCAGTACGTAGGTTTTATTACAAAGAGAACAAGAATGTTTAATGATTTAGGATTTAAGCTTGATTTTAGGTTTGGTTATATTTAATGATGATTTGACATATTTACCCTTGATGTTTAGAAAATATAATTAAAATAATATTTTTTAATTATAAGCATTAATTTGCTTAGTAAGCGGGCCACGTCATCAATTCATGATGTGGCAACTTAAATTGGACCGAAGTGGAAAAAATTAATACTTCAATAATCTAATTGACAAATTGAAAGGTGAATCACCGAAGTGAAATATGACTTATAGTTTAGGATAGTAAATTATATTTAAGCCTTATATAAATGGATAGTTATTTCTGTTAGATTAACTAATGCATCTAGTGTTTTCATGAGTTATTTAAAACATGTTTTGCATGCTTCCATTGGGAAATTTGTTAGTAGTTATTTTGAGGGTAGAATTGTCTTTATTATAAACTATGGTGGATATTTGATATTTGTTGAGTTAGTTTATGATCATGATATGTTTTCTCATTCTCAACGTTATTACTTGCATGAAATTCATTCTAGGCTTTCTTATCCATATGTTTAGTTAGGATTTCATGTTAGTCGATCTTTACCTGATATATCGTTAGTTGACAATGGTAGTAATCATGTTTCATTAGGACAATTTTCATTGCATGATTTGCTATCATATGGTTTTGATTTGATAAGTGTTTATCAACAATAAGGGTTGAGATATGGGTTATTTGCATGTTTAGTTAGTTCACTTGGATTAGCTGAGGCATTGCATATTACCATGAGATTGTTGAATCATATTTTGCATTCGTACATGAGAAAATAGTTGATATTTGTTTTGATGGTATTCCGACTTTTTTCAACAATTTGAAAAATTCTTTAGCATGTGTTGAGTTTATTCGAGATCATGATAAAGGTGCTATTGAGTTTTCAACTTGTGATTGTGACCTTTTTATTCCATTGGTGCTATTATTTGATTTTGACTGTGTTAATCTCAATGGGAAGAGAAAGGTTGGTTGTGTTTTGCAAATTCGTGATATGATCATATTCATCAAGGGATCATGGATCGTGTAATTCAATTCGATCAATTCATTGAGAGTCTACAGGGAAGTGTTTTGAATATTGTTCTAGTAGACTGTGCATGTGATTTTGGTTTATTTGATTTCTTTGTGATTAGACAAAAAGAACTTGTTGATTTGTTTTGTTTATGTTTAATCCAGGAATTCTTATACAACATGATGAGTTTCAAAAGTTGACATTTGACCAGGATCGTTGAATTGGTTTTGTTTGCAAAGGACCGAGGTCATTAGATTGACTTTTGATCCGGGGATTTGTCATTGGGAGAATCTACCACATGAAGAGTTCTGCGTGATGATTTTGGATCCAGGAGGATATATGACTTTTCAGATTCTTTCTTACATTGCATTTATGATTATTTTTGTAGATAGTAGTTAGTTTATATAGTTAGTGTTTTTGGAGTAACTGGTCTACAAATTGTCAATTCTTGAGAGAAGTCTGACTTTGCTATTTTTTTTACTGGAGTTGGAGTTTTTGATGCTTATATATGTCATTTGCAAGTTGAATTTTGGCATCATGATCTGCTTGATGCTACTAACTTAGCTTGTTTTTGTGTAGGGACAGGTTTGTTGATAACTCCTTTTCAAGAGGGGATGCCAGATTTGAGGACAAATCTTTTTCAAAAGGAGGGGAATGATAACATCCTGACCAGGCTCGCATGAAACAACGACGACTCAACTCGAGTTCCAAGGGTTCAACGAATAATTGCGAGTAGTTGGGCTAAATTCAACCCGAGGATGCTTATATTGGAGTTCAAGTCAATTGGTGTCGTGTACGTTGCATGGATAGAAGCTTACAATCTATCACGCGACAACATAAGGTTGGAATGCATGGAACGAAGAATAAGGGTTCAAACGTCAAGGCAATGCGTTCATCATGTAATCGAGATCAAAGCTTGGCGTTTTCAGATTGTCAAATATACATACCAGCCACTTGAATCACCTCAATCGGAGATCATCATGCGTTCATCATCTTTTGATCCTCAAAGAATGAAAGTTGTAGAGCTATTCGTTCTCTTTCTAGAGCCTCTTGAATCACCTCAATCGGAGATCGACTTATGACCATTTTACCGAAGGACGTCGCAAAGAAGAAAAACCATACCTTGGCCGGGATTTCAAGGCAAAAAAAGCACATCTGGCGAACTTATCTCTCTTGATGCCTCCCGGTGTGTTACGGCTCCACCCCAACGCATTCTCTCTGCCCAATGCCACCCCGGAGGGCTTCCCAGGCCTAAAAAGTCCGCCCCGGCAGGTGTGTCGATTTTCAGTTTTGGTTTTTACGCATTTTGACAGATTTGGGACGCGGATTTACTTCCTTAATTATCTATTTTCAGTATCTTTTAGAGTTCTAATGTATCTAGGAGTTATATTACATAAGATTTGATTTCCATATTGATTTGTGAGCTAGGGTTTTACATTCCTTTTGGATTTCTTACTTCCTTATGGAATTAGGGTTTTGATTTCTTATAGAATTAGGATTTCCTTCATTATTATAAATAGACTACATATCTGATGTAATAGATATACAACTTTTGATAAATAAACTTGTGAGATTATTCTCCTTTTGGTTCTTTGAGAACTCCTGAATTGTTCATAGTTTTCTGTGAGATTCATTATCGACTTATCATACAACAATACATAGTTGTGTGTGGCGTCTTCTACCATACATCAATCGTTGATTGTACCAAGGTTACCGCTTACATATAAGCGAGGGTTCAAGGTGTCGTTGATGTTCCATTCAACGCAACTTCCTTGCACGATCGATTGTACCAAGGTTCTCGTCTCTTTATAGGTGTTAGGTTACGGTGTCGTGAGCGTTCCACCTTTGCTAGAAACGATCCAGGCGACGGCCATCTCACGCAAACGTGTCATGGAGTCCATCAACTTGGATTCCAAATGCACGAATCCAATGGAAATGGATTACGAACAATAGATCGAGTCAAAAGTCAAAGAAAGAGGGGTAAACTCTTAAAAGAAAATGAACCAATTGGATCTAAAGTCCAAATACACTTATCAAAAGAGAAACATAAAAAAAACGAATCAAGCAAGATTAGCAAAGATTTCATTTCATTAGTCCTGAAGAATGAAGAACCTAAGAAAATGAGTTCGCACCATGCTTTATGAAATTAGAAATGGGAGCATCATGCAATGAAAAAATGTGATACGTGATTAAAAGCACGAGAAAAGTGGTTCCCAAACCTGAATTCGATGACCATCCCCAACCCTATATCTCAAATGTCGAATAAATGAAATATAACATTAGGAGATGAATTTACGATGACTTGCATTGATAACACAAGTCCCGGCCTAGCATCCCACCCATTCAAATGCATAAAACTTGCCCTCTAAAGCCATAATAATCTGGTGCCAAAGGAATGAGGTTCCAAATGAAATCTCTAAAGCCATTTTACCAACCGAGCAACATTCTTTACTCAAGGACCAAATTACTCAACCCCCAAACCTCCTCCTTAGATTAGATGAAAAAGCGTTTTCTACCCAACTAGAAATGATCCTTCCTCTTAACACCTAGATTTTCCTTAGCAATCAAAGAAAATTTCTCATATTCTTATATAGGTATCAACTAAGCACTAACTGATCCTAAATAGAGAAAGATAATACAAGGGTATACTAGACAAACAAATCAAAGTAATACCCACCTAAAGAAAAATACGCACCTTTTCACCTATCTAAATTTATACACACTAGTCACAACTAAGTAGTCTAAAATCCGTCACCTTAACATAGCAATCTTCTTAGGGACTAGGGTAATGAAGATAAAAATAATGTTTTCCCAAATAACACTTGTGATCTGGCTCAATACATCAACAACTAAAGTAAAAAACTCAAATGAGATCATCTTTAACCACATCTCAATTTGTATGATAGTGAGTCATCGTCTCCAAATCCATTAAGACCAGGAGCCTTCTCTCTTTCTCCATTTCAAAAACAGCCCTCTTTTTAATTTCCTCCTCTATTAGAAAGAACTTTAGTAAAAAATTTTCGATAAAACAAAAAAAACTCTTTTTGTCATAATAGAACACCAATTTAAACCCACAACCACAGTGTCTTTCCCCAACCTCCTTTATAAAATCTGTAATTAATTTTATTAGCAATCAAATCAAAATTTATTATCATCTTACCTGACTCAAGCTCTATCTCCCTCCTAAAATTTATGCGATTTCTACCACTAGCAACCTTGTGAAACAATCTTGAATTACAAGTATCCTTCACCCAAGTAATCCTAGCTTTCTACCTCAACTAGTTTCCACACACAAAATTACCTCCTCAAAATCATTACATTGCTGAGCTTGTTTACCAATCAAGTCCTCAAAAAGATTACTTCCCTCCTCGATCCTATCAATCGCCTCAATCTCTTTCAAAATTAATTTCTTCCCATCTCTCACATTGCCAAACACCTCCTTATTCCACTCTTTTAACTTACATTTGACATACCACAACTTTTTCATAAAACAAAATCTCTCCAACCCACACAAGCACTCTCACTCCATTGTTTAATCAACTTGAAAAATGTGGGTGAGAAATCCACATTCTCAAAACAAAAAGGTGTGGGACCCCAATTGAGAGGGTTGGATTCTAAGACTACTGAAAAATGATCTGAAACTACTCGCGAAAGTACCTCTTGCCCCAACTCAAGAAAAGCATCCTCCCAATCACTACGAGTTGCCTTCGTACACTCACCAAAAACCGACCAAGTGAATTGGGCATTAGAAAGAGCACCAAATATTTTAGAAGAAACCCTAGTAACATTAAACTCCCCACCAATACACCAAGAAGTACAAAGACCATAAGATCATAAAGTTGCTCCCAAAAAGCTCATCTATCTATAGGCTGATTAGTCCCATAAACAAAAAAAAACCACCACGGCCCATGCCCTATAATCTCTAAAGGAACAGAATTAAGTGACCAAAACAGACTCGAGATGCATTACACATCGAGTATCCCAAATGACTAATACCTTCAGCATCCCCACTCGACAAAAGAAAACACAAATATTTAAACCTAGAATCCTAAATATTTCTGACCATCATAACGATAACCATCTCCAATTTAGACACTTGAAGAGAAATTACATCCGGGGCAGCCTTAGAAATTAGCTCCCTAATCAACCTCCACGTATGCCTATTCCCTAGACCTCTACAATCTTTCTATAAGGAATATTTTGTAAGACCTCCTCTCCTTCTCGAAACCTCTTCTCATAATTTCCTGATAACTGAAGACGGTGAAATCTTTACTTCACCTTTTTTTTGATAATGTGGAGTATCCGAACCGCAGGCCGTCTAATCTCCCAAATGGACCAAAGATTTTCATTGAACCACTTACGTGCCGCGTTTGGGCCCCAATCCAAAGATTTATGCCTTTCCCAATTATTGCAAGTGGGAGTCGAACCTAAGATGTTCGGGTTTACAGTTCATCCCAGGGCGATCTTGAACCACTGCGCCAATTGTTGGGGTTACTCCACCTTTTCCTCTTGGTACCACTCTCAATAGACTTACACTTGACCTACACCCTAACATCATTTCTTGTTGGACTAACCAACCTAATCCCCATCCTATTCAACTCCCCCCTAAAGGTCCTTGTCATCATCCATCACCTCTAAAGAATTTTTAATGACCAAGATTCTCCCTTAACGCCCCCTTCCCTTTGGCAATTCGGTATCGAAGAGACAAGCTTAGCATCCAAAGGAATCTACAAATTTCCTGATGGACTCCACGGCACGCTTGCGTGAGGTGGTCACAGTTGTTGGGTGAATTGCTTACAACACCTTAACCCTCTCGTCTAATATTGAGACGGTAATCTTGGAACAATTGCTCGCGTTTGAAAATTTGCATTGAATGGACACCAACGGCACCTTGACCCCACAATCGACGCTTGATGCGATAGAAGACGCCACACACAACTATGAATTGTTGTATGATAAGTTAAATTGAATCTCAAAGTAAAACTAAGAAAATAATTTAGGAATTCTTCAAAGAATCAAAAGTAGAGAATAAACTCACAATGATATTAATAATCTAAATAATTGAATTGTTATTGTCAATTACATCAAGAAATCCTTGAATAATAGTAGCAATTGTAAACCCTAGAATCTAATAAGGAATTACAATCAAATATGGAAACACAATCTACCCTAATATCCTAGTTATAATAGAAGACTAATATTAAACTGAAAATATAGATTTTAGGAAACAAATCTACGCTCAAAATCTGTCAAAATGCATCTGCCTCGAAAAACGCGCCAACCAAATCTGGTCTAATCCGTCGAGGATATTTTTGGCCTGTGAAGTCCGTCGGGGCGAAGTCTGGCAGAGAGCAACGCGCCGGGGCAGCTTCAGAGCTCGCTATGGCGGATATTGGCAGAGAGGTCTCCGCTGGGCAAAGTTTCCTAAGCTTCAAACCCGCCGAGGCGAATTTGCTAAAAATCCAATCCTGAAGTCCGCTCCTGGTTTGCATTGGAATGATCTGATACGATGCAACCTAGGATCATGTTAACGAACTTGGGTATAGTCTCATCCTCCCTAGACCAAGTATGCATGTCATTCTCCTTCCCCATTGTTTGTACTAATCCCATAAGTCCTTCCTTGAACCGTTTAGCTCGTCCTCTCGTCACGGGTCCAACTAAAACTTCCCGGATCCAATCCATGTCCTCTATTTGAGTCCAAGCAATTGACGTCCTAATCAATTCCATTCCCTAAGCTTTTGCTCCCCAAAGAAGGACCTCAAGGATCATCCACCATTAAATTATTACAATCATTAGAATGAAGAGAAAAATCATGAGCATGGGAAGGAGAAGGAGAAGAAAGATTTAAGAACATCGGAAGACAAAAAAGAATGTACAGAAGAAGGCACTATAGTCCCTCCTTCGTCAAAGTTGGTAGACTCTGAATCCACAAGATTACTACTTAAGTTTTGAGGAGGTGTAAACCAAACCAAATTATCTCTACCATCTAAATTTTGTCCATGTAACAGATCCTCCATATTCTCCTCTGCTTGAGGCATTGAACCCTCAACCTTAGAGTCCCCATCTCTCTCAAAGAATTCAGCCCCACCTATTACCAGCAACCCTCACAACAATCCTCTCGATATTACAAACCGGAACAAGATCTTCAAGTTCATCAGATACTGCAGATCCCAATATGAATAGTCATCTATCTGCAACATTGCTGGATTCCTCCATGGAGCTACCATTCGAATCAATGTATACCTTTTGTCAATAGTATTAGATTTAGGATCAAAAAGAGCTACTAGATGACTTGATACAATCTGGATCTGCCTATCAGCACCTTGACCAGAAAAGGGGTCCAAATTAATAAGAACTTCCAAAACTGATTGCTTAATTGCTTCCTTGAATATGTTGCTTTGAAAATTTTCATGTAAGACAGAAGCTGTAAGAGCCCGCTTACTTCTTCGTCCATACATAAAAACTTGTATAGCCGCTGATTCAAACAGCAAGCGAAGCAAAACACGATTAGCAGGAAATTGAAGAACTTGAACGGAGGTAACAACATTCAAAACTCATGCCTCAATGCTAGCAAGAGAGCCTGCATTGCCTAGAAAGCAGCTACTAAACATGTTCGTAAAAAAACGCAATCTTAACCCCAGCAGTTGGCGCAATGAAGGTCGCCCTCGAATGAGCCATAAACCCGGACATCTTAGGTTTAACTGCCACTTGCTACAATTGTCAAGGCAGAAATGCTCATGGGGCCACGGACCGCCAGCGCAAGTTGGTTCAAAAAAAAGGCTGGTCCGGGATGGGGGATTAGTCCGACTGCGGTTGGGAAACCCTACATTATCAAAAAAAAAAAAAAAAACACAATCTTCCATCCACCAATTATCAACTGAGATAAAAATGTCTGAATTTAAAACCATCACCTTGCTTTCACCATCCAAAGGAAATGTTGGTAGAGCAGCTATATCTCAAAAACTTAACGCCAAGAAAAATTTATAAAAACACAACTACACAGCCCACCAAGGCCCTCAGAAATTACATCCAGAACCACTGAAGTCAGAGGAAGAGAAAAACTAACTAACCCCATGTATTCATAGCATCAATCCACTAATCGAGTAAGAGCATATCTAACTTTCTATTTTTTGGCAAAAATTCTGGCAACAGATTTTCTGGCGCCGACCCTACTGCCAGACTCGCCTCCCTTGCCCTACCACTCCCATGAGATCAACAAGTAAACAGATACTGAAAAAATCCAACTGAGAAAAATTTTAAATGGTCTAAAATCCAACAAATACAAAAGATAATACTCATTTCATTAAGTGCTATAAAGCAATAGAGATGTGGAACTGTCTAAATATCTGAAATACATTTATAAGCAGAAAGGACGCCCTAAAGATGTTGGCTTTTGATAGGAATTCTTCTTACTCTTTAATGAAACCTATGCAAATAAGTAGAACAATTAATAAAAGTATTTTTTGTTGGATAAATCATCAATAACAATGTCATACCATCCCATTAATTGTTAGACTGTATTAGTAATTTAGCATACCCTAAGTTGTTTCTTACTAAGATCCTCACAAAATTGCAACTCACAATACAAATAAAAATTGAAGTTAAAATTAAAATATAAAGATATTTGAAGGGTAAAAAGAAGTCTCATAAAAAGACAGCAAGCATAAGACAATTTTGCGACACATTACCTTGTCAACATGCGGTAAGGCTCTCGTAGGTCTTTGGTAACCAAATCGTCAATCAATGTCCCTAAATAACTGCTTTCCCTCTCTAGAACAATGAGGGACTTACCATCTGAATGTCTTGCGGCATTAATTCCAGATATAATGCCCTAAAAGTGAACAGGTTCTAGATTAATAATGTAAAGGTCACCAAATATTTTATTATTTTAACAACTGTTGAATATCAAATGTAACATGATTTTTAATATTTAAATAAACAATGTGGCACAACAGGCACCAGAAATGAGATTTATACAAATAATAACCTGTGCCGCAGCTTCTTCATAACCTGTGGTTCCATTTAGTTGACCAGAGAAGAAAAGCCCTTCAATTTTTTTCGTCATAAGAGACCTAGAGCACTGATAAGCAGGCAAGAAATCATACTCAACAGCATAAGCAGGCCTTAGCATTGAACAGTTTTCAAGTCCAGGCAAAGTTCTGAGAAGTGGCAATTGAAGTTTTTCTGGTAGACCGGTGGAGAACCCCTTTAGCAAATGTATAAGAAAATGTCAAATAAGAATATCTGATTATAGCTAGTACAATGAAGGAATAGCTATAGATAGTCGGTATATCATTTGGCAATAGTTTAGTAGTAATGGTAATACTTTAATTTCACTGTGAAATAAAAATAATACAACTAGAACATAGCATAAGAGAAAGAAGTGTTAATAAGTACCTCAAGTTAGGGGCTTAAAATTAGGTACAGTCTTTTCTGGCTCCTGAAGTTCAAGATTTGCTTCAAAGAGAAAATATGATTTCTTAAAGACTTGAAGACTGTTCTAAAAGGAGGACTGGGCGCCTAGCCTAGGCACCTGCCTAGGCATGGACACCAATCCAACCTTGGAACTTTTACCCTAGGCACTTAAAAAACATTCAGAACATCTAGCCAGCTGCTAGGCTAGCTGTTCGATTCCAGGCTGGTTTTTTTATGGTCTTTTACTACGTTAACCTTCTCTATTTACAAAATAAACAAAAAAGCAAATCAATTCCCCAAAATACTAAAAGAACTATGACGCCCCCAAATCCGGGGTACCTTTAAACCCGTATTCGGTGCTACACAGTACCCATTCAACACAATAATAATGACATAAATGTAATTACTAATTATTACAATATGTCTAACTTGTTATCCCAGTTTCTCAGACCTTTAAATTCTTAGTACATGATAATATACAGAATATTATTACAACACTTTTATCTATTACAAATAGCCTACTTTCCTCTGTCTTTACCAGAACCTTCTACACGATCAGCGAAAACATTTTATTTAAAGCAAGGGTGAGCATTTAGATGCTTGGCAAGTAATAACAGTTGACAGCAACAAAATCAAGAATCAAGTATTCTTTTTATCCCAAGCTTCAACAACTGAACAATAGTTGTTAAGACATTTCAAATCAATCTGAATAACAAAACTTTTCGTTCAATAATTTTTGAAACGACATACTGAGCGGTCATAGGAACTTGAACATTTTTATTCGTAAAAGGTTTAGTAGTAAATCAATTACAAACCGTTATCATTTTCATCGGGGCACGCCAGGTGATCAGCCTATTGACCATAGGGTGTACAACATTCTACTGAAACGACTATATGCGTTTGTTTTATCACTCGACAAGGTCAATCGTATTACCAACCAAAATTCCCCCATTAACGGGGTTGTTCTTCTCAGACTGGAATCCAAACTAAAACAATTCAGTTAGACAGCTCTACTTAACCTCAATAACATTTCAAATATTTATTTTCAAATCAATAAAATATTTTAACATGCGTCTAGCCGAAACAAATGGCATCGACTATCTTCTTAAATAGTTCATGTATATAGAACGTTTGAGAATTAGCAATGTATAGCTTTAACATAACTCAGCATCTTATACAAATATAACAATTTGTATAAGATTTGAAATTCACACAATATATAAGTATTGTGTAAATTAATACATGCATACGAAACATTCATATGAGCATAGTCAAATGAACGTAAAAGTTGCACTTAAAAATTTATGTACAAGGTTAGAAAATTTGTCTTTCGCGTTCTATAACAATTTACTTGAAATCGTTCTTCAAACGTCCTACACATTTAATTCATGATAACACACCAATTAGTCACAAATAGACCTCATTTATTGGTTTACGTTAACTTCTTCTGCATTTCATATTGTTCGCGTTTTATAATTTAAACAACGCAACCAAACTTTTAAATTTTCTACTACACTATTAAATCAGACAGGTATTCTGGTGTCTGCTTTTGCTAAGTTCTACTTTAGTCATAATTCAGACAGTGTAACCATCTGCTCAGGTGTCTGCTTAAGACTAAATTCTAACCCGCTTAGGTGTTGCTTTAGACCAAGTTTTTTTTCCTTATAATTCAGACAGTGCAACCCATCTACGTAAGGTGTCTGCTTATGCCTAAAACCTACTGTAAGAAACGTCAGCAACTCGCAGTTTTGCATTTTCGCTACTTTGCAACGTCATAACTCGATCATCTGTTATCGGAATGAGTTTGTTCTTAAGCTATTTTCTAGCTCGTAACATTTTCTACAACTTCTCCCTGACAAAATAACTTTTCTGATTCTCTAACAAGCCGAAATAGTGGCTCAAAAATCCTTCATAGCCTCAATTTGTGGTCATAAAACGTTTTCAACTTCACATTTTTAAATCGACGTAGCTCACTCATCCGAAGTCGGATTAAGCTCGTTCTTGAGCCTACGGCTCACTTATATTACTTACTACAAAACCCTCAGAAAATTGAAACTTTCGGGAAGCGTTAATTACTCGCAAACTTGGTCCAAAAGCTGTATCAAGCTAGGGTTTTCATGTTTTAACGTCTTTTACTAAAAATTTCGCCATAACTACGACTCACTTGGAACTTTTACGTAACCCCCATATCTACACTTCCTTCTTATCATATTTTATTTGTTCCTTACGGAAAAACAATTATCGAGTCCAAATTAAAGTTCTCTACAATGCTCTTTTCCATCCTCAGGCTTGGGCTTACATTTTAGATTTTCGTTCTCTCGATATGCAAATTACCGGAAGTTTACAAGTGTTTACACCATCAATTACCACCTTATAACTTCAAGATCCTTCATGATCTTCCACAATTAACAACCACCAACAACTAAAAAAGCTATTAAAAAGCTTCTTGGTTGCTCTTGCTTCTTCCTAGCTTATGCGATCAAAGCTTGCTATCTTCTTTCTCCTTTATCCCTCAATACCCGACCCTCTTCCTCTCTTTATGTTCTCTCTCTCTCTCTCTTTTCTTGCTCTTTACTTGTAAAATAAGATGAAATGAACAAAGGATGGCTAGCTTAATTGTCTTGGCTATTTAAAGAAAACCAAGACTTGGGGTATAATGGTCATACACCATCTCTTACTAACTTAACCATGTCTCTAATGGTTAACTAACCATCCACAATTAAGCCAACTCAAGTAGACAAAATCATGTCTTAAAGACTTGTTTGGCTAAAACAACTTAATGGAGGGAAACAAGCATTAAATCCTTTGCTTGCTCAAGCTCAAAACTTACTATAAATGGAAAGTGAGTGACCACTTTGTCCCTTCCCCCTCTAGTGGTCGGTACCTCCCCCTTAGCCTATCCACTTTTTGTTTTTCATCTTCCTTTATCCCACATGTGACAATTAAAATCTCAACACTTTGGCTCCATGTATTTAGGGTATAACCATAAGCTCAAGCCTTGGCTCAACCCTAGCCAAGCCATCCCATACCGTTGGCTCAACCCTTGCCAAGCTTCTCAAAACCTAAGCGCAATTCCAGGCTTAACTAGGGCCAAGTCATCCAAACCCTAGGCTCGGTTACTTTTCAAACTTATTTGTATTTCTAGTTTCTTTCTAGTTAGTTTTTCTAATTTTACGTTTAGTCAAAATATTGACTCTATTTTCGTTAATTCGTTTACGCTTTCCGTCCCCATTTCCCGAATAAACGTTATCGTAATTCAAAAGGTCAAAAAAACGAAAAGGTGTTTTTAGTGTGAATAGTGTTTTTACGTCTTTTCTCGGAAAAAATTTATTTTCTTCATACGAACTTCAAATACACATTCACTTACGTAACACACATCTAGGTCATAATATGACCCTAAATCACATAAAACACAATATTATCCATAAAATCTCATTTATTAGATAATTGCTCTTATAATCCTATTTACAAGAATATTCGATATTTGCGATCATCACAAGAATTCTCTCATTTAAATAATAGTGGTTAATTTTTTTATTATAAATTCAAAAGAATTACTTTACTTTTATTACAAATATAAAAAATAATGATAAAATTACACCGCCTAGAGGCCTGGGCACTCGAAAGTCCTTCCGCCGCCTTGGTCCGCCTAGCTTTTTCTATAACACTTATAAAATATTTACTACAAACAAGAATTCCAAGGTATTATATTAAGAATTGCACTATAAAATTTTATTTAGGGAGAATGCTAGACTCGAGGCAATTCTTGGCATGTGAGTTTGTTAGAGGGTAATGTAGTTGTTTCCTTCTCCTTTCTGTTATAGAGAACCATTAGGATCACTCTGTATATGCAAAGTAATGAGACACGTGTTCATTTATTTTTACATTGTCCTGTTGCTTGGGGACTGTGAAGCTCTCTTTGGAGTGCTAGGAGAGGAGTGGGTGTGTCTAGCTAGTAGCTACTGTGGAAGACATGCTACTAATTCATTTTCGAGGATTTGGAAGCAAGGATGCCAAAATTTTATGGAAGTGTGCCTTCTTTTCTATTTTGTGGAGAATTTGGAATAAACGTAATGCTAGATTGTTTAGAGAAAGTTGCTTATCTTTTAATGTGACGACCCAACAAATCGGATAGTCTTTGTAATTAGGCTCAAGGATAATTATTGAATAAAATGAATTTTTATTGATGTTATTTTGTGTTGTGTTTAAAGGTTGATTTTACGACCTAGAATGTGTTGTGTTTAAAGGTTGATTTTACGACCTAGAATGTGTTTACATATTAGAAATTACGAATTTGAGTTCGTATAAGAAAATAAAATAAAAATTGGAAAAAGGACGTAAAAACACTATTCATGCCAAAAATGATTTTGCATTTTTCGATTTTTCAAATAACGCCCTAGTGTTTATATGACGAGGAAAGACGGAATATCCAATAAAATTTAAAAACGAAAAACGCAATTTTTCGGCTTGTGTAACAAATTTTGAAAGTTAACGAAGAATAATACAAGTATAATACGAAAATTATACGGTATAAATATGAAAATCAAATATTGCGGCTACCTAATTGGTTAAAGTGACCAAACTAAGCAAAGAAGACCAAGTTAGGCTAACTAAAACCTAACTTAATCCAAGTGAATTTGAATGGACCAATTGGAGGGAGCTCAACTAAAAAAACCATTAACCACTTAACTAGGGTTATCTCATGGTTAAGTTAAGCTAAAAAACCAGTATGCCCTAACCTTGCTTCACCTATAAATAGGAGCCCATTCTACTTCATTTCTTACCAATTCACTAATTTAAGAAAAGAAACCCTACATATTTTGAGAGAGGAAGAGAGAGCTTGGAAATTATACGTAAAAGGAAGCCGAAAAGCAAACTTAACCCCTACGTTAACAAGAATGAGAAAGATCTTCAAAGGTAAAACCTCTAAAACCAACTCTTTTGTAGCTTTTCATATAGTTATGAAGTGCTTTGTTGGTGGTAGTTGTTGATTCATGTGAATCATGAAAGATCCGGAGAAACAAGGATGAGATTAGTGGACTTAAACCACGGTAATATGTATGATAAGTGAAATCATAATCAAAATAACGAACTAAACCAAGAACGCATGTAAAACGTATTAATTGTTGTTTAACGAGCTAGTTGATATCATAGTTATTAAGCTAATAATGAAAGTCAAGAAAATTTTGATTTTCTAGGGGTGTCGTAGTTCGTAGTCCAAGTGAGTCGTAGGCTCAAGAACGAGCTCAGTCCGACTTCAGATGAGCGAGTTACGTTAATTTGAAAATTTGACATAACGTCATTTAACGGGAAAAAAAAAACAGCCAACGAGAGACTTTTGAGCCAATTTTTGGGCTTGTTAAAGAATTAGAAATGATAATCCGTTCTGGGAAGTTTTAAAGGATGTTACGAGTTAACTTGTGGCTCAAGAACAGACTCATTTCGTTAACGGAGGGCCAATTTATGACGTCACAAAGTTGGTACGTCATTAAAGAAAAATAGCTTATTTGTACTTCAGGTAAAGTAAGTTTTGTACTAAAGCAAACACTCTACGCGGATATATTATCCTGTATGGATTGGATACAGGGAGTTTTGAACTAAAGCAGACACATTCTACGAACATATTATATTGTCTGGATATAACGAAAGAAAAATTTAGTCTAAAGCAGACACCTAAACAGAACGAGTTATATTGTCTGGATTATAACTGAACAAGAACTTGGTCTAAAGCAGACACCAAAGTGGATAGGCATGTCTGCTTTATATTTGTAGCGTAAAATGTAAAAGAAAGCTTGGTTGCGTAAATTTAATTATAAAATGCGAACCATATGAAATGAAATTAATAAAGTGATAGAAAGACTTTGAAATATAAGTCTAAATTATGAATTAGGCAAAAGGAAGCCGAAAAGCAAACTTAACCCCTACGTTAACAAGAATGAGAAAGATCTTCAAAGGTAAAACCTCTAAAACCAACTCTTTTGTAGCTTTTCATATAGTTATGAAGTGCTTTGTTGGTGGTAGTTGTTGATTCATGTGAATCATGAAAGATCCGGAGAAATAAGGATGAGATTAGTGGACTTAAACCACGGTAATATGCATGATAAGTGAAATCATAATCAAAATAACGAACTAAACCAAGAACGCATGTAAAACGTATGAATTGTTTTTTAACGAGCTAGTTGATATCATAGTTATTAAGCTAATAATGAAAGTCAAGAAAATTTTGATTTTCTAGGGGTGTCGTAGTTCGTAGTCCAAGTGAGTCGTAGGCTCAAGAACAAGCTCAGTCCGACTTCAGATGAGCGAGTTACGTGAATTTGAAAATTTGACATAACGTCATTTAACGGGAAAAAAAAACAGCCAACGAGAGACTTTTAAGCCAATTTTTGGGCTTGTTAAAGAATTAGAAATGATAATCCGTTCTGGGGAAGTTTTAAAGGATGTTACGAGCTAACTTGTGGCTCAAGAACAGACTCATTTCGTTAACGGAGGGCCAATTTATGACGTCACAAAGTTGGTACGTCATTAAAGAAAAATAGCTTATTTGTACTTCAGGTAAAGTAAGTTTTGTACTAAAGCAAACACTCTGCGCGGATATATTATCCTGTATGGATTGGATACAGGGAGTTTTGAACTAAAGCAGACACATTCTACGAACATATTATATTGTCTGGATATATCGAAAGAAAAATTTAGTCTAAAGGCATACACCTAAATGAGCGAGTTATCTTTATGCGGATTATAACCAACAAGAACTTGGTCTAAAGCAGACACCAAAGTGGATAGGCATGTCTGCTTTATATTTGTAGCGTAAAATGTAAAAGAAAGCTTGGTTGCGTAAATTTAATTATAAAACGCGAACCATATGAAATGAAATTAATAAAGTGATAGAAAGACTTTGAAATATAAGTCTAAATTATGATTTAGGCTAAGTGGGAAGTAAACCAAAGTGTGTTGGCTTCCAAAAGCTGAGTAGTCGGGCAACATTATACTACGTTGTATCGGGCTATATAAAACGAGTGTAATGCAGATTAATTAAAGAATGATTTTAGATGTCTGAAGTAACAAGACGTGAGTATCATGAATATTTAGAATTAAAGTCTAAACTATAAACGAAGCTAAAAGAGAAGTAAACTCAAGCGTATAGAGTTATGCTACGTTGTGTCGAGTTGTAAAACCCGAACATCGTGAGCAATGAAATAAGTTAAAATAAGCTAAAGTAAACCATAATTGAAGTCTATATGTGACTGATTGGTATGTCAATGTGCATTTATCTATGTAGAACGTTTGAAGGACAATATAATGTATATTTAAAAGAACGCTCAAGGCAAGTTTCCTAACATGTACATATATTATTTTGTACAAGTTTTCTGTATGATGTGTAATTTCTAACTCCATTTAATCTTTACATTGAATGCAAGTTTTCTAAACTTACTCAGAAAATTATTCTGTGCAAGTTTTCTAATTTCATTCGAATTGTGAATTGAATGCAAGTATTCCTGAACTTTTGCAAGTTTTCTAACTTACTCAAGTTTTGTAATTGTGCAAGTTTTTTGTGTGATGTATAACTTTTGTGTTATGCAAGTATTGTATGATTCTTGTAATTATTATTTTTTTGTGCAAGGCATGTGTTTAAATGGAGGAATTTCATTCGTTATATGAAATTTATTGTATAATTTTATAGAAAAATGAGTTATTTCCATTTGATTCGGCCTAACTTGAATTGTTGAGCTATTCCAGTCGGAATATTTATTGTTGAATTATGAATTGTAATAATTCTATGAATGGTGACTAGTTAGTTGTGCCAAATCAAATTATTTGGGCATATATGGACAATTGCACCTCGTGCAATGATGTGTTATGTGAGCAAATATTGTTATGTTTGTTAAGTAAGCTATGTGAGAAAATAATGATAAGATTGCACACTATTCAATGATATGGTTGTTAATGGTTATACACAAGATAGTATTTAGCCAATATCCGCACTTACGTGCAAACCTAAGAAAAGTTCTAAAAATGGAACTGTTCAAGATTGTAAATTTCGTGCGTGTGCGATAACTTGTTTTTTAACCGTTAGCTTATAGTAACCGAGTTAAACGACTCCTTTGTATGGGCAAAGGTTTAAGATGAGTTAGGAAACCGATCTAGCTCACTGTCAAGACAGTGTAGATGAGAAGGAAACTAATTCATTAGTTTTAGGTAGGGAGCCACTCAGTTTACTATATTGATAACTATTGAGAACTTGTGTTGTGCTATTCTTATATATGTATGTTGAGAAGATAATTCTTTTCATATATGTATACCTGTAACATAGGTCGAGTCCTAAAGGGCTGCAGGTAGGCTTGTCCAAACCAAATTGATTTGGGGCGGATTTTCTAGAGTAAGACTAAGGTTGAACAACCTATGATATAGGGGATCATGAACGAAGATGTTTGGCCATAGTGCTACTTAAATGACTAAAACATAGAGAGTTTTCGTTTAGATGATATTGAGTAAGTTTCCAGACTGTAAGATATTCAGTTAGAAATCGTGATACGGATTGTTTAATGGTCCGAACGACCCCTCAGTAGAATGTAGAAAGATAAGTGGTCGAAATGACTAAAAGCTAAGAAGAAAATGTTCTCAATCTTATGATTGCTAGTAAGAAAATTAAGAATGTTACTGATAGGAATATGATTTGTTTCCTATTCATCCAAGCAACTTCATGATTGTTGTTCAATTGTTGAAGTTTTCAAAAGAATGTTATTCTATTCTTGAGATTGTTGTGTATTCAACTGTTTATTACTTGTTGGGCAATTTTATGCTCACTATTGCAAATTCTATAATATTTGCAGCTATGTCAGAGAGAACCGAAGGATTCGATAAAGATGAAGGAAAGAAGAAGATAATGTTTAGAAGAAGGTTTATAATATTAGTACAATTGTAAATTGTAAAGAATATTAGATGATGTATTAGTTAAGATCTTAGAATCTAGGAGTAAAAGATGGAATATTGTATTATTTTGAAGTTACATTTATGGCCCAAGGAAAGTATGGATATGAATTGATGGAGAATTAGCACTGTGACGCACCGAACTCCGATTCAAAGATAGACTTGAATTTGGGGGCGTTACATTTAGCACCGTGATTTATGTACAATAGAGAAACTAGCAACACCTTGTTTCTTTACCGTAAACCTATATGTGGTAAGTAAAGGTGCACCATCTTATTTTTGCAAAAGGTCTTGTGAAGTTCAGGCAAAGATGGTGGCAGTCTCTTAGGGTTGCAAAAACTGTCAGGCCTTGGTTATGGCCTAACCTGAGAATTAGAGAAAAACAGAGATAGAATTTAGAGAGAAAAGGGAGGAAGAAGGTTCTCATTGAGTTCATGAGTTATAGAGATATAGAGAGAGAAAATAAGGAGAAGCTTCACAAACTCTCTTCATTTCATTCACAAAATTCATATAACCAATACTTGGGGAGTACTCTTCCCATTACACACACATATATATATAGCTACTAATTGCTCAAAAATGAAAATTCTCCTAACCTACACCTCATCTCTTATCCCTTACCTGTAACTAACCCCATGTGCATTCAAAATATCTAACTCTAGAATATACCAACTATTTTAGCTATACCCAGTTTACCCTTGCACTTGTGATCCTGACATTGCCTTCCCCTTAAGAGAATTCATCTCCTCATGAATGAAGTAACAAGTTTGGATAGTTGAGCTTGAGCAAGTTTTCATCCTCCCAGGTAGCTTCCTCTAAGCTGCAATATTTTCCATTGCACCAAAAATTGATAAATGACCTTGTTTCCTCCGTAAATTCTTCTTTGTTTTAATGTTCTTAGTGGTCCTACATCAAATTGCCCTTCTTGGTTGACCTCAGGGAGTTGTGTTTAGTTGAGCTGATCCCCGATGTTTTTTGAGTTGTGAAACATGAAAGGTGGGATGTATCCTTGAAGTGCTTGGAAGCTCACTTATATGCAAGAGCCCCATATTTTCCAAGAATTTTAAAAGGCCCATAAAACTTTGGGGCTAGTTTCATGTTCTTTCTCATTGATATTGAGCTCTGTCTATAGGGTTGTACCTTTAAATATACCAAGTCCCCAATTTCAAACTCTCTTCCAGTCCTTCCCTTATCGGCCTGACTCTTTATCCTTTGTTGTGCCTTGGTTAAATTTTCCATAAGAACCTCCATTTCGTGTTGTTTTTCTGCAAGGATATCTTTAATTGCTGCAATGTTTGTACCAACTTTTGTTGCAATAGTCAGGGTATAGATAATCTTATAGGGTGTGGTTTGTAGAGACGTGTGGAAAGTGGTGTTAAACCACCACTCTGCCATAGGTAGCCAAGAGCTTCATTGTTTTAGTGAATGGTTGCACATGCTTCTAAGGTATTGCTCTAAACATTGACTTATTCTCTCGGTGCTTCCATCACTTTGAGGATGATAGAGGATGATAGGAAGTACTAATGTGGAGTCTTGTTCCTACAAGTTTAAATAAGGTCTGACAGGAGTCACTCAAGAATATAGGATCCCTATCCCTCACAATTGAGCTGGGAAGCCCATGAAGTTTAAAGAGGTTCTCAAAAAATAATTGGGATAAGTTTTGGCAGTGCTTTTGCTATACCTACTGGTAATTACCAAAATGACTTCACAGCCCTTAGAGTTCGGGAGCCCACTGATGAAGTCCATAGCTATGTCTCTCCGAGGCTTGCTGGGAATGGGTAAGGGTTGGAGTAGCCCAGGGCTCTTTATATTTTCATGTTTGGACAATTGACACAGGACATTCAGCTACCCATCTTGTGATATCATCTTTCATCCCTACCTAATAAAAATATTGTGTTATCCTTTTTAGTGTGGCCCTTGTTCCTGAATGACCTCCCACTCCTTTCTCGTGATGTTCTTCAAATTATTGCTTTCTCAACTGCCCTTGAAATCCTATTACCCACTTCCCTTTGTACTTGAGCAGACCATGGACTAATTCAAACTCATTTGACCCCATTCTAGTTGCTGCCAACTCAGATATAACCTGAGAAATGTTATCTTCTCCTTCATAGCTTTAAACAATCTGGGACATCCATGTTGATTGGGCTATTGATAGATAGTTAAGGTCTGCATATTGTGATGAAATGGAACCTTGGAAGTTGTATTCTCCATGTAATTGGACTTCCATTCCCTGTTGTTTAAAGCTGAGAATAAGATTATTGTTATCCATATGTACTCCTCCTAACTATTTCAGCCATGTGGTCCCTAAGATAGCATCATGTTGCTGCAGTTTAATGATCCACATTGGTGTGCTAAAACTGTGATTGTCAAAATTCCATGTGAAAGCAGGACACCAAGTCTTACTATGAAGTTCCTCACCACTGGGGACAGTGACAGTGACATGATCAATAGAATGAGTAGAACGGTCTAGCTTGCTTGCAACTTCTTCATCCAAGAAATTTAAAGTGCTCCCACTATCTACTAACATAACCAGGTATGTTCCTTCCTTGTTGCCTTTAAGCAGTAGTGTTTGATCCCCCTTTATTTGCTCCTCTATGCTGCATTTTACATAGGGTAGCTTTCCCTTTAATTTTATCACCCTCTTCCTTTTGGATAGGTTTTGGTTCCTCACCAAACTGAGTTTGGTCCAGAGTATTCCTTGTAACGCCCCGGAAAAATCGAACATTTTGTAATTTCTTTTAATAATGAATAAAATAATATTATTTATTATTATTGTGTATTGAGAAGATGAATGTTGTTCTATAACCTAGAAACGTCGGAACGTCGTAGTATTTTAACTACGTGGATGAATTAAAGTGTTTGAATTTCCAAGACGAAAATAAATGTTTTCCGAGAAAGTTTACGAAAATCACTATTCATCGTTTATCGCTCGGGAATTATTTTTGAACTTCCGAGAAATACGTAACGTTAGAATATCGAGGCGAGATGGATTATGTAATAATAATCTAAGTATGAAAAACGCAATAAATCGCATGCGGACTTAATTTGGGATTATAGGTATTAAAACCTAATGGAAGAATTGAGGTAATTTGTATAAGGTGTAAACTTATGTGGGATTAATTATCAAGCTCAAGTAATTGGTTAATAAAGCCCAACTTGATTAATGCAAGCCCAACAAGGAAATAAGCTATTATTATTAGCAAGCCCAAAGGATAAGTTAATTGAATTAGTATTGAGCCCAAACTATGATCCATTAGCTAATAATGATCCATGGGTAGACTTGATGGGCAAGGATTTTGTGTGATGCCCAAGAACTTTATGTAGCTAGCAAGAAGACTTGAAGGTTAAGTAAAGAATAGTAAGGAGGTGGAAATGAGGTGGGAGGTTTAATGTCTAAAATGCCCTCACTTTGCCAAGCCTATAAATACCAAGCTCATTTCTTGTGTTGGTTGATCATTTTCATCCAACTTTTCTCTCAAACATAAAGCTACTTATTGGTTAGGGAGAATAAGTCACTTAAGCACTTATAAGGCACTTCAACCATTGATAGTTTTCCAAAGCAAAAAGAATTCTTCAAGGGTAACTCCTCTCTTATATCTTCATCTCTTCTATAATAGGATTGATAGAGAAGGGGGAGGGTTGGATGATAGCATGTAATAAGTTACTAAAGAATGAACTTAAGCCGAATAAGTTGAAAGAAAAAGCAACTTGAACATTAATAAGTTGCTAGAACCATGAAGAACCTATCTTATGATGTTTAGTATGTGGAATATAGCATGAGAATTTTGATTGAAGGACTTAAGTTAATAATAAGTCATGAACATGAAGATTTCTAACTCTTAAGCTAAATAAGTTAATAACTTATGAGAATAAGTCAAGACCTACTTTGATTATAAGTTGGAATAGCAAATAACTTGTAATGATTATGTTGATTAAAATCCATTAAGAACTCTTAATAATGAAGAGTTCTTTGAATTCGCATACGATTGATTTATTACCGTCAATTAAATGAAATTCTCGGAATGGAACTCGTATTTTGTATTCAAAAATCGGAAATGTTGGTTTTCAATGGAAACAAGTCATTTTAGTCATTATAGAGTTGCGGACTCGAAAATGACCGGATTCCGACTTAAAACGAAGAAACGAGCGTTGAACGTTCACGAACGTTTATCGTTTTCGTTAAAAATGAACCAATAGGTGAATTTTTAGCAAACGAAGTCAAATAGATAAAATTCTTGAATAATCATGTAGATTACGTAATTTGTGAACCGTAGGCTTTTGAACGAGCCAATTCGGACTTATAACGAAGAAGTTATGCGTCCGGGAAGTTCACAAAATTTCAAAACTGAAATTGTTTTACGGTGCCTGAGTTGGCCATGGCTACCAACCCTAACAAAATGACCCATGTGCATGCGCGCAGAACAAGAATCGAGCACATCTTTGCAAGAGTTCGCCAAGCAGCGACCAAGATATGCACAGAGACTCATGGCATGCACCGAGTCCGGATTTTTGAGGAGTAAGTGAGCGGCCAGCAGTCATAAAGACCAAGTCTGATAAATAATGGCTAAGCATTGCCAAACCTCAAGACCAAGACAATAGTAAAGATTTATATATAGAACATGGTTAGTAATTAATAACCAATTGGACAAGGATTATAATGAAACATTGTTAAGACATATTAAGCCTTAAGTATGAACACTTAGGGTTTAGTTAACTCAATTGCAAATGAATGAAAGAATGATCTTACGGAAAGCCGGAAACGATAATAACAAGTCTAATATGTAATTAGATTGAGAAGTAGGGTAAGATTCTTTAGGAACCATGTATGATCATTCATGACCTAATGTTCTATGTTATGCTATCATTTAATGTAGAGACCTTAAAAGACGACAAAGATTACGTGTTATAATTTGTAGCAGACGCTAAAGGCAAGTACTTTAACCCTTGTTCCAGTTCGATCTGGGCAAGTCTTTGTGATTCATGTATTCTTCACATGAGTTAGTATTTGAGGAATGTCAAAGTCAATCCTTTCGGCTAGACATATACTATGTTATTCTATCAAGTGTTGATAAAGATTTACCGAACTAATATTGTTGTGGTTTTCAAAGATAGATTGTGTATGCTCAAATTATTTGTCGTCAAACGACAGGCACGTGAGGTTGCCACAACTTAAACGTATATACGTTTATGAATGTAGTGTTGATCAACATAGAGTACTATGAAATGATCACTCGTAAGTGCTCGTAAGCTATAATGGGACTTACTGGACTTAGTGCGGGGTTGTCCTTTTCAAAAGAACTTATGAATGCTCATATACTTGAGTCATAATTATTATTCCCTTAAGTATGGTTGTGTAAAACGTTTTGAAGAAAAAGAAGTGCTATTTTGATTTATCGATAGTACTTCGTAACTATTGTTCAGTTATTAAAGATATATGAGTTCTATGTTTCAAGCATGTTGTTTATTAGAATTGTAGTACTTGTTGAGCTAGTCATGCTCATTCTTGCTTGAACCATATGAACACAGCTAAGATCGAGCGCACAGAAGTCTCAGGCAAGGATAAAGGCAAGGCGAAGATGAACCCGTAGCATAACTATGTAATAGTATGGGAAGACTGTTTGTAATATATTGATATTATGACAAAAGACAATGTATTGATTGTAAAGAACACAGGGTATGTAAATATTCTCTTGATATATATATAAGACATATCCGTTCTTTTGAGGCTTTTCAATTGAATGTTTATGTGAACTGTAGCACCGTGTAGCACCATCTGTCGGGTTGGAAGATACCCGGATTTGGGGGCGTCACATTCTAGCAGTTCTTTACAAGTGATCATAAAATTCTGGGGAGTCTTACATTGGTGCCCCATGGTATACTTCTCATCACAATAAAAACAAAGGCTCTTAGCCTTTCTCTCATCTCTTTGGGCTGCAGTCATAAGTTTAGGCCTATTGAATTCCTTTCTGGAGTAAGTGAGTAGTGGAGTTTTGGTTGCAGGTGGTGCAGGGAGGTCTTTTTAATAGATGGGCCCGAGTGTTGGGGTAACTGGTTTGTGGTTTAGGGTCGATGTGGGTGTTAGGCAAGTTTAGGAATAAGACTATCATTGAACTTTGGCTTGTTTGGAGGCTTGGGATAGAGTTTCTGAGTCGAGTAATTTCAACATCTTCTTAGTTTCATATTTTAGTCCACCAATAAAGTTCCTCACAAAGAATTCCTCAGTCAAGTGAGGTAACTTTTCAAGCAATCTCTCTGTGTGCCTCTCAAACTCATCATAGTAAGCATTCACAGTGCTCACATGCTTCAACAACTTGAATTGTTAATATATATTCTCCATACCTGCCTTAGTAAACCTCACTGTAAAGTCATTTGCAAACTCCCTGTGTAAGTCCATCCTTGCCATTAACATTGGACTTGTACCAATATTGTAGAGAACCATGGAGATGCATCCCAACAATAGCAAGCCTCCTATGAGAATGAATCCAATCAATATTCTAAAAGGCGTTAGGCGGAAGGCGGGCGGGCGGCCGAGAGGGGCCTAGGCGGGATTTTTTATTTTAAGCTAATTTTAATATTTTATCTTACATTTATCCAAACAAAACAATAATATAAAGCAAAACAATTTATATTAAAAATAATAAAGACATTTGCTTAAAGTTCAAACACATCCATATTGCTAATGTCAAAGTTCAAACACAAACATGCAATTGTTCAAAATTCAAACATATTTTTAACGTATTAGTTTTATGTTTAAAATTTCAAGAATTTAATTCAATATTAAAACTTAAGAAACTAAATATAAATTTAAGTATTATATTGAATTAAACTAAATATTACAAATGTATCATCATTTATATAATTTGAAGTTGGTGCAAGTTCAAAAAATTACAACTATAATAAAATTATCCATTTTGACTTTATATTGTTCACTTCTTGTTGTGATTTGATATGCTACAACATGTATTATGAATATGGTAAATCATTAGAAAAATAAATATATTAAGATATAGTTTGGATAGTTATTAAAATAAATAAAAAACCTCTCCACCTAGACCCTCACCTACCTTGGCCCCGGCCTAGGCCAGTGGTGAGGCGCCGAGGGTTTAAGCACTCTAAGGGACGCCAAGGGGGGGCCTAACGCCTAGGCGGGATTTTTAGAACAGAATCCCATGGATACTAAAATACTCTCACAATCCTGTAACCAACTCTTAGCATCCCCGAAGTATCACCCATTTTACACAAGTGATCCTAATCTAAAAAAATTCCATTAAAAATGACCCTAAATCCATTTCCGGCCAAAAAAATGTTGGAGTGCTGACGTGTCAACGTCAAGCAATGTATTTCACTGTATTTTATAACTTGGAACGTATTTCACTGTATTTTGTCATTAAAACAAAATTAATCCATGTATATACCCATTTCCCTTCAACCCCACCCATATGTTTTCCCTCCAACTAAAAATATTGTTTATTATAAAAACTCAGAAAACAAATTATTTGCAGAGCACAAAGAAAGATCCAAGGCAAGAAAGATAACAATTTTATGGAAAATATGGGCCTTCTGAATTCAGTCTTCACCATCAGGAATGAGGATCTCGGCGGCGAATCGGTCCCATAGATGCGAACGCCGCGGTATCTTGGCTCGTCTGATGTGGGTTTTGATTTGTTGCATTCTTGAATCAATCAATGGGCTAATTAAATGAGGGTTTAAGACTATTAATGCATTAAAAAACATTTTCACCGAAAACCCGCCATCAAATTGCTACTTTTGTTGCCAAAAACATTTGTTTCAGCTCTCTGCTCCACCATTACCACCATCATGGTCAAATTATGAGCACTTGTTCTTATCGGCTTTATTTGGTTCAGAGATATAGATCTGTTATGATTAACTCTCTCACCTAGCAACTTTTCGTTTGTGAAAAATCAACAGGCTCCTCGATGAATTTCTCACCGGAGCATGAACAGCCGTGGTAACCCATCGGAAACATGCATCACTGACTACCCTTCGTCGTCGTACTCATGCTCGTAGATCTAATGTCATGCAGCTCATGTCGGGTGGTTGGACAGATAAGAGGGAAAGACACTTATTGAATTTCCTTGTTAATAGTCCGGAGGGGACTTATTTCATGGGTTTTGTTGATGCCTCCAGTCAGTCGCAAGATGCCACAATGTTGGCAAATCTACTTAATAGTAAGATTGAGGAAATTGGTTCCGAGTATGTTGTTCAAATGGTCACGGACAATGCCTCTAATTACAAGGCAAGGGGCATATAATAATGGAGAGGAGGCCTACACTGTTTTGGACACCTTGGGTCGCTCACTACCTTAACCTTGTGCTAAAGGACATAAGCAAGTTGAAGCAATTCCAACCCACAATCACAAATGCAAGAAGAATCACATTCCTTTATAGGCATGATCGTCTTCTTGATGCGATGAGGGACAAAACAAATGGAATGGATCTTGTGAGACCCGCAGTTACTAGATTTGCTAAAGCTTTCCTCACCTTGCAGAGTTTGTACAAGAATAAAGATGCATCGAGGCATTTATTCATAAGTGAGGATTGGACAAAATCTAAGTTGTCGGCTATTGAAGCGAGGAAAGTACGTGATATTGTTATTTCAACAACATTTTGGCATCATGTTGAGAATTGCATTAGGGTATCATAACCACTTCTTATAGTGTTGAGGATTGCTGATGGTGATGAGAAGCCTGCTATGCCAGAAGTTTTCGCTGCGATGGAATGCAAGAAGAAAAAAAAAACAAAGATGCATTTGATAACAAACAAAGACTGTATAAGATGATTGACATTATTGAGCGGCGATGGGAAAGTCAAATGAGGCAAAAATTATATGGGTTGCGTTGTTTCTCAATCCGGGCAAGTACTTTGATATCAAAGAGGAATGTCGGGTGTTTGCTGGTACTTTACGGGAAGACTTCAATGACATTCTTGCAAAGGTGGTGCCCGAGCTAGACTTGCTAGACAAGATAAGCAATCTAGCCATATGATGCTTCATGAGATACTTTTGCGACAGAAATGGCAATTAGGCAATAGAAAATAAAGAATCCTCATATACATTAAAATATATATAAAGATATAAAAGCTAATTATAATTATAATTTATATACATTCTTCATTTCCTCTCTTTAAAAATATTTATATTTCTTTTATATGTTTGCTAGTTAATTCATGGAATAATTTTGGAAGGCGGACTATTGAGCTATCCTCGTTTCCAAAAAGAATTCTAGACCTCTGTTGTTCTTTCGGTTGTGAGCGCAATTGGAGTAGATTTGAGTTTGTAAGTACTTTCTATTGTTAGTTCAAATTTCAAAAGTAACAAGTCATTCACTACTAATATCAACTACTCCCTCCATTTCAAAATAAACGTCCTAATTAGTTTCGGCACGCTGATTAATAAAGTTTTCTTTTACCTAAATTACCATTTTCGATTACTTATTAATTGAAGTATTTTCCACACCCCAATAATTACTTTTTCACTTTTCTATGACCCTAAAAATTACTCTTTCCTGTCAGTTAATGCTCTAGATACATCTTTTTGTAACTCTCACATTTCCAATAAGTATACTAAATAGATTATGAGGGTATAAGAGGAAGAAAATGATAAATATAGTTACAAATATAGAAATAGGACATTTATTTTGGAACATTCCAAAAAAGAAATTAGGACATTTAATATGGAACGGAGAGAGTATTTTTTATATAATTAAAATTTTATTATTACTATTATTATTTTTTATTTTATTTATTTTAAATTCATACGAAGAAGAGGAATAGATTAGAACACAAACGATTGAGTGACTTAGTGTATGTTCAATACAATCGAAAGAGCGTCTCAAGGTTCCAAAAAAAGCGTGAACTTGGAAAAAAAATTGATCCATTAGCCATTAACTTTGAATGGGGTAATGAATGGAACAATAATGAGGCCGATGTTGTTCATCCCGGGGAGGATCTTACATGGAATGGTGTGGATAGAGCAACCGGTGCATCCAACACATTTGAGGGTCGCAATCTTTCAAGGAGGGCTCGTGCTAATACTAGTGACAATCTCATGACGTATTCTCTACGTGGAGGTGGTTCAACTTCAAGGGAATCAAGGTTGATGGATTCCGACTCCGATGATGAAGTTGATGAAGAGGAGAGAATTCCAAATGATGAAGATGTGAAGGATGATTTTGGACAAAGACCACCTATGCCTTTGAATGAGAGTAGTTCTCGTGGAGGAGATGAAGATGACCTTTTCCTTGACGATGTTTAAAAACTAGTGTAGAGAGTCTAGACATTATTTTGGCTTGCTATGTGGTGTTTTATTAGTTATTAGACAACATATTTGTGATGGTTGGTTGCAAAATTATTTTCTATGTGGTGTTTGTTGAATTCTTCATTTCTTTTACTAATTTTTAATATCAAGTGTTTTGTTTTTGGATTATTATTGCTAAGTATTTACATAATTATGCATTCAATGTTATTCCAGAGTGTTATGTTTTGAGTTTTAATGTATATGAAATTTTATTGTCAATATACTTGTTAAGTAAAATAAATGATATATAAATTGAACATTGTAAATGACACCATACGGACACCATGGTGGTCGCCTTGTCGCTTAGGCGTCCTGACAGTCAGCTACCGCCATGACTCGTTGTGGCCCCGTAACAACTATGAATTGGACTTCCTCAATGAAACAAACTGAGTATCCGAACAATGTTTAAATTCAACTAACTTAAGCTTAGTAGAATTTGATAGAGTAAATAAGCACAGAAAACAAGTTATACCACCAAAGAGTCCAAAACTTGGCATAAACACTAACTACTACTGCAATAATAAGTGTAAACACTAAGGATATAGCTCAAACTGTTTGTATATTCGCTGAAATTTGAAATGAGGACTAGTTTCTGGAGTTTTTTGGTTTTTTGAGTGTTTGACTGATGCTAAGTATGCTAATACAGCAATTCGAGTCTCACAAACACAATCAGGTTATAACACAGAGGCTGAAATTTGAAATAAGAACTAGATTCTGGAGTTTTTTGGTTTTTTGAGTGTTTGACTGACGCTAAGTATGCTAATTCGGCAATTTGAGCCTCACAAACACAAACAATTACAGATCAAACAAGGTTATAACACAGAATTGAAAAAAAATCCCAACTGAGAAGAACAAGCAAAATATGGATTGAAACATGTTTGGGCGTTGAAGTTTATGAGAAATATGTTAAGGGCTACTACTATAAGACTGAAACGAGTAAGAATGAAGTGATTATTACCCGAAACAAGTGAATTAATACTTCAAGTTGTTGAGTTGCAGGTTTTTCTAGAAAACAGAGCCTCCAAAGTTGTTTTTTCTGGTGCTTTGGAGTTGTTTTTCTGAGTTGCTGATGATGTATTAGGGCAGATTATAGGTTGTTTTTGAAGAGTAGAAGAGAGTGGAAGAGAAAGATTTCAATTTGGAACTAGAATAGAGAAGATTTCAGAGGTTGCAGATAGAAGAAAACAGAGGATTAGAGAAAGAAGAAGATGAGTTTGGATAAAACTTGAGCTCTAATACCAATTTTCCTACCCTGATAATTAGAGAAAATTAGAGAAATAGAGAGAACCGAGATAGAAATAAGGAGAAGCTTCACAAGCTCTCTTCATTTCATTCACAAAATTTATATATTCAATACTTCGGGAATACTATTCCCATTACACACATATATATAGCTACTAATTGCTGAAAAGTGTAAATT
This sequence comes from Panax ginseng, assembly GCA_020205605.1. Lineage (NCBI taxonomy): Eukaryota > Viridiplantae > Streptophyta > Magnoliopsida > Apiales > Araliaceae > Panax > Panax ginseng. Next base: position 72,816,928 of record CM035136.1, read on the forward strand.
CTCATAACCTACGCCTCATCTCTTATCCCTCACTCACCTATAACTAACCCCATGTGCACACATGTGCATTCAAAATATCTAACTCTAGAATATACTAACTATTTTAGCTATACTCGGTTTACCATTCCTCTTTTGATCCTGACAAAAACATTTGCAAATGGCTAGGGATCTCTTTGGGTAGGAGAAGATTAGAGGGATTTTGGATTGCGAGTACTAATAGAAGGAAGAATGAAGGGGAAGAGGAAGAACTATGCCCGAAGGTTACAATGGCATAAAACAACTATTCTCAAATCAACATTCAACTCTAATTCAACAATTGGGGAGTAAAATCACTATATATAGGATACAGATTATTACAGAATACCCTAATTCTAATATAATTAGGAAACCCTGATCAACGAAGAACATAAACTTGAATGAAAGAAAAACTAATTACTACCTTCTATATATAAAAAAATCTAAAAGATCTTTTATTGCCCAATGAAAATACCTACATTCCCTATAGTTACCTAACCTAATTAAAATCAATTTATCATAAGTTATAAAATACAAATTAATTTACAAATTACCCATTGCAATTTCCATTAGTCTTCTTTTATGTTTTGCATCAAATACATAAGAATGACTCTCTACAATACATCTGCTATGGTGGAGAAAGATTTCTCCAAGTGAAACTTGTCTAAAAAAATTACAACGTGCATACACTAAATAATGTTTTAAGAAGAACATCTAAATATATAATTCCTTTAAAAATGAAATTATGAACTAGATAGCTATATAGTTATTAATGTATAAAAACAAGAGTCACAAGACAACCAAGTGAAATAGCTTGTGTTGCATTACCTGCACATAAAGTTCATTGACATCCCGACCCTCTGGCTCAAGAAATATTTGATGAGATTCCTTGTCTTGAAATCTGACAATCTGACAAAAAGTAAAACTGTGTCAGGTAATTGCAAATTGCATATTCAAGTTGTGAAGCAACATATTGGCAGGCCTTTAGCAGTACAATACTAGTTGAAACAGAGGTTGGATTGTATGAGACTATGAGTCTACGAGATAAAAGCTATATCATAGCAGATAACTCTGTAACGATTTGAATTCCAGGATAAATAATAAAATAGGAATTTAATTAAATAAATTTCTTTATTTTAATGATTTATTATATTATACCACATATGTATGTGCGTTAATGTGTGTATATTTGTTATGTGGTGAATAAAGATATAATTAATGTATACAAATTTTGTATGCGATAAATAAAGCATATTAAAATAATTTATGATATTAAATTTTAATATAATAAATTATTACATTAAATAAATTATTTTATGTAATGCATAACTTCCATTTTTATGGAAAAGATTTTTTGAATAGTACATTATAGTATTTAATGTGTAATGTATTATGTGTGTACAGTGTAATAATATATGATTATTTAAGAAATAAATATATTATCATATATATTTATTGTAGGAAAATAAATTGTTGAAAACAATTTCTTAAAGGAAAGAAATAATTAAATTTAATTATACAAGAACTATTGTATACATTATTTAATTATACAAGAACTATTGTATACATTAAATAATTAAATTAAAATAATTGATTTAATATTAATTATTTTAATAAATTTATCCGTTACATTAAATAAATTATTTAATGTATACCTTCATTTTATTGGAAGGATTATATAATATTACATTATTAGTATAATATATAATATAATAAATGTTATATGTATAATATATGTTATATATTATGTCTGTATATATATATTATATGGGTATTGCCCAAGTAAGGAGAAAAAAAGGAGCTAGCAGGTTGTTAAATAAACTCGGCAATCCTATTAACTTAAGGAGTAAGTGAATAGGGTGGGCAGCAAGAATCAATCTCTATAAAACCAAACTCAGCTCTTCACTCTTCTTCCTCCATTCCATCTTATTCTCTAGTAAATCAACACAAGTAAATATTGAGTTCTCTGTTGTTATAAGTTATTGGAGTAATACACTGTTAGAAGAACGATTGATCAAGAATTCAGTTGGAATTCATCAATCAAAAGGTAAATTACATAATCTTGTTATAATTTTTCAAATTGGGTAATCACATATGTAGGAATTGGTTTGGGATTTTGTGTTAATTGAATGTATGGAGTGATAAGGAAGGGATTTCTGGGTTGATTCATGTTTGAAGAACTTTGAAAATGGAAAATTCAATCAATGCCCACTTGTTGTTTGATAAATTGTCTAAGTAAAATTATGTTCTAGAAATCTGAGAATTTAGACAATTTAATGGATGTATATGGTATTTGGTAATGTGAAATAGAAATAAAACATGTCCCTAGTGGTCTGGAATCATTGTATAGCAGTTATGGAGCATGATAGAAAGCTTTGTGTATGGAAATTCAAGTTCTGCAGAAAACAGAGCATGAATTGCTCTCAGCCAAAGTGGCGCGGCCGCGCCACTTTTCAGTCAAAAACCAGCGCGGCCGGCTTGGTCTGCACATGTCCCAAGATATTTTCTTTGCGTAATGAACCTTTAAGCATGCCTAGTTGAATCTCTTATGCTATAATACTTGACATGTGATGTTTTAACTAGCTATGCATGTATTGACTTAGTAATGCATAGTTTAATATGAGTTTTCAAATGACAAGCTATAATGTTTTGAATAAATAAACTAGATGCATTCAAATGAAGTTTGAGCATGAGTAATGAGGCCTATTTAGCAGCAATATGTGGGTCAAAAGTTATTGTGATCAATCCTATATGAAATGAACTAGTTAAGCCTAGTTTAACAAGAAATTTCAAATGAAACTATGTTATTTTGAAAGGAAACTTGATACAAGGTAAGGACCAAAACTAGTATAAAACTTTCTTATCAAGTGTTGTATGAGATGTTATAAGACCCCAACTAGAAAGAGAACTATGCATTGAAAAGCTCAGTCCTGAGCCTGAACGGGAGTAGCACGATCAAAATGTTTTATATGCTATCTGAGACTTGGTGCATGGTTGTTTAACTCTCTTAAGCCCCAATGCATGTCAATTGTAATATTTAGACTGACCAAACATAATTTGGTTACGTCAAACAAAACTAAGCAAGAGATTTCTAATTAGAAATGAATGATTATCAAAATAAGAATGAAGGTTATGAAAAGTAAGATCAAGAGTTGATGTAAAACAAAGAATGTTGCATATGGGGTATAAAATGTATGACTATACATGTTTACCTGCCTTATGTGACTGAGTATGTGTAATTATTTGGCATAGGAATGCATCGAATGTATAATTAACATGTGCCTAGATGTGAACTTAAATCATGTAAGGTACGTGAAGTAAAAGATAATAGTTGTTAAACTACGAGCAATGCAAGTATCTAAACCTTATGCATTACTTTATAAAATGCACAAGAAGCTATGTTTAAAGCAAGTAGGTTCAAGTAATGAGGATATCAAAATCTTTGATACAGAATGCTATGATGAGTATTAGCTAAATTTCAGTATGCATGTACAGTTTAGAAACAATCTAAGCCATTTGCATTTGATTTGGCTAGACACAGATTTAAATATTTCAATTCTTTTGCATTAAGTCTTGAAATATTATTGTTGATTAGATAGAGTTGTTCAACTAGATTGTTTTGATTTGGATTCCAGACTGAGGATGAACATCCCTGAATTTGGAAATTTTATATTGTGCCAAAGGGCAGTGATGATGAACACAAATGTTGTTCTAGTAAAGATAACGTTGATCAATATAGGGCATAACGGGCTGATCACCAACCATGCCCGTAAGATAGACGGTTTACAGATGAATTTCTGTTAAAACCTTTTCAGAAAACTTGAAAATGAAAGTTCTTGGTCTTGTGACCACTAAGCATTTCAAAAGTCAATACGTAATTTCAAAAATGCAAACGAGTCATGTCATGTTACAGTTGCTTTACAGTATTTGTTTTACTGTCAAAGCATATCTCAAAACATTATCTTTTTGCATACACTATTCATTAACTATCATTACTTACTGAACAATTGAATGCTCATTCGTGCTTTGAAATTAAAATGTTTACAGCTAAGCATGATCTTATAGAAGGGTCCGAAAAGGACAAAGGCAAAGGCAAGCTTAATGAATAGTTGGAAATGATTTTATGTAATAGACCTTTGTAATATGAATGTAATATCTATCATGTAATGAAGTAACTAAAGGTCTTCGTACCTGAATTAGATAATTTTGTTATAATGTAAATTATTAATAGTTACGGATATTTAATGAATTTAATATGTCAATTGGATGTTACCGTGGAACACCAAATACAGGTTTAAAGTACCCGGATTTGGGGTGTCACAAATTCACAGTCTATTCATTCATAATCAAGAGCTTCACCTTATCTTCAATGGAAGGGCAGTATCTGGGACCCTTAGCCTCAACCCAACCTCCATAAGTGGGAGTTTCATACAAATTATCCTTGATTAGCTGATGAGTGCTCTTTGTTGTACGTGTCAGATAGCAGCACATTTGCTCCCTTTCAATATGAAAGTCAGGATCAAAACTAAACCAGCTCACCTGTTAATTATCAAAAGAAATCCGAGCAAATTCATTAAGTTCAAAGTTCACCCGTAAGGAGAAAAAGTTACTTTAAACTCATTTGACAGGCCTCAAACTCCTGGGATAACAATAGTTGGTCCAAAATCAAGTTCTCTAGGAAGGTAATTCGGTCAATTGAGATTTAAGCAGATCCTAGAAACATCCTAAAAGGCAGCTAGAGCAACTGATGTAGCAAGAGGCTGGAACCTTCAGGTTTCAGATGTCTTCAATAATAAAATCAAGATATAAATTGTAATAATTTAGTATAAAGAAAAATCCTTTGGAATATATTCACAACTTACAAGAACCACATTGTAAAGCAAGATTCATAATCTTGAATACTTAATGAATATGCTAAACATATATATGGGATTAAGCGGAATACCTCTTCGTCACCATGCTGAGGTTCCAATCCAGAGAAATCTACAGTACGTCGGTCCACACGTGCTGGGGTTCCAGTTTTTAATCTATCAGTTTCAAATCCAAGACGCTGTAAGTTCTCAGTGAGTCCATGTGAAGCTGACTCACCAGCTCTTCCTGCAGGCATAGAAGTTCTACCAACCCAAATTTTACCACTCATAAAAGTACCAGTTGTGAGAATAACAGAAGGAGCATAGAAGTCCATCCCAAAGAACGTCCGTACACCCTCTATGTTGTCATTCTTTCCCAACAATATATCTGTCACCATTGCTTCTCTGAGAAAAAGGTTTGGAGTGCTGGAAACCAATTACGTCAGTACGAGTAGAAATGTACTATATATATGCATGTCATGTACATAATATATATAAATATATATATATGCATATAAATACAACTATAAGTAAAAAAAAGGATGTTAACAATTGAAACACACTTCTTATACAAATTCAAATTCACAGGCACAATTCTATTTTGTAGTTTGCAGTAGATAACAGAATATTAGACAGGCACTCATTTCCGGTATACAATTGTAACTCTTAGTGTTTCGAAAAATTCATTTAAGTTGATTTCTGGTTCTCACATTATGTTTACATTCAGCTTTAGGAAGAGGCAAAAGGGGGTGAATATGATCCACAAAAGCATGCTACAGATGACAATGTGCAAAGGGAAGACAAATGTGATGTAGGGCGAATTTAGGAGATGAACAATTGTCGAAAATAATTGGTAAACAAGGCCTAATTAACTTGGGTGAGGCTCTACACCTCACAACCCCAAGGATCTTTTACTTGGCTGATGCTCCGCACATCCTATCCCAAGGGTCTCTCAACCGCGGAAGAGAGAATTGATAGCAATCAATATATGTCTCAATAGTAATCTCCAATTATCTCTATAGTTTCTCACGGTAACATCATATATATATATATATGGGACAACCCCTAATTTTTTATTTGGAAAAGAATAAAAGTACTAAACAAATAAAATACCCTTACCAACTAATAAAAAATCTTAATCACTATTTATTGTCCTAAATCACCACTAATAACTAAAATAAATAAATTGCATATATCAATTTCCCAAATTAAACATAATAAGTTTTCACAAAAAAAAAAAAAAAAACTTCTCGACTCGAGTCATCCTAAAATAAATAAAAAAAAAAAAAAAACCTCAGTTGAAATTTGAGAACTATAGTATGTATTATACATTGTATTATAAAAGTATGTACATATAAGAGTACCGAATCAGACACTTAAATGAACGGTAAAAGATCATCAGGAATATAAGCATGCCTCTCTACTATCTTTCTCATTTGCTTAGCATATTCCCTCTTGTCAGTTTGTGCGCGCAATGCCCAAACAGCAGGACCTCTTGAAATGTTCAGAATACGCTTTTGTAAGTAACACCTGAAGTATTACAGTGTAAACCAATTAGTTGCGATTTAATACTATGCAAGAATGTACTTTAATCAACATCAAAATCAAATCTAAAAAGGATAACACCATAACGGTCCGGGGAAACAAAATTTGATTGGCACCATTTCAAAATACTGTTCTACTGCTGCACCAACTGAAAAAAAGTTTTCTCACTAGATAATTAACTAGAATTTACCTGAGAGCATATTATGAATCGTAATTCAGTATCACATTCTTCAAGAATAAAATGTAGCGCCATTTCAATCTAAAATTAATTAAATTTAAGGGAAAACAATTTCTCAAGCTTACCAACTCAGTCATACATATGCTTGTTTGTCTCAGCTTATAAGCTGCACTTCAACCTTATTGCTTTTAAAAATAAATCAGATAAGCTAGTAAGTGCAAAACTAAAGCTGTGACATACGAACATCTTAGTGTAAGATTCATTTATACTTGTTTCGTGGCGTATTTGTCTTCAATGCTACAATAACAAAGTTATGAAACACATTCTTCTTGGCTCATAGCAAAGAAATCCTGCATATATTGAAGGTTACCCGTCAGCAATCTTCCCTATCTCACCACCCAGTGCATCAACTTCATGTACCAGCTGCGACTTTGCAGGTCCACCCACAGCAGGATTGCAAGGCTGAAAGATACTTTTATCAGTAAGAAAATAAAATTGTTATTTTGGCATGACCTCCAGAAGAAAGAAGATAAGTATATATCTATGTGCTTGTGAGTGTGTGTGTGTGTGTGTCTCTTTCTCTCTCTCTATATATATATACAGAGAGAGGATATTAAGAGTAGACAAAATTATAAAAATTCAGAGAACAAGAAACTATATTCTGCATGCTGGTTCACCAACAATAAAAGGACAAAAGAATCATAAGAAACGTTGTTACTTCCATTGACATGGAAAATCTTAAAATAACACTCATTATTTAATTGTAAGAGGCCAAAAGATGATTTATTTTAATTTATTTTTTAATTAAGACAAATTGACAAAAAAGAGAAAATTATAGATTTTTTAATTATATTTTTTTCACACGCGTTGCCATGAGAAAATAATTGCTCAATAAATTAGAAGAGCCAGAAACCTGATGAATAATATGAAACAGAGTCATAATCGTACAAACTGCAAGCACACTAAAAAATTTCACTTCAGTAAAATGGACTAGTAAAAATGCTTTTAAATAATGCAATTAGAACCTCTTACTAACCTGCCATGCAATGCGATCTATATTTAGTGTGAGAAGCAAAGTCTTCGCCCCCAACCGAGAAGATGCAATAGCAGCTTCACAGCCTGCATGTCCTCCTCCAACCACAATGACATCATATTTGTCTTCCCCTGTTTCAGTTTGATTATTCAATTCTCAGGCACAAAAGAGAAATATCCTATACCAATAAAAAGATAAAAAATTATTCACTCGAGCATGATAACACCCACACCAAATTACCAACTCTACGTCCTAATGAAGAACTTAATGTAATCAATGTTCTAAAAGACGCTAGGCAGGAGGCGGGCGGGCGGGGGCATAGCGCCTAGGGGGCATGGGCAGTGCCTAGGCGGGATTTTTTATTTTAAGTCAATTTTAATATTTTATCTTACATTTATCCAAACAAAACAATAATATAAAGCAAAACAATCTATAATAAAGATAATAAAGGCTTTTGCTTAAAGTTCAAACACATATCCGTATTGCTAATGTCAAAGTTCAAACACAAACATGCAATTGTTCAAAGTTCAAACATATTTAACGTATTAGTTTTATTCATAAACAAAATTGTTATTAAATAATAAAATTTAAAATTTCAAGAATTTAATTCAATATTAAAACTTAAGAAACTAAACATAAATTTAAGAATTATATTAAATTAAACTAAATATTGCAAATGTATCATCATTTATATAATTTGAAGTTGGTACAAGTTCAAAAAATTACAACTACAATAAAATTATTCATTTTGACTTGATATTGTTCACTTCTTGTTGTGATTTGATATACTACAACCTGAATTATAATATGGTAAATCATTAAAAAATATATATATATCAAGATCTGGTTTAAGTAGTTATTAAAATAAAATAAAAATCTCTCCGCCTAATCCTCGCCTAATTTTCTAGAGGGATTTTTTTACCGCCTTGGACCTAGGTGAAGCGCCAGGGGGCCTAGCGCCCAGTGGCGAAGCTAGGGTGGAAATGTGGGGTCAATTGACCCCACTCAATTTTTGTAATCACTTAAAAAAAAAAAATTACCCCACTCACTTTTTGACCCCCATTCAATTTTTGACCCCACTCAATTTTTTTTAAATTAGAGATACCCAAGCGGCCAAGCCTCAGTCATAAATCTCATACATCAATATCTGTTCAGCACTTCAACCACAAAATAAAGAGAGAAGGGGCAAAGCCAAATCGCAAAAGGCAAAAGTCAAACCGTGAACCATCAAAGTCTTTCGCATGTGGTCGGAGTAGGTACTGGTGACTGGCGAGCCGCGAGTGTGGAGACTAGAGATTAGAGTGGAGACTTGTGCCCTTGCAGATAACAGAAATTACTCTCTTCAATTTCTCCAACCTTAGTTTTCTTTTCAGAAATCAATTGTGATTTCTCCCTTTTGTCAGTATTATTAAATTGAATATTTGGATGCATTTGTCTAACTCGGAAGTATAAAGTGTTATAAAAATGCCTCGGGGACGCTGCCCCCGAACCCCCGCCAAATTTTTTATAACTTACTAATAATTTTGACCCCACTGCTAGCGCCTAGACGGGGATTTTTAAAACACTGAATGTAATCTGAATTTAGTGTCTTGTACCTCAAAGTACACCAAGAGAACCATTCATAATATTAAATTGATATAAAATCGTTTTTAAGTTAGGAAAGCAACAAATATGGTAATTAGTTTAGTTATAGTTGTTTATTTATCCTAAAATCAAATAAATTTGTAACAATTCAATTTTAGGATTTCACAAATTAGCTTAAAAGGTCAAAATGTATCAAAAATTTTAGAATGGAAGGAGTATTCAGTAGCAATATTTCAGTATTTTCCCATTTCTTATAGTTCGATGCAAACTTCCGCATCCAAATGTAGAAATTAGTTTAACACAAATTTGATGATAACTCCAGTGGGTTCATACTAACAATTTTTCTGCTTCTACATGCATCACATAAGTTAGCTTCTTGTTGCATACATACATCTAATAATTAAATACAAAACTCTCATACAATTCTCCCGGAATAAATTTACAAGAGATTTAACACTTTCGTTTTCTCAATTCTTATAATAACCAAGAAACGAAATTGGGGTTTTTATTACCCTACACCTATTTTCTCAATGGCAAAAAAAAATTCACCTGAATTGTTGTTAACGGCAGAGATGGAAAATCGCCGGGGAAACTTGCAGGAAGTCGAGAAGGAAGAGTCGCGATAAATTTTACGGCGGGGTATCACGACGTGGTAGCGCTTCTGAAGAAGCCGAGAGGAGTGCGAGACAAGTGGTGAAATGAATGGGGAGGAGAAGCAGATGTGACGGGTGAAACGAGAGAGATGAACAGTTAGTGTTGCCATTCGGACAGAATTCAGGTCATGGCTGTGTGGAGTGGTATGAAAACAGTGGCAACCACCGGCCAGGGTTACCTTGGATGATGTAGCAGGATTTGCCGGGTTCGGGGTGGATTGTGGGGGTGGAATGGTTGTGGTGCGGGTTAAATACATTTTTTTTTCTCATTATACGTGGGTAATTAATTATTTAAAAAAAATACAAAATAATGTACTGCTATATGATTTGATCGCTTATAATTAGACTAAAAGACAATTTGAACATTAAACTTTATACTCATGTCGACTTTTGCACCCCAAACTAAAAAAAGTGTCTAAGTACACCCCAAACTTTAATTAAACATAATAAAAATCATACTTTCTTTACGTAATCTGTCAAAAGTGACCGACTAAGAGTGTACACAGGGGTAAACTTGGAAATTTATATTTATTTCACATCTTCGTCTCTAAGGCACACACGTACATTTTGGAATGGAAGCAAAACATTAAAGAGCACCAAATCCAAATATGAAACCATAGAAATAAAAAAGAATTAAGAGAGAAAACAATCTGTTATGTATAATCATCATTCCCTTTTCTCTGCTGAACTAAATTCCCTAGTAGAAAGTTGACTGGACACCGAACCACCACCACCACTACCACTATCCGTCGACCGGAAACTCCAATTCTTCCCATATTCCTTCTCACTTTTCTTCAACATGTCGTGTAAGACCCCAACTTTTATGAATAAAGATAAATTTTTTTCGAAATATATTTTTGAATATTATGGTGTGGATTTGATATAATGTTATAGTTGTGGGTAATATTTACAAATTTTGCAAAGTAAGCAAGTGGTTATATAATATTAGATTGGTCGGGGAATATTCGTTTTAACAGGGGGAATATCGTCTGACAGACAATCATCAGTGGACCCCACAACGGAAGTATTGTTGTATTTAAGCAGCGTAATTATCTTTTTATAAAAATAACTACGAAAGTTTTACCGTTAAAAAGCGCTTGAACTAACTTTGTGGTAAAAAAACGATGTCTGGCGTTAGTGGTTGCATAGTAGCACACGGTATTGATTATTGATGCTTACGTAAGAAGTCACTCAGTTATACTCAATTATTGCTGCAATAGTTGTTGCATAATATCTCTCATATTATTGATTCAATTATTGTCACAGTATCATCTACATAATATTTATTATTATTAAATCAATAATTGAGACTACAAAGTTATTCATATTATTATTTGCAATATTGACAATGTCTAGAAAGTTCTGTCGAGAAAAGATTTGGTCACCTAATTGCGCGCCAATAGGGAGAAATCTTTATCGGAAAGTGCCCTCTTTCCTGGTATTGATCTGGTTGTTAAATATTGTGAGTTATAATATTAATGATGAATAATTTCGTGTTGATTAAAGATGAAATTGATATTTTCATTATGTTGGAATTATTAGTGTTAGTGGAAATCAACATCTATTTCGATAATAATGGATGTCTGGAGGTTATATTAACCAATCGGGTAATTAATCGGATAAATGAGCAATTAATTGCTATTAATTCACATGCTTATAACTATTGGTTCACATGTGTGTACTATTGATTCACATGCATGTACTATTAGGGGAGGTGGTGCAAGATTGATAATACTTGCATGACTAAATTAAAAATGGAGGTATAGATGAAGGTACTATACTGTAATTATTTTTTTTCACATGATTGTACTATTGATTCATATGATTGTACTATTGATTCACAAGATGTACTATTAGGGGAGGTGGTGCAAGTTTGATAATACTTGCAGGACTAAATTAAAAATAAAAGAAAAGATGAAGGTATTATACTGTAATATTTCGAGCCCAAAAATATGCAATTATCGAAACTATATTTTCCTATAAATAGAAGCTCATTCTTCTTTCATTCTCACCAATTCACTAAGACTCACAAGAGCAATTATAGAGAGAGAAGCTATAGAGAAAGAAGAAGAAGAAAGTCTACTACTTCACTATTCCAAAGATCCAATCTTATTACGAGGTAAGAGATATTATTTTTTCAAGATTCATAAGGAATAATATTTTCTTCCATACTACGTAGTATGTGAGTAATATTATTTCGTCTCGTATTCTGATTATACCCTCATTTTGTTAAAGTATTGCTTCTATACTCAAGTGAAATTAGTAGAATATCCTTGAAATTTAACGCTTCATCTAGTATCGTTTCACAAGGATATTTTCTGTACATTCTTGTTAAATTTTAAGCTTTTCATGTCGGAGTACTGTCCATGAGTAGTATTCATTTTTATGATACTATTCACAAAGTACTATTTACGGGGTACTATTCACAAAGTACTATTTACGGGGTACTATTCACAAAGTACTATTTATGGGTACTATTCACAAAGTACTATTCACGAGTACTATTCATAAAGTACTATTTACGGGATACTATTCTAGAAATACTATTCATGGGGTACTATTCACTCGGGTACTATTCACCCAGGGAATTATTCATGACAAAAATTAATTTCTTTGATCTCCAAATCATTTTTGATACAATATTATTCTAGAATTTTACTCCACAAAGCAGTATCATGTTGACAATTTGGACATTATTGAATTCTGGATAAATTAAGTTATAATCTTTAAAATTTATCCTTTGCTTTCTTTTAATTGAATTCTTATATTATTGTCATCATCCTCATGCTTATATTGTGATAAAAGTCGTATGTGGCTTACGTGCATAGATGTACTATTGATTGGTATGATTATGACCAGGGATTATTCGGTATAATTATGACCGTAATGTTACAAATGATGTGGTAAAAATCCTCATTCGCCTGTAGTGCATTGATGGACAGTTCTTGGTATGATTATGACCAGGGATTATTCGGTATAATCATGACCATTGATGATTACATCCTTGGCCCGTAGTGCAAGGATGATTCGATGATGTGGTTTATTTATTAAGCTGAGTCTCATCGATAAAATTGATGATAAACTTTTTAAATCATAGAAGATAGTAGATATCATGCTCTACTTGACTCTTCTAATGGATTGCTTGTTCCGCTGCTGTTAAACTTGATGTTTATTATATTTTATCGGTTTAACATCATTGTTGAAGGCTAACGATAATTTATTCGCATTATCTTAGTCATAATATTTCTTACTGGGCTAGTTGAGCTCACCCTTTATTTTCACTGTTCTCTTCAGGAAATGAGAATATAGCTGTGACTAGTCGGGGAATGGAGTGACGGTCCAGATGTTTGCATTAGTAGTCCTCACTATTCAGTGAAATAGTGTGATAATAATTGTAATGAAGACTTTATTTGAGTTTGGATTGTGACGCCCCCAAATCCGGGTCTCTTCCAACTCAACATATCGTGCTCCACGGTGCTACAGTCACACAAACATTCAATTGAAATGACTCAAAAGAACAAATGTCTTATATATATTCCAAAACAATACTACCATTGCCCAAGTTCTTTATAACCGTTACATTTGTTCTTGTCATAATATAAAATATTATCATTACAAACTTATACTATTACATAGGTAATCTACAAGTTCGCTTTAGCCTTCCCTTTATCCTTGACGAATCCTTCGGTCCATTCGGTCTAAGCTGCATTCATATGGTTTAAGCAAGAGTGAGCATAACAAGCTCAGCAAGTACAACAATTTCATTTAAAAAGCATGCTTGAAACATAGGATTCGTATATCTTCAATAAATGGATAATAGTTACGAAGCACTATCCATAATTCAAAATAGCATTTCTTTTCCTTCAAAACGTTTTACAACAACAATATTCAGTAAAACATCAATTATGGTCCAAGACCATGAGTATTTCATAATTTCTTTGAAAAGGACAACCCGACACGAAGTCCGTAAGTCTGGCATAGCTTACGAGCACTACATTCATGCTGATCAACACTACATTCATTAAACGTGTGTACGTTTAAGTTGTGACAACCTCACGTGCCCATCGAATACTCGATGAAAATACATTTATTTATTCATATTCAGGCTTACCTTGAATCCGTACCAAACAATTGGCGTAGGATAGCGTTATCAATTCTATATGGAAAACTTGTAAAGAAATCAATCAACTCTTTCGTAAAACCATTCATGCATCTCATAACTTGAATCATTTGAAAACTTGACTTACACGAAGGTTAGACAAGCGTTTAAGAAAAACTTGCCTTCAGCGTCTACTACAGTATAATTACTTTTTCTTTTGAGTCTTTACGGTCTCTACAACACATAATCATATAACATACCACATTAAGTCATGAATGAACATACATAGTTCCTAAAGAATCTTACCCTTCTTCTCAATCTAATTACGTATTAGATTTGTTATTTATTGGTTCCGGCTTTCCGTTACATCATTCTTACGTTCACCTGCAATTGACTTCCTTGAACTCGAAGTATCATACTTAAGGCTTAATTATGTCTTAACAATGTTACATTAAGATCATTAGTTAAGTGTTAATAATTTACTATCCATGCTTAACATGTAAACATTCTTTACTATCTAGGTTTTAAAATTCAGTATCATGCTACCGACTATTCCTATTCCTCTATGTGTCATATGACTGCGGCGTCATATGTTTAGCTAAGAGATCGGGACTTTCGTGACATGGCCATGAGTCCCTTCGTTCTGGTCATGACTGCAGGTATGACTCTCCCGATGAGGTCACAACTTCAACCGCCCATGATCGACCTTTGCGGCGTGACTTACTTTGCCTTGATTGATGCCATGGCTTTCAGATTTTCAACACCGTAAAAAATTTGATAGTTAACTTTTTATGTGAGATTCCCGGGCTCATAACTTCTTTGTTATAAGTCCGAATTGGCTCGTTCAAGAACCTACAGTTCACAATTTACATACTCTACGTGTTCATGCAAGAATTTTATCTATTTGACTTTGTTAACTAAAAATTCACCTATTAGTCCATTTTTAACGAAAACGATAAACGTTCGTGAACGTTCAATGCTCGTTTCTTCGTTCTAAGTCAGAATTTGGTCATTCTCGAGTCCGCAACTCTATAATGCCAAATAAGACTTGTCTCCATCGGAAACCAACGTTTCCGAGTTCAAACACAAAATCCGACTTCCATTCCGAGAATTTCACGAATTCGACGATTATCGTCCAATCGTGTGCATTCCGGAAAAACTTCTTTACTTAAGATTTGTTCTTCATTTCAAATGGATTCATTCCGTTATACTAACATCTTGACATACATACTTCATTAACTTATAAACATATTAAGTTATTACTTGTTCTTTGTGAGTTTGTAACTTATAAAAGTATAAACTACTATGATACCATTTCTCATGACTTATCATGATCTTAATCTTTTAACCCTCATCCTTGCATCTTCTTATCATACCAATTTCATTAATGTAAACATGTTACAAGTTCTTCTTAAGTTCATAGCTTAAATGATTACGAATAGCTTATTAATGAATTATACGACTTATTAAGATTTAAGCCATTAGATTCATCATTCCAACTCCTTCTTAGCATACATGTTCTATCACTACCCACTTCTCTAATAATGGAAGAGAAAGAAATCATGGTTTAAGATTACTTACTCTTGAATAAAACTTGTTTAATCTTTAATCTTCTTCTTGTTTCTTGAACTTCAAAGGCTAACTTTCTAGCTTTTTCTCTCAAGCAAATAAGCTCTCAACTTATAAGTTATAAAGTGTTGGATGAATGAACAATTAACAAATGAATCCAAGCTTGCTATTTATAGGCAAACCAAAGTTAGGGCATAAGGGTCATTAATCCTTCCACCTCCTTACTATTCCTAGCTTAAGCATTAAGTTAACTTGGCCTCCACATTATTTACTTGGTTACTACTTAACTTAGCCGTTAAGCTTACTTGATTACCACAACACTTGGTCATTAAGTCTACTTGCTCATTACTTAAGCACTTTATTTGCTCACCACACTTACTTAGCCTTTAAGTTTGCTTGCTCCCTACTTTGGATCATCCATGGTTTGCCCTATGGGTTTAAACCAACCCATAACCCATTGGTTCTTACTTTGGGCTTTAGCTTAATTAACTTAGCTTAATCATTTGGCCTTGCATTAAATTACTTTGGGCTTCTCATTACAAACACTTGGGCTTGCATATTAATTCTATTGAACTTTCATATGAAATCATATTGGACTTGTACATCTCACATAATCCACAAGTCTATTCACAAATGGCTTAAAGCCTTATAACATATATTCTACGTATAATTCTCGTATTCTAACTCGTATACTTATTCATCATATACGATATACCATCGTTCATACATACTCATATAATACTTCGTATCATACTCGTATACTCTACCTCGCACAATACCTACGTATCATACAATCATTACCCTAACTTCTTAACGCTTGATTTTCCTAACGTTCTCAAATTAAGTCCACAGTCAAAATATTACGTTTTCCATAATTGAAATATTATTGGATATTCCATCTCACCTTGATATTATATCGTTACGTATTTCTCGAAAGTTCAAAAATAATTCCCGAGCAGAAATGCGTAAATAGTGTTTTTCAGAAAATTTCTCGGAAAGCTTTTATTTTCGTCTTGGAAATTCAAACACTTTAATTCTACCACGTAGCCAAAATACTACGACGTTCTGATATGTTTAGGTCATAGAACAACCTCCAATTAGCTTGCTCCCATAAATAATCAATTAAATTTATTTAATCCACATAATAAAATAAAATTTTAATTCTCCTAAAAATCCGATTTTCTAGGGCGTTACATGGATATTCTCTACGAGACATTATCCGTGTTGAAACTCTCTGTAAGACCCCAACTTATTATTAATGAAATTTAATTTTCTCTATTTATTATTTTGAAATAGTAAGGGTTGATTTGATTAATGTGGATAGTTATGGGTAAAATACGCAAATATTTCAAAATAAGCAAGTGGTTATAAAATATTCATTCTTTGTTGGGAATATTCGTTTGGTCGTGGAATATTCAATCTTTGTCGGGAATATTCGCAATGACGACCAGTAACCAACCATGTAATGGGCCCCATAACGAAAAGTGATTGGATGAAGAAAACGACAAATATAAGTTGTTTAAAAATAACGGCGTAGTTGTTACCGTTAATACTGTTAAAATACTCGGTGGTTAAAACACAGTAGCACACAGTATTGCACCAATTATTGATTCTTACGTAAGAAGGCACTACTCAATAATGGTTACAGTAATTACTGTTCAATATTTTATTTTATTGATTTAATAATTGCTGCGTTGATAGTTTATATTGATGTTGTTTCAATAATTGTCATTACACAGTATTTTTTATTATCGAAGCAATAATTCATATTATCTGAATAATATTATTAGATAACATTATTGGCAATGTCTAGAAAGTTCTGTCTAAGGAGAGGTTTGGTCACCTAATTGCGCGCCAGTAAGGAGAAATTCTTATTGAAAGCCCCTCTTTTCTTGGGACCTGCCTGGTTTGTCGATATTGTGATTACATAATATTATTTGTGAATAATTAATTATTAATTCATATGATGAGAAAAATATTGATTTTATATGGATATAGATGGAGAAATTTTTTAATATGACAATTGTTGAAAATTGAAATTTTATCTTTTTCTGATAAAATAATTTATTTAAATATATTATTATATTTTAATAATATAATAATGGTGATATTTTTACAACGAATGTGGGATATATGAGTATACGAGGAGGAAGAGTATTTTTGGTGCAATAAATGTTTAAAACATGTTAAACATGTCGGTGGACCCCATTTATTGACTGAAATTTGATTATAGCCTGTAAAATCGCCCGTTTATGGATTTTGGTCAATTTTTGTTTGGAATTTGGAAAACCTTTCTTCTACAAAGTTGTAGAGAATTGAATTTCCTATAAAAAATTGCGTGATTCGAATTTTCTGACAAAAGGGCTATTTATTGTGAATTATTGAAGTTCTGAAGCTCCGAAATAATTAATTTTTGGAAGTTTAAAATATTTTAAATATGAAAAACGGTTTTTGTCATTATTGTGGGTCTTGCATGTGTTGGAATTTCTTTGAATTCGAGGATCCTTAAAAGTGTGCGTTGGAAAAATATATATATATATTATTAATTTATTAAATTTTCTACTTTGGTGTTACAAGCATTTTCCTATAAATAAGGTGCTTAGGTTAGAATTGAAAATCACACGAAAATTGAAGTTTTCTCTCTATATTATCGGCGTATTCTTCTTGTGAGTATTTTGAGTATACTTTGATTATTGCTATACTGTGCAAGTTCGAGTTATAGCATATATCCAAAGATTCTAGTTAAATCTTGTCTTTTCCGAGGTAAGGGATATTATTTTCTTCGTAATGATATTATTTCTTCAATATCATTATGCTGAAATATTGATATGAAGTTTTTATCAAATTTGAAACTTTTGGTGTCGAATTACTATTCACGTATCTGACTTTATTCACGTATAATGACACTATTCACGAATCGGCATTATTCATCGAAAAATGAAAATTTTCCTTTTAAATCTAAAATATCTATTGTGGATACTAGCTTTGATTGTATCCATATTTTGATCATTCTTGAATTTTACACCACTATGATTATTTTTGAGGTATTTTTGGACATGGGTAAAACAAAGTCACGAATCCTTAATCCTTAATCCTTGTCATTTTGTTTCACTTTGGATTCGTTTCTTTAAAAATATTTTCATCATCCTCGGTCTTAAATGATGATATTATTGAATATCTTTGGCACATAATGCAAAGATGAATGATTTCGATGAATATCTTTGGCCCGTAGTGCAAAGATGAGCAGTGTTTAGATGAACATGACCAATGATGAAAATCTTTGGCTGTAGTAGTGCAAATGAATATTTGATTCCGATATATATTGATTGATGTTACGAGGATAAAAGATAGAGCGATGAACTTTTAAATTCATACATAGAAGATAGTAGTTTGCATTCTCTACTTAACTCTTCTAATGAATTATTATTTCATTGCGAATCTTGATTTAAAACTTGTTGTCTATTGTATTCTATTTGATTTTTCCTGTTGAGGACTAACGATAATTTGTTGTATATTATCTTAGTCATAATATTCTTCTTGGGCTAGTTGAGCTCACCTTTTCCTTTTTGTTCCATTTTTCTTCTCGGGAGGCGAGAATATAGCTAATGCAGTCGGGGTATGGAATGAAGGTTCTAGAGAGAGTTGTTTAGTAGTCCTCACCATTTTGTAAAATAATGTATCAATAAATGTGATGAGGATTTATTTGGGTATAGATATTGTCTAGAAGATAATATTTGTATTCAAACTCACAGTTTTACTATTGTAATAATAAAGTTGTAGTTGTTTTACGTACCATGTATTGACAACTCGAATGGGTGATGTATACCTATTTTGGGGGCGTCATACTCTCAGCTACGTTTTGTCGTACTGTATAAAAGAAGTTTGTATTTAAATTCTGTACCATGTATTTGGCAACTCAGAATGGGTGATGTATACCTATTTTGGGGGCGTCACAGTTGGTATCAAAGCTTAGGGATATGATCTCTGGCTGAGATGTGAGACTAGAACTAGGAGGGGAGAGATGGAAAATTCCTTCGCTAGTATGACCTACCTAAGTTATTTGGTATTTATTTGGTCAGTCAGAGTATAGGGATAATATGTGACATGTCAATTAACCCTTGTTTTGTGGCAATATTTGAAAATGGCATTCGAAAGTGTTGAGATAAGCAATGAAGCACATGAGACCGTTGAGTCACCAACGATCAATACCCAGGATAATGTGCATCAGGATGGCAATAATCCTCAGGAAAACAACAATGCTGACCAAATGATGAACGATGGGATGTTCAGAGGCTTTATGCAATTTATGCAACATCAGGCGAGAATGACTCCTGTTCAAAATGCAGGTGGAAACATTGGCAACTCTCGGATGGTCACCGCTAAATAGTTCAAGGAGTTGGGACCACCAGAGTTTATTGGAGAACTAAAACCACTTAAGGCAGAGACGTGGATAAAATAAATCACCAAGATATTTGATGTCTTGGGATGCTCTGAGGAGCAAAAGGTTCCCTTTGCCACCTTCATGTTGCGAGGAGAGGCAGATTACTGGTGGGAATCTGTAAAGCGTACTCAAATTGCCGCACTGAAGATGTCCTGGGAGAAATTCCAAGAACTGTTCAACGACAAGTACTTTCCCGAAAGTATTCGTCACATGAAGGAGGTAGAGTTCATCAAGCTGGAGCAGAACAATATGATCGTGTCATAGTACGAAGCTATGTTTGCCGAGTTATCCCGGTTTGTGTCCCACTTGGTTGATAATGAGGAGAGAATGGCGCGGATGTTTCTAAGAGGTTTGAAACCCGAGATACGTCAATACTTAATTTCTCACAAACTGTGTTTGTATTCAGATGTTGTAAATAGGGCTTAGTTATTGGAGCACGATAACGAGTCAACCCAACCAAGAGAGAGCAGCCGATAAAATGATAATACCAGTGGTAGCAGTCATTGAAGCGGTGACAACAAACGTGGAGGGAATCAGCATGCCAGAAATGGTAACCACTTCGGTGGTAATCATGGCCAAGATAATAGAAGTGGAAATTTCAAGAAGAGAAGATTCAACAATGATGGAAAGATGTCATCACCAGCACCTATTGTTAAGGAAGGGGAACGACAACCAATCATATGTTACAAATGCGGAGGGGAGGGACATATCAGTCCGAACTGTACGCAGCAATCCAAAGCGTGTTATAATTGCCGAAGAGAAGGTCACCTTGCCCGATTTTGTCGTGCACCGAAGTCAAGTCCAGTTGGGATGGAGGCATCAAAGGCCGTCCTAGACAAGACAAGACAAAACTAGTAGTTCAAGGGTGAGCATTTGTCGTAACCTCCCAAAAAGTGATGAATCTGAATGAGGTGATCACGGGTAAGCTAATCATAAACTCTAGCGAAGTCTATACCTTATTTGATACCGGTTCTACCCATTCTTTTATTTCTCCTACTTGCGCTCAATGTTTAAATTTAACTCCGGAGAAATTAGACTTTGGCTTATCTGTTGAAACTCAGTTGGGAGAAACCTTTATTACATCCACTGTTTATAAGTCTTGTTTGGTTCAAATCGGTACCCTCACAATACATGTCAATCTTATTTCCTTAAAAATACTTGCATTTGAAGTGATTTTAGGGATTGATTGGTTAACTACTCATCATGCAAAAATTGATTATTTTCGTAAGGTTGTTAGCTTTCATATTCCTAACCAACCTATTATGTGAATTCAAGCAACCAAACCACTAAAGTCAATCACTGTCATATCAAGCCATAAAGCTATTCGTTTATTAAAAAACGGATGTCAAGCTTTCTTAGCCCATGTCATAGATTTAAATAAAAATACGTCATATTTGAATGATATTTCTATTGTTAATAAATTTTTGACGTATTCCCTGAAGAACTTCATGGCCTACCCCCAGAGTGTGAAATCAAATTTGGTATCGACCTTGAACCCGGTACACAACCCATTTCCAAAGCCCCATATCGAATGGCTCCTATTGAACTTCAGGAGTTAAAAATCCAACTGTAGGAATTGTTAGACATCGGTTTCATTCGACCTAGTACGTCTCCTTGGGGTGCTCCTGTTCTATTCGTGAAGAAGAAAGATGGAAGTATGCGACTTTGTATTGATTATCGGGAGTTGAATTATATCACCATCAAAAATAGGTACCCGTTGCCTCGCATTGATGACCTGCTTGACCAGTTGCAAGGCGCCAAATTCTTTTCAAAGATCGATCTTCGTTCTGGATATCATCAGTTAAAGATTAAAACTGATGACATTCCAAAGACTGCTTTCAGAACTCGGTACGAGCATTACGAATTCCTAATCATATCTTTTGGATTGACTAATGCTCCTGCTGCCTTCATGGATATGATGAGCCGAGTATTCAAGAAATATTTGGATCACTTTGTGGTCTTCTTTATTGATGACATCCTCATTTACTTCAAAAGCCGTGAAGATCATGAGCAACACTTGAGGCTTATACTCCAAAAGCTTCGTGAAAACAAGTTATATGCCAAGTTGAAGAAATACGAGTTCTGGCTTGAGGAAGTATCATTCCTTGGGCATGTAATATAAAATCACGGAATATCTATTGACCCGGCAAAGATTGAAGCAATTCAAAGCTGAGAGCAACCTAAGTCGATGGCCAAAGTCGTAGCTTTCTCGAACATTTGGTTATTATCGGAGGTTTGTGGAAGGATTTTCTCGAATCGCTACTCCATTAACTCAGCTGACTCGAAAAGATACAAAATTCGGTTGGAGCGAGGAATATGAGAAGAGTTTTCAAGAACTCAAGAGGAGGCTCATTTCAAATACTGCTTTTGACAATACCAAATGGTTCGGAGGATTTGTCATATCTGGCGATGCTTGAGCGAGGTTTAGGGTGTGTTCTCATGCAACATGGGAAAGTCATAGCCTATATGCTAATGAAACTCGAAGAATATGAGAGGAATTATCCTACTCATGATCTAGAGTTAGCGGTTGTCATTTTAAACGCTTAAGATTTGGAGGCATTACATATGGAGAGAGAAGGTAGAGATCTATCTGGGATCATAAAAGCCTCAAATATTTCTTCACTCAAAAGGAACTCAACATGCGGCAATGACGATTGCTTGAGCTATTGAAAGATTACAATCATACCATTCAATACAATCCTGGAAAAGCGAATGTAGTAGCTGACGTATTGAGTAGAAGATCATATGCGGGTACGAGTGCGATATTGTCAACGTAAATGCCCATTTTGTATGACTTGAAAAGAATAGAGATAGAGTTAAAGACTCCAGGGACCCATGTGATGATGGCGAATATACAAGTAGAACCGACTTTAATCGATAAAGTTAAAGCTGCTCAAGCTATAGACCTGGAGCTGATGCGTATGAGGAAGAAAGTGCAAGAAAGTGCTATTTTGGAAGCAAGAATCGATGAAGAAGGAATACTTCGAGTCAACTCTAGACTTTGTGTTCCTAACGATTCTGACTTGAAGTATAAAATCATGATGGAGGCGCACAACACACCGTTTGCAATCCATCTTGGGAGTACCAAAATGTATTGTGATCTTCGACATATATTTTGGTGGAGCAATATGAAGAGAGAGATAGCGGGGTTTATCTCAAGGTGTCTAACTTGTCAACGAGTCAAGGCGGAGCATCAAGTGCCAAAAGGTCCATTGCAACCACTTGAAATTCCAGAATGGAAGTGGGAGCACATTACCATGATTTTGTTACTGGTCTTCCCAAGGTTTCTCAAGGCATAAATGCGATTTGGGTCATTGTTGATAGATTGACCAAGTCTGCTCATTTCTTACCAATACGAGAAACTTATACACTTGAATGTCTTGCTCGTATGTACATAAACGAGATGGTAAGATTGCATGGTATGCTAGTATCCATAGTTTCTGATCGAGACCCAAGATTCACTTCACGATTTTGGGTTAGTTTGCAAAAATATATGGGCACGGATTTACAATTTAGTTCGGCATATCATCCTCAAACGGACGGGCAGTCGAAGATGACTATTTAAACTCTTGAAGATTTATTAAGACTTTGTGTCCTTGACTTCAAAGGAAGTTGGGACAAGTTCTTACCATTGGTGGAATTTTCCTACAACAAAAGTTATCAAACAAGTATTGGCATGGCTCCATTTGAGGCGTTGTATGGAATAAAATGTCGTTCTCCAGTATGTTGGGATGAGGTGGGTGAAGCAACATTGTTGGGACCGGAGTTGGTACGTATGACTACTGAAAAGATTCAAACGATCCGACAATGTATAAAAACCTCACAAGATCGACAAAAAAGTTATGCTGATCTTCATCGAAAGGACGTGGAATTCAATATTGGAGATCATGTGTTGTTACGTGTTGCTCCATGGAAAGGAGTTACGAGATTTGGAAAGAGAGGAAAGCTAAATCCTCGATTCATTGGCCCATTTTAATCCTCGATCGAGTAGGAATCTGTGGCTCGTAGACTACTTTTCACTTAAGTATGTCTCGTGTTCATAACATTTTTCACATATCTATGTTACGTAAATAATTGAAAGACCCGAACCACATTATTGAATTAGAACCGGACGAGATAGCGAAAGATTTAACGTATGAAGAGGTACCTATTAAAATCTTGGATAAGAAGGATCATATTCTACACTCCAAGGTTATACCTCCAGTCAAAGTTTTTTGGAGAAACCACGATGTTGAGGAAATGACCTGAGAGTTAGAATCTGAAATGAAGTCAAGGTATCCTCACCTCTTCGACATACCAGGTACACACCTTAATTTTGAGGACGAAATTTCATAAGAAGGGGAGGTTGTAAGACCCCAACTTTTATGAATAAAGATTATTTTTTCTCGAAATATATTTTTGAATATTATGGTGTGGATTTGATATAATGTTATAGTTGTGGGTAATATTTACAAATTTTGCAAAGTAAGCAAGTGGTTATATAATATTCGATTGGTCGGAGAATATTCGTTTTAACATGGAATATTCGATGCAATGACAAACAATCATTGGTGGACCCTATTAACGGAAGTATTGTACGTATTTAGAAAACGATGAAATTATCTTTTTATAAAAATAACGGCGAAAGTTTTACCGTTAAACTGTTGAACTACCCGGTGGTAAAAGAATAATAATACGCGTGGTTGCATAGTAGCACACGGTATTGATTATTGATGCTTACGTAAGAAGTCACTCAGTTATACTCAATTATTGCTGCAATAGTTGTTGCATAATATCTCTCATATTATTGATTCAATTATTATCACAGTATCATCTACATAATATTTATTATTATTAAATCAATAATTAAGACTACAAAGTTATTCATATTATTATTTGCAATATTGACAATGTCTAGAAAGTTCTGTCGAGGAGAGATTTGGTCACCTAATTGTGCGCCAATAGGGAGAAATCCTTATCGGAAAGCGCCCTCTTTCCTGGGAATGATCTGGTTGTTAAATATTGTGAGTTATAATATTAATGATGAATAAGTTCGTGTTGATTAAAGATGAAATTGATATTTTCATTATGTTGGGATTATTAGTGTTAGTGGAAATCGACATCTATTTCGATAATAATGGATGTCTGGAGGTTATATTGACCAATCGGGTAATTAATCGGATAAATGAGCAATTAATTGCTATTAATTCACATGCTTATAACTATTGGTTCACATGTGTGTACTATTGATTCACATGCATGTACTATTAGGGGAGGTGGTGCAAGATTGATAATACTTGCATAACTAAATTAAAAATGGAGGTATAGATGAAGGTACTATACTGTAATTATTTTTTTTCACATGATTGTACTATTGATTCAGATGATTGTACTATTGATTCACAAGATGTACTATTAGGGGAGGTGGTGCAAGTTTGATAATACTTGCAGGACTAAATTAAAAATAAAAGAAAAGATGAAGGTATTATACTGTAATATTCCGAGCCCAAAAATATGCAATTATCGAAACTATATTTTCCTATAAATAGAAGCTCATTCTTCTTTCATTCTCACCAATTCACTAAGACTCACAAGAGCAATTATAGAGAGAGAAGCTATAGAGAGAAAGAAGAAGAGAAGTCTACTACTTCACTATTCTAGTATCCAGTCTTATTCTGAGGTAAGAGATATTATTTTTTTCAGTATTCATAAGGAATAATATTTTCTTCCATACTCTGTAGTATGTGAGTAATATTATTTCGTCTCGTATTCCTGATTATACCCTCATTTTGTTAAAGTATTGCTTCTATACTCCGTGAAATTAGTAGAATATTCTTGAAATTTGCGCTTCATCTAGTATCGTTTCACAAGGATATTTTCTGTACATTCTTGTTAAATTTTAAGCTTTTCATGTCGGAGTACTGTCCATGAGTAGTATTCATTTTTACGATACTATTCACAAAGTACTATTTACGGGGTACTATTCATAAAGTACTATTTATGGGTACTATTCACAAAGTACTATTCACGAGTACTATTCATAAAGTACTATTCACGAGATACTATTCTAGAAATACTATTCATGGGGTACTATTCACTCAGGTACTATTCACCCAGGGAATTATTCATTACAAAAATTAATTTCTTTGATCTCCAAATCATTTTTGATACAATATTATTCTAGAATTTTACTCCACAAAGCAGTATCATGTTGACAATTTGGACATTATTGAATTCTGGATAAATTAAGTTATAATCTTTAAAATTTATCCTTTGCTTTCTTTTAATTGAATTCTTATATCATTGTCATCATCCTCATGCTTATATTGTGATAAAAGTCGTCTGTGGCTTACGTGCATAGATGTACTATTGATTGGTATGATTATGACCAGGGATTATTTGGTATAATTATGACCGTAATGTTACAAATGATGTGGTAAAAATCCTCATTCGCCTGTAGTGCATTGATGGACAGTTCTTGGTATGATTATGATCAGGGATTATTCGGTATAATCATGACCATTGATGATTACATCCTTGGCCCGTAGTGCAGGGATGATTCGATGATGTGGTTTATTTATTAAGCTGAGTCTCAGCGATAAAATTGATGATAAACTTTTTAAATCATAGAAGATAGTAGATATCATGCTCTTCTGGACTCTTCTAATGGATTGCTTGTTCACCGTCATTTGTTAAACTTGATGTTTATTATATTTTATCAGTTTAACACTGTTGAAGGCTAACGATAATTTATTCTGCATTATCTTAGTCATAATATTTCTTACTGGGCTAGTTGAGCTCACCCTTTATTTTCACTGTTCTCTTCAGGAAATGAGAATATAGCCGTGACTAGTCGGGGAATGGAGTGACGGTCCAGATGTTTGCATTAGTAGTCCTCACTATTCAGTGAAATAGTGTGATAATAATTGTAATGAAGACTTTATTTGAGTTTGGATTGTGACGCCCCAAATCCGGGTCTCTTCCAACTCAACATATCGTGCTCCACGGTGCTACAGTCACAAACATTCAATTGAAATGACTCAAAAGAACGAATATGTCTTATATATATTCCAAAACAATACTACCATTCCCCAGGTTCTTTATAACCGTTACATTTGTTCTTGTCATAATATCAAATATTATCATTACAAACCTATACTATTACATAGGTAATCTACAAGTTCGCTTTAGCTTTCCCTTTATCCTTGACGAATCCTTCCGTCCATTCGGTCTAAGCTGCATTCATATGGTTTAAGCAAGAGTGAGCATAACAAGCTCAGCAAGTACAACATCAATTCTGGTCCAAGACCATGAGTATTTCATAATTTCTTTGAAAAGGACAACTCGGCACGAAGTCCGTAAGTCTGGCATAGCTTACGAGCACTTCTAGGTTGTGACGCCCCCAAAACAGGAATACATCTCCCATCTTGAGTCGCCAGATACATGGTACATAATTCAAATACAACCTAATAATACAACTGTCGTGTACAATACGACAAAACATAAACTGTGAGTTTTAATACAAATATTGTCGTCTAGACAATATACAAACTCAAATTCAATATTATTACATTTATTTTCCCACTATTTCGCACAATAGTGAGGACTACTAATGCAAACATCTAGGACCATCACTCTGTTCCCCGACTAGTCCCATCTACGTTCTCATTTCCTAAAGAGAACAGTAAAAGAAAAGGGTGAGCTCAACTAGCCCAGTAAGAAATATTATGACTAAGATAATGCAGAATATATTATCATTAGCCTTCAACAGTATAACAACTGATAGAATATAATTGACAACAAGTTTTAGATCAAAAACTGCAGCGAAATAAGCAATCCATTAGAAGAGTCAAGTAGGGAATAAAATTTACTATCTTCTATGATTTAAAAGGTTTTTCATCACTTTTATCGCTGGGACTCAGCTTAATAAATAATCCACATCATCGAATCACCCATGCACTACGGCCAATGATATTCTTTAGTATCACGACCACGAATTATCCATGCACAACGGCTAAAGATAATCATGTTTTCATCAATGGTCCTGACCATGCCATAAAATAATTCATCTTTACACTACGGCCAAAGAGAATCCATAGCCATAATCATACCAAAAACTGTCCATCAATGCACTACGGGCCAATGAGGACTTTTTCCACATCATTTGTAACATTACGGTTATGATTACACTGAATAATCCTCGGTCATAATCATACCAAGTCCATCTATGCACCTTCACAAAAGCCACGTATGACTTTCAAAAAAATATAAACATGAGGATGATGACAATGATATAAGAATTCAATAAAACAAGTTCAAGAATAACGTCCAAATTGTCAACATGATACTACTTTGTAGAGTAAAATTTAAGAATGCTCAGAAGAATATTTCCATGAAAATATACTGGATGAAGCGCAAATATCAAGGATATTCCACTAATTTCATGGAGTATAGAAGTCAAAACTTTAACCAACTGAGTATAATAAAGAATGGAACAACAAAAGAAATCACCATGCATGTGGTACTGCGATGACAAAGTTATTCCAACGAATACTAAATAACAGTAATCCCAAGTCAAAGTAAATTACATGCCGAGCGAGATGTTCCAATGAATAATAAAGAATGGAATGACAACAAATCACCATGCATGCGATACTTACCTAGATAGGTTATTCCAATGAGAATACTAATAAGATTTTAATCGGTCCGTAAAGTAAAAGCATGCATGCAAGATATTCCAATGTAATGATAATAAAGATTTTAACCAGTGCGGTGTAAAACGCATGCATATATGATATTCAACAACAGAATAATAAAGACGGAATCAAGTCCGTACAAAAACGCATGATGCATGTGATATTCCAACAAAATGATAAAGATTTAATCGGTCCGGCGTAAAAGCATTGCAGACGGTATATTCCAACGAGAATAATAAAGATTTTAACCAGTCCCGTGAAACGCATGCATGTGAGGATATTACAATGAAATAATAAAGATTTTAACCAGTCCGACGTAGAACGCTTGCATGCATACATGATATTCCAATGTAATAATAATGAATGGAATAACGTAAGAATTTCACCAAGTATGCGGTATTTGGCATGATAGGTTATTCCAACATAATAATAAAGAATGGAATAACAGAAGTTCTCTTCATGTAGACGAAAGAAAGAAATAATACTCCCTACCTTAGAAGAAACTGGATATAGAAGTAGTGAAGTAGCAGAATACTTTTCTTCTTTCTCTCTCTAATTTCTCTCTATAATAATTGCTCTATAGCTTTAGTGAATTGGTGAGAAATGAAGGAAGAATGAGCTTCTATTATAGGAAAATATAGTTTTGATAATTGCATGTTTTGGGGCTCGAAATATTAAAGTATAATACCTTCCTCTTTTTCTTCATTTTTAATTTAGTCCTGCAAGTATTATCAATCTTGCACCAACTCCCCTAATAGTAAATCATGTGAATCAATAGTACAATCATGTGAATAAATAGTATAATCATGTGAATAAATAGTATAATCATGTGAAAAAATTAATTACAGTATAGTACCTTCAACTATACCTCCATTTTTAACTTAGTAATGCAAATATTATCAATTTTGCACGATGTGAAACAATAGTACCCCGTGAATAATAACTCGTGAATAGTAACTGTTGAATAGTAACTCGTGGATAGTACTCCGACACTAAAAGTGCTCCGAATACCCGAGTGAACAATATAACCTCCAGACATCAATTATCATCGAAATAAATATCAATTTCCACTAACACTAATAATTCCAATACAATGAAACAATCAATTTCATCTTTAATCAACACAACTTATTCATCATTAATATTATAACTCACAATATTTAACAACCAATTCGTTCCTGTGAAAGAGGGGCTTTCGATAAGGATTTCTCTTTATTGGCAGCGCAATTAGGTGACCAAACCTCTCCTTGATGTAACTTCTAGACATTGTCAATATTGCAAATAATAATATGAATAACTTTGTCGCCTAAATTATTGATTTAATAATAATAAATATTATGCGAGATGATATTGTGACAATAATTGAATCAATAATATGAGAGATATGATCGTGAATTACTATAGCAATAATTGAGTATAACGAAAGTGACTTTTCACGTAAGCATCAATAATCAATACCGTGCTGCTACTATGCAACCACACGATTCTTGTACTTTAAACACCGGTGTTTCAAATGATTATTCAGTAAAACTTCCGCCATTATTTTCATAAAGTATTTTTGTCATTTTCTCAATCCGATGATAATTCCGTTGTGGGGTCCACCAATGATTGTACCATCGTCATTTGATATTCCCAAACAAAAAAGAATATTCCCAGAGCCAATCGAATATTATATAACAACTTGCGTATTTTGCAAAATTTATAAATATTACCCACAACTATAACATTATATCAAATCCACACCATAATATTTAAAAAAATTATTTCGAAAAATTAAATCTTTATTCATAAAATCTGGGGTCTCACATAGGTGATATCAACCTATAGTACTCTATGCTAATTAACACTACATTCATTAAACGTGTGTACGTTTAAGTTGTGGCAACCTCACGTGCCCATCGAATACTCGATGAAAATACATTTGTTTATTCATATTCAGGCTTACCTTGAATCCGTACCAAACAATTGGCGTATGATAGCGTTATCAATTCTATATGGAAAACTTGTAAAGAAATCAATCAACTCTTTCGTAAAACCATTCATCCATCTCATAAATTGAATCATTTGAAAACTTGATGATAGTAGATAAAATTGATGATAAACTTGAATCAGCGATAAAATTGATGATAAACTTTTTAAATCATAGAAGATAGTAGATATCATGCTCTACTTGACTCTTCTAATGGATTGCTTGTTCCGCTGCAGTTAAACTTGATGTTTATTATATTTTATCAGTTTAACACTATTGAAGGCTATTGATAATTTATTCTGCATTATCTTAGTCATAATATTTCTTACTGGGCTAGTTGAGCTCACCATTTGTTTTCATTGTTCTCTTCAGGAAATGAGAATATAGCTGGGACTAAGGGTGAACGAACCGAGTCGATCCGAGTATTGAGTTGCTCAGATTTGGTTCACAAAATTTATTGAGTATAAAATAAAGTTTAATTGAGGCTCATTTAGCTATCGTGTCGAGCACAATTCCGAATCGAGCCCGAGCAGTTTGGTCTTTTCCAACGAATATGATCCGAGTATCAATAGAAAATTATAATTTGAGGAGATTTGAGTAATTTATTGAATTTTAAAATGTGCTCATATTTGGCTCATTTATATTTTGAGTTGAGCTCGAATCGAACTTTTAGTCGAGCGAGTACGAATCGAGCCCGAACTGTTTGCTCATTTTACAGCCTTAGCTGGGACTAGTCGTGGAACGGAGTGACGGTCCAGATGTTTGCATTAGTAGTCATCACTATTCAGTGAAATAGTGTGATAATAATTGTAATGAAGACTTTATTTGAGTTTGGATACTCTTTACGAGACATTATCCGTGTTGAAACTCTCAACTACGTTTTGTCGTACTGTATAAAAGAAGTTTGTATTTAAATTCTATACCATGTATTTGGCGACTCAGAATAAGTGATGTATACCTATTTTGGGGGTGTCACATGCCGTATTTTTCTTTGTCACCCTCTGAAGCACTTCGAAACAGTAACAAATCCTTGAGCTTCCATTTTTTATACCAAATTAAGCACGAACTTTGAATTTACAGAGGATCTCTGTTTCGAGCTTAAGCTTTCATTTGCTTCATCAATATTTTGTGTGGGTGTTGATTTTGGAGATTCACGACCTCTAATTTTGGTATTTTGCAAGCTTAGTTGTGGCTTTAATGGCTTGATTTTGCCATAGTCGAAGAGCTCGTCGCGGAGAGAGAAATTTGGTCATTATCCAAACGTCCACTGAAATCAAAGGCGAATTCGGTTTTGTAATCAAATTGGGTGTCTTTTGTTTTTTAGGTTCCAGGTTTATCTGAAGGGCCATTGTTAGGTGTGGTGTTATCGACGGAGAGAGAAAATTGGTCGTTGAAATTGAAAAAAATTGAAAATGCCTAGAAAAACTCGTGTTGAAGACCATGCTCAGCCAAACCAGAAATCAACGAAGTCCAAGAAATGACATTTGGTGAGGATATTTCTTTGAACACTCTCAAAGCATTCTCCATCAGATAGGAACATTTCATGTACATATCTACTAGTGCATTTCCAACGAAACATCATTTTCCAAGCCCGACCGTTAGTACATCGTGCGTGAATATGCTCCCCAATTCCACTTCTAGAATTGATGAGCAAGCATTTAGGATTCCAGAATACGTGTAGTTAGTTGGTACAATGTCAAATCACACCATTTCACTGAATGCGGTAAAAGCCTCAGTGAAGTTCATCTTTTTAATGAAACCAGAAATAATCGTAAATTGAAAATTTTGAGAAATATATATATAGAGAGAAGTATGAAGAGAGACAAAAGGGAAATGAGAAGGAAGGAGAGGGGGAGCCGCCTTTTTAAGCTTTCTTATCTTCCATAATGTTGAAATTGCAGGTGTTTAAATTTATTAGGTAATGAAGAAGAAGATGTGGAAAAGACTTCAATACCCTTTCAAATGCTCGTGTGTGTCTTAGCCGGTCACTTTTGACCGGTTAAGTGAAGAAAGTATACTTTTTGTTACGTTTAATTGAAGTTTGGGATGTACTTAGACACCTTTTTCGATTTGGGGTGCAAAAGTCAACATAGATGTAAAGTTTAGGGTGTAAATTGTCCTTTAGTCCTTATAATTACTAGACCCACTCATGAAAGGTGCCATGGAGTGATTTTATGGCGCCTAGCGACCATAGTTCTTTTCTCTCTTTTTTTACTCCCAAAATAATAAACCTTAAACCCAAAATAATAAATTCTAAACTCAAAAAATAAACCCTAATATGACGCCCCAAAAATAGGTCTACACAAACCATCTTGGGTCGCCAGAAACAACACTACTAACAACTTCATTTATACAACTATCGTGCAAAATACAAAAACACATATACTGTGCGTTTCAATACAAATATTGTTACGTATATAATACGACAATATTCATACTCAAATTATTAAAATGCCCTATAAAATACAACAGCAAATATTTCAAGTCCCCAAAGGAGCACGAGAAGATTTATGTTCTCCTCATTCTAATGGAGTGCATTTTGACGTTTTCAAATTCGAGTTCGCATCCCCCTAATTGGTTCACCATATATAACTATTAAATGATGTATAACATATGTCACACACATTTTAAGTTCTCAGTATAATTATTATGCCACACTGTTTCATAATTTGATTAGGATTTTGACTAATTTGAAACACCACTTTATACCCATGTTCTCTCTGCTAGTCCCAGCTACACTTTTATTTCCTGAAATGGATTGTGTAACAAAACGGGTGAGCACAAATAGCCCAGTAAAAAATATCATGACTTAAGATAATTACATTATCTATAGCCTTCATCAATAATAAATCAGATTTTGAGAACATATGGTAGATGTAAGACCCCAACTTTTATGAATAAAGATAATTTTCTCTAAATATCATTTTGAATATTATGGTGTGGATTTGTTATAATGTTATAGTTGTGGGTAATATTTATAAATTTTGCAAATGAAAGCAAGTTGTCATAAAATATTCGATTGGTCAGGGAATATTCGTACGACGACACAATCATTGGTGGACCCCACAACGAAATTACCGTCGGAGTTAGAAAATAACAGAAATATCTTTTTATAAAAATAACAAATGAAAAGTATTACTGTTAATCGTTGAAATACCCGGTGATAAAGTACGATGAATGATGTCTGCGTGGTTGCATAGTATAGTAGCACAGTGTTATTGATAAAGATTCTTTGATTATTGATGCTTATGTGAGAAGTCACTTAGTTTATTTCAATTATTGCCACAGTAATTACTGTATAGTATCTCACGCTATTGATTCAATTATTGTCATAATATTTTATATTATTAAATTAATAACTGAGATGACAAAGTTATTCATATTATTATTTTCATTATTGACAATGTCTAGAAAGTTCTGTCGAGGAAAAAGGTTTGTTCACCTAATTGCGCGCCAATAAGGAGAAATCCTTATCGGAAAGCCCTCTCTTTCTTAGGAATGATATGGTTGTTAATATTATGAGTTATAATATTAATGATGAATGTTATTAAAAATGTGTTTTGTGAAGTCAAGTGAATTGAGATAAATAGAGGGGATTTTTATGAAGTATTTGTTGTAAATTTTGCATATTATATGGACCCCCACTTACCCATTTTTCAAAATTATCGGTAGAAAGTTATCTTAGTTTTTGTTTTATATATATATATATATGTATGTATGTATATATATAAGTATTATATATATATATATATATATATATAGTTATTTCACTGGGGAAATGGTTCATGGGTGGGATATGTGACACCCCCAATCCGTGCACCTCAATCCCACAGATTTGGTGTTCACTGTCCAATTAAATCATAACTAACTACCCATAAACAAAGGATATAATTAAACTCAAACATTTAAAATATCAATCTCCCATTGAAGGGTTACATAATCTAAAATAATCCCAGGTCATCTAACCTTTATTACAATCATTAGCGGAAAATTAAACAAATATCATAATTAAATCTATTATATAAGCTTCATAAATAAAAGGTAAATTAAACGTTGTCGTCTAATCAAGCACTTTGTTCTTGCCCTTGCTTGTAGAAAGCTCTTCAAACTTCTTAACTTCATCTGCATTGTTTTGTGCAAGAATGAGCAAACAATTGCCACAAGAAGGATAATATACAATATCGTTTTATGAATGACAATTACTAAGCTTTCAATGGTAAAGTATTCTTACCGGAACAATAAACTTTAATTCAACAACTATGAGTTCAAAGGAATAATGAACGTTTAAGTTAACAATAGATATTAACATCAAAGAATACACTGAGGGTCACAAGACCACGAACTATACTCTAGGTTTTCAAGTATTTCTACTTTAACCTTTAACAGTCTAAAAGACTATAATCATTATCTATGTCCTAGGTAATATGTGTTTCTACTGTAACCTTTAACAGTCTAAACGACTATATGGACCATTATTCCGTACTCCAGGTGATCAACCCTTTGTACTATGTATTGCGCAAACATTTTAATGCTATTGCGTAGCTTTAAAATACTCCCTAATATAGGGTTGTTCATCTCAGCTGAGATTATCAGGTTCCGAACCAAAGAAAGTTTGGTTGGGAATTAACTTCAAAGAAATTCTAGATATTTAGAATGCTTATCAACCAAATACTAGTTGAATCAGCTATGGACCAATAACTATTCAAGAGTTTGATTATAATAATTTTATGAACAAGGTATATCGATGAATCAATAAGAGCTAGAGTATTAACAATTTCTAAATTGAACAAATGTTATCATCGACAACATGCTTTCAAAATTGTGTGAGTACATAAGCAAACCAAAGAAAGTTTGGTTTGGGTTGACTTCAAGGGTAATTTAGAGTTCGGTACAATAATGTAAGATAGTACAATGACATTGGAGAACGAAGATCAAACACCAGTTATTAGTAGCTGAATAAACACATTTCTTACAACAAAATTACAGACTTTGAATAACCAAAGTAATCTCGTTTGGAATAAAGAAATAAAG
This sequence comes from Panax ginseng, assembly GCA_020205605.1. Lineage (NCBI taxonomy): Eukaryota > Viridiplantae > Streptophyta > Magnoliopsida > Apiales > Araliaceae > Panax > Panax ginseng. The sequence continues at coordinate 72,852,570 of CM035136.1, forward strand.
ATTAATTAACTTGCTCAACAGTAAATGAGGGTTAAAGAACTTGCATAACAATAAATTGCTCAAGAAGAGTTTAAGAATAGAGAACTTGCAAAAGTATATCATGACATTGAAAAGTAACCTTGCTGAATAATAAGGCAGCAAAGGTTGGGGAACTTGCTTAATCATAAGAATAAAGTTACACAATGTAATAATAGAACTAGCTCAACGAAAGTGTAGAGTTAGAAAACTTGCCTCGAGCGTAAGCTAAAATATTAAAACTCACGTTCACCTACACATTATATTAGAATCAGAATACCTATTAGATATACTGACATACCATAACATATACATTCCTAATTCAACTTGTCATTTCAGTACAAGTCTTATATTACCATTTACATTTCAGAATTTCCAAGTGTTACCCTCACAACACTTATATAACATTCATTGTATAAACTAAATTATAACATAACTCGTTCGTAACTTACTAATCATATTTACAAAGTTGAAATTATCATTGACATGACACGATTCTATTTTAAACTCCTTACTACATGTTTGTCACATTAATATAACCTTAGACCAAGTTATAGTGGTATCCCAGGCCTAAAGAAGAGTGATGTAAGCCAACGCCTTAGATCGATGTATGGCACAAATTGTGACGCCCCCAAATCTGGGTCTCTTCCAACCTGACATATGGTTCTACACGGTGCTACAGTTCACACAAACATTCAATTAAAATGCCTCAAAAGAACGATTATGTCTTATATATATTCCAAAACAATACTACCATTCCCTAGGTTCTTTATAACCGTTACATTTGTTCTTGTCATAATATCAAATATTATCATTACAAACCTATACTATTACATAGGTAATCTACAAGTTCGCCTTAGCCTTTCCTTTATCCTTGCTGAATCCTTCGGTCTGTTCGGTCTAAGCTGCATTCATATGGTTCAAGCAAGAGTGAGCATAACAAGCTCAACAAGTACATCAATTTCCTTTAAAAAACATGATTGAAACTTAAGAATCGTATATCTTCAAAAACTGGATAATAGTTACGAAGTACTACCAATAATTCAAAATAACATTTCTTTTCCTTCAAAACGTTTTACAATGACAATATTCAGTAAAACATCAATTTTGGTCCAAGACCATGAGCGTTTCACAATTTCTTTGAAAAGGGCAACCCGACACGAAGTCCGTAAGTCCGGCATAGCTTATGAGCACTTCTAGGTGATCAACCTATAGTACTCTATGTTGATCAACACTACATCCATTAAATGTGTACGTTTAAGTTGTGGCAACCTCACGTGCCCATCGAATACTCAATGAAAATACATTTGTTTATTCATATTCAGGCTTACCTTTAATCCGTACCAAATAATTGGCGTAGGATAACGTTATCAATTCTATATGGAAAACTTGTAAAGAAATCAATCAACTCTTTTCGTAAAACCATTCATGCATCTCATAACTTGAATCATTTGAAAACTTGACTTACACGAAGGTTAGACAAGCGTTTAAGAAAAACTTGCCTTCAGCGTCTACTACAGTATAATTACTTTTTCTTTTGAGTCTTTACGGTCTCTACAACACATAATCATATAACATACCACATTAAGTCATGAATGAACATACATAGTTCCTAAAGAATCTTACCCTTCTTCTCAATCTAATCATGTATTAGATTTGTTATTATTGGTTCCGACTTACCGTCGTCCTTTTACATCGTTCTTACCAACTTCTTTGTCTTATATAACTTAATTGAATTTATTTCATTAATACAACTCGGTTCAAGTTAAACATCATTCCTCACGGCTTACTAATGTCCTTACGTTATTAATCGAAACTCTATCGTCATTGGTGAAGTATTAACATTTGTGACACCCCCAAATCCGGGCACCTCAATCCCACAGATTTGGTGTTCATTGTCCAATTAAATCATAACTAATTACCCATAACAAAGGATATAATTAAACTCAAAAGCTTAAACAATAAATCTCCCACCAAAGGGTTACATAATCTCAAATAAATTCCAGGTCATCTAACCTTTATTACAATCATCAGCGGAAAACTAAAACATAATCATAATTAAATTTATTGCTTTCAAAATTGTGTGAGTACATAAGCAAACCAAATGAAGTTTGGTTTGGGTTGAATTCAAGGGTAATTTAGAGTTCAATACAATAATGTAAGATAATACAATGATATTGAAGAACAAAGATCAAACAACAGTTATTAATAGCTGAATAAACACACTTCTTACAATAAAATTACAGACTTTGAATATCCAAGGTAATCTCGATTGGAATAAAGAAACAAAGATTAACCAACTTGCTCAAAAATAAATGAGGGTTAAAGAACTTGCATGACAATAAATCATTAAACAAGAGATTAGAAATAGAGAATTTGCATAAGTATAACATAACAGTGAAAAGTAACCTTGCTGAATAATAAAGTAGCAAAGGTTAGAGAACTTGCCTCGTGCGTAAGTTAAACAATCACTACTAACGTTCACCCCAAGTCCTACACATACCATATGTATTGACAATACACATTAGTTACACTAACATTACCTTCATGAGATGCTTTCTTAGTTTTAGTAAAGCCACTAACTAAGTTTAAGTTTAAACAACATCGCATCTTTTCATTACTTTTTAGCTTTATTACAACTACTTAAGTGATCATGTAATTGCACCACATACATATTAACAACTTGATACAACATCCTATTACATGTCTAACATGTTATCATTAAGTTATACTAATACACAAAGGGTTGCACTTGCATTCGCGCATCCCGACGCCCTCCGATTGGCTCCAAATGCACAACAGTTCTAAAGATGACCATTTTGACCCTTCATAACGATTTCAAATTGAAAACCTTAAAGAATAAAAGTTATAGGCCTATTCGTCCTCTTTTCGAATCATCTTGAATATCCTCAATCGGAGTTCGTATGCAAAAGTTATGGCCATTTTACTACAGGAGGTCAAATATGCCCAACTCAGACAACTTTTCCAGCAACAAGGCGCTCGGATGAGTGGTGCTTAGGGCGCGAGTACCAAAGACCGGGGAGCGAGTTCAGCATATTTGGGCGAAAGCCTCTCGCCCATTTTTGGTATTTGGGATGCGAACTTTGGCCAAAAGTATGAGAATTTGTGTTTGGGCGTAATTACGTAACACCCATAACTAGAAACAAAACCAAGCTACTATTCTTAATTTCTAACACCAATTAACATATATAACTTATGAAAATTACACATAAACTTCACCAAGCATACAAATACTAACATAAAACAACTTAAACCATAATTCTAGAAAAGTTAAATACAAGAATAGCATATTTTAAAACCAAAAACTCCATTTTTGATATTCATTCTAGAAATCAACACTGTGAATGCATTACTTGATCAAATCATCTAATTCGAACTACGTTATGCTCGTATCTCAATGAAATACCAAATACAAGTTTTAATTTACAGTTTTTCATAAGAATTGACCATCCAAATTGGTACTTATCTATGCCATACAAAGAATGCATATACTGACATTACTTTCCTCCTACTGCAAAAACGCAATTAGCATACTATTCTGGTTTAAACACAAATTCTAATCATCATAAACACATACAACTACAAGTACTCAATTGTATAATCGTAAACTTAGAATTTTGAATTCACAGAACATGTAAATTATGCCAAACTCATACATATACATATATTATATCAAAGTTATAGAACATACCTTCAACTACTAAAATAATTCTTGCTAAAAATCACTAGTATTGGCTTTGAAATCCTCAAGCTTCCTCTTAATCTCTCTCAATTCTCAGACTCTCTTCTCTTCTCTTTTTCCTTCTCAATAGACTATCTCTAATTTAAGCGTAAACAATAAACTGATATAGCCATAATACCTATACTAAATATATCTGCTACCAACTAATAAACGATCTATTATAATTATATTATTTAATTTATATTATTTATTTTATTTGATTTTCAAAACTAGAAATCCCAAAAGCCTAAGGCTTGTTTGGCACCCATTTAAATTTTAAAGAATTAATCATACTTAAGCCTTGTTTGACAAAACTAATTTAAATCCTTTTAATTTATTTTAATAAACACTTTAGTTTAAAATTATAGTCACATACTATATTTTAATTAAATATAGCATTTTAGCAAATATCACCAAATTATAATTTTCATTATAACTTTATTTAATAATTTAACATACCATCTAAATTATTAAATTAACACAACAACATAACACCTCATGTTATAATACAAACCTCTAAATTATAAATTAATTTAATTTAGAAAATTCTCCAATCATTTTTATTCATCAACCATCACATCAACAAATATTTATTTAACAATAAACACCTCAAATAATATTTATATAACTCAATAAATATTTAAATTACAATTTGAAATTTCGGATCGTTACAACATTAAATACCATTCACGATTTATTTACTTAACCTTTACGTTCTTCGTTCCCGCTAAATTGATTATCCTCAACCTTTAGTTATACTTAAGGTTTATAACATCCTTAATGATACTACATTAAGTTTAGTAATGTATTGATTCATTACTAGTCAATTATCTTTATTTCTTTACTTGTAAGCTTTCCTTATTGTGCATGATCTAGTGCTGGCGCGACGGTGCCATCTTCTCCTCTTGGGCACGCTTGTATTGCATGGGTTTTAGTTTCTAGAATTGATCACGGCACTGCTGCTACGCCATACCTAGTGTATGTCGGCCACATCAAGTGCAGGTTAATAGGGGATAAGGTCCGGTCTCGCCCTGCGGCGCCAGACTTTTATGCCTTGAGTCGCGCCGCGGCGCGAACTCTGTGCATCAGACAATTTTGACAGATTTTTATATTTTATGAGATTCCCAGACTCGTAACTTCTTCGTTATAAGTCCGAATGGGCTCATTCAAGAGCCTACGGTTCACAAATCACATACTCTACGTGTTCATGCAAGAATTTTATCTATTCAACTTCGTTTGCTAAAAATTCACCTATTAGTCCATTTTTAACGAAAACGATAAACGTTCGTGAACGTTCAATGCTCGTTTCTTCGTTCTAATTCGGAATCCGGTCATTTTCGAGTCCGCAACTCTATAATGCCAAATAAGACTTGTCTCCATTGAAAACCAATGTTTCCAAGCTCAATATCAAAATTCGACTCCCATTCTGAGAATTTCACGAATTCGACGATTATCGTCTAATCGTGTGAATTCCGCCAAAACTTTGTTACTTAAGATTTGTTCTTCGTTTCAAATGGATTCAATCCCTCATACTAACATCTTAATCTATTCATTTAATTAACTTATATATATGATAAGTTCTTGCTTGTTCTTGGTGATCTTATAACTTATTAAAGTAAAAAAAATACATACACTTTTATTCCTCATGAATTATGATGATTTATGTTTTCTATCCATCATTCTTTTATCTCATTATCATGCTAACTTCATTAATATTATCATATAACAAGTTCTTACAAGATCTTTATAAGTTCATAACTTCATTTATTAGTTATCTTACAACATGACTTAATTATGGCTTAAGTCTTTTGATTTACACATTCCTACCTCTTATTAGCATACAAATCCTACCACTACCCACTTCTCTAACAAATGAAGAGAAAGAGATTCATGGCTTAGGATTGCTTACCCTTGATGTTCTCTTGCTAATCCTTAATCTTCTTCTTGCTTCTTGAAATATGAACTCTAGCTTTTCTAGCTTTTTCTCTCAAGCAAATAAGCACTTAACTTGTTTGGATGAAGTGAAACAATCTACAAATGAAATCCTAAGCTTGCTTTTTATAGGAAAATCAAATTTAGGGCATAATGGTCATAAAACCACCCCACCTCCTTACTATTCTTAGCTTAAGCATTAAGTAAACTTGCTCCCCACATTATTTACTTAGCCATTAAGTTATCTTGCTCCCCACAACACTTGGCCATTAAGTCTACTTGGTGTCGACACTCAAAATTTTCTCTCATCATTGTCATTACTAACATTGCGGGAGGATAGATTAAATCTTCAAGAGGAACCACGGAAGACAATCCATATCCATTCCTGATACTACCTAAGTTCAACATCAAACCCGGAACACACACTGGGAGTAACAATTCCAACCTCAGAGATAACCCCGAGGCGTATAGATCCAATACCGGAACACACACCGGAGAAGACCGATTAATCTCGGAGATAACCCCGAGGTATCCAGTCTCAGTCCCAATCATGGGAATAGCCACCAACCTTGGTGATTACCCCAAGGAATGCAGTTTCGGCGATAACCCCAGAAATGCTTGTTTAAAATACAACCAGCTTCAATCTCGGCGCTCACAACGAGATATTCAGTACCAACCCGGAGATAACATCGGGAGGACAGGCACACCTCAAAGATGACACTAAGGACCTTAAATAATTGCACGTGTGTCAATCTCAAATGAAGCCACTGAAAGAACGATCGATTTATCAAATTAATCCGTGATAACAATTCCGGTGAGGGGCAACATCGTCATCTCACCAATGCAACGTCGTCTCAACATTTCATACACATCTCTACACAACGATGTCCCACAAGAATCAAGGAGAACCAATCCCGAGTGACTATTGTGCGGGGTAACAGATGGAATTTGAAGCTTGAAGATGGGGGGGCATCGTCCCATCTTCAATGACTTCGTACAAACTCTAATCCCATGCCATTGTACAACTCTCGACAACGGCGGTCTGAAATAGGTCCTGTATACCTCAATTGGATGCCCGAATTGCACTTTTGAAAGTTCGAGTGGACATTATAGTGCCCGAGTGCACGTACTATGAGACGACCCGACCGGAGAAACCTGGGCCAACCCGGGTTGCCTCTGGTACACCTGCAGCCCAGCCGCAGGTGTACTTGCGGCTCCACCCTCTATAAATAGAGGGTTTGGGGTGGCCATTTTGCAAGAGAAAACGACGAGGAAGCCCTGCCCAATTTGCTCTGCACTCACCCCATACAGTGTATTTTCTCATTTTAAACACCTGTGAGCTCATATATAGCTACTTTTGTACCTAAAAAAGCCAGTGTTTACCAACTTTAAAGATATAGAAGTCTTCTTTGGCAATCAACTGTAAGCCTTCTCACACACTTTAAAGCCTTTCTCTTCATCTTTGCACACACCCTTCTTCACGTTGAGAGTCGTGTTGCGCGCGTTTGCCCGGACTTCGATCCGTGGTTTCATTTCAGTTTGTATATACATATATTATATATATATATTTATATATATGGACTAACATTATCGAGTTATGCCTCGATTGAGCCTAGACTTCGGTTTGAAGCGTTTATTTACTTCATATATATATATATATATATATATATATATATTTATATATATGAACTGTGTGTCGAACTTTGTTCGATGAGCCTGAACTTGATCTAGAGCATTTACTGCTTTAATATATATATACTTATATATATTAACTATGTGTCGAACTCTATTCGATGAGCCCGGGATTTTACATCCTATGCGTTTACTAAGCTTTTATATATATATATATATATATATATATATACTTATATATATGAACTGCTGTCGAACTCATTCGATGAGCACAGATTTTATATCCGGCATGCGTTTATCGCTTTTATATATATATATATATATATATATATATATATATATATATTTCGTCCCACACGGAGTTTACTTACGTGGTGGTTGATCGCTTTTACGACTTTCTTTACGTTTAAATCCCTACACGAGTTCACTTCGTGGCGATTGATTGCTTTATGCAGCTTTTATTTATATTTTGTCCCTTTGGAGTTTCCTCCGTGGTGGTTGATAACTTCTGACTTTATTTATTTTTTGTCCCTTTGAGTTTCCTCCGTGGCGGTTGATAGCTTTTATAGCTTTATTTACATTTCTGATCCCCCATGGAGGTGCTTCGTGGTTGGTGATCATGTCTATATATATATATTTATAGCTTTTATATATATACCTACTTACTGCTTTCATACAAATTGGGGTATCATGTGCACCTAGGAATCATGTAATCACAGATTCAGCCTATTGGATCTAGATTCGGTTCCCGTGATGGACATTTTCAGCTGTAAGCAGCTTATAAATTATTCTGCGGTGTCTGAATTTCCTCAGATGGTTTCCATACCCACGAGGAAGTCGGCATTATTTTTTATATTATTTTCGTACGGATGCCTCGCATCTGTAAAATAAAATCAATCAAGCCAAACACTTAATAAAATGGGAGTATAAAAGGTCTCAATTACTATTGAGCATCAGGGTTTGAAAAACCTCTTTTATAAAACATCACTGCCATATCTTGCTAAAAATTGAATTTTTACATAAATTCAAACCTCTGTATATAGGTAGGTGCGTCTGAGGCCTCGCACTACTTCCAAATAACAAAGACATTGACCCACACACACACACATTCGGATAATAGTTTCTTGAAAAGAGGCGATCACCGTAGTAACTTTCGGATGTCGGGGTGCCTAACACCTTCCTCCGCATAACCAAGTCCACGGACCTAATGAATCTCTCGGTTTCACCGGCTTGTTTAGCGATGTCACATCACCGGGTCAATGTGCAAACCTTTTCTCGGTTGTGTTGGTACAACCATTTAAAAAACCAACTGGCGACTCTTAATAGTCCATCATCGACATTATACATGTCGGACCTTTTTTACTTGTTTTTTCAAAAAAATCTCACCTAAAATGAGAACACCAAAGAACAAGTAACGGAAATGGACATCTAAAAATCCCAATGTCGACAGGTGGCGACTCCGCTGGGGACACCAGTAAGAGGACTTAAGCCGCTATTACAATCTTTTCAAAACTGTTATCTGCTTGTGTGTGGATGTTGCATTTACATTTATGATGAATGTGTATGAATGCATTTACTTATTGCACTTAGTGCCTCTCACCAAAACTGCTTGTGATATTAGTGCTTCACACATGTCATCATTTTCATACGGTGAGACGCGATGTATGTGAATGTATGTTGTGTGGTCCCTCCACCAGGAGGCTATCCCGTCGGTCTTTGATTACTGGACTCGTGGGAAGACTGATTCCCCGAGGCTCAGGAAAGGCACCACCCAAAGTCGCTCCAGTTGAAAGACCGGATTAATTTCCCATTGAGTAAATTACGATGATTTTGGAACCTTCATGCCAAAAAGCCTCGAGAGTAACCTAAGATAGGTCAGCCTCTGATAAACCCAAAACGGAGGAAAGTCTCTTCATGCTCTCTCATTTCAAATTACTTGTAAACACAATTACTTGTAATTACATTCCATATATATCTCCAGGTAATGAGAAATATGAATAAATATGTACACATACATATTTTAATTAACATGCTACAAACAGGTGATGTGACGCCCCCAAAATAAGTATACATCACCTATTCTGAGTCGCCAAATACATGGTACAAAATATAAATACAATCTTAATTATACAACAAGAGAGCTGTGAGTTTAAATACAAATACTGTCTTCTAGACAATATCCACTCTCAGAATGAGTCCTCATTACATTTATTGTCACACTCTTTAACGAATAGTGAGGACTACTAGCTAATACTATCATCCCACCATCACTCCGCTCCCAGACTAAATCCACCGTTCTCATTTCTCAAGAGAATGGTGAAAGAAAAGGGTGAGCTTAACTAGCCCGATGAAGAAATATTATGACTAAGATAATGCGAGAATAAATTATCATTAGCCTTCAACAGTGTTAAACTGATAAAATATAACAAACATCAAGTTTAACTTTAGCGGAACAAGCAATCCATTAGAAGAGTCAAGTAGAGAATAAAATCTACTATCTTCTATGATTTAAAAGGTTTTTCATCACTTTTATCATTTGGGACTCGACAATAAATAATCCACATCATCGAATCACCCCCGCACTACTGACCAAGGATATTCTTTAGTATCACGACCACAATTATCCATGCACTTCTGGGCCAAGAATATTTGTGTATTCATTAATGGTCATGATCATGCCAACAAGCGTCCATCAATGCACTCTTTGGCCAATGAGGACTTTTACCACATCATTTGTAACATTACGGTCATGATTACAATCAATAATCCTCAGTCATAATCATACCAAGTCCATCTATGCACTACAGGCCACAGATGACTTTAAAAAAAAATATAAACATGAGGATGATGACAATGATATAAGAATTCAATAAAACAAGTTCAAGAATTAATTTGTCCAAGAACCAATAACGTCCAAATTGTCAACATGATACTGCTTTGTAGAGTAAAATTCAAGAATGCTCAGAAGAATATTTCCATGAAAAGATACTGGATGAAGCGCAATTATCAAGAATATTCAACTAATTTCATGGAGTATAGAAGTCAAAACTTTAACCAACTGAGTATAATAAAGAATGGAATAACAAAAGAAATCACCATGCATGCGGTATTGGCATGAGCGAGTTATTCCAATGAATACTAAATCACGAAACCAGGTCAGGCAAAATTTGCATCGACAGGATGTTCCAACAGAATAATATAGAATGGAACAACAACAGAAATCACCATGCATGCGGTATTTCGCATAGACAGGTTATTCCATCAGAATACTAATAAGGACAGAATCAGGTCCGGTGTAAAATGCATGAACATGTGATATTCCAATAGAATAATAATAAAGATTTTAACCAGTCCCATAGAAAAAGCATGAGCATGGATATTCTAACATAATAATAAAGATTTTAATTAGGTCCCAGTAAAATGCATCTGAGACAGGATATTTAAGGAGAATAGTAAAGATGGAATAATAGAAGAATGTCACCAAGTATAGGGTAGCAGCGTATACTGAGTTATTCCAATGAAATAATAAAGAATGGAATAACATAAGTTCTCTTCATGAATACAAAAGAATAACACCCCTTACGAGTACAACAAATAATATTCCCTACCTTAAGAAGAAGAGTAATTTGGATATATAAGTAGTGAAGTAGCGAATACTTTCTTCTTTCTCTCTATAGTTTATCTCTAGAGTTTCAAAGAATTAGTAAGAAAATAATGAAGGAATGAGCTTATTTATAAAAAAGCGTCTTTGCATAGTAACTAACTCATGAATGGTCCAAATTGATTTACTTTAATCTGACGGTCCATATTTAAAGCAAAATCTTTTAAATAAAATATAATATATTCTATTTATAATCTAATAAAACGAATAACTTTATAAAAGATTTTACTATGCAAATACTATGCAGGCATTATGCAAATACTATGCATAATAAAATATAATATATTCTAATTATTGTCTAATAAAATGATAACTTTATAAAAGTATTCTATTTTATATAAAAAGATTTTACTATTCAAAATACTATATGCAGTATTTTATGCAACACTATGCATAATAGAATATAATATATTCTATTTATAGAATAACTTTATAAAAGTATTACATTTTATATAAAAGATTTTACGTATTATTACATTAATAATACCAACAAAAGCGAGTGACTTATCACGTAAGCATCAACAATTAATACTGGTGTGCTACTATGCAACCACGCGTATTATCATATTTTTTTAACACCGGGTGTTTCAACAGATTAACGGTAAAACTTCCGCCGTTATTTTTATAAAGTATTTTTTATCGTTTTCTCAATCCGATAATAATTATGTTATGTGGTCCACCAATGATTGTGCTTTGTATGCGAATATTCCTGTTAAAATGAATATTCCCCACCAATCGAATATTATATAACAACTTACGTGTACTTTGCAAAATTTATAAATATTACCCACAACTATAACATTATATCAATTTCACTCCATAATATTCAAAAATAATATTTATAGAAAATTCATCTTTATTCAAAAAGTTGGGGTTTTACAATCTCCCCTTCTTATGAAATTTTGCCCTCGAAATTAGGGTACGTACCTGGTATATTGAAGAGGTAAGGATACCTTGATTTCATTTCAGATTCTAACTCCCAAGTCATTTCCTCAACATTGTGGTTTCTCCACAAAACTTTGACTTGAGGTATAACCTTGGAGCGTAGAATATGTTCATTCTTATCCAAGATTTGAACATGAACCTCTTCATACATCAAATCTTCCGCTATTTCGTCCGGTTCTAACTCAATAATGTGGTTTGGGTCTTCCACATATTTACGTAACATGGATATGTGAAAAATGTTATGAACACGAGACATACTTGGCGATAAAGCGAGTCTATAGGCCACAGTTCCTACTCAATCAAGGATTAAAAATGGGCCGATGAATCGAGGATTGAGCTTTCCTCTCTTTCCAAATCTCGTAACTCCTTTCCAAATCTCTTCATATTGCCCACCAAAATGTATGTCGAAGATTATGATACATTTTGGTACTCCCAGGATGGATTGCAAACGGTGTATTGTGCGCCTCCATCATGATTTTATACTTTAAATCAAGGTCGTTAGGAACACAAAGTCTGGAGTTGACTCGAAGTATTCCTTCTTCATCGATTCTTTCTTCTGGCATCGCACCTTCTTGCACTTTCTTCCTCATACGCATCAGCTCCGGATCTGTAATTTGAGCAACTTTAATTTTATCAATTAAAGTCGGTTCTACTCGTATATTTGCCATCATCACGTGGGTCCCTGGAGTCTATATCTCTATCTCCATCCTTTGCAAGTCATACAAAATGGGCCTTTGCGTTGACAATATTGCACTCGTACCCGCATATGATCTTCTACTCAATGCGTCAGCTACCACATTCGCTTTTCCAGGATGGTATTGGATGGTATGATCATAATCTTTCAATAGTTCAAGCCAACGTCGTTGTCGCATGTTGAGTTCCTTTTGAGTGAAGAAATATTTGAGGCTTTTATGATCCGTAAAGATCTCCACTTTCTCCCCATACAAGTAATGCCTCCAAATTTTAAGTGCGAAGACAACAACTGCTAACTCTAGGTCATGAGTAGGATAATTCCTCTCATATTCTTTGAGTTGTCGTGAGGCATAGGCTATGACTTTCCCATGTTGCATGAGAACACATCCTAACCCTTTACCCGAAGCATCACTATAGATGACAAATCCCTCTGAACCAGATGGTATTGTCAGAACAGGTGCTGAAATGAGTCTCCTCTTGAGTTCTTGAAAACTCTTCTCACATTCCTCGCTCCAACCGAACTTTGTATCTTTCCGAGTCAGCTGAGTTAGTGGAGTAGCAATTCAAGAAAACCCTTCTACGAATCTCCGATAATAACCAGCTAAGCCGAGAAAGCTACGTACTTCGGTCACTGATTTAGGTTGCTTCCAGCTTTGAATAGCTTCAATCTTTGCTGGGTCAACATATATTCTATAACTTGATACCACGTGCCCAAGGAATGCTACTTCCTCAAGCCAGAACTCGCATTTCTTCAACTTGGCATAAAGCTTATATTCACGAAGCTTTTGGAGTATCAGCCTCAAGTGTTGCTCATGATCTTCACGGCTTTTGGAATAAATAAGGATGTCATCAATAAAGACGACCACAAAGTGATACAAATATTCGTTGAATACTCGGTTCATCATATCCATGAAGGCAACAGGAGCATTAGTCAATCCAAAAGACATGATTAGGAATTCATAATGCCCGTACCGAGTTCTGAAAGTCGTCATTGGAATGTCATCGGTTCTCTAATCTTCAATTGGTGATATCCTAAATGATCAATCTTTAAAAAGAATTTGGCTCCTTGCAATCGGGTCAAACAGTCATAAATACATGGCAATGGGTACCTATTTTTGATAGTGACATGATTCAACTCCTATAATCAATACAAAGTCGCATACTCCCATCTTTCTTCTTCACGAATAGAGCAGAGCACCCCAAGGAGAAGTACTAGGAAGAATAAAGCCAATGTCTAACAATTCCTCGCAATTGAGTCTTTAACTCCTGAAGTTCAATAGAGCCATTCGATATGGGGCTTTAGAAATGGGTTTTTGTCTGGGTTCAAGGTCGATACAAAATTTAATTTCACGCCTCGGGGTAGGCCAAGAAGTTCTTCAGGAATACGTCGGAAATTCATTAACAATAGAAATATCATTCAAAATCGATTTATTTTTGTTTAGATCTGTGACATGAGCTAAGAAAGCTTGACATCCGTTTTTCAATAAACGAATAGCTTTATGGCTTGAGATGACAGTGATTAATTTTAATGGTTTGGTGGCTTAAATTCGCATAACATATTGGTTAGGAATATGAAAGCTAACAACCTTACGAAAATAATCAATTTTTGTATGATGAGTAGTTAACCAATCAATCCTAGAATTACGCCAAATGCAAGTATTTTTAATGAAATAAGATCGACGGTAAATGTGAGGGTACCGATTTGAACCAAACAAGACTTATAAACAAAGGATGTAATGAAGGTTTCTCCCAACGGAGTTTCTATAGATAATTCAAAGTCTAATTTCTCCGGAGTCAAATTTAATCGTTGAGCGCAAGTAGGAGAAATAAAAGAATGGGTAGAACTGGTATCAAATAAGGTATAGACTTCGCTAGAGTTTATGATAAGCTTACCCGTGATGACCTCATTTGGGTTCCTTACTTTCTGGGAGGTCACTACAAACTCTCTCCTCGACCATCGGCTTTGACTTTTTGGGACTGACCTTTGGTGCCTCCATCCCGGCCGAACTTGTCTTTGGTGAACGACAAAAAATCGGGCTAAGTGACCTTATCTTCCACAATTATAACATGCTTTGGACTGGACGCCTGATTTGGTGATGTGTCCTCCCTCCGCATTTGAAGCATATGATAGGTGGTCGCTTCTCCTTCCTTAACAACGGGTCTTTGGTCTTGACGTCCTTCCATCATTGGTGAATCTCCTTTTCTTGAAATGTCCATTTTACTTGCTTGGCCATGATTACCATCAAGTGGTTACCATTTCGGCATGTTGATTCCTCCACGCTTTGTTGTCACCGTTTGATGGTGATACGATACCACCGGTATCTTTGTCGTTACTTTTTTTTTCTTGGTTGCGTTGACTCATTGACTCGTTCTGCGCTCCAATAATCGAGCCCTATTTACAACATCTGAGTATAAATACAGTTTATGAGAAATACGATATTGACGTATCTCCGGTTTCAAACCTCTTAAAAACATTCGCGTCATTCGCTCCTCATTATCGACCAAATGGGATGCAAACCGGGATAACTCCGCAAATTTAGCCTCGTATTGCGACACCGTTATATTATTTTGTTCCAATTTGATAAACTCCACTTCTTTCATGTGACGAATACTCTCGGGAAAGTATTTGTCGTTGAATAGCTCTTGGAACTTCTCCCAAGACATCTTGAGTGCGTCCAGTCGGGGAGTCGTTTCTGATTCCCACCGTGTCTGCCTCTTCACGCAACATGAAGGTGGCGAAGGGAACCTTTTGCTCCTCGGAGCATCCCAAGACATCAAATATCTTGGTGATCTGCTTTATCCATGCTTCCGCCTTAAGTGGTTTTGGCTCTCCAATAAACTCCGGTGGTCCCAGCTCCTTGAACTATTTAGCGGTGACCGTCCGAGAGTTTCCAGTGTTTCCACCTATATTTCGAATAGGAGCCGCTCTCGCCTGATGTTGCATGAATTGCATAAAGCCTCTGAACAATCCATCATTCATCATTTGGTCCGTGTTATTGTTTGCATGAGGATTGTCGCCCTCCTGATGCACATTATCCTAATTATTGATATGTGGAGACTCAACGGTCTCTTGTGCTCCATTGCTATTCTCAACATTCTCGGATGTCATTTTCAGATACTGCCACAAAACAAGGGTTAGTTGACATGTAACATATTATCTTTAAACTCTGACCAACCAATTTAAATACAAAATAAATTTAAGTAGGTCATACTAGCGAAGGAATTTCCCGCCTCTCCCTCCTAGTTCTAGTCTCACATCTTAGCTGTGGATCATATCCCTAAGCTTTGATACTTAATCGTGACGCCCCCAAAATAGGTATACATCACCTATTCTGAGTCGCCAAATACATGATACAAAATATAAATACAATCTTAATTATACAACAAGAGAGCTGTGAGTTTAAATACAAATACTGTCTTCTAGACAATATCCACTCTCAGAATGAGTCCTCATTACATTTATTGTCACACTATTTAATAGAATAGTGATGACTACTAGCTAATACTATCATCCGGACCATTACTCCGTTCCCCGACTCGTCCCAACTACGTTCTCATTTCTTGAAGAGAACAGTGAAAGAAAAGGGTGAGCTCAACTAGCCCAGTAAGAAATATTATGACTAAGATAATGCAAAATAAATTATCATTAGCCTTCAACAATGTTAAACTGATAAAATATAACAAACATCAAGTTTAACTGTAGAGGAACAAGCAATCCATTAGAAGAGTCAAGTAGAGAATAAAATCTACATCATCTCAGCTTAATAAATAATCCACATCATCGAATCACCCCTGCACTACGGCCAAGAATATTCTTTAGTATCACGACCACAATTATCCATGCACTACGGGCCAAGAATATTTGTGTATTCATTAATGGTCATGATCATGCCAACAACTGTCCATCAATGCACTACGGGCCAATGAGGACTTTTACCACATCATTTGTAACATTACGGTCATGATTACAATCAATAATCCCTCGGTCATAATCATACCAAGTCCATCTATGCACTACAAAGCCACAGATGACTTTCAAAAAATATAAAACATGAGGATGATGACAATGATATAAGAATTCAATAAAACAAGTTCAAGAATTAATTTGTCCAAGAACCAATAACGTCCAAATTGTCAACATGAAACTGCTTTGTAGAGTAAAATTCAAGAATGCTCAGAAGAATATTTCCATGAAAAGATACTGGATGAAGCACAATTATTAAGAATATTCCACTAATTTCATGGAGTATAGAAGTCAAAACTTTAACCAACTGAATATAAAAAAGAATGGAATAACAAAAGAAATCACCATGAATGCGGTGCCCAGATAGACAAAGTTATTCCAATGAATACTAAATCACGGAACCAGGTCGTGCAAAATTCACACCGGCAGTGATGTTCCAAATGTAATAATATAGAATGGAACAACAACAGAAATCACCATGCATGCGGTACTTCAGCATGATGCAGTTATTCCAATGAGAATACTAATAAGGGCGGAATCGTGTCCCAAGAAAACGCATGCATGTGATATTCCAATGTAATAATAAAGACGGAATCGAATCAGTCCCATGAAAAACGCATGCATGTGATATATTTCAACAGAGAATAGTAAAGACGGAATAATAGAAGAATGTCACCAAGTATAGGTAGCTCACAGATATCTGAGTTATTCCAATGTAATAATAAAGAATGGAATAACATAAGTTCTCTTCATGAATACAAAAGAATAACACCCCTTACGAGTACAACAAATAATATTCCCTACCTTAAGAAGAAGAGTACTGGATATATAAGTAGTGAAGTAGCAGAATACTTTCTTCTTTCTCTCTATAGTTTATCTCTCTAGAGTTTCAGTGAATTCGTAAGAAAATAATGAAGGAATGAGCTTCTATTTATAAAAAAATGTACTGCATAGTAACTAACTCATGAACGGTCCAAATTGATTTACTTTAATCTGACGGTCCATATTTAAAGCAAAATCTTTTAAATAAAATATAATATATTCTATTTATAATCTAATAAAACGAATAACTTTATAAAAGATTTTACTATGCAAACACTATGCAGGCACTATGCAAACACTATGCATAATAAAATATAATATATTCTAATTATTGTATAATAAAATAGATAACTTTATAAAAGTATTCTGTTTTATATAAAAAGATTTTACTATTCAAAATACTATGCAGGCACTATGCAACACTATGCATAATAGAATATAATATATTCTATTTATAGAATAACTTTATAAAAGTATTCTGTTTTATATAAAAAGATTTTCTGTATTATTACATTAATAATACCAACAAAACCGAGTGACTTATCACGTAAGCATCAATAATTAATACCGGTGCTACTACTATGCAACCACGATATTATCGCATTTACTTTTAACAATCGTGTTTCAACAGCTAATCTGTGAAACTTCCGCCGTTATTTTCATAAAGTATTTTTGTCGTTTTCTCAATCCGACAATAATTATGTTGTGTGGTCCACCAATGATTGTGCCGTTGTACGAATATTCCCTGTTAAAACGAATATTCCCCGACCAATCGAATATTATATAACAACTTGTGTACTTTGCAAAATTTATAAATATTACCCACAACTATAACATTATATCAATTTCACTCCATAATATTCAAAAATAATATTTATATAAATTCATCTTTATTCAAAAAGTTTGGGTTTTACAGGTGACGTCCGTTTTGCAGGATAAAATTCCTAAAATGGACACATCACATAGCATGTTATTATACACATTCCCTAAAGACTAAACTATGCCAGTCTTTCGCAGGGAACCAATCGGACCTACTACCCGGTCGAAATCCAAAAAGGCTACCGGCCTACAGTCAATCATGTCGTCATTCGACCAGACTAAACTTAATCCAGTTTCTCGCAAAGAATTCAACGGATTAAGCAAACAGATTACATATTTGGTTGTTCTACTCAAAGAACTACACCAGTCTACTCAGGGTCCAAAAATACCCATACATGCTGAATCCTCCACACAAGGGGGAAATTAGGTCATTACAATACCTGAAATGCAGTTGGATACGACCAACAAAACTCATGATGCTGCCCATCCCACTGGAGATCCAGACAATGGTGACATCAAAAAGAAAGTCCTCCAAATGGAAGAGACCCTTCGTGCTATCAAAGGAATTGGAACACACGGGAGTGTTTCATATGCTGATCTTTGCATTGTCCCTGGTGTTCATTATCCAGAAAAGTTTAAAACTCTTGACTTTGAAAAATATGACGGGTTGGGAGATCCTTACATACATTTAAATGTACACCTGCGGCCGAGCAGCAGGTACACCTGCGGCACCTTTTGCCTATAAATAAGAGGCTTGAGGTGCTGATTTCTAAAGGAAAAAAGACGGGGAAACCCTGCACAATTTGCTCTGCACTTGCCATACAGTGTATTTTCCCACTTTCAAACACCTGTGAGCTCATATATAGCCTCTTTTGTACCCACAAAAGCCCAGTGTTTACCCACTCTAAAGATATAGAAGCCCTTTTTATCAGTCAGCTGTAAGCCTTCTCACACACTTTAGAGTCTTTCTCTTCATCTTTGCACACACCCTTCTACACGTTGAGAGTCGTGTTGCTTGCTTTTGCCCGGACTTTGGTCCGTGGTTTCATTCCAGTCTGATATATATATATATATATATATATTTATATATTGACTAACATTATCGAGTTATGCCTCGATTGAGCCTAGACTTCGGTCTAGAGCGTTTACTACTTTAATATATATATACTTATATATATTAACTGTCTGTCGGACTTTGTTCGATGAGCCTGAACTTGATGCAGTGCGTTTTTATTAAACTATATATATATATATATATATATATATATATATATATATATATATATATACTTATATATATCAACCGTGCCTGGACTTTGTTTGATGAGCCTAAACTTTGGTCTGGTGCGTTTACTCGCTTTTATATATATATATACTTATATATATGAATTGTGGTGGAACTCTGTTCGATGAGCCTGGATTTATACATCCGGTGCATTTACTGCTTTTATATATATATATATATATATATATATATATATATATATATATTTTCGTCCTGCCTGGAGTTCCCTTCGTGGTAGTTGATCGCTTTACAACTTTATTTACGTTTTGTCCCGCCTGGAGTCTCCTCCGTGGCGGTTGATAGCTTTATTTATATTTCTGATCCCCCATGGAGGTGCTTCGTGGTTGGTGATCATGTCTGTATATATATATTTACCGCTTTTATATATATACCTGCTTATTGCTTTTATACAAATTGCAATATTCTGTGCGCCTAGGAATCATGTGATCACAGATTCATCCCATTGGATCTAGATTCGGTTCCTGTGATGGACATGTTCAGCTGTAAGCAGCTTGTAAATTATTATGCGATGTCTGAATTTCCTCAGATGGTTTTCATACCCACGAGGAAGTTGGCATTATTTTTGTATATATTATTTTTCATACGGATGCCTCGCATCCGTCAAATAAAATCAATTCAGCCGCTCACTTAATAAAAATGGGAGTGTAAAAGGTCTCAATTCCTATTGAGCATCAGGGTTTGAAAACCTCTTTTATAAAACATCATTGTCATATCTTGCTAAAAACTGAATTTTTACATAAATTCAAACCCTATGTATATAGGTTCGAACGAGGCCTCGCACAACTTTCATATAACAGCACATTGACCCACACATACACACACACACACACACTCAGATAATAATTTCTTGAAAAGAGGCGGTCACCGTGGTAACACGGATGTCGGGGGGTGCCTAACACCTTCCCCCCGCATAACCAAGTCCCCGGACCCTAAACGAATCTCTGTTTCGCCGACCTGTATATCAGTGTCACATCACTGGGTCATTGTGCAAACCTTTTCTCAGTTGTGTTGGTACAACCATTTAAAAAACCAATTGGCGACTCTTAACAATCCCATCATCGACATTATACATGTCAGACCCTTTTCACTTATTTTTTTCAAACAAATCTCACCTAAAATGAGAACACCAAAGAACAAGTAACGGAAAGGGACACCCAAAAATCTCGACGTCGACAGGTGGCGACTCTGCTGGGGATTCCAGTAAGAGGACTTAAGCCGCTACTATAATCTTTTCAAAACTGTTATATGCTTGTGTGTGGATATTGCATTTACATTGGATGAATGTGTACGAATGTCTATCTTGTGTGAGCTTAGTGCTTCGAATCATATCTGCGTGTGATGTTAGTGCTTTGCACTATAAACTGCTTATGATATTCGTGCTTCGCACATGTCATCATTTCATACGGTGAGACGCGATGTATGTGAATGTATGTTGTGTGGTCCCTCCACCAGGAGGCTATCCTTTCGGTGTTTGATTACTGGACTCGTGAGAAGACTAATTCTCCGAGGCTCAGGAAAGGCACCACCCAAATTCGCTCCAGTTGAAAGACCAGATTAACTTCCCGTCTAGTAGATTGCGATGATTTGGGAAGCTTCATGCCAAAAAGCCGCGAGAGTAACCTAAGATAGGTCAGCCTCTGATAAACCCAAACGAAGGAAAGTCTCTTTATACTCTCATGTTAATTACTTGTAAACACAGTTACTTGTAATTTCATTCCATATATATCTCCATATTAACATGCTATAAACAGCTGACACCCGTTTTGCAGGATAAAATTCCTAAAATGGACACATCACATAGCATGTCATTATACACCTTCCCTAAGGACTAAACTATGCCGCCTTTTAGGGGAATCAATCGGACCTACTACCCTCATTAAAGTCCAAAAGGCAACATGCCTACATTCAATCATGTCGTCATCTGACCAGACTGAACTTAATCCAGTATCTCGCAAAGAATTCGATGGGTTAAGCATACAGATTACAGATTTGGCTGTTCTATTAAAAGAATTACACCAGTCTACACAGGGTCAGAAAATACCCATACATACTGAGCCCTCCACACAAGGAGGAATTCCGATCATTACCATACCAGAGCCACAGTTGGATACGACCAACAAAACTCATGATGCTGCCCATTCCACTGGAGATCTAGACAATGGTGACATCAAAAAGAAGTCCTCCAAATGGAAGAGACCCTTCGCGCTATCAAAGGAATTGGAACACACGGGAGTGTTTTATATGCTGATCTATGTATTTTTCCTAGTGTTCACTATCCAGAAAAATTTAAAACTCCTGACTTTGAAAAATATGACGGGTTAGGGGATCCTTATACACATTTAAAAGTCTTTATTGGAGAACTGGGATCCTATACAGAGGATGAAAAACTCAGAATGCAATTGTTCCAAAAAAGTCTAACTGGTGAAGCCCGTTCGTGGTACACAATATTAGACAACTCCAAAATCCACAGCTGGGAAGAGCTAGCACATGCCTTCCTCACTCAATACAGTTTTCAAACTCAAATGGCTCCTGATCGGTATCAAATTACCAAGATCAAGAAACAGTCTAACGAGTCTTTCAGAGAGTATGCTCAAAGGTGGAGACGCCTGGCTGCCCAAGTTAGTCCTGCCATGTCAGAATCAGAAATGGTCATGACATTCATAGACATACAAGAAGCTCCCTTCTATGAGAGAGTTTTAACAGGCATTGGCAAACCATTTTCTGAAATGGTTAAACATGGGGAGATGGCTGAAATAGGATTGAAATCAGGAAAGATTTAAGACCTAGCCGCACTCAAAGCTGTTGCTGATCACATCCAATCTGGAAATTATGGGAACAACCCCTGGAGGGTCCATAAAAAGAAAGAAGAGGATATTTCCCTAATACTACAGGGGCAAAAAGGCAATCAAAACATGCCTATTCAAAGGAAAAACTACACTCCCTTTCCAGCACAGTTTGCAAATCCTCCAGTACCAAAAGGTGGAGAAGTCAAACGTCATTGAGTGTTTACACCCTTAGGGTATACCCTCGAGAACATTCTTAATCTTTTGACAACATAGAAGAAAATTACGCATCTTCTTCCACCAGCCAGCCCTAATGGATGGGGTTTCAATGTTGCTAGGAAATGTGCTTATCATGCCGGGGCACCTGGACATGATACTCAGGATTGTTGGGCCTTGAAGCACAAGATCCAGGATTTAATAGATAACGGGGAGATCGTAGTCACGAAACCCGATCAGCCTCATGTACAAGACAACCCTCTTCCTCAAAACAAAGAAGAAGATGTCAATATGATTATTTGGAGCAGTGGACAGAGTTCCAACTTCAGTTGTGATTCCTCCCAGACCATCAAAGACGGTGATGATAGATGGGATTATGCCAAGTTCCAATTCATAATAGAACGAAAGATCAAAGCTCTCGGCAAACAAATTGAGCAATTGGCAGAACTGGTGACTTATCAGCATCAAGTGACTCGGCAATTAATCAGCCAGGAGCATGCCAGTCTCCTACCAATCGTCATGAATATTCCCTCGTCACTTTCAGAAAATGAAATGCTGGAAGACAAAGTGACGAAGAGAGCAAATGCCAAAGCCCGTCGGGATTTCGCCAACAAACGGGAATTCACCTATTTGGGCCAACCCATGGAGGAAATCCTTCATATGTTAATCAATGAAGGAAGGATCAGTTCCCTTCTACCTCCAATCAACCCCCGTTCGGGATGGTACAACTCTGATGGAGTATGTCAATACCACTCCCGATCTCATGGTCACAAAGACGAAGAATGTCAGGGCACTCCATCATCTTATTCAAAATCTAATCGACAGTGGTGTACTGCGCCTGGCAGATAACGACACTGTGTTACGTGCAAGTGAGAATACAGGCCCTACTAAGTGGAAAAGCGTAGTAGCAGTTATATCCACTAAAGTTGAAGGGATTAATACTTTGCTCACAACACCGATAATTCAGCTCAAAGGAGGAAACAATCCTTTGAAAGTGGCTGCTCCCGAGCCAATCAACTTGCCATGCAAAGCACAATATCCTATTGTTAGCTTGCGCAAGGTTCTGTGGAATTATGGAGAAGGAGAGGGATCCACCTCACATACCACTGCTGTAGTGTCGAAGGAAAATCCACTGTATATTCCCCATCGGGTGATGAACCCCACCACCAAATCAAAGGGGAAAATACCCATGGAGAAGATTGAAAAATTCCTCCGCGCTGTGGGTCATAACGAAGCCTCGGTGGTTTTAAGCTTAAAGGAAGCTCCACCACAAATATCCATTTTAGACTTGGTCCTCACTTCCGAGAATCACCGGAAGGTCTTGTTAAAGGTTCTAGAAGAAGCCTATCTCCCGACATCAGTGGATACGGAAAAATTTCAACACATGGTTGATCACATTTTCAACAACAATGTGATATCCTTCATCGATGATGACATACCGCCAAGGGATCGGTCATCGCAAACCGCTGCATTGCGGTCTTATCCTCCTGGATATATGGTGGTTGGAGTATTAATAGATGGAGGTTCCTCTCTCAATATCTCGCCCATATGCCACCTTGGTGAAGATGAATATCAATCTCAACCGAATTCGAGTAGCCATACTATCATCAAAGCTTTTGATGGAGCCCGCCATAACTCGGTTGGAGTAATTGAGATGCCAATCGAAATTGGCCCTCATACATTCTGCGTATCCTTCCATGTGCTCAAGATAGATTCGGATACAACTCGCTCTTGGGACGACCATGGATCCACATGGCGGCGGTCCTCCACCCTTCACCAACAATTGAAGTACATTATCAACAATAGCCCGGTCACAATCAACGCCGAGCCGGGAGTGTCCTCCACATAGGGACGTCTTGCTTCAACAATGCAAATGCAGGGCGTAGAGCAGCTGCCGCTTTTCATGCTTTGAAATAAGCAACACCCAATACCACGCTATTGGAGCACCATTGCCTCAACCCCATTTCTGCCGAGGTGATGTCAGCTACTCAAGAAATGATGTCGCTGGGACATAAGCCAGGACAAGGGTTGGGTAAAGACGGCTAGGGTATCCAGTACCCCATTCGATTAACCAAGCAAGTTGGAACAGCTGGACTAGGCTATTCTGCCAGCTCTAGTCACATGAATCCTCATAAGCATCAACAGATTCCTTCAGCTTCAACCATGTGGCGTTCGGCTTCGCCTTCAAACTCTGAGTCCGCACAACCTCCAGTAAAGGTGCCAGCCAATGTCATGGCCATGTTATTTCCTAAGCCAAAACCGGTGGAGGAAAAGAAAATCGTTATTCCAGATCCCGCAATCGAAGAAGAGGAGCGGAGAATCAAGGAAAACGTTGTTCGAATAATGTCGAGCATGCGCATCATCGTCCTTAATGAACATACCAACATATACACCCCAGACGATGATTGCCCTGATGTAATGGCCATTATTCGGGACAGAGAGGATGATGACAATCCCTCCATCACTGCGGTCCACCCGGACTTTACCCTTACCAATTGGAACAACATTCCTTGCTTTGGTCGACAAGGGTAAAGCGGGCAGAAATTCTTTTCTGTCCTGTAGATACAATAACTGCTTACTTTTTTGTACAGTATTAGTAGTTTATTTTGCCAGTATATGCTAACATTGTGTATGATCAACGCATTTCATATATACTAAGTGAAAGCATATTTTGTTTCAGGAATCTAAATTTAGATGTGCTTGTACTTGCGGATACGTTGCCTCTCCTACACAAGGATTGTACCTTTGATGTAGAGATGAATTCAGCTTTAATGGATCTCCAGGATGACATTGAGGTGCCTCCAGAAATTCAAGAATGGGTCAAAGACAAACCTAAACCTAACCTTGATCAAATCACTTCTTTCAATCTCGGAACCTTAGAAAGCCCTAAGTTAATCCAGATTGGTTCAGACCTTACCCCAAACCAACGGAATGACATGGTTACGCTATTAACCCAATTCCAGGATGTGTTTGCATGGTCTCATGAAGACATGGTGGATTTATCCACTGACATTGTCCTTCATCGCCTTCCCATTAAGGAGGGCCCCCACATGAGTGGCCCCCTCCTTGTCAAGAAAGTCCTCAGGACGGGACATTATTGGCTATCTCTCAAGGCTAATTGCCATGACCACATCAAAAGATGCTATCAGTGCCAGATTCATGGGAATGCTATACACGCCCCTCCACGGGAGCTCCACAATATGAGTTCGCCTTGGCCCTTCTCAATGTGGGGAATGGACGTTATCGGGCCCATCGAGCCTAAAGCCAATAATGGTCACCGATTTATCTTCACCATGATCGATACTTTACCAAGTGGGTAGAAGCAGCCTCCTTCCCCAGGGTCACTAAAGAAGTCATCATTGCTTTCATCAGAAATAATGTCGTTTGTCGATATGGACAACCAGAGGTGATTGTGTCAGACAATGCCAAAAACCTCAACAACAAAATGATGGAGGAATTATGCAGTAAATTCCACATCAAACATCTTAACTCTGTCATCTATCGTCCGAAGATGAATGGTGCTGTTGAAGCGGCTAACAAGAATATCAAGAAAATTATGCAAAAGATGTCCGCCAACCACAAAGATTGGCCTGACCTATTGCCTCTGACTTTGTTAGCCTACAGGACCACAATGCGTACTTCAACTGGGGAAACCCCCTACGCTTTAACCTATGGGATGGAAGCAGTGCTCCCCATAGAAGTTGAGATGGAATCTCTTAGAGTGTTGATCGACACTCAGCTGGATGAAAACCAATGGGTACAAGACAGGTATGACAGGTATCACCAATTGTCTCTGATAGACGAAAGGCGAACCGCGACTATCTTCCATGGTCAGTTATATCAGCAAAGGATCGCCAGATCCTACAACAAAAAAGTCTGGCTACGATAATTTAAACAACATGACTTAGTTCTGAAGAAGATTCTTGACAACCAAGATCAGGCCAAAGGAAAATTCGCTCCTAATTGGGAAGGCCCGTTTATTGTCAAAGAAGTATTGACAGGAGGCGCTCTCAGATTGCAAGAAATGGACGACGATGAATTTCCACAAATCATCAACTCGGACACCGTGAAACGGTATTACGTCTGAAGTAACCAAAGAAACACCACAGTGCATCATCATCGTGTCACCAAATCATTCCGTTCTTTAACCCTTTACCACATACAACTTATCTACACTTTACCCTCGAGGAAACATACTCTTCAAGCCGGACTGGCTTTCTCCTTTTCTTAACTCATACAACTTAGGTCATCCCATCATGGATTGAACCTTTTGCGTTAAGCGATTTGGCTACCCATACATGGGATCAAACTTCTCCTGCTGCAGCTTTATCCTTAACCTAGGATTAAACTTTCTCCTCCCCGCACTCTGACCTGCACATGGGATTACACTTTTATTCTCGTCCTGAGGGGCGAACTACGTCGACCTGATATCCTCTTCAATAGGAGTACGTAGGCAACCATGTTACATGGCCCGGTCACAATAAAACAAAAACAACAAAAACATTTCTACCCTCTTCTCCTCACAAAAACAACCAAAAACATTCCTATACCATGTCAGCCATATACAACGTTGAACCTTTTACACCAGGTTCGAACTACGCAGACCTGATCTCCTCTTCAATAGGAGTACATAGGCAGCCATTCATGGTGCTGTCTCACCCCCTACCAAAACATAAACTATTATCAGTGGGTATTGGGATTCTCTTTCAATCCACTACATTTCATTCGACTTCAGACCAAAGGGATGGAATTACCTGAACTCCTCCCAAATAGGAGATTCTACGACCATCTAAGTCATGCGATTCGTACCTCAAGAGCAATACCAATCCATAAGAGATGGAATTAACTAGGCTTCTCCTAAATAGAAGTACTGACGACCATCTGTGGTGCGGTCAATCTCAGAGAGGAAAGCCACACCCCTCTCCACATTTCCATTCAGAAACAAGTCCCAAGACACCAAGGATGGTAGGGATACACATAGATCAATGATCCATTCTGAACTATCCAGAGACAGCTCAATGTCCATCCACCAAGGAAGAATTCAGAATTCATCAAGATCACAAGCCACAAGCGGCAAAGCAAAATATCAAGCAAATAGCAAGGCATATCTAAAAGGGAAGTGATCCAAAAAAATATAGTTCCCTATCATATATAATGCTGTTTGATATATATACAATGTGAACTGTACATGACAAAATGGCTAAGCTAGTCTGTGCAGGTAAATACAAGCTCATCTACGAATCAGGGTACATGCGAGCTAGCAAGACCAACATGGCATCCCTCTCAGATGAAGGAGGTAAAGATGTAGTCTCCTGGATAAGAATATCCACACGACCCAACAGTTCTGTAGCCATCTGCATGATGACCATATGCTCATCGATATAAGCGCTCATCTCTGTGATCATACCAAAGGGTAAGGGACCTCATTGCAAGATTATATCTGTGATGACCACATCACAAGCGAGATATAGCACTATCCCGCTCAACTATCAACTGCGTCTCTGTCGACTGGACTCATCCCGCTCAACAACAAAGAAAGATCTCTACGAGCTAATGCCTCGTCTCTCTCTAATAGGACGTCCCTCACATCCGTGAAGCGATCGACATCATAGATCGAATCGATCTCTCTCAAAGGTCATCGGTGAAGACTCGCTCTAAATATCGTGCGAGTCTTGAATCAAAAAAGTATCTTGATATACTAGAGAATCCGGAAGAAATCTTTGCAACCCAATGATGGTATCCTTCTCGATGTAGGTATTAATGTCCTCCATAGGCTCTACATCGTATAACTCGCTCTCCGGTACTGAAAATACTGCTGCAGCCAATAAAACCTCTGTCTCCATCCATGCGGAGTACTCTGCGGAATAACCGGGACGACTGGCAGGAAAAGCAACTAGCTCACGTTAATCCCAGCAAGCATATACACGAGATCGGTCTTCTGCTGAGAGGTATCGAGAAGTTTGAATCTTTGCTCACGGCCCTCCTCGAAAGTATGAAAATCCACAGAACCGGGTCGAATCTGCGACATCACGGCCAATGGGTGATAAGTAGTCACGCCCTCAAGCCGACCAAAGGGAGGAAATCCATGCCCGAGCATGAGTAATGAAGTCAGTATGGTGAGCAAAGCCCCTAGCACAAAGAATATGCTAAATGGATCTCGATATCTACCAAAAATGCGGACAGATGAGCATCTATACACTCCGATGGTTGAAAGGAGTACGACATAGCCACCTCATGGGAGAAACAATACCGTCTTGAGTCTAAGGGTACTAACCTGGGTATAAGTGTGACATAAACCACATATACAGCATGACCGAACTCCCAATAAACTCACCGACGGTAAAATCTTTGCGATGAGATGTCGATCGCAGGGTCTCTACCACGATCATAGGTACAATGGTACGACCCTCCCTGAGAGCTCTCACCGCCATGATAACGTCTATATCTATCTCATCCATGTACCGCGACATGTACATGTATGACAGTACACATAGTATCAACACATGAACTCTGGCCAAACGCCAATGATCCTCCGACACGGTGAAATCCCCTGAATGTCGTGAGTAGCTATCCTCCGCACCAAATCTGTCATACAGAAAACGCTGAGAGATCACATGGCCAGATGTCAGCTCATCCTGTACCACTCTGCGCCTCAATCCTGTGAGAGTCATGAATCGTCTACTCATGTCTCCCAAAGCCATGTGTCTGCGAAAGGCCTGGTCTAGGGCGAAGATCGTCAAACAGTCATACTCCTCTGTAGTAGAGTCAACTCATGGGTGCTAAAGGCGGAATACACGCCAATCGGTGTGCTCTATCATCCCGGCCACGAATCCCGCAGAACCTAAAATACCAAAAGGGTCATGGTATCTTTGCGAGAACAAATCTACAATCACCCTCGTTCGGTGGTGACATGCTATCGCATCACCACGATCGCATACCTAATGCCACCACCGACGGTGGGGTATGATCTATACTGCTAACCGTCAAGAAGACATCTATGTATGGTAGTGTCATAAGACCATTCAGGGGTCAATGCCGAATATCTCTGGACATACATACATATGCATAACATGATACATGCATAATAGATAATGGATGGCAATATGATATAAGGAATGAAAAACGGTGCATACATTCCTAAATATATCATCATCTAATACATCAGCTCTATACAGCTACAAGTATATGAAAATGGGGCACAGACGCCCTACTACTAACAGAGGCCTATCAAAAGATATAGCGAGAATGGGGAACAGACACCCAATATCTAACAGAGGCCTATCAAAAGATATAACGAGAATATACATCAGAAGAAGACCAGGGTCTCGATGTCCACATCCTCAATCCTATCCACCTGATGTAACTCCTCCTGAGTCACTGGATCTCTATCAACAAGGATGTCAGGCCTATAAAGGGGAGGATCTGCGCCGGTAAAACCAAATGGGTCGTCTGAGGGGCCAACACCTGAGCTGGAAGGAACAAATGTCTCCGCCTCTGCTGGATCTCTGCCCAAATGCCGAATAAATATGTGTGCCTGATCCAACTGCCGGGTCAAGATATCAATCTGGGTCAGATGAGTCGGAGCTCGGACAAAAGCCACCCAATCCGTCATCATGAAAGATCCTGGAACCATGTCCCCCATAAAATGTGTGGCACGGATCGGGCCCCAATAGTCTTGAGGAGCCACCAGCTACCGAATATCTCCCCGAGTACATGGACCTCCGATAAATCAAAACCGTCAACTCCCAACAATGGAATATCAATGGCGGGTGTGATCGTGATATGTGAACCAATGACGCCTAACAGAGGCAAGATCGGTATCTGAATCTCCTTGTGGTGCTTTTAATAGCACGCTCTCCTAAATAGAGCTCCCACCTCCATCTGTGAAGAGAGAGAAATCTCCGGTGGAAATCAAATACTCTACTCGATGAGGGTGTCCATCCTCAAAACCGATGATCAAATGATCCCCTGAGTATGGAAGCCATGTGATGGCGTCAGCCGTCAGCAATTCCAGCTACATACGGCAATGAGCGAAGCCCTCAGATATAGGGACCTCTGGAAAAATAGAATGGTGCCATCGTCGTCCTCGTGGATAGGTATCTAAGCCTAACACACTCATAGGACGCAAACATGGAAGCCTCTCATAGGCCCAAAACTGCCAACACAATGGCAAAACATCTCGCTATCGAGAAACACTCTTAACTTTGTGAAGGAAAAAAGACAAGAGAAATACTCACCAAACAGAACGGATAAAATCCTAGCCAAGCCTCGGTCAAACCCTGTGAGCGCAGATGCATGCCCCGGAGGAAATAGGCAAAGGCCCCAGTCATACTCTCCTATACAGTCCACATCGCGTGTGGCGCTGACCAAAGCGAAAGATACTGTGGAAGAGTTATATGCTATGAAGCAGCCTTGAATGATCATCAGGAACAATCGCCGCAGAACGCGATCCCTGATCCTGACATCATCAGGCATGGGCTCACTCAATAGCCCGCTCATGACATCTACGCTCAAAGGACCTGAACGGACAGTCCTACCTTTGATCGCACCCGTCGGAACTCCTAATAAGGACCGGACGGCAGTAGGGGTGATATTCGCCATGCAAGGCACTGGCTCCCCTCCAAACTCCATACCTGTGATAAATCGCCAATCCATAGGCGTCATCATCACCTCGCAATCCAAAGAGTGTAGTGACCGAGTCCGATGAAACCATCGCTTTCGAGACAATGCCCCGAGGTAACCCCTGGGACAACGACGGGGAAGGATGGAGAAAAATGCCCCAAATCCCCACTCATGCACTCATCGCTTCTATAGTCGGGGATGAAGCACCGGTACATGGAGTGGATGCTAAACCGCCTCCCCGAGGTCGTAAAAAACACGGAACCCGCATGAAAAGCGATCAACATCGTAACCCTTTAAATCCTCATCAATAGGAAAGAAGGAAGATAAAGTCTAACGTCATACCTCGTTAGCATGTAAATACATCGATGGGTGTCTACCCAAATCACCCAGCAACTCTGGGTTCACCACCTGGATGCTCGAAAGTTCCCTGCGAGGGATAGATGCAGCAGGAGCGGGATCCTCATTATCCACCTCCTCGTCCTTGACGTCTGGAACCTCTACCTAGACAGGACGAAGCACATCCTCCACCAACCAACGAGGTCATTTAATGTAATCGGGACGAGGCACTTGAAGCCCTCCGCCAGACGCCGCCGCGAAGCGATCCTATAGAACTGCTTTCTGATCCGGATCCATAATATTTGGACAACAAATCTCCAAATCACCTCAGAAAGGGTGTGGTATTTCCTTACCTGGAGCTTTCTAAAATGAATTATATGACTATATGCATGCATGCATTTACTTTAACATATAATAGAGTTA
This sequence comes from Panax ginseng, assembly GCA_020205605.1. Taxonomy (NCBI): domain Eukaryota; kingdom Viridiplantae; phylum Streptophyta; class Magnoliopsida; order Apiales; family Araliaceae; genus Panax; species Panax ginseng. The sequence goes on from CM035136.1 coordinate 72,884,481, forward strand.
GAATGCATGACTACCCAATGCCTACATTTGGAAAAATTTCGCCATAGTCCCCTTTGAAAATAGGACTATCCCCATGCACGCAGGCATGTCTAGGTGGCCATTCAGTAGCACACCTGTCCCAAAGTCATATACCTAATATATGCATTAAAAATCAAAATTTTCATGCATAAGGCCAACCTCAATGCTAGGAGTATTTTGCCTTTCTACCTTTTGCTCATTGGACCTCAAAGAGGACATAAAATAGTAGAAAAAGGTGCCAATTTGACTATCTCAGAAGTCAAATTTTTTCACATCATTATGTTCAGCATGGTTTAATACTAACATTTACTATGTTGAATATTTTTTATCAAGTCATTTGTGCATACATAATCACTACTATGTGTTTAGATGCATTTCGTGCAATATCTCACAATCTAACGGACAGAAACTGGAAAAAATACATGCATACATTACCAGGATAGTGTAGAACACTTATGCAGTGGATGAATTTGCGTAGCGGCCCGAACTCAAGCAGATCCAAGATGGCTCGCGGTTTTTCTAAAGTGAAACAAGTTGAAAGTGACTTGTGAAGTGAAGCCTGCTGGGATTTATCATCCACGCTTTGGTCAGTGAGGCTAACTCATGGCCGCAGCAGTGCACTGCGCTCCTCTATGTGGTCCCCACCCTCCCACTTCGGTCGATTCGAGTTGAAACGGAGTTCTTACGGGCTAAAAAGGTCAAATCGAGAATAAAAATGCCACGCGATTGAGAAAAACAACATACAATCCTGGTCTTCTCAGATAAGACTTTGGATCTGCACTTCACTCATTGGTAGTCGCCTGAACGCAAGGTATACTCTGCCGATGACCTCAGTTGTCACAAATCACATACGACAATACCTTATATAGGTCCGATGTCACCACCTCCGTGTCGTTATAACGTGAGTCTCGACGGGTTTACAACGTGAGTCCCGACGGGTTAAACGTGAGTCCCGATGGGGGTTACAACGTGAATCTGACGCGGGTTACAACGTAGATCCCCGGTGGGGGTTACAACACGTTCATCCGTTGCCATGTCCGTCAACGAAGGTCAAGCAGCCTTGACGTTATTCCTGCCGATGGCAAGTAAACCCATCGACCTTGAGAACCGTTCGATAGTCGCGTACGTACTCATGCATTCCCAGTGAATCCCCGATGGGGGTTACAATGTAGATCCTCGGTGGGGGTTACAACACGTTCATCCGTTGCCATGTCCGTCAACGAAGGTCAAGCAGCCTTGACATCATTTCAAATTGATAGCATTTAAACTCGCCGAGCTATAGAGTTGTTCGAGGTTCTCATACCCAATTGCTTCATATTCCCCAAATGGATCCCCTATGAGGGTCACAACGCAATGCTCCGTTGATCTACACATCAGCGAAGGTCAAGTAACCTTGACGATCTCCTCACAGAGTTTCAACCGTTGATTCACATGTCAGCGAAGGTCAAGCAACCTTGACAGTATATCCCACAGGATGCTTCAGCCGTTGATTCACACGTGAATGAAGGTCAGGCATCCTTGACAGCATTTGCTGTTGGCAGTAAATCCAACAGAATCATGACATATTCTGGCGATACTAACCAGGAGAGGTCAACATTATCAAAGAGGATAGATGATGGAATATGTTATACACATCCTCAAACAGATCAAGCTTTATCCCCACGGATCTCTTACGCGTAAGAGATACCCTTCATGATCAAGTCGTTATCAAGAACACGAGAATTTGGTGATAACTCCAACACCAATATCCTAACAAATTCGGCTTGCACATCGATCTGGTCAAGATTGCAATCCCGGTTTGAAGCAACAAGGAGCTAGCAATCATCCCCAGTATGTTGGGCCACAACCCCGTACACATGCATCATACATTTGCATCATGTTGCTACCCTTAGCACCATGTTTATCTTATTGCGTTTCAAGTGTCTAGGATTCTTTATCCTACCCATACATCGCCATGCATGAGTATGATAAAGAGGGGCATTTGTAGACACTTGAAATTTTCTGTACCACTGTTACTAAGATTGCAGGAGGACATATTCGTCTTTTAAGAGAGAACCCTGAAAGACATTCCAAATCCATACCGGATACTACCGGAAGTGCAGCATCGACCCCAGATCGCAATCTGGGAGTAACAATTTCAACCTCGGATCTAACTCCGAGACCTGCAGATACAATACCGGAACACACCGGAGAAGACCGATTAATCTCGGAGATGACCCCGAGGTATCCAGTCTCAGTACCTGTGACGACCCGGAAATTCGGGTTGTCCAGAATTTAGGGTTAAAGAATTAATTATTAATAAAAGGAATTTTTATTAATATTATTATGTGTTATGTGTTTATTAATCGTTCTATAACCTAGGATGATTATAAATCAGGTGTATTCTGGCTACGAGCTAGATTGAGCGAATAAGAATTTTCAAGACGAAAAACGAAAGTTTTCCGGGAACAAAATATTTTCGGGGAAAAAGACGAAATAAGCACTATTCATCCGTTTCTGCTCAGAGATTTATTTTGAAATTCTGAGAAGCTATAGATTACGTTTAATTTTGAGATGTGATGGAATATTCAATAATATTTCAGTTATGGCAAAAACGAAGTTTTCGCCTACGGACTCAAAACCTAAGGGTTAGGAAAAATGAGTTCCGAGAATATATGATCATGTATAATAATTAGGGTTATTATGCGTGAGAGATATGAGTATGATATGAATTATTATACGAGTATAGTATGAAGATTATTATGACATATAATACGAATATCATACGAACAATATACGAATAGATTACGAGAATACGAGAATACGAGAATAGAATGCGTAAAATATGATTAGTCTTAATGGACTTTGAGTTCATGGACTTTGTAAGATCCAATTGGACTTGGATTATGTCAAGCCCAATGCTTTGTGAAATCAAGCCAAGTTAGGCCCAATAAGAATTAGGGTTAAGGCCCAAACCAAGAAAAGAAACCGCGAATCGAACCGATGGGTAAACGGATGGGTAATAACCAATGGGCAATCCATGGGTTGACCCATGAGCATGTGGCGCGGCTACTTGGCCACCACATGCTCATGTGCTGGCCAAGTAAACTTAGTGGCTAAGTGTTGGAGGAGGTGGGGGGGCGAAATGACTAAAATGCCCTTAGCCTTGAAAATCTATAAATAGGAAGCTCATTTCATTTTTTTTGAATTTTGAAAATCCCACACTTGAGAGAGAGAGAGAGAAGTCGGATGGGAGGGAGAAGGAAGAGCATGAGCATGAATGATCGGATCGAAAGTGATCGTGTAATAGCAAAGCTTGCAAATCTCCGACTTTGTATAACGGAAGAGGATTAAAGAAGAACGGTAATCCGGAACCTAATCTCTTTTAAATTTTCTTTAAGTTTTTATGTTTAAAAACATAGCTTAATGAAGATAAGAGGTAAATTAGGTTAGAGATGATTTCATATGGTTGAAATCATAAGAAAATGAAGAAATAAGAATTAGAAATTTAGTTTATAAATTTTTTAAGGAAGTATAAGATTTGTAATGAATTAGAGCGATCCGAATGGATTATATGAATAAGTAGGTGAAATAAGTAAGGAATAATGTTCTATAACATCAAATTCCAATAAAAAGTGGAATCATAATCCAAAATATTGATTAAAACGAAGAACGAACGAAGAACACGAAGAACACGCGAAGAACACGAAGAACGTTGTTGATGGACAAATTCAAAACCATCGTAGTTTAATTGTTGTTGATGGACAAGTTTAAAACCATCACGTATAAGTTAGTTGCATATTTCTTGGTTAGGAACGGTAGAAATGTTCATGAAGAACGGATTAAAACTTAGCTATAACGAAGTTATGGTAAAATTTCGTAAAAGACGAACGAGAATTAGAAAGTTAGTAAATGAACCCGAACGTGTAGGGTTTCATAAGAAAGTAATAGAATGTAGAAAACATGAGTCGTGGACTCAAGAACAAACGAGTTCCGGGTTCGGATGATCGAATTACGGACGAACAAACGAAGAGCGTTAAAAACGTAAAAATGAACAAAGGGTGAAGATCAAGCCAATTGAATGGCACGCTAATGGAGTTAGATTAAATTTCTACTCAATGGGTATTAAATTACGTAAGATAAGGAAGAGAAGGGCTTTGGAACGACCTCGTTCTGAGTTATAACGAAGGAGTTATGAGATTGGGAAGTAAGCGTCTCAAATTGGATTTAACACTTAGAGAAAATTTTCTAGGGTAATAAGATTAATGAAAGCCGAATGTGATTAGATAAAGAATGAATCCGAAGGGATGACATTTAGTTGTCAGAAAGCCGTAAGGGAATAAGAAATTGACTTAATCGAACATTATAGTTTAATAGTTCGTATAAGTTAAGAGAAGTTAGGTTGTGGTACAATCGTAACCTTTGATGGTTGACATATGGGAGCTGGGCTAAACAATTCCTTCAGAGAGCGAAGGTATATACAAAACTGGCAATCGATCTAACTCACTGTGATGGCAGTGTAGATGAGACGGGAACTTGTTTGTTGGTTGTTTGTGGGAAACCACTTAGAGTACCATATGGACTACTAGCAAAGACGCGATGTGTGCTGAGTCCTAGAGAAGTTATAAGAAGAAGATAAGAATATAAATCATCCAAGATTATGAACGTATGAGTAAGACATCTCCGTATGTCATAAAACCATAAACTGTTAAAGGAAGTTAGTCGCGTATACTTATATTACAAGAACGCGAACCCTAAGAAGTAAAGTTAAGTAAACCAATGACGTAAGTTCAATATATGACTAATTGGTGTTTATGTTTTCTCCATATGTGTGATATAGGAATTGAAATGAAGCGGATCGTAAAAGTCGAATCAAGCGTAAGACAAGTTTCTTAACTTCATTCATATTACATGAATGTTAGTTTCTTAAACTTCTCGGATGTTGTACTTGAGAAGTTACATCTATGTGCTTGAATGTGTGATATTTGTACAAGGTGTTAGAATGTATGAGGCCTTGAGCCACAATTTGAACACTTGGTGTTTCTATGATATGAATTGTTACGTGATTGAGTTGTTCAATACAAGTATGTTCTGTTTATACATGAACCGTTATTGTTAAGTCTGTCTTAATGATTCTGCATGCATGACGGGATGTGTATGAAAAAGGTAGAGGGATGAAAGTATTTCAAAGTGAAAATAATTGATGTTTTAAGATGATAGGAATCGAGACTATTCCTATTATTCAAGTCGCTTTACAACCTTTGTTCGGTTATAGAAGTTCTAAAGAAATGTTTTAATTACGAAGTTGTTTGTTCAATTGTTATAACTTGTTGGGCAATTTAATGCTCACACTTGCTTTAAATGAAAAATAATTTTCAAATGAAACAAGGTTAGAAGAACTTAAGGATCCGTAAAGATCAAGTCGACCAGTATCCGGATGCGATACCATTCGGAAGGTGAATGGCGAGAAGATCAAGTGAAGACTTGTAATGTAAAAAGATAGAATTTAATTATAGACTAGTTTAATGAATCATTATGTATCCTTGGTATGCGGATAAAAGTCACTCTTGTAAGAAGAAATGAATAATGTATTTATCATTATTTGTAATAAAAGAGGTCATAAGGTTCTAGAACCTGGGATTTGAGAGTGTATGTCGTTATATTGCATTATATAATGATGTATGTTGGATGAATGATGTACTCATGATGTACGGAATCTGGGTGTGAAGATAGACCGGATTTCGGGGCGTTATAGTCCCAACCATGGGAATAGCCACCAACCTTGGTGATAACCCCAAGGAATGCAGTTTCGGAGATAACCCCAGAAATGCTTGTTTCAAATGCCATCAACTTCAATCTCGACACTCACAACAAGATACACTATGCCAACCCGACAATAACATCGGGAAAATAGGCACACCTCAAAGATGACAATGAGGACCTTCAACAAATTGCAGCAGTCCAATCTCGGTGAAGTCGAGTAACGCATGACAAAATTTCAATCCAAATCCGGCGATAACACCGGAGGGGCAACATCGCTCATCTCACCCAAAACGATGCCACGTCACGCCTCTACGCAATAATTTCCCACAAGGCTAACCAATCCCGAGTGACTATTATGCGGTATGTAGAATCGGATGAAAGTTGAAGCTTGAAGACCGGAGGCATCGTCCCCATCTTCAAAGACTTCAGACAAACTCTAATCCCATGCCATCGTCTGACTCTCGACAACGGCCATCTCCGAAATAGGTCCCGAATACCTCAAAACGGATGCGAATTGCACTTCTTCTTAACTGAGTGGACATTACAAAGGTTTAAGTGCACGCGTGCCGAGACGAGATGACCCGACTCGACAAAGCCGGTAGGCCGACCAGACCGCCTCTGGTACACTGCTAATGAGTCATAGGTACACCTGCAAGACCTTTTGCCTATAAATAAGAGGCTTGGGGTCTTTGATTTCTAAAGGAAAAGATGGGGAAACCCCGCACAATTTGCTCTGCACTTGCCATACAAAGTATTTTCCAACTTTCAAACACCGTGAGCTCATATATAGCCTCTTTTGTACCCACAAAAGCCCAAGAGTTTACCCACTCTAAAGATATAGAAGCCCTTTTTATCACCACCGTAAGCCTTCTCCCACACTTTAGAGTCTTTCTCTTCATCTTTGCACACACCCTTCTACACGCTTGAGAGTCGTGTTGCTTGCTTTTTGCCCGACTTCTATCCGTGGTTTCATTCCATCTATATATATATATATATATATATATATATATATATATATATATATTTATATATATTGACTAACATTATCGAGTTATGCCTCGATTGAGCCTGATTTTGATGCCCGAGCGTTTCTTCGCTTTAATATATATATACTTATATATATTAACTGCTCTATCGGACTTTGTTCGATAAGCCTGAACTTGATGCAGTGCATTTATTCGCTTTTATATATATATATATATATATATATATATATATATATATATATACTTATATATATCAACCGTAGTCGGACTTTGTTCGATGAGCCTGAGACTTGATGCAGTGCGTTTTACTTACTCGCTTTTATATATATATATACTTATATATATATGAACTGTGGTCGAACTCGCTTCGATGAGCCCAGATTTTTACATCCTAAGCATTTATCGCTTATATATATATATATATATATATTTTAAATCCCGCTCGAGTTACCTTCGTGGCGCTTGATCTCTTCTGACTTTATTTACGTTTTGTCCTCGCTTTGAGTCTCCTCCGTGGCGGTTGATAGCTTTTAATAGCTTTATTTATATTTCGATCCCCATGGAGGTGCTTCGTGGTTGGTGATCATGTCTCAGATATATATATTTACCGCTTTTATATATATACCGCTTATTTCTTTTATACAAATTGCAATATTCTTTACTTTAGAATCATGTGATCACATTCATCCCATTGGATCTAGATTCGGTTCTGTGATGGACATGTTCAAATTGTATGTTGACTTTGTAAATTATTCTCATGATGTCCTAATTTCCTCGAGATGGTTTTCATACCAACGAGGAAGCTCAAGATTATTTTTGTATATATTATTTTACATACGGATGCCTTGCATCCGTCAAATAAAATCAATTCAGCCGCTCACTTAATAAAAATGGGAGTGTAAAAGGTCTCAATTCCTATTGAGCATTAAGGTTTGAAAACCTCTTTTATAAAACATCATTGTCATATCTTGCTAAAAACTGAATTTTTACATAAATTCAAACCCTGTGTATATAGGTTCGAACGAGGCCTCGCACAACTTTCATATAACATCACATTGACCCACACACACACACACACACACTCAGATAATAGTTTCTTGAAAAGAGGCGGTCACCGTGGTAACACAGATGTTGGGGGGTGCCTAACACCTTCCCCCAAGATAACCAAGTCCCCTGACCCTAAACGAATCTCGGTTTCACGACCAGTATATCGATGTCACATCATCGGGTCATTGTGCAAACCTTTTCTCGGTTGTGTTGGTACAACCATTTAAAAACCAATCTGGCGACTCTTAATAAATTCCATCGTTGACATTATACATGTCTGACCTTTTTCACTTGTTTTTTCAAACAAATCTCACCTAAAATGAGAACACCAAAGAACAAGTAACGGAAAGGGACACCCAAAAATCCCGACGTCGACATGTATGTTGTGTGGTCCCTCCACCAGGAGGCTATCCCGTCGGTGTTTGATTACTGGACTCGTGGGAAGACTGATTCCCCGAGGCTCAGGAACGACACCACCCAAATTCGCTCAAGTTGAAAGACCGGATTAATTTCCCGTTGAGTAAATTGCGATGATTTGCGAACCTTCATGCCAAAAAGCCGTGAGAGTAACCTAAGATAGGTCAGCCTCTGATAAACCCAAAACGGAGGAAAGTCTCTTCATGCTCTCTCATTTTAAATTACTTGTAAACACAATTACTTTTAATTACATTCCATATATATCTCCATGTAAAGAGAAATATGAAGAAATATGTACACATACATATTTTAATTAAATGCTACAAACAGGTGACATCCGTTTTGTAGGATAAAATTCCTAAAATGGACACATCACATAGCATGTTATTATACACATTCCCTAAAGACTAAACTATACAAGTCTTTCGTAGGGAACCAATCAGACCTACTACCCGGTCGAAATCCAAAAAGGCTACTGGCCTACAGTCAATCATGTCGTCATCCGACCAGACTGAACTTAATCCAGTTTCTCGCAAAGAATTCAACGGATTAAGCAAACAAATTACAGATTTGGTTGTTTTACTCAAAGAACTACCCTAGTCTACTCAGGGTCCAAAAATACCCATACATGCTGAATCCTCCACACAAGGGGAACCCAGGTCATTACAAACCTGAAATGCAGTTGGATATGACCAACAAAACTCATGATGTTGCCCATCCCACTGGAGATCCAGACAATGGTGACATTAAAAAGAAAGTCCTCTAAATAGAAGAGACCCTTCGTGCTATCAAAGGAATTGGAACACACGGGAGTGTTTCATATGGTGATCTTTGTATTTTCCCTGGTGTTCATTATCCAGAAAAGTTTAAAACTCTTGACTTTGAAAAATATGACGGGTTGGGAGATCTTTACACACATTTAAAGGTGTTTATTGGAGAACTTGGATCTTATGTAGAGGACGAAAAGCTCAGAATGCAATTGTTCCAGAAAAGTCTAACTGGAGAAGCCCGTTCGTGGTACACAAGATTAGACAACTCAAAGAACCATAGCTGGGAAGAGCTAGAACATGTTTTCCTCACTCAATACAGCTTTCAATCTTAGATGGCTCCTGATCGGTATCAAATTACCAAGATCAAGAAACAGTCTAACGAGTCTTTCAGAGAGCATGCTCAAAGGTGGAGACGCCTGGCTGCCCAAGTTAGTCCTGCCATGTCAGAATCAAAAATGGTCATGACATTCATAGACATACAAGAAGCTCCCTTCTATGAGAGAGTTTTAACAGTCATTGGCAAACCATTTTCTGAAATGGTTAAACATGGGGAGATGGCTGAAATAGGATTGAAGTCAGGAAAGATTTAAGACCTAGCCGCACTCAAAGCTGTTGCTGATCACATTCAATCCGGAAATTATGGAAACAACCCCCGGAGGGTCCATAAAAAGAAAGAGGAAGATGTTTCCATGATACTACAGGGTCAAAAAGGCAATCAGAACATGCCTATTCAAAGGAGAAACTACACTCCCTTTCAAGCACAGTCTACGAAACCTCCAATACCAAAAGTGGAGAAGTCAAATGCCCTCGAGTGTTCACACCCTTTGTGGACACCCTCGAGAATATTCTCACTCTTCTGACAACACATAAGAAAATTACTCATCTTCTTCCACCAGCCAGCCCTAATGGACGGGGTTTCAATGCTGCTCGAAAATGTGCTTATCATGCCGGGGCACCTGGACATGATGTGAAGACCCCAAACTTGGGTACTTAAAACTCGAACTCGGTTCTTTATGATACCATTTCTATGAGCGGAATAATACTAATAATAATAACAATAATATAAAAATCCAACTTAACTTACATTTATCAGAGTCTAATCCCAAGTACGCAACCTTTACTACATTCTTTACATGATATATAATACATATCATAATCTTAATACAGTCTAACTATTACAAAAGATACCATTAAATATATACTATTTGCTTTCCTTTTCACTTGTTCCTGTCTGAAACTTCGGGTTGATCATGCCTAGCTGAAAACATTTAATTTAAAGCAAGAATGAGCATTTGGGTGCCCAAAGAAGTAATAACAATTATAAATATAATTAGTGAAAAGAAATAAATATTTTCTTTGTACATCACTTCTACAACGAATTTATAGTTGTGAAGTAAACTGAACCGATAATAATAACATAACAATTATATCTCAAAATTTTGAAACTACGTATAGACTATATATATAGGGTAGTCGACATACTATGAACATTGTTTTTAGTTTTCGCTAAGGTTTAACAGAACTTCATCTGCAAACCGTCATAACTTACTAAAGCGAGGTGTACATCCCATGGGCCCTCAGACGATCAATACTACATTGCTAGAAACGATATTATCGTTCATCCTTTGTCCTTTGAAGCTGAAAAAAATTTTCCCGTGATCGGGATGTTCATATATTTGATGGAATCAACCAAAATAATTTGATTGGATACAAAAAGGTTTTATCATATTCAAAGACATTTCAAAATTTGTGTCTAGTCGATCAAGTAGCTTAGACGACTTATATATATATATATATATATATATATATATATATATATATATATATATATCAACATGTGATTAAATACATTGATTATCCAAGTGGGGACACTTGTATAACCATATATAGAAATTAATGAATGTAATATATATATATCCTCAATTATCATATACTAACATGTTGATAAATAATGATAGGATATAGAATATATCACAATAGGGTTAATAATATAGCATAATAATAATATAATTACAAAACTTCTTACTCATGTCCATTGATAAAGAAAATGCAAATGTAAGATACTTGCACTGATCTACCGCTACAATTCAGTAACTTAGTTCTATCCTTATATAACACCTACCAAAGAATAAGATCATTTGATCAATTAGAATAACATACTATAACACACATACTTCTTTGCTTATTGCGATTGAAAGACATAACCTAATCACATTTTCACATATGTTTAACAACATTGAATCACAAATAAACACATATCTAATTAAATTATCTAAGTCCAGATCAATTTCTGAAACATGTCGGTGTACCGACGGCTTTATCGGGTAATTATCGAGTCTAAGACTCTATCATGTAGTTTAATATCTGTAAGTATCAGTCATATTATTTTTAAATGACTTATAATAATTTTTAAACATTTGTTATAATTTATCATGAATTTTCAAACACCGGAATCATTATTAAATGATTTAAATATTAAACAATTCTATTATCATTAATATTTAATTAATTTTAAACCATTAATGAAACCATTGCCAAAATATCAATGTTATTTATAATAACTTAAAATACTTTTAAAATATTAATATTACCCTTAAATAATTTTTAAAAGAATTAAAATCATTTTAAATAATTACCATTAATATTAAAGTATTAACGCATTATTTATCAAAATATTAAAAGTCATTATTTATAATTTAAAATATTTTTAATTCATGAATATCCTTATTCAATGATTTTAAATAAATAAAACCATTTTAAAATTATTTATTTAATATAATTATTAAATAAACTTAATATCATTTATTATTAAATTAATATCATTAATATTAAATTATTAATGAAATTATCCTTTAAATATTAAAAGTTATATTTTATAACTTAAAATATCTTTAAAAACTTTATTTTCATTTTAAATGATTTTTATAATATTAAAATAATTTTTAAACTAATTTATTTAATATAATTATTAAATAATTCTAATATCATTAATAGTAAATAATTAATGAAATTTACCTTTAAATATGAAAAGTTATATTTTATAACTTAAAATATTGTTAAACTATTTATTTTCATTTAAAATGATTTTTCTATAATTTCTAAATCATTAATTCTATTTTTCATAATTTATTTAATATATTAAATAAATAACGTAATTATCATTAATATTAATTAATTAATGAAATTCATCACGAAATATTAAAAGTTATCAAAAATAAATTAAATTATTTTCTTATACCATAATATAATTTTAAATGATTTTTCATGTATTAAAATCATTTTTAAATAATTTATTTAATATTATAATTAAATAAATTAAATACTTTTAATATTCCAAAAATATTAAATATTTATGAAATAAATTTTAAATAATAAAAATATAATTTTTGGACCTTAAATAATTTTTAATAATTTATTTTGTATTTTTAATAATTAAAAACTAATTTTTCTATTTATTTAATAAAAATAACGAATTTTAAAAATAAACTGTCGCTAAAGGACCCTATAGCGACAGAACCGTCGCTATAGGTGTTCTTGAGCTGTTCTTGGCCAAACCCAGAAACCCATGTTAGTGGACAAGGTAGCTTGTTTGACCAGTGATAACGTTTAGATCGTAATGTTTCTGGGCTTTATCTTGGTCAGAGCTTGTAGTACTCATGCAATACTACACGATCCAGCCATCAACATGTTCATATCATAAATCAATTGCAATATATAATGATTCAAACTTCTTGTCAGACATGTTTGTATTGTGGACTACATGCTAGGTTTGTAATGTTTTTATGATCTTTAAGCTGCAGTGTGTAGTCCGTATGCAAATGATAAGATCTAACACAAAACATCAACAAAACATCAACCTCATATTAAGATACATGCCGGTCAAAGTAGTGGTAAGGAACAACCTTTGAAGATTTCTGGGTTACCCAGAATCTTCATCCGGCAGTTTCGTCTGGCTTACTTTGACCACAAATTACTTGGATTTTGTTAAGGATTTAAACGTTATAAAGACATAGATCGCTAGTACGAATGTCATTCTACACCACCATAACAATAACATAGCATAAATAACTAACAACAGCAAGATCAGAGTCCAAGAACTCATCGTCGAACGACTGGGAAATTTGGGTTACCTTAAATCTCCCTATCGTCACAAATCGGCAACGTGGTTTGACCACGAATAACATGAGATCTGTTCATGTTCTGACCTTGATAAAAGTTCCGGTTTAAAGACCTCATAGCATACTACTATTTTAAACATTTAAACAGCCAAAAACATAAACAGGATGAGATCTACATGGTCTGACATTCGTTGTCAGACCTCAAAAACAAAATTTCTAGATTTTTGTAATACATCAAATCCGAGCCTCTAGATGTTATGGATCTAACATCTAGCAACCCAGATCATCTATTGACACCATAATCAACATGTTTTAACATTTAAACACAACTTTTAACAGAGGATCGAAGATCAGATTTCTAGTTTAGGGTTCTACCTCTTTTGAAAAAATTCTTGATTCTAGCCACTGATTTGGTTATGGGTGATCGTGGGGCTTGATTGGTGACTGATATATGTTGATATTTTCGGAGGTGAGAGCTTGAGAGAGTCTAGTTGAGTGTTTGTGAAAAATGTAAGTAACAAATGACATTTCTCTCTCTTCAAATCTATTTATACAACTTGTATGCTATGTATTTGGCTGGCAATTGGGCTGATCTGCTGAGATTTAAGGCACATGGGGTGGTTGGATTTGGTCACCAACTTCCCCTAAGGTCGAAACCTATTGCTAGCTTCAATTATACATGAGGGGCAAAAAGGTCATTTGGTAAATCATTTTAATGGCAAAATTATAACTTGTCAAACCCTTAGGGTTTAACCCCACAAATTGTAGGATTTTCCAACTAGGGTTTGTACAAAAAAATAATACAAAAAAATAAATAAAAACAAAAACAAATTTTAGTTTCTAAAATTTGTAATTAGGGTTTTCTAAATTAGATTAATTTTCTAATTAATTTATACAGTAACATTAGGGTTTAATATCTCTAATTATTATTAACTTTGCTAATTTAGCAATTAGGGTTTAATTTTAAATATTAGGGTTTCTAATATAAATATTAAGATTTTCTAGAAATTTAATATTTCTAAATATTAATTAGGGTTTACCTAATCAATATAAAATTCTACAACACTTCACCTTAATCGTAATCACACAGTTACATAGCAGTTTCAAACTCAAAGTGAGTTTTAAATTAGGGTTTCTAATTAAGGTTTCTAACATTAAGAAATTAGGGTTTTTATGTTTAGAAATTATGTTTTTCCTAATTATAATATAAATGTATAATAACTGTCATTAGACACATTAACATATTATTATAACTACAAAATGACTTAACTAATTCTTTAAAGTTGTAATTGACTTTCGAATTAGGGTTTCTAATCAATTAGAGTCCATAAATATTAATTAGGGTTCAAAATAATTAGGGTTTCTAGTATTAGGGTTTTTAAATTACTAACTAGGGTTTTTCCATAATTAGCGTTAAAACCGACAATAGCAATCATATACCACATAACACGTGACATTCATAACATAACGTAATTACTTGAAATCTTACAGTCTTATTTGACTATCGAATTAGGGTTTATTAAAATAATACTAGAGTTTTGTAATACTGTATCATAATTGACAACCATTATCATTGTACACATATGTTGTACATATTCATAGCACCGAATTAAAATAATATTATATTAATATTCTCATTCCTTGATCTAAATCTAAAATTAGGGTTTGGATTCCATATTTGATTTATCTTCCATATTTAACCTTAATATTTAAGGTAAAATAATTAACTTATTAATCTATACTAAAATTCATATAATAAAATAATTATTATAATTATTCTAAAAAAAATCATTTCATATATTGTTTAAATAATATATAATTATATTTTCATGGAAAATAATTAATAAAAATATTTCTACTATAAAAGTAATTATTATAAGAATATACTTTATAATAATCAATAATTCTAAAATAAAATTATTTGTAAATATTCATGTAATAAATATATTTTTATTTACCACATAAATACATATACACATTATCTTGTACAAATCCTCATCTTTAAAAAAAAAAAAAAAATTATATGCAAAATTTCTGATTTATTTATAGAAAATATCGGGTTATTACACATGATACTCAGGATTGTTGGGCCTTGAAACACAAGATCCAAGACCTGATAGACAACGATGAGATCGTGGTCACCAAACCAGACCAGCCTCACGTTCAAGACAGCTCTCTTCCTCAACATAAAGAAGAAGAGGTCAACATGATCAATTAGAGCAATGGACAGAATTCCAATTTCAACTGTGAATCCTCCCAGACCCTCAAAGACGGTGTTGACAAATGGGATTATGCCAAGTTTCAGTTCACAATGGAACGAAAGATGAAAGCTCTATGTAAGCAAATTGAACAATTGGCAGAATTGGTGACTTATCAGCATCAAGTGACACGTCAATTAATCATCCAGGAGCATGCCAGTCCCCTTCCTCTTGTCATGAATGTTCCCTCGTCACTTTTAGAAAATGAAATGCTGGAAGACAAAGTGACAAAGAGAGCAAATGCCAAAGCCCGTCGGGATTTTGCCAACAAAAGGGAATTCACCTATTTAGGCCAACCTATGGAGGAAATCCTTCAGATGTTAATCAATGAAGTAATGATAAGTTCCCTTCTACCTCCAATCAACCCCCTTTCAGGGCGGTACAACTCTGATGGAGTATGTCAATATCACTCCCAGTCTCGCGGTCATAGCTTAAAAGAATGCTAGGCACTCCGCCACCTTATCCAAAATCTAATTAACAGTGGTGTCCTGCACCTAGCGGACGATGATACTGTGTTACGTGCAAGTGAGAATACAGGTCCTACTAAGTGGAAGAGTGTGGTAGCAGTCATATCCACTAAAAATGATGGGGCTAACAGATCACTCACAATGCCAACAATTCAACTCAAGGGAAGCAACAATCCTTTGAAAGTGGCCGCTCCCGAGCCAATCAACTTGCTATACAGAGCACAATATCCTATTGTTAGCTTGCGCAAGATTCCATAGAATTATGGAGAAGGTGAAGGATCCACCTCACATAGCACTACTACAATGTCGAAGGAAAATCCACTATATCTTCCCCAATGGGTGATGAAGTCTACCATCCAATCAAAGGGGAAAATACCCATGGAGAAGATTAAAAAATTCATCTGCACCATGGGTCATCACGAAGCCAAAGTGGTTTTAAGCTTGAGAGAAGCTCCACATTAGATTTCAATTTTGGACTTAGTCCTAACTTCCGAAGATCATCAGAAGGTCTTGTTGAAGGTTTTGGAAGAAGCCTATCTACCAGCATCAGTTGATACGGAAAACTTTCAACATCTGGTTGATCATATTTTCAACAACAATGTGATATCATTTACTGATGATGACATACCGCCCGAGGGGACCGGTCATTGCAAGCCGTTGCACATTGCGGTCTTGTCCTCTGGATACATGCTAGTTTGGAGTCTTGATAGATGGAGGTTCATCTCTAAATATCTCATCCATACGCTTACCTTGGTGAAGATGAATATCAATCTCAACCGAATTCGAGTAGCCATACTATCATCAAAGATTTTGATGGGGCCCGTCGAATTCTATTTTAATAATTGAACTGCCAATCGAAATTGGTCCCCATACATTCTCACAGTATCTTTCCATGTACTCAAGATAGATTCGGGATACAACCCGCTCTTGGGACGACCATGGATCCATATGGTCAAGGCGCCCCTCAACTCTTCACCAACAGTTGAAATACATTATCAACAATAGCCTGGTCACGGTCAACGCTGAACCAGAGTGTCCTCAACACGGGGACGTGCCATTCTTCAATGCCAATGTAGATGTTGAACCGGTCAGTTTCCATGTCTTGGAAGTAAGCAATACCCAATACCATGCTATTGGAATGCCATTACCCGAACCCAAGATTTCTGTCGAGGTAATGTCGGCTACCCAAGAAATGATGTCATTGGGTCATAAACCGGGACAAGGGCTGGGTAAAGATTGCTAGGGTATCAAGTACCCAATTCGATTAACCAAGCAAACTGGAACAGCTGGACTAGGCTATTCTACCAGTTCTAGTCACAGGAATCCTTGTAAGCATCAACAGATTCCTTCAGCTTCAACCATGCGACGTTTATCTTCGTCTTCAAACTCTGAGTTCGCACAACTTCCTATAAAGGTGTCGGCCAATGTAATGGCTATGTTATTTACCAAATCGGTACCGGTAAAGGAGAAAGAAGTCTTTGTTCCAAATCTCGCAGTGGAAGAAGAGGAACGAAGAATCAAGCAAGACGTCATTCGAATGATGTCAGGCATACACATCATCGTTCTTGATGAACATACCAATAGATACACCCCAGACGATGATTGCCTAGATATAATGGCCATCATTCGGGATAGGGAGGATGATGACAATCCCTCCATCACTGCGGTCCACCCAGACTTTGCCCTTGCCAATTGGAACATCACTCCTTGCATTGGTCGTCAAGGGTAAAGAGGGCATAAACTCTTTCTGCCCTGTAGATATAATAACTGCTTACTTTTCTATACAGTACTAGCAGTTTATTTTGTCAGTATATGCTAACACTGTGTATGATCAAACATTTCATATATACTAAGTGAAAGCATATTTTGTTTCAGACCACAATTTAGATGTGCTGTACTTTAGCGACACGGCCTCTTCTCCACAAGGATTGTACCTTTAATGTAGAGATGAATTCACCTTGATGGATATACATGATGACATTGAGGTGCCTCCGTAAATTCAAGAATGGGTCAAAGACAAACCTAAACCCAACCTTGATCAAACCACTTCTTTCAATCTCTAACCTTAGAAAGCCCTAAGTTAATCCAGATTGGTTCGGACCTTACCCCAAACCAACGGAATGACATGGTTACACTATTAACCCAATTCCAGGATGTGTTTGCATAGTCTCATGAAGACATGGTGGGTTTATCCACTGATATTGTCCTTCATCGCCTTCCCATTAAAGAGGGATTTAAGCCACCACAAAAAAGCTCAAAGCGATTGAAACCTGAATGGAGTTTAAAGGTGAAAGAAGAAATTGTGAAATAATTTCAAGCTGGCATCATCATGGTGTCCACATATCCTGAATGGATATCCAACATTGTTCCCGTACCTAAACTTGGAGGGAAGGTGCGAGTTTGCATGGATTACCGGGACTTGAATAAAGCTTGCTTAAAAGATAGCTTTCCCGTGCCATTTATCCACATTCTTATTGACAATACTGCGCAATACAACATGTACTCCTTTGCTGATTGCTTCACAAGGTATCATTAGATCATGGTTGCTGAGGAAGATCGTGAGAAAACTTCTTTCATCACGCTTTGGGGAACCTTTTGCTATAGACGGTTGTCATTCGAACTCATCAATGTCGGAGCCACCTATCAGGGAGCTATGATGGCTCTTTTCCAGGACTTAATGCACAAAGAGATCGAGATCTACGTGGATGACATCATTGTCAAGTCCCGGAAGGAGGATGACCATCTAGACCATCTCAGAAAATTGTTCAACAGGTTGCGTAAGTACAACTTGAAGTTGAATCCAGTTAAATGCGCCTTTGACGTTAAATCAGACAAGTTGCTAGGATTTCTAGTCAGTCACAAAGGGATTGAGCTGGATCCTACCAAAATCCAAGCCATCACAGAAATGCCCATTCCTCAGACAGAAAAGGAAATACAGGGATTTTTGGGAAGAATCAACTTCATTAGCAGGTTTATCTCTCAACTCACAGCAACCTGTGAGCCAATCTTCAAGCTATTAAGGAAGAACTCCTCCAAGAAATAGAATGATGAGTGTCAAAATGCCTTCCTCACAATCACGAAACAGCTAGTCAAAGCTCCCGTGTTGGTACCACCCAGGGATGATGTTCCCCTGTTCATGTACCTGTCCATAAGTGACAATGCCATGGGCTACATGCTGGGACAGAAAGACGATAGAGGCCAAGAACGAGCTATCTATTACCTCAGCAAAAGGTTCAGCAGCAGTGAACACAAGTACACTCTGATTGAGAAGACTTGTTGTACTTTAGCATGGGCTTCCATGAGGTTACACATAACCTCCATGGTCACACAACCAATCTCATATCCCGCGTGGATCCTCTCAAATACGTGTTCAACAAACCCATGTTAAATTACCGGCTGTCCAGATGGCAGTTGATCCTACAATAATTTGACATCGTATATGTGACTCAAAAGTCCATCAAAGGTCAAGAAATTACGGATCAACTGGCCGCCGCACCTTCAGAGGATTTCAAACCCTTGGAAACATATTTCCCCGATGAAGGAGTAATGACAATTCAGCAACCCCATCAGTATGATGCGCGCTAATCATGGAAGATGTATTTTGATGGAGCTGTTAATATGGAAGGTTCTGAGCCGGAGCAGCTTCTAGTATCTCGCACGGGAGCAGATATCCGTCAATCGTCAAATTGCGCTTGACAAAGACCAAAGAATACAACTAAGTATGAAGGGTCGTCTCATGGGGCTAAAACTTGCTGCTCAATGGGCATCAAAGCGTTAATCGCCTTTGGAGATTCAGAGTTGGTAATCAGACAATCCACCGGAATCTATCAAACCAAGGAACTACATTTGCTGCCTTACTATCGACAAGTTTTACAGATGGTTGTGGAGCTCAAAGAAATCTCATTTCTACACATTCCTTGTAATAGGAATGACTTTGCGGATGCGTTAGCAACTTTGGCCTCCTTGATTAGCATATCAGACAAGGAACACTTGCCAAGTGTCACAATTTCCCTGCACAAGGCCCCAACCTATGGGAATTACGTTGGAGAATTATCGGATGAGCTACGTCTCATCCAACATCCTTGGTATCAGCATATCAAGGAATATCTACGAGATGGATCCACACCCACTAAAGCGAGCCCGACTGAGAAAAGGCGGATCCATCGACTTGCTATGAAATTCTACCTGAGTGGAGATGCGTTCTACAAAAGAGATGCAGGACTCGGTCTCCTCAGATGTTTAGACCAAGATCAAGCCCAAAGGCTTATGGATGAAATCCATGGCGGAGTATGTGGCCCCCACATGAGTGGCCCCCTCCTTGTCAAGAAAGTCCTCAGGACATGACATTCTGGCTATCTCTCAAAGCTGATTGCAATGACCACGTCCGGAGATGCAATCGATGCTGCAGTTATGGAATGCTATACACGCCCTCCACGGAACTCCACAACATGAGTTCACCTTGGCCCTTCTCAATGTGGGGAATGGACGTTATCGGGCCCATTGAGCCTAAAGCCAGTAATGGACATCGATTTATCTTCACCATGATCGACTACTTCACCAAGTGGGTAGAGGCAGCCTCATTTCCCAGGGTTACTAAAGAAGTCATCATTGCTTTCATCAGAAACAATGTCGTTTGTCGATATGGACAACTAGAGGTGATTATGTCAGACAATGCTAAGAACCTCAACAACAAAATGATGGAGGAATTATGCAGTAAATTCCACATCAAACATCTTAACTCTGTAATCTATCGTCCGAAGATGAATGGTGCTGTTGAAGCGGCTAACAAGAATATCAAGAAAATTATGCAAAAGATGTCCGCCAACCACAAAAACTGGCATGACCTATTGCCTCTTACTCTGTTAGCCTATAAAACCTCAATGCGTACTTCCACTAGGGCAACCCCCTACGCATTAACCTATGGGATGGAAGCAGTGCTCCCCATAGAAGTTGAAATGGAATCCCTCAGAGTGTTGATAGACGCTCAGCTGGATGAAGACCAATGGGTACAAGACAGGTATCACCAATTGTCTCTAATAGACAAAAGGCGAACCGCGTCTATCTTCCATGGTTAGTTATATCAACAAAGGATCGCCAGATCCTGCAACAAAAAAGTCCGGCTACGACAGTTTAAACAACATGACTTGGTTTTGAAGAAGATCATTGGCAACCAAGATCAATCTAAAGGAAAATTCGCTCCTAACTGGGAAGGCCCGTTTGTTATCAAGGAAATATTGACAGGAGGAGCTCTCAGATTGCAAGAAATAGACGGCGATGAATTTCCACAACTCATCAATTTGGATGCCGTGAAACGGTACTATGTCTGAAGTTGCCATCAAGCAAACACTCTGATGTTATACCATCAAATCACCAGTTATTTTGGTTCTTTAACCCTTTACCACAAACAACTCTTCCACACTTTGCCCCTCAGGGAAACATATTCTTCAAGCCAGCAGCCTGGCTCCTATGTGTTCCTACGACTTAGGTCATCCCACTACGGATTGAACCTCTCGCGTTTACAGTTTGGCTACCCATATATGGGATCAAACTTCTCCTACCTGCAGTTTATCCTCAACCTAGGATTAAACCTTCTCTTCCTCGCAATCTGACCTGCACATGGGATCACGCTTTTCATCTCGCCCTGAGGGGCGAACTACATCGACCTGATCTCCTCTTCAATAGGAGTACGTAGGCAACCATTTCATATGGCCCGGTCGCAATAAAACAAAAACAACAAAACATTTCTACCCTTACAAAAACAAAAACAATTAAAAACATTCCTACACTATTTTTGCCATATACAGCGTTGAACCTCTTACACCAGGTTTGAACTACGCAGACCTGATCTCCTCTTCAATAGGAGTATGTAGGCAGCCATTCATGGTTCGGTCTCACCCCCTACCAAAACACAAACCATTGTCAATCGGTATGCGGATCATCCTTCAATCCACTACATTTCATTCGACTTGCACTCAAGGGATAGAATTACCCTAACTCCTCCCAAATAGAGATTCAAATGACCATCTAAGTGCACACACCTTGAAGAGCAACACCAATCCATAAGAGATGAAATTAACTAGGCTTCTCCTAAATAGAAGTACTGGAGACCATCTGTGGTGCGGTCAATCTCAAATAGGAAAGCCACACTCCTCTCCATATTTTCATTCAGAAACCAGTCCCAAGACAACAAAGATAGTAGGGATACATACAGATCGATGATCCATTCTGAACTATCCAGAGACAACTCAATGTCCATCCCTCAAGGAGGAATTCAGAATACATCAAGATCACAAGCCCTGAAGCATTTGGCAAAATATCAAGCAAGTAGCAAAGCATATCTAAAAGGGAAGTGATCCAAAAATATATTTCCCTGTCATATATATAATGCTGTTTGATATATACAATGTAAACTGTACATGACAAAATGGCTAAGCTAGTCTGTGTAGGTAAATACAATCTCATCTACAAGTCAGGGTATATGCGAGCTAACAAGCCCAACATGGCGTCCCTCTCAGAAGAAGGAGGCGCGGTCGTGGTCTCTCAGACGAGAATATCCACACGACCCAACAGATCTGCAACCATCTGCATGGTGACCATATGCTCATCAATGTAAATGCTCATCTCTGTGATCATGCTAGTGGTAAGGGACCTCACTGCAGTACTATCTGTGATGGCTACATCCCGGGCATATATAGCATTATCCCGCTCAACTATCACTGCATCTCTGGCTGATCTTGCCTCATCCCGCTCAATAACAGCGATATCTCTGCGAGCTAATGCCTCGTCTCTCTCCAATAGAGCTGCGTCTCCCCCATCAAGGGCAGTCAACATCAAGGATCAAGCATGATCTCTCTCAAAGGTCATCAGATGAAGACTGTAATAACCCGAATATTTAGATATTTATTAAAATCTTAAAGGATTGAATAGAGGTTAAATAATAAACCTAGACAGAAAATAAGTGTATGTATTTAACATTTTTAGGAATAAATTTTGTGAATTTAAAAACTTTTGGTAAAGGTTTACAGTGTTAACAGTATCTGTGTATATGGTCATATGTGTGTACAGTATGTGGGTAAGGGTCAAGGGTTGACCGGATAAAATATATTAGTGACAAACCATAATAATATTTTAGAACCGCGACATTCAATAAGAAAACCCTAACGAATGTTAAGAAACCCTATTACCGGTTCTAGAAACCCTAGTTTCAGTTTTGGGAAGCCAAAACCCTAATTTAGAATATTAAAACCCTAATTGGGAAGTTTGAAAATAAGTGTAAGGTTTTTATGTTATTAATTAGGGATAGCCCTAATTGATTATTAGAAAATCCTAATTATAATTTACAAATATTTATTTTCTATTTTGAAAACATAAATTGGAAATCCTAGAAATTTATTTTTAAAACCCTAAGGGCTCAAACCTTAACCCTAAGGGCTCAAACCCTAAACCCTAAGGGTCCAAACCCTAAACCCTAAGGGTTGGATCATTTGACAAGTTAGCCACTAAAAGTAAAAACCAAATGATCAAAGTGCCCTTTATATTATTTTAATAAGGTGGAGTGTAGATGGTCTAGAAAGCAACCTTTAATCAACCAACAACTGATCAAATGATCAGCCATATTGCATCGTATCATATTATATATAGATTGAGAGAGATAAAATGCTCACTTTAATTTTCAACATTGCCAAGTCTTCTCTCTCTTTCCCCTCTGAAATTTTAGACTGAAATTGAGTGAGAAACAAAACCAATGTCAGCCTTTAGCTTGCCAAGAACAAACATCAAAGTCAGAACCAAGATCAAGCTCAAAAAGTAGGTATAAACCCTAAATTTCGAAATCCTTAGATTTGATGTTAGATGTTATGATTTGTTGTTTAAAGTTGTGTTAGAGGGTGTTAATAAGTGATCTGGGTTGTTAGATCATGGATCTATAACATCTAGAGGCACAAAAATTAAGTTTTTATAAACTGACTATGAACCCTAATTTGTGCTCTGACAGCCTAATGTCAGCGCTCGTAGATTCTTGTATGTTAATTTTTTTGTTGTGTTTTAAGTTGTAGACTTGTAGTATGATGTAAGGGCTTTGATCTGGAACTTGAATCAAGCCCTGATCATGTCTATATCGCAAGTTATGAACGGTCAAACCTAGTTGACCGATCACGAAACTGAAATTCTGGGCAACCCAGAATTTCCAGAATTTCTGACAACGTCTTGCAGGCCTCGGATCTTGCAGGTCTTAATTAGTTTGGTCATGTTAGTGTTTGCTTTGTGTAGACTGACATGAGTACTACTTATACATGCCTTTAGATTTCCATAATCCATAACGGAATCACAGATATGAGTGGTCAAACCACCGCTTAACCGATCGCCGAATGAAGATTCGAAAAAACCGTAATCTTCAAGAACACGTTTTACGTCGAGATAACCGACCTAGATCTATTACTTGTGATGTTGTTGTTATGATCTGATGATATATAATTGTTCACTGACATGTGTACTACATGTGTGAACGCTTAGATCACACAAACCGAGTCCAGAATTCAAATCATAAGGACCTAAACCTAAGATTTCGATTGTTTCTTCATTTTTGGAAAACCCGAAATGAAGAACAACTTTGTTGTCGAAATTTTTGGAAGCCTTGATCTTTTACATTTGTGATATGTTTTAGCTATGATTTTTGTTTGTGGTTGTAGTGCTACATGAGTACTACAACTATAATACTTTTACAAGCCCTGAAAGCAACCGAAACCTAGATCTAATTGCGATCAAAGTAGGTACCCTGTAAACCGGCTATGAGTTTCTGGGCTTGGGCCAAGAACACCAAGAACACCTATAGCGACGCTCCTGTTACTATAGGCACCCTTTAGCGACAGTTTAATTAGAAAAATAATTATTTTAATTAATAAATTGATAAAATGGTTTTTAATTATTAAAATACATAATAAATTCCGAAAAATTATTTTAAAGTCTAAAAAATAGTTTTTAATTATTTAGAGTATATTTCATAAATATTTAATATTTTGGAATATAAATGGTATTTAATTTATTTAATTATAATATTAAGTAAATTACTTAGAAATGATTTTAATACATGAAAAATCATGAAAAATTATATTATGGAATAAGAAAATATTTTGAGTTATTTTTAGTGACTTTTAATATTTTGTGATGAATTTCATTAATTAATCAATATTAATGATAATAAGTTTATTTAATAACTCTATTAAATAAATTGTGGAAAATAGAATTAATGATTTATAAATCATATAAAAATGATTTAAGTATTATAAAAATATTTTAAGTTATAAAGTATAACTTTTGATATTTGGTTATGTAAAATATTAATATTTTAATATTAAAAGAAATTATCGGATAATGGATTTAAGTGTTTAAACATCATATAAACATGATTTTAAGTATTAGAAATACTTTGATGTATTATAAATATATTATAATATTATGTGATGATTTTCATTAATAGTTGATATTAAATAAATATTAATGATAAGGGAATTATGTGGAATTATGTGGTATTTAAATAAAAATAAGTTATGTTTTATAACGATAATCAACGGTTCATGCAAGTCTTTCTTAACTCGACCTCGAGTTGTATTATTCAATTATATTTATGGTTAATCATTTCTGATTGCCATGTCTAAGAATTATTAAATTGCACCCTGTGCGTATGACATGTGTTCATTAGGTATGAAAGGTTGATCACCTTCATTATCAATCTACGATATATTTGTTCATGTTAAATACTTGTTCACCATAAAATTTGTTCCTGCTAGTTCGCAATTATATTGTTGAATTTAGCCAGCTTATTATTCACATTCTTTCAATCATGATATATTGTTAAATTATTGAACTTAAACTTGTTGGGCAAACTTGTTGCTCACCCTTGCTGTATCATGATAAAACATTGCAGATTAAGGCGAATACGTCGGATACAAGGAAAGGTTAAAGACAGTTCCAGTTTAAAGTTATTGTATGCGATTATATTTGTAATAGCAATGTATGATAATATTTTTGTATGTTAGATAGGATAATGAATTGTGTATAAGTTATGGTTACTCGACCTTCGGGATAGTGTATAATATTTAATGTATAAACAATTTATGTTTATATTGTAAGACTCTGAATTTTATGAAATAAAAGTATTCAATTTTTCTATTTAGTAAATGGTTAAATTGATAAAAGGTTAAAGTTAAGGGTGATATATGAATTTTTTTCAAAATACACAAGTGGTTATAAAATATTCATTGTTGTCGGGGAATATTCGTTTAGTCGTAGAATATTCTTTCTATCGGGAATATTCAATGACGCACAGTAGCCATTTTTGGGGCCCCATAATGTAATAACTGCTTGGATGAAGAAAATGACAAATTTGAGTTGTTATAAATAACTACGTAATGGTTACCAAGTTAACAATCGTTGGAATACCCGAAGGGTTAAAATACGATGTCTACGCGTTGTTGCATGCCATTATACCTGCTTTTGCACAATATTTTTGAATTATTGATTCTTACGTAAGAAGACACTACTCAATAATGGTTACAGTAATTACTGTTCAATATTTTATTTTATTGATTCAATAATTGCTACATTGATATTTTATATTATTGTTGTTCAATAATTGTCACTGCACAGTATCTCCATTATCAGATCAATAATTCATATTATTTGAATAATATTATTAGATAGCATTATTGGCAATGTCTAGAAAGTTCTGTCAAGGAGAGGTTTGGTCACCTAATTGCGCCATGATAAGGAGAAATCCTTATCTTAAAAGCCCCTCTTTTCTCGAACCTCACTGTTGTCATAATTATGATTCTGTAATATTATTTGTGAATAATTAATTATTGATTTATATGATAAGGAAATATTTATTTGATGCGGATATAAATGATGGATTTATTTATGTGGTTATAAATGAAGGAATTAATGTTGAGGTGTTTTATCAGTATTTTGTTGGATTGGAAGTATTAAAAGATCAAATCGGTGTTCTTAAAGCTCTATTTTGTGAATTATAATTTTGATCCGACCGTTGGATCGTTGTAATTTTTGGATATGATATACATATATAAGTTGAGTATATGTTCACAAATTTTGAACCGTTAAAAATGAATGAATTATTTGTTATGAATTTTAAGAGGTGACTGATTCAGAAATTAGGTTTATAAATGATTTTAGTGGAAAATTCTAGAAATGGGTGGGCCCCACTTTTGGTTGTTAGGGAAGATGGCTGATTTTTGGTGGGTGGAATAGTAGCAGGTAAAGCCATCAGGTTGCAGGTCAAGTCTGCTTCGGCGTGCTAACATTTTCCTATAAATAGAGGGCTAAGTTAGAATTGAAAATCACACCAAAAACAAGTTTTCTCTCTTTCTCTCTCTATATTATCGAGCGTATTTTGTGAGTATTTAGATACTTGGTGAGTTGTTATTCATCAGTGCAAGTTTCCTTCAGCGTCATATTCGATATCCAGTCAGAAGTATTGATCTTTTGAGGTAAGGGATAGTAAGGGATTGTAAGGGATATTAAGGGATGTTATATTCTTCATAATGATGTTATTCTTTCAATATCATTATACTGACATATTGGTATGGATCTTATTATAGAATTTCTACCTTTTTGAGTCGGGGTTACTATTCACGTATACGACACTATTCACGTATATGACACTATTCATGTATATGACACTATTTACGTATATGACATTATTTACGTATATGGTACTATGTACGAATACGGAGTACTATTCATGAGTTACTATTCACGGGTACTATTTACGAAAAAAATTGGTTTCTTTTTCTGACCAAATTATCGTTGATTTATGATTGTTGCTCTTGAAAATAAATGCAGTTGTTGATCATATTGTTTTTATTGTCATATATAACATTTTTATAACCCTGATGTTGAATTTCTCTTCCACTTGAGTGTAAAGATGGGTAGATTATTGGTATGATCGTGACTATGGGTTCTCTTTGGCCAGTAGTGCAAAGATGAATTGTTAACTGGTATGATCATGACCATTGAATTTATAATTGAATATCTTTAGCTTAAGTGTAAAGATGAATTGATTAACATGGTTATAATTATTGTTTATATAAATTCTGAAATGATTATATATTTCTTTGAGATATGAATATATTTGGCCCAGTAGTGCAAATATGAATCTGTTGATGAATATATTTGGCTGTAGTGCAAATATGAATCTGTTGAGGAATATCTTTGGCTCAGAGTGCAAAGATGAATTATTGATGAATATCTTTGGCCCGTAGTGCAAAGATGACCTGTTGTTGAATATCTTTGGCTTGTAGTGCAAAGATGAATTATTGATGAATATCTTTGGCCCGTAGTGCAAAGATGACATGTTGTTGAATATCTTTGGCCTGTAGTGCAAAGATGACCTGTTGTTGAATATCTTTTGCCTGTAGTGCAAAGATGAAATGATAATGAATATCTTTAGCCTGTAGTGCAAAGATGAATTATTGATGAATATCTTTGGCTCGTAATGCAAAGATGACTTGTTGTTGAATATCTTTGGCCTGTAGTGCAAAGATGATTTGTTGATGAATATCTTTGGCTTGTAATGCAAAGATGACCTGTTGTTGAATATCTTTGGCCTGTAGTGCAAAGATGACTTGTTGATGAATATCTTTGGCCCGTAGTGCAAAGATAAATTTATTAGTATGATTATGAACATGTACTGTGATTTGGTATAATTATGATCTTTGATGTTTCAAAATTTGAAAATTATCTTTGTCTGGATGAGAAAAGGAATTTAGAACTACAATTACGATTATGAGTTATACATGTGATTGTGGGCGAGAATTGTTGATTGATGTTACGAGGATAAAACATTGTTGGTGGACTTTTAACATGGAGAAGATAATAGATTTTATGGTCTATTTGACTCTTCTAATGGATTGCTTGCTTCACGCAACTATGGTTGAAAAGTTTTATCATCTACCATATGTTCTAAATCTACGATTTATTCTTCGTTGAAGGCTATAGATAATTTAATTATCTTTAGTCATGATATTCTTTATCGGGCTAGTTGTGCTCACCCTTCTGTTTCATAATTCCTTTCAGGTAATAAGAGTGTAGTCGGGTCGAAAGGGGGTATGAGGGAATATAACAGTGGTCATCAGTTAGTAGTTATATTTGGTGAATCAAATAGGGTGAGGCGAACCCAACGTTGGAAGGGTGTTTTGCCACTATCATACAAGATGTATAATGATATACAACCTCGTGTCATCATAAGACAGGGTTGTGCACATCCACTTGCTGAGTATATTTACGAGCACTACCTATATAATCTTGGTGTTTGTTTGAAGTATAATTCTCAATTAGAGACAGTGGAGATAATGATATGTCAAGAGAGGACTCACCATTGGAAAGAATATGATAGTAATCTTCTCATTTTTCTTTGGGGTATATTGGGTCAACCAAGGATAATTTTGTGGCCATATAATATCTATCATAACTTAGACGCATGGCCTCCCATGTACGAAGGTTTCCTTGAGCACTTCCCAAATATTTTAATTTCTAAAACAGTTTTTGACTATACCTTTATGTAAGATGTCATGGTGACGTGCTACCCAAGTTGGTGTCAAGAGTCACAGTTGATATATATATTTGTATCAAAACTCACAACACATGAGTTGTTGTATTTTGCATGACAATTGTTGTAATAAAGTTGTAGTTGTTTTCTGTACCATGTATTTGGCGACTCAGAATGGGTTGGATGGAATGGGCCTATTTTGGGGTTGTCAAAGTTGGTATCAGAGCTTAGGGATATGATCTCTGGCGAAAATCGGGGAATAGAATTAGGAGGGGAGATATGAGTAAATCCTTCGCTAGTGTGTCCTACCTAAACTTATTTGTTGGTCAGTCATAATATGGGGATATTATGTGATATGTTAATTTGTTCAATTAACCCTTGTTTTGAAGTCAGATTCTAGAATGATATCTCAAATATACGGAGAGATGAGCAATGGAGAAATCATGAGGACAGGGAAGATGGAATCCGAAATGAAAGCAAGATATTCTCAACTCTTGAAATACCAGGTACGTAAATTTCGGGGACGAAATTTCATAAGGAGGGGAGATTGTAAGACCCCGAATTTTATGAAATAAAAGTATTCAATTTTCCTATTTAGTAAATGGTTAAATTGATAAAAGGTTAAAGTTAAGGGTGATATATGAATTTTTTCAAAATACGCAAGTGGTTATAAAATATTCATTGTTGTCGGGGAATATTCGTTTAGTCGTAGAATATTCTTTCTATCGGGGAATATTCGTACGACGGCGCAGTCATTTGTGGGCCCCATAATAGAATAACTATCGGATGAAGAAAACGACAAATTTGAGTTTTTATAAATAATGGCGTAATGGTTACCGTTAATCTTGTTGGAATACCTGGTGGTTAAAATACAGTAATACGCGTTGTTGAACAGTAGCATACGGTTTTGTTTTGCACAGTATTTTTGAATTATTGATTCTTACGTAAGAAGGCACTACTAAATAATAGTTATAGTAATTACTGTTCAATATTTTATTTTATTGATTCAATAATTGCTACGTTGATATTTTATATTATTGTTGTTTAATAATTGTCACTGCACAGTATCTCCAGTATCAGATCAATAATTCATATTATTTGAATAATATCATTAGATAATATTATTGGCAATGTCTAGAAAGTTCTGTCAAGGAGAGGTTTGGTCACCTAATTGCGCGCCAGTAAGGAGAAATCCTTATCGGAAAGCCCCCTCTTTCCTGGGAACTGCCTGGTTGTCACAATTGTGATTCTGTAATATTATTTGTGAATAATTAATTATTGATTTATATGATAAGGAAATATTTATTTGATGCAGATATAAATGATGGATTTATTTATGTGGTTATAAATAAAAGAATTAATGTTGAGGTATTTTATCAGTATTTTGTCGGATTGGAAGTATTAAAAGATCAAATCGGTTTTATTAAAGCTCTATTTCGTGAGTTATAATTTTGATCCGACCGTTGGATCGTTGTGATTTTTGGATATGTTATACTATATAAGTTGAGTATATGTTCACAAATTTTGAACCGTTAAAAATGAACGAATGATTTGTTATGAATTTTAAGAGGTGATTGATTCGGAAATTAGGTTTATAAATGATTTTGGTGGAAAATTCTAGAATTGGGTGGACCCCACTTTTGGTTGTTGGGGAAGATAACTGATTTTTGGTGGGTGGAATAGTAGCAGGTAAAGCCATCAGGTTGCAGGTCAAGTCTGCTTCGGCATGGTAACATTTTCCTATAAATAGAGGGCTAAGTTAGAATTGAAAATCACACCAGAAACAAGTTTTCTCTCTTTCTCTCTCTATATTATCGAGTGTATTTTATGAGTATTTAGATACTTGGTGAGTTGCTATTCATCAGTGCAAGTCTCCTTCAGCGTCATATCCGATATCCAGTCAGAAGTACTGCTCTTTTGAGGTAAGGGATAGTAAGGGATTGTAAAGGATATTAAGGGATGTTATATTCTTCATAATGATGTTATTCTTTCAATATCATTATACTGACATATTGGTATGGATCTTATTATGGAATTTCTACCTTTTGAGTCGGGGTTACTATTCACGATATCGACACTTATTCACGATACTACAAGACTATTCATGTATATGGCATTATTTACGTATATGACATTATTTACGATATCTGATTACTATGTAATCAATTGAATCTACTATTCATGAGTTACTACTCACGAGTTGCTATTCATGAGTTACTATTCACGAGTTAGTATTCACGGGTACTATTCATAACAAAAAATGGTTTCTTTTTCTGACCAAATTATCGTTGATTTATGATTGTTGCTCTTGAAAATAAATGCAGTTGTTGATCATATTATTTTTATTATCATATATAACATTTTTATAACCCTGATGTTGAATTTCTCTCACTTGAGTGTAAAGATGGGTAGATTATTGGTATGATCGTGACTATGGGTTCTCTTTGGCCAGTAGTGCAAAGATGAATTGTTAACTGGTATGATCATGACCATTGAATTTATAATTGAATATCTTTAGCTTAAGTATAAAGATGAATTGATTAACATGGTTCTAATTATTGTTTATATAAATTCTGAAATGATTATATATTTCTTTGAGATATGAATATATTTGGCTCATAGTGCAAATATGAATCTGTTGATGAATATATTTGGCTCAGTGGTGCAAATATGAATCTGTTGAGGAATATCTTTGGCCTGTAGTGCAAAGATGAATTATTGATGAATATCTTTGGCCCGAAGTGCAAAGATGACCTGTTGTTAAATATCTTTGGCCTGTAGTGCAAAGATGAATTATTGATGAATATCTTTGGCCCGTAGTGCAAAGATGACCTGTTGTTGAATATCTTTGGCCTGTAGTGCAAAGATGACCTGTTGTTGAATATCTTTTGCCTGTAGTGCAAAGATGAAATGATAATGAATATCTTTAGCCTATAGTGAAAAGATGAATTATTGATGAATATCTTTGGCTCATAATGCAAAGATGACTTGTTATTGAATATCTTTGGCCTGTAGTGCAAAGATGATTTGTTGATGAATATCTTTGGCTTGTAATGCAAAGATGACCTGTTGTTGAATATCTTTGGCCTGTAGTGCAAAGATACTTCTTGATGAATATCTTTGGCCCGTAGTGCGAAGATAAATTTATTAGTATGATTATGAACATGAACTATGATTTGGTATAATTATGATCTTTGACGTTTCAGGTGATGAAAATTATCTTTGTCTTGGATGAGAAAAGGAATTTAGAACTACAATTACGATTATGAGTTATACATGTGATTGTGGACAGGAATTGTTGATTGATGTTACAGGGATAAAACATTGTTGGTGGACTTTTAACATGGAGAAGATAATAGATTTTATGGTCTATTTGACTCTTCTAATGGATTGCTCGTTCCGCTGCAACTATGGTTGAAAAGTTTTATCATCTACCATATGTTCTAAATCTCTGATTTATTACTGTTGAAGGCTATTGATAATTTAATTATCTTTAGTCATGATATTCTTTACTGGGCTCGTTGTGCTCACCCTTCTGTTTCATAATTTCTTTCAGGTAATAAGAGTGTAGCTGGGTCGAGAGGGGGTAACAGGGGAATAGAACGGTGGTCATCTTTTAGTAGTTATATTTGGTGAATCAAATAGGGTGAGGCGAACCCAACGTTGGAAGGGTGTTTTGCCACTATCATACAAGATGTATAATGACATACAACCTCGTGTCATCATAAGACAGGGTTGTGCACATCCACTGGCTGAGTATATTTACGAGCACTACCTATATAATCTTGGTGTTTGTTTGAAGTATAATTCTCAATTAGAGACAGTGGAGATAATGATCTGTCAAGAGAGGACTCACCATTGGAAAGAATATGATACTAATCTTCTCATTTTTCTTTGGGGTCTATTGGGTCAACCAAGGATAATTCTGTGGCCATATGATATCTATCATAACCTTGACGCATGGCCTCCCATTTACGAAGGTTTCCTTGAGCACTTCCCAAAGATTTTAATTTCTAAAACAATTTTTGACTATACCTTTATGTAAGATGTCATGGTGACGTGCTACCCAAGTTGGTGTCAAGAGTCACAGTTGATATATATATTTGTATCAAAACTCACAACACATGAGTTGTTGTATTTTGCACGACAATTGTTGTAATAAAGTTGTAGTTGTTTTCTGTACCATGTATTTGGCGACTCAGAATGGGTTGGATGGAATGGACCTATTTTGGGGTTGTCACATATATCTTCCGCAATAGTTATAGAAATAGTGCACCAGATTCGTGGTGATTTAGGACCATGAATTTGGGGGCGCTACAATTGGTATCAAAGTTGTTGGTTATAAACCTAGGGTAGAGTTACCGTAGACTAATAACCGCAGTGATATGATAAGATCTAACTCACATAGAGTTAGTGTGTCAGTAAGATTCAAAGACGAATCTCGGCGAGTTATAAAGATACAGAGTTCCCTAACTCTGATAATAAAAGTGAACAATAATGATGAATAGATAAAATCTAAAAGACTAAGAGTACTGGATAGGAGATTGTAAAAAAAATGATCATAGCATACAAATATATCGTAATATATACGATGAGATCACCCCGTGATCAGATAAGGTTATAGTATGGAGAAGGATCGAGCGTATGATTGAAAAGTTTACAGCAAGATTGCTGGGTATGTTGTACTATGAATTAGTACAGATTCCAGAAAGGATTATGAATACAGATTAAATGAAATTCGTATTGAGAAAGGAGTGGATTAGGTGGGGATTTCAATTGAGGACTCATGTCAGTAGCTGAGTTGTATGATTCCTTATTATGGGCGGGGAATTGTACTTGGTGTAAAAACCACTTAGTTTCTGGCACTGATAATCATTGAAATGTCCGTGTCGCGCTATTTGCTATATGCGTAGAGAATATAAGGTTAAGTACGAGTTCTTAAAACTCATACTTATGGTACGTTCGTGACTCATAATTATATGAAACGTTTATGAACCCCTCAGCGAATGGACGCCAAAGGTCTGACTAGGACAAGTTCTTAAACTCATATGATCGTGGCAAGTTCCTGAACTCATAAGTGTGGTAAGTTTGACGAACTAGGCATAGTTGTGTGTAAATGGAGTATTAAGGATAATACGAATAGATAGATTGTTTAAGCAAGTGATTATTAGAGGAGGCATAAGTTTTTCAAAACTCCTAGCTATGCTAGACTTCAAAATTTTGATATCAAGCAAAATACGCACTATGTGCTTTTAAAATAAAAATAAAAATATGTAGACTCGTGATCATTTTTGAAACGGTTTAAAGTATAGTCTATGCTACTTATTTCAGCTAGACGCAAATGATTTGAAATATCAAAATATATTTTATTTATCACTCATGTACCATGTAACCTGGTGCAGAGATGATAAAAAGTTGATAGAGTTATAAATACAGGAATACATAGTGTGAATCTAATCTAAAAATCATTCTTCCACTATTGTATGATGTGTTATGACAAAGTCATATAATGACGGCATCCTCAAACGGACTGTTAATACAGTACGACATCATGATGTCATTCTCAAAAATATTTTCAAGATTTTAATTTGCCAACGGAGTTTAGCTACACCTAAATAATTTGATTGAATTGAATTGTTGATATGAGTCTACGCTATTCGATTCAGCTATACCAACGTTTATAAAATCCTAAGCGTTCTTTGAAAATTTTCCCAAACCAAATTATTTTGGTAAGGAATCCGATAAAGACTGAGGTAAGGAAATATTTGTGCGCCCAAGGCAGATAAGAGGAACAGAAAAAATGGTTCCGACCAACAGTACTTGATCAGTACAGGGCATACCGGGCTAATCCCCCTAAATGTCCGTAAGTTATGACGGTTTACGGATGAATTTCCATATGACCTTTTCAAAAATGAAAGTTCATAGTCTATATGACTCCTCAGACCGATTTGAATAATTTAACTCTTATGAGAAATGTTTGGATAGCATGTGGTAATAAGTATGAAGGGTGTAAGGTGTAAGGTAAATTTTGGGGACAAAATTTTTAGAAGAAGGGGTGAATGTAATAACCCGAATATTTAGATATTTATTAAAATCTTAAAAGATTGAATAGAGGTTAAATAATAAACCTAGACAGAAAATAAGTGTATGTATTTAACATTTTTAGGAATAAATTTTGTGAATTTAAAAACTTTTGGTAAAGGTTTACAGTGTTAACAATATCTATGTATATGGTCATATGTGTATACAAAGATGTGGTTAAAGGGTCAAGGTTGACGGATAAAGTATATCAGTGACAAACCCTAATAATATTTTAGAACCGCGACGTTCAATAAGAAAACCCTAACGAATGTTAAGAAACCCTATTACCGGTTCTAGAAACCATAGTTTCAGTTTCAGGAAGCCGAAGCCCTAATTTGGAATATTAAAACCCTAATTGGGAAGTTTGAAAATAAGTGTAAGGTTTTTATGTTATTAATTAGGGATAGCCCTAATTGATTATTAGAAAATCCTAATTATAATTTAGAAATATTTATTTTCTATTTTGAAAACTTAAATTGGAAATCCTAGAAATTTATTTTTAAAACCCTAAGGGCTCAAACCCTAAACCCTAAGGGTCCAAACCCTAAACCCTAAGGGTTAGATCATTTGACAAGTTAGCCACTAAAAACAAAAACCAAATGACCAAAGTGTCCTTTATATTATTTTAATAAGGTGGAGTGTAGATCTAGCCCTAGTAAGGAGTGGGTGACCAACTCTAGCTAGCCACATGGTCTAGAAAGTAACCTTTAATCAGCCAATAACTGATCAAATGATCAGCCATATTGCATCATATCATATTATATATAGATTGAGAGAGATAAAATGCTCACTTTAATTTTCAACATTGCCAAGTTTTTTCTCTCTCTCCCCTCCGAAATTTTAGACTGAAATTGAGTGAGAAACAAAACCAATGTCAGCCTTTAGCTTGCCAAGAACAAACATCAAAGTCAGAATCAAGATCAAGCTCAAAAAGTAGGTATAAACACTAAATTTCGAAATCCTTAGATTTGATGTTAGATGTTATGATTTGTTGTTTAAAGTTGTGTTAGAGGGTGTTAATAAGTGATCTGGGTTGTTAGATCATGGATCTATAACATCTAGAGGCACGAAAATTAAGTTTTTATAAACTGACTATGAACCCTAATTTGTGCTCTGACAGCCTAATGTCAGCGCTCGTAGATTCTTGTATGTTAATTTTTTGTTGTGTTTTAAGTTGTAGACTTGTAGTATGATGTAAGGGCTTTGATCTGGAACTTGAATCAAGCCCTGATCATGTCTATATATCATAAGTTATGAATCAGTCGAAACCTAGTTGACCGATCACGAAACTGAAATTCTCGGCAACCTGAATTTCGAAATTCGACAACGCTCTTGCAGGCCTCGGATCTTGCAGGTCTTAATTAGTTTGGTCATGTTAGTGTTTGCTTTGTGTAGAATGACATGAGTACTACTTATACATGCCTTTAGATTTCCATAATCTATAACGGAATCACATATATGAGTGGTCAAACTACCGTTGACCGACTGCCCGAATGAAGATTCTGGAAAACCCAGAATCTTCAAGAACACGTTTTCTGTCAGATATTAACCGACCTAGATCAATTACTTGTGATGTTGTTGTTATGATCTGATGATATATAATTGTTCACTGACATGTGTACTACATGTGTGAACGCTTAGATCACACAAACCGAGTCCAGAATTCAAATCATAAGGACCTAAACCTAGCACCCTCGACTGTTCTTCATTTTTTGGAAAACCCAGAAATGAAGAACACTGTTGTCAGAATTTTTGGAAGCCTTGATCTTTCTGTTGTGATATGTTTTAGCTATGATTTTTGTTTGTGGTTGTAGTGCTACATGAGTACTACAACTATAATACTTTTACAAGCCCTGAAAGCAACCAAAACCTAGATCTAATTGCGGTCAAAGTAGGTACCCTGTAAACCGGCTATGAGTTTCTGGGCTTGGGCCAAGAACACCAAGAACACCTATAGCGACGCTCCTGTTACTATAGGCACCCTTTAGCGACATTTTAATTAGAAAAATAATTATTTTAATTAATAAATTGATAAAATGGTTTTTAATTATTAAAAATACATAATAAATTCCGAAAAATTATTTTAAAGTCTGAAAAATAGTTTTTAATTATTTAGAGTATATTTCATAAATATTTAATATTTTGGAATATAAATGGTATTTAATTTATTTAATTATAATATTAAGTAAATTACTTAGAAATGATTTTAATACATGAAAAATTATATTATGGAATAAGAAAATATTTTGAGTTATTTTTAGTGACTTTTAATATTTTGTGATAAATTTCATTAATTAATCAATATTAATGATAATTAGTTTATTTAATAACTCTATTAAATAAATTGTGGAAAAATAGAATTAATGATTTATAAATCATATAAAAATGATTTAAGTATTATAAAAATATTTTAAGTTATAAAGTATAACTTTTGATATTTGGTTATGTAAAATATTAATATTTTAATATTAAAAGCAATTATCTGGATAATGGATTTAAGTGTTTAAACATCATATAAATATGATTTTAAGTATTAGAAATACTTTGATGTATTATAAATATATTATAATATTATGTGATGATTTTCATTAATAGTTGATATTAAATAAATATTAATGATAAGGGAATTATGTGGTATTTAAATCATATACTTATGATATTAATGAATGAAAAATTATAATAAATGATAATAATTACTTGAAAATTATTACGAGCTTTTGAAAAATATTTTGACTGATAATATAATTATTGTTAAGTGTTAGGCAGAGTTTAATTGAACTTAAACTCGATATTTATCCGACTAGACCATTGGAATGTCAGAATTGTGTCGGATTAAACTCAGACTGCAATAGTTTTACTTGATACTAGGTTTTATATGCTGTATAGACTAATAGAATTATATGGTAATGTGTTAAAGTTATTTTATACTGTGATGATATTATTCTAACTTGGAAAATCGATATTGTTAACAGTAGGTCTTCAAATAAAGATAAGTTATGTTTCGTAACGATAATCAACGGTTCATGCAAGTCTTTCTTAACTTGACCTCGAGTTGTATTATTCAATTATATTTATGGTTAATCATTTCTGATTGCCATTTCTAAGAATTATTAAATTGCACCCTGTGCGTATGACATGTGTGCATTAGGTATGAAAGGTTGATCACCTTCATTATCAATCGGCCAGATATATTTGTTCATGTTAAATACTTGTTCAGTCATAAAATTTGTTCTTGCTAGTTCGCAATTATATTGTTGAATTTAGCCAGCTTATTATTCACATTCTTTAAATCATGATATATCCTTAAATTATTGAACTTAAACTTATTGCTCACCCTTGCTATATCATGATAAAACATTGCAGATTAAGGCGAATGCGTCGGATACAAGGAAAGGTTAAAGACAGTTCCAGTTTAAAGTTATTGTATGCGATTAGATTTGTAATAGCAATGTATGATAAAATCTATGTATGTCAGATAGGATAATGAATTGTGTATAAGTTATGGTTACTCGACCTTGGGGATAATGTATAATGTTTAGTGTATAAACAATTTATGTTTATATCTTCCGCAATAGTTATAGAAATAGTGCACCAGATTCGTGGTGATTTAGGACCATGAATTTGGGGGCGCTACAAAGACTCTGCTCAAAGTCTTTGTGTCGAGTCTTTGAATCACAACAAGATCTTGCATCTTTGGGAGAATCTAGAGGAAATGCTGGCAACCCAGCAGCGGGCTCCTCCTCGATGTGGGAATTGATGTCCTCCATGGGCTCTACATCATCTGACTCACTATCCGGTACTATAGATACTACTGCAGCTGATAAAATTTTTGTCTCCATCCATGCGGAATACTCGGTAGAACAACCTGTATGACTGATAGAAAAATCAGCTATCTCACGCTGATCCCAACAAGTGTACACCCGAGATCGGTCCTCTGCTGAAAGATATCGAGAAGCTAAATGCTGACCTATCACCCCCTCAAAAGGATGAAAATCCTAAAACTAGTCAAACTGCGACATCACGGCCAGCGGGTGATAAGTAGTCACGCCCCTCAAACCAGCCAGAGGAAGGTAGTCCATGCCCGGAGCATGAGTAATAAAGCTGTATGGTGAGCTAAACCCCGAACACGGCAGTATGACAAATGGATCTCTGATATCTGCCAAAAATGTGGACCAAGACAGAGCATCTATACACTCCGATGGCTGAAAGGAGTACGACATGGCTATATCATGGGTAAACCAGTACCCATGCCGTCTAAGAGTGCCAATCAGTCTCAAGTGGGACATAAACCACACATATAGCATGACCGAACTACCTGTGAACACTCATGTCGGATAAGTGCAGCAGTAGGATGCTGACCGCAGGGTCTCTGCAATGATTATAGGTATAATGGTACGACCCTCCCTGAGAGCTCTCACCGCCATGATGACACCAATGTCTATCTCATCCGTGTATCGTGGCATATAGACATACGATAGTACGTATAACAGCAGTACATCAACCCTGGCTAAACGCCAATGATCCTCTGGTGCTGTGAAATCCCCAGAATGTCGTGAATAGCTATCCTCAGAGCCAAATCTATCATATAGAAAATGCTGGGATATCACATGGCCAGATGTCAGCTCATCCTGCACCACTCTGCGTCGCAATCCAGTGAGAGTAATGAACCATCGACTGATGTCTCCCAAAGCCATATGCACGCAAGGTCTGTCCAACGGCAGCATCGTCAATCGTGCATACTCCTCCAGAGTAGGAGTCAACTCATGGGTCCCAAATCGAAAAACCTGCCTATCCGATACCCAATGCTCTAGCATCCCATCCATAAACCCTGCGGGAACCTAAAACATCAATAAGGTCATGGTATGCTGTAGCAAATGATCTACGGTCACCCTGTCTGATGGTGACATACTATCATACCACGATCGCATACCCGATGCCACCAATGATGGTGGGGGTATGATCAATACGGCTAACTGTCGAAGAAGACATCTGTACAGGCCGTGTCATAAGACCATCCAGGGGTCAATGCTGAATATCTCTGGATATACATACATATGCATAACATGATACATGCATAGCAGATAATAGATAGCAATA
Source organism: Panax ginseng (assembly GCA_020205605.1). NCBI lineage: Eukaryota > Viridiplantae > Streptophyta > Magnoliopsida > Apiales > Araliaceae > Panax > Panax ginseng. The sequence goes on from CM035136.1 coordinate 72,925,043, forward strand.
TGATATAGGGAATGAAAAAACTATGCATACATTCCTAAGTATATCATCATCTAATACATCATCTCTATACAGCTATAAAATATAGGGAAATGGGGCAAAGACGCCCTACTACTAACAGAGGCCTATCAAAAGATATAGCAAGAATGGGGTACAACCACCCAATATCGAACAGAGGCCTATCAAAAGATATAACGAGAATACACATCAGAAGAAGACAATGGTGTCGATGTCCATATCATCAATCCTGTCCACCTGATGTAACTCCTCCTGATTCACTGGATCTCTATCAACAAGGATGTCAGGCCTATATAGAGGAGGATCTGCGCCGGCAAAACCGAATGGGTCATCTGAGGGGCCAGCGCCTGAGCTAGAAGGATCAAATGAAGCTGCCTCTACCGGATCTCTGCCCAAATGCCGGATAAATATGTGTGCCTGGTCCAACTGCCGGGTCAAACTATCAATCTGTGTCATATGAGTCGGATCTCTGACACAAGCTATCCAATCCATCATCATCACGGATCCTGGAACCATATCCCCCATAAACTGTGTGGCGCAGGACTGGGCTCCGATAATACGAGGGAACCACCAACGCTGGAACGTCTCCTAAGTGCAAGGACCCTCTGATAATGTAATACCGTCAACCCCCAACAATGGGATATCAGTGACGGGTGACTGCGATACATGCCAATGACGCCTGGAAGGAGGCAAGATCGGCATACGAATCTCCCATGTGGTGCTCCTAATAGCACGCTCTCCTAAATAGAGCTCCCAGCCTCCATTTGTGAAGAGAGGAACTCTCCTGGTGGAAATCACGTACTCGACTCCAGTCGGGTATCCATCCTCAAAACCGATGGTCAAGGGTTCCCCTGAATAGGGAATCCATGTGATGGTGTCACCGTCAAGAACTCCAACATGACATCTTTGCGATGAGTGAAACCCCCTCACCAGGTGACCTCCGTTAAAATGGAATGATGCCATCGTCGTCCTCGTGGATAGGTATCTAAACCTAACACGCTCACAGGACGCAAGCATATGAGCCTCTTATAGGCCCAAAACTGCCAACACAATGGAAAAACATCTGCTATCAGTAAAAACTCTTAACCTATAAATGGGAAATGATAAGAGAAATACTCACCAGCAGAAATGGGTAGAATCCTAGCCAAGCCTCGGTCAAACCCTGTGAGCGCATACGCATGCCCCGGAGGAAATAGGCAAAGGTGTAGGAACCCCAATCATACTCTCCAATACGGTCCACATGACGTGTGGCGCTAATCAAAGCGAAAGACACCGTAGAAGAGTTATATGCTATGAAGCAGCCTCTAATGATCATCAGGAACAATCACCGCAAAATGCAATCCCTGATTCTGACATCATCAGGCATGGGCTCACTCAAAAGCCCGCTCATAGCATCTACGCTCAAAGGACCTGAACGAACAGTCCTGCCCTTGAGCGCCTCCGCCGGAACTCCTAACAAGGATTTGACGGCAGTAAGGGTAATATTCGCCATACAAGGCACTGGCTCCCCTCCAAACTCCATACCTATGATAAATCGCCAATCCATCGACGTAATCATCACCTCATAATCCAGCAGATGGAGTGACTGAGTCTGATGAAACCATCGCTCAGACAGTTCCCTGAGATAACCCCAGGGACAACGACGGGGAAGGATGGAGAAGAATGCCCTGAATCCCCAATCATGCACTATAGCTCTGTAATCAGGATGAAGAGCCTAATACATGGAGTGTATACTAAACCAATTCCCTCGAGGCTGTGTGAAGACGGGAACCTGCATGAAATGCAGATCAACATCAAAGCCCTTTAATCCTCATCAATAGGAAAGAATGAAGATCAAGATCTAACGTCATACCTCGTTAGCATGCAAGAACATCGAGGGATGTCTGCTCAAATCACCCAGAAGCTCTGGGTTTGCCACCTGAATACAAGGTAGCTCCCTACGGGGAACATGTGCAACAGGAGCGAGATCTTCAATCGGGATATCTTCATCCACGTCCTCAACCATGTAGCAGGAGTGGCCATTCAGTAGCACACCTGCCCCAAAGTTATATACATAATATATGCATTAAAAATCAAAATCATCCATGCATAAGGTTAACCTCAATATCAGGAGTACTTTTCCTTTCTACCTGTTGCTCATTGGACCTCAAATAGGACAAAAAATTACAGAAAAAGGTGCCAATTTGACTATCTCGAAAGTTAAATTTTTTCACATCATTATGTTCAGCATAGTATAATACTAACATTTACTATGTTGAATATTTTTTATCAAATAATTTGTGCATAAATAATCACTACTATGTGTTTAGAATCATTTCATGCGATAACTCAAAATCCAACGGATAAAAACTGGAAAAAATACATGCATACGTTACCAGGATAGTGTAGAACATTTGTACGGTGATAGAATTTGCAGAAAATATCCCGAACTCAGCAGATCTAAAGGAGGCTCACAGATTTCTCTTAGCGAATCAAGTTGAAAATGACTTGTGAGACCAACCTGCTGGATTATATCATCCACGGTTGGCCACATGCTCATCTACGGCTACAGCAGGTGTACCTGCAGCACCACTATGTGGGCTCCACCCCTCTGGCTCGGTCTAGTTTGAGTTGCAAAGGAGTTATTGCGGATTAAAAAGGTCAAATCGGGAATAAAAATGCCACGCGATTGAGCAAAATAGCATGCAATCCGGGTCTTCTCAGATGAAACTTTGAGTCTGTACATCACTCATTGCTAGTCACTCGAACACGAGGTATACCCTTCCAATGATCTCATTTGTTATAAATCACATCCGACAATACCTTGTACAGGTCCAATGCCGCCAACTCCAGGTCATTACCCTAAAGATCAACGTGATCCCCGACGGGGGTTACAACGTAGATCCCCGATAGGGGTTACAACGTGAAGTCCCGGTAGGGTATTACAACGCACATACAACCGTTGACAAACATATCAATGAAGGTCAAGAAGCCTTGACGTTATCTCAGCCGATGGCGATTAAACCTATCAGAGCTCTAGAGCTCTTCGAGAATTTCATGCTCGATTACTTATATTCCCCAGCAGATCCCTGACGGGGGTCACACCGCAATGTTCCATTGATTCACACGTCAGCAAAGGTCAAGACACCTTGACAATCTACTCACAATGCAATGTGCCGTTGATTCACACGTCAACGAAGGTCAAGCAACCTTGACAATATATCCCACAGGGTTTTTCAGCAGTTGATTCACATGTCGGTGAAGTACACGTCAACGAAGGTCAGGCATCCCTGACAACATTTGCTATTGGCAGTGAACCCAACAGAATATTGACATATCCTGGCGATATCAACCAGGAAAAGTAAATGTTATCAAAGAGGATATATGATGGAATATGTTATACACATCCTCAAACAGACCAAGCTTTATCCCCACAGATCTCTTACATATAAGAGGTACATAAGAGGTACATCTTCAGGATCAAGTCGTTATCAAGGACATAGGAATTTGGTGGTAACCCCAACATCAACATCCTAACAGATTCAAATTACACATTAAATCTGGTCGTTATTGCCAATCCCCAGTTGAAGCAATAGGGAGCCAACAATCATCCCCAGCATGTTGGGCTACAACCCCGTACACATGCATCATACATTTGCATCATGTTGCTACACATAGTACCATGTTTATCTTGTTGCATTTCAAGTGTCTAGGATTCTTTATCCTACCAATGCATCGCCATGCATGAGTATGATAAAGAGGGGCATCTGTAGACATTCAAAATTTTCTGTACTGCTGTCACTAACATTGCAGGAGGACAGATTCGTCTTTCAAGTGGGAACCCTGGAAGACAATCCATATCCATTCCGGATACTACCGGAAGTTCAACATCAAACCCGGAACACACACTGGGACTAATAATTCCAACCTCGGAGATAACCCCGAGGCGTGTAGATCCAATACCGGAACACACACCGGAGAAGACCGATTAATCTCGGAGATAACCCCGAGGAATCCAGTCTCTATCCTAATTATGGAAATAACCACCAACCTTGGTGATTACCCCAAGGAATGTAGTTTCGGCGATAACACCGAAAATGCTTGTTTCAAATGCAACCTGCTTCAATCTCGGCGCTCACAACGAGATATTCAATACCAACCCGGAGATAACACCGGGAGCACAGGCACACCTCAAAGATGACACTGAGGACCTTAAACAATTGCAGTAGTCCAATCTCAAAGAAAGCCACGAGCAACGCCCCGCTTGATCAATTTAATTCTTATATAACACCGGTGAGGGGAAACATCGTCATCTCGCCAACGCGATACCATGCCACATCGTCTCAACATTTCATACACATCTCCACACAACGATGTCCCACAAGAATTAAGGAGAACCAATCCCGAGTGACTATTGTGCGGGGTAACAGATGGAATTTGAAGCTTGAAGACCGGAGGGCATCGTCCCATCTTTAATGACTTCGTACAAACTCTAATCCCATGTCATTGTATAACTCTCTACAATGGCGGTTTGAAATAGGTCTTGTATACCTCAATCGGATGCCCAGATTGTAATTTTGAAATTTCGAGTGGACATTACAGTGCTCGAGTGCACATACTACGAGACGACCCAACCCGAGAAACCCGGGCCAACCCGGGTTGCCTCTGCAATACACTAAGGCCCGGCCAGCAGGTACACACTCTTGCTCCACCTCTATAAATAGAGGGCTTGGGGTGGCCATTTTATGAGAGAAAAACCATGAGGAAGCCCCCGCCTAATTTGCTCTCTGCATTCACCCCATACAGTGTACTTTCTCATTTTAAACACATGTGAGCTCATATATAGCTACTTTTGTACCTACAAAAGCCAGTGTTTACCCACTTTAAAGATATAGAAGTCTTCTTTGGCAGTCAACTGTAAGCCTTCTCACACACTTTAAAGCCTTTCTCTTCATCTTTGAACACACCCTTCTTCACGTTGAGAGTCGTGTTGCGCGCGTTTGCCCGGACTTCTGTCTGTGGTTTCATTTTAGTTTGTATATGCATATATTATATATATATATATATATTTATATATATGGACTAACAATATCGAGTTATGCCTCGATTGAGCCTGCACTTCTTGATGCGGAGCGTTTATTTGCTTCAATATATATATATATATATATATATATATATATATATATTTATATATGAATCGTGTGTCGAACTTTGTTCGATGAGCCTACACTTTGGTCTCGGAGCGCTTTCGCTTTAATATATATATAGTTATACATATTAATCGTGTGTCGAACTCGCTCGATGAGCCCGATTTTACATCCTATATGCTTTCACTTATATATATATATATATATATATATATATACTTATATATATGAACTGTTGTTTAACTCTCATTCGATGAGCCTAGATTTTATATCCTATGCCTTTATCACTTTTATATATATATATATATATATATATATATATATATATTCGTCCCCCACTGGAGTTTACTTCGTAGTGGTTGATCGCTTTTACAGCTTTCTTTATGTTTCGTCCTACCTAGAGTTCACTTCGTGGCAGTTGATTGCTTTGTATAGCTTTATTTACATTTTGTCCTGCCATGAGTTTCCTCCATGGTGGTTGATAGCTTTACAACTTTATTTACATTTTGTCCTGCTTGGAGTTTCCTCCGTGGCGGTTGATAGCTTTTACAGCTTTATTTACATTTTTGATCCCCCATGGAGGTGCTTCGTGGTTGGTGATCATGTCTGTATATATATATTTATAGCTTATATATATATATATATATATATATATACCTGCTTATTTCTTTCATACAAATTGCGGTATCATGTGTGCCTAGGAATCATGTGATCACAGATTCAGCCTGTTGGATCTAGTTTCGATTCCCGTGATGGACATTTTCAAATGTATGTTGACTTTGTAAATTATTCTCATGCGGTGTCTCAATTTCCTCAGATGGTTTCCATACCCACGAGGAAGTCGGCATTATTTTGTATATTATTTTCGTACGGATGCCTCACATCTGTAAAATAAAATCAATCAAGCCGAACACTTAATAAAATGGGAGTGTAAAAGGTCTCAATTACTATTGAGCATCAAGGTTTGAAAAACCTCTTTTATAAAATATCACTGCCATATCTTGCTAAAAACTGAATTTTTACATAAATTCAAACCCTGTGTATATAGGTGCGAACGAGGCCTCGCACTACTTCCAAATAACAGCACATTGACCCACATACACACACATTCAGATAATTGTTTTTTGAAAAGAGGCGGTCATCGTGGTAACACGGATGTCGGGGGGTGCCTAACACCTTCCCTCCGCATAACCAAGTCCCCGGACCCTAATGAATCTCGGTTTCACCGACCTATTTAGCAGTGTCACATCACTGGGTCAATGTGCAAACCTTTTCTTGGTTGTGTTGGTACAACCATTTAAAAAACCAACTGGCGACTCTTAACAGTCCATCGTCGACATTATACATGTCGGACCTTTTTCACTTGTTTTTTAAACAAATCTCACCTAAAATGAGAACACCAAAGAACAAGTAATAGAAAGGGACATCTAAAAATCCTGATGTCGACACTTGGTCATTAAGTATACTTGGTTATCACACTTACTTAGCCATTAAGTTATCTTGCTCCCTACTTTGGATCATCCATGGTTTGCCCCATGGGTTTAAACCAACCCATAACCCATTGGTTCTTACTTTGGGCTTTAGCTTAATTAACTTAGCTTAATCATTTGGGCTTGTATTAAATTACTTTGGGCTTCACATTATAAACACTTGGGCTTACATATTAGTTCTATTGAACTTTTATATTAAATCATATTGGACTTGTACATCTCACATAATCCACAAGTCTATTCACAAATGGCTTAAAGCCTTATAACATATACTCTACGTATAATTCTCATATTCTAACTCGTATACTTATTCATTATATACGATATACTATCATTCTTACATACTCGTATACTCTACTTCGCACAATTCCTACGTATCATACAATCATTACCCTAACTTCTTAATGCTTGATTTTCCTAACGTTCTCAAATTAAGTCCACAGTCGAAATATTATATTTTCTATAACTGAAATATTATTGGATATTCCATCCCCCCTTGATATTCTATCGTTACGTATTTCTCAAAAGTTCAAAAATAATTCCCAAGCAGAAATGCATGAATAGTATTTTTCAGAAAATTTCTCAAAAAACTTTTATTTTCGTCTTGGAAATTCAAACACTTTAATTCTACCACGTAACCAAAATACTACGACGTTCTAATATGTTTAGGTCATAGAACGACCTTCAATTAGCTTGCTCCCATAAATAATCAATTAAATTCATTTAATCCACATAATAAAAATAAAAATTTAATTCTAAAAATACGATTTTTTTGGGGCGTTACACTCTTCCCCCTTATAAGGATTCTGTCCCCAAAATCTGTGACACCCCAAACTCCCTACAATTCCTGTAGCGGATTTGGTGCTCACGTAAATATTCTATAAGAAAATAATATCTATCAATCCAAGGTTCATAGTATTCATAACAGATCTTTGTTCTCGTTAGAACAATTATCATTATGAATACTATCACTTAGATGTCTAGAATTATAATCTTACAGATATTTCTTTCATATCAATAATTTCTCTTCATCTGACATTCACAGTATCAATGATAAGATTGTTCCTGGAACCGAGGGGCGCAACCTCAGTTTTTACAAAACTCACTAGTCATCAAATACCCTCATTAAGATAAACAGTTCATATTAATATTGTACTTGATTTCCAGCTCTTAATCAAATAAAAAAAACTAAACAGTTATATATCTAAAACTTAATACATAATCCCAGATTTAGAGTTATTACATTTGAGTCTTACAGAATTAAATTAACTTAAACTATTACAGTCTTCTCTAGCCACAAGAATGCATACTTGAACTTCCTAATATCACCACAAATTGAAGGAAAATAATATTTGCAAGTGATGAGCTTTTAAAAGGCTCAAAGAGTTTAATCAATGTGTATTATATACTCACACTATGACTAAAATAGATGAACTTATAGTTCGAAGTTTTTCAAGGTATATATATTTGAGGTTTATCTCGCCAAACCCCGCACATTACAAGTTACCGTCACCATAAAGACTTAGAAACCCTAAGTTGATCCGCTCAACCAAACAATCTAGGAGTATGCATATCATCCTTTTAATTAACCCCTTGGTCCTTACTATAAATGCCATTATAAACCCCGATCGATGGTATTTATCGCGGCCATAATAATAGTATCGATGATATATTTGTACTAAACAACATTTGTTTTTACCATAATTCTATGATTTGATATCAATTAAAATACATTTTTACACAATTAACAGTTTATAAGACGTGGTTACGCTTGAACAATAAGCCACAACCTTTTTAAATAACAGCTCAATATAACAAGTACATTTAATACAAAAATTAAATGCATATGGAGAACTTGCCTGATTGTAGATTCGTTATTCTAGGTTATTCAAGCCGTCTATGCAACCTAAATATAATTATATCAGTCATTAGAAATAATTTTAGCTAATAGTTAGTCGAACTATTAGTGTCTGGGTTGTATTTGATATCTATATGGTGTTTTATAACATTATTGGATAATTCTCGAATTATTTTTCTCATAAACTTTGTTTTAAAAATTTAAATATTACTTCAAATAATTTAATTATTATTTACTAAAAATTTTAGAAGCTTAAAACAACCCCTCAATAATTAATAATAATTTTTCTTAATTTATTATTAATTAATTTTTTAAATCATTAATACTATTTTTAAATAATTAATAATCAATCATATTAATTTTTAAATAGTCAATATTAATTTTAAATAATTTATTATTATTGATAATGATTTTTAAACCATTAGTTTCATTTTTAAATAATTTATTATTATTTAAAAATGATTTATTATAATTTTTACTAATTTATTTATTATCATTATTAAAAAATTTTATTATCATTAATATTTAAATAAATTAAATATTAATAAATTTTTATGTCAAAATATTAAGAATTATTTATTATAATTTTAAAATGTATTTTAGAAATTTATTAGGAATTTATAATAATTATTTTGTATTTATTTCTATTTATTTTTATTTATTTTTAATATTTTTCAGCTAACTGTCGCTAAAGGCTCCTACAATGACAGAACTGTCGCTAATGGTGTTCTTCATCAACTGAAGAACACGAAAGTCAACGCTCTGGTGACAGGTTTGACTGGCTTTAATTCGTTACTGACAAGGGTTTTGGTTGTGAACAAGGTTTAACATGATAGTACTGATGTAGCACTATAATTATATAACATGTTTAGGATCTAATTACTTCATCTCAACAAATTATGGCTGGTCAAAGTTACTACCAAGGCCTGATCTTGAGTTTCTGGGTAACCTAGAAACTCGGTCAGTGTTGTTTGCCCTACTTTCAAGCCTATTATCTTGGATTATCATGTATTAAATGAATGTTCTAATGTATTAAAAATGTAATAGGTATGTCATACTACAATAATGTAACATCTAACATTTTATAACAACATCAGAAGATCGAATTTGAGGTTGGTCAAACTGGCTGTCAGACACTACTTTGCAACTTTCTGGGTTACCCAGAAATCTGGGTTTCTAGTTTCGGGTTCATACTTTTGAGCGATCATAACATTCAATCGGTTGATGTAATGGTCATTTGGTTGTTATAGATATATAGTCCATGTGTCAGTCTACAGAAATGATACAATCAGAGGTACTATAACTACCATAGTTGCGAGATCGAAGGTGTTCAATATCTTGTCAGACGCTGTTATTGAAATTATGGGTTTTTCCAGAAATTTTTTCGTGAACGGTCCACGGGTTTTGACCTTAAATAACTTCTGATCCTTACCTATTTTGGCTCCGATTTCACTTCTATATTACTCAGCTCATGTCATAGTATATTCACCATACACTTAACATCTAAAATAGTTAACAGTTTAAGATCTGAGAGGCCTGACATTACGCTGTCAGACAAGATTTTTAGGGTTCATGACTGTTATCCTAAATCTTCATTTTTATGTATTTAAACGTTATGGATTCATGATTAAGCAACCTAGATCACTAAACAATATGTTATATCATATATATAAACACTACATTACAACTTTTGATATAGCTTTAAAGATCTAGGGTTAGGGTTAGTGTTCTTACATTTTCAAGCAATCTTTGCAAACTGACTTTGTGATCTGAATACTGGCTGTTTATGAGTTGTTTGTTGATCAGTATATGATGTTTTGCAAGTATGAATTTGTTGGTTAGCTATCCCAACACTTAACTTATATATAGAAGGTTCAAGTAGGGGTAGTTTACCTAATTTCATTAGATTGTTAACAACTAAGGCATTGGTCAGCTCTAAGGTGTCAAATGGGTGATGGTGGGGCTGTTTTTAGACACATGTTGTAAATCTAATAAATGGTGAGTCATAGATTTGGTCTTATCAACATATTTTGGATTATAAAGGGTAATTTAGTCATTTCCCTTATACTAAGGGTACTTTAGTAACTTCCCAATCAACTTTGAGGTTGATTTAGCCAATTCACATATTTATATATTTTACATTTTTATTTATTATGTCCTTGTTCATTAGGGTTTGACAATTCAAGGATTAGAGTTTAGTTAGTGTACAATTAGGGTTTACTAGTTGAGCATTAAAGTTATCAAATCCTTAATTAAGGTTAATCATGATAAGTACACCTAATAAAACTCTAATTAGCCATGGTTACTATTAATCATGGAAAAAAAAAATTAATAATTCTAATTTAATTTCTATTTATAACTCAATTTAGGGTTGGGGTTTCCATTCTAAAATCAAAGTTCTGATTAAGGTTTTCTTATTTACTTTTTAGGGTCTCTTCCCCATATCAAATCTTACCAAGTCCTAATATAATTATTGTATCATAATCATACAATAATTTATAATTTACAATTATAATTAATATTCTCAATTTATTAATAATCCTAATTTAGATTCGGATTATTACATTCACACCTCCTTATAAGAATTTTGTCCCGAAATTAAAAACATATATTATAAAAATAAATGTGGAAATTCTCCTCACATTTTATCTTCAAGCTCCCACGTAGCTTCCTCAATATCATGATTCTTCCATATCACCTTAACTGATGATATAATCTTGTTTCTCAACACTTGTTCTTTTCGATCAACTATATGTATTGGAACTTCTACATAAGATAAATCTTTCTCAATCTGAACAGGTTCATAGCTTATAATGTAAGACCCCAACTTTTATGAATAAAGATGAATTTTCTATAAATATCATTTTTGAATATTATGGAATAAATTTGATATAATGTTATAGTTGTGGGTAATATTTATAAATTTTGCAAAGTACGCAAGTTGTTATATAATATTCGATTGGTTTCAGGAATATTCGCTTTAACAGGGAATATTTGTACAACAACACACAATAATTGGTGGACCTTATTAACTAATTATTGTCGAATTTAGAAAACGACAAAAATACTTTTTATGAAAATAACGGTAGGGAAGTTTTACTGTTAATCTGTTGAAACACCTTATGTTAAAAGTACAATGAATACGCGTAGTTATACAATGAGCTACGATCTCGATTATTGATGCTTACGTGAGATGTCACTCAGTTTTGTTCAATTATTGTTACCGTAATTGCTGCATAGTATCTCACGTTATTTGATTCAATTATTGTCAATATTTTATAATCAATAATTGAGATGACAAAGTTATTAATATTATTATTTGTAATATTAACGATGTCTAGAAGTTCTGTCAATGAGAGGTTTGGTTACCTAATTGTGCGCCAATGGGGAGAAATCCTTATCGGAAACCCCCTCTTTCCTGGGAACGACCTGGTCGATTAATATTGTGAATTATAATAATGATGATGAGTTTTGTTTTATTAGTATTATTAATGTAATAAAATAGAAAAACTTTTTATATAAAATGTAATACTTTTATAAAGTTATTCGCTTTATTAGACTAATAGTAAAATCTTTTTATATAAAAATGTAATACTTTTATAAAGTTATCTGCTTTATTAGACAATAGTTAGAATATATTATATTTTATTATGCATAGTGTTTGCATAAAGGCTCGCATAGTGTTTGCATAGTAAAACTTTTTATATAAAACATAATACTTTTATAAAGTTATTCGTTTTATTAGATTATAAATAGAATATATTATATTTTATTGTAAACCAATCTGGACCGTCCGTTTAAAGTAAATCAATCTGGACCGTTCATGAATTAGTTACTATGCAGTCCATTCTTCTATAAATAGAAGTTCATTCCTTCATTATTTCTTACGAATTCACTAAAACTCTAGAGAGAGAAACTATAGAGAGAGTTCTTCTTCTTTAATCTTGAGCGTATTTCTTTAGAGTTTAAGAAAGCTTTGAGCGTAGTGCAAGTTTTCTTTGAGTATATCCTCGCCTACCAGTCAAAATACTCTTCTTTTACGGTAAGGGATATTATTTGTTGTACTCGTTAGGGGTATTCCTTCTTTCTTATTGGTGAAATTCTTTTGTTATTCCATTCTTTATTATTCTGTTGGAATAACATGTATACGTGGGATACCATATACTTGGTGAAATTCTTCTATTATTCCATTATTTATTATTCTATTGGAACATCCTGTCTGTGCGTTTACACATGACCTGGTTCCGTTGTTTATTATTCTATTGGAACATCCTGTCTGTGCGTTTATGCATAACCTGGTTCCATTATTTATTATTCTGTTGAATATCCGCGTAGATTAATGCGTTACGCATGACCTGGTTCCATTATTTATTATTCTATTGGAATAACCTGTCTGTGCGGTCTATCGCATGCCTGGTGATTTCTTTTGTTATTCCATTATTTATTATACTTAGTTGGTTAAAGTTTTGACTTCTATACTCCATGAAATTAGTGGAATATCCTTGTTATTTGCGCTTCATCCAGTATCTTTTCATGAAAATATTCTTCTGAGCATTCTTGAGTGTTACTCTACAAAGAAGTATCATGTTGACAATTTAGACATTATTAGTTCCTGGATAAATTAATTCTTGAACTTGTTTTATTGAATTCTTATATCATTGTCATCATCCTCATGTGTATATTATGTTGAAAGTCATCTCGTGGCACATGGTGCATAGATGGACTTGGTATGATTATGACCAGCGATTATTCGGTGTAATCATGACCGTAATGTTACAAATGATGTGGAAAAAGTTCTCATTGACCCGTAGTGCATTGATGGACAGTTGTTGACATGATCATGACCATTGATGAATACACGAATATCCTTGGTTGTTGTGCATGGATAATTTGTGGTTGTGATACTAATGAATATCCTTGGCCGTAGTGCATGGATGATGTGGATTATTTATTAAGCTGAGTCTCAGTGATAAAAGTCATGAAAAACCTTTTAAATCATAGAAGATAATAGATTTTATTGTCTACTTTACTCTTATAATAGATTGCTTGTTCCGCTGTAATTAAACTTAATGTTTGTTATATTTTATCAGTTTAACACTGTTGAAGGCTAATGATAATTTATTCTGCATTATCTTAGTCATAATATTTCTTACTGGGCTAGTTGAGCTCACCCTTTTGCTTTCATTGTTCTCTTCAGGAAATGAGAATGTAGTAGGGACTAGTTGGGGAACAGAGTGATGGTCCAGATAATAGCATTAGTAGTCCTCACTATTCTATGAAATGGTGTGATAATAAATGTAATGAGGACCCCATTGAGTTTGTATATTGTCTAGATGACAATATTTGTATTAAAACTCACAGCATATGTTTAGTCGTATTTTACACGACTGTTGTATAATTAAGTTGTATTTGAATTTTGTACCATGTATTTGGAGACTCAGAATAGGTGATGTATACCCATTTTGGGGGCATCACATATAACATGTTTGTAATCTGATTTATATGGATGTAGTACTGACACATGAAACACATTATGGATGTGTTCTGATTCAGGGGGTAAGGTTACCTCATACGCTACTTCACCTATCCTTCATGATATTTGAAATGGTCCAATGAATCTTGGGCTTAACTTCCCTTTCTTACCAAAATGAATCTTACCCTTCCATGGGAATACCTTCATGAATACATGACTCCCAACGTCAAATTCTCGTAACTGTCGGTGCTGATCTGCATACTTTTTTTGTCTGTCTTGAGATGCTTGCAATCTTTGACATATAAGGCGAATCTTCTCAGTGGTTTGCTGAACTATCTTAGGTCCTAGTATTTTTCTTTCCCCAACTTCGTCCCAGCACAAGGGTGTTCTACACTTCCTACCGTATAAAGCTTCATATGGTGGCATCCCTATACTGGCATGGTAACTATTGTTGTAGGCAAACTCTACCAAAGGCAATTGATCTTCCCAACTTCCCTTGAAATCCATGATACACGTTCGCAACATATCTTCCAACGTTTGAATGGTTCTCTCACTTTGTCCATCTGTTTGTGGGTGATATGTTGTACTTAATCTCAACTGGGTTCCCAAGTGGGTTTGAAGACTCCTCCAAAAATTTGAAGTAAACCGTGGGTCTCGATCTGATACTATAGATACAAGAACTCCATGCTTAAATATGATTTCATTTATATACAACTTAGTTAATTGGTCAAGGGTATAAGAAATTTTAATAGGCAAGATATGGGCTGATTTGGTGAGATGATCAACTATTACCCAAATGGCATTGTGACCTTTTTGTGTGGGAGGAAGTCCTACCACAAAATCCATGGTGATGTGCTCCCACTTCCACTCAGGAATCGGTAGAGGTTGTAGCAATCCGCTTGATCTTTGATGCTTGACTTTCACCCTTTGGCATGTGAGACATTTGCTTACCCATTCCGCTATCTCTCGTTTCATGTTTGACCACCAAAAGTGTTGACTCACGTCTTTATACATCTTAGTACTTCTTGGGTGTACGACAAACTTAGAGTTATGAGCTTCTTCTAAAATTTCCTCTTTTAGTGCTGGTACCGATGGAACCCAAATTCTATCTTCGAACCTCAATACTCCATCCTTATCTACTCGAAACTTGATGTTCTTGTCTTGGGTTATTTCTGCTTTACACTTTTGACACGCGTCATCTTTGTTTTGCATTTCTTTGATTCTGTCTATTTTGTTTCCATCATATATAACTTCTGGTTAGGGTCAGCTAGAACTCTTGCTTCAATTTCGAGCATTTCAAATTCTTTTATCAGTACCTCGTTGTTTGTTATGACATTTAGCTTTTCTTGATTCTTTCGGCTCAATGCATCTGCAACCACATTGGCTTTACCGGGATGATATCAAATTTCGTAGTCAAAATCTTTTATTAACTCTAGCCATCTTCTCTGCCTCATATTTAACTCCTTTTATGTAAAAATATACTTCAGACTTTTATGATCTGTGTATATTTCACACTTTTCCCCATATAAATAATGTCGCCAAATCTTCAAAGCAAAAACCACCGCAGCTAACTCCAGATCGTGGGTAGGATACCTTTTCTCATAATCCTTGAGTTGTCGCGAAGCATATGCGATCACCTTCCCATGTTGCATCAACACACACCCTAATCCACTATGTGAAACATCACTACTATACACAATGAGACCTCCAGTATCATCTGGTAAAGATAATACTGTCGCACTACTTAATAACTTTATTAACTCCTGAAAACTCTTTTCACAGTTGTCTGTCCACACATACTTCACCGTTTTTCTTGTTAAAATTGTTAGCGGGGTTGTTATTTTTGAAAAATCTTTAATGAAACGTCTGTAGTACCCTGCTAAACCAAGAAAACTTCATACTTCGGTTGGAGTTGTTGGTTGGTCCCAATTCATAATGGTTTCTATCTTTTCCGGATCTACTGCTACCCTGTTCTTATCAATCATATGACCTAGAAATTGAACCTTCTCTAGAAAAAATTCACATTTCAAAATTTTTTCAAAGAGTTGTTCCTTCCGCAATATCTCTAATACCCTTCTTTAATGTTCTACATGTTCCTCCCGCGTCTTCGAGTATACTAAGATATCATCAATAAAAACCACCACAAATTTATCCATACATGATTTAAATACCCGATTCATCAAATCCATAAAAGCTGCCGGTGCTTTTGTTATCCCAAAAGAATTCGTAATGTCCATATCGAGTCTGAAACGCTATCTTAGGTATATCCTCTTTCCTTACCTTCAGTTGATGATCTTCCGTTCGTAGGTCAATCTTTGAAAAGTGCTCGACTCCTTTTAATTGATCAAACACATCGTCAATTCTCGGTAAAGGATACTTATTCTTTATGGTCAACTTATTTAATTCTTGATAATCTATACATAATCTTGAAGTCCCATCCTTCTTCTTTACAAACAACACAGACGCTCCCCATGGTGAAACACTAGGTTGTATGCATTTCTTATCTAAGAGTTCTTGTAATTGAACATGCAACTCCTTCAATTCCACTGGTGCCATCCTATAAGGTTCCCTTGAAACTGGTGCTGTACCAGGTGCAAGGTCGATCACAAATTCAATTTCTCTGTCAGGAGGAAGACCGGGTAGGTCATTTGGAAATACGTCAGGAAACTCATTCACTATAGGGATTTGGTCTAACTTTCCACCTTCCGTACGTGTATCAACCACATAGGCCAAGTAACCCGTATTACCCTTCTTAAGCAATCTTTTAGCCTGCATAACTGTTAAACAATGAACTTGCTTTGGTGAACAACTCCCTTTAAATACTACCTTCTTCTTTGAAAATGTCCCTAAGCTTACTTGTTTCCGTATACAATCAATTTGTGTCCCTGAATTTCTACACTTCAATTTTTATGTACCGTGTGAACGAGAATTATCTCCTTGATAGCGATTTCTACATTAAATGGTACGTTTATTTCTTGATATGGCATTTTCAATTTCTTAACAAAATCCATAGATGCAAACGAACAAGAAGCGCCAGAGTCAAATAACACATAAGCATTTTCAACATCAATTGGTAGAATACCTGTTACCACGTCTTGCGCTGCAACAACATCCCTCACTGTCAAGTTGAATGTTCGCGCATTCAGGAGATTTTGAGCAACTCCTGCTGCTGCTGGTCCGGGGTTATTTTGAATTTCTCCCACATTGGCCTTTTTGGGTTTTGGGCAAAACTTAGCCACATGTCCCTCCGTTCCGCAGTTGAAACATTTAATATTGTTATTCTTGCCTTTCTTCTTTGGACAAAAAATTGAATACTGCCCTTCCTCTCCACATGTATAACATTTTGTTCCGCTGAAGTAAGAAACTCCCTTATGACCTTTCCCACAAATTTGACATCGCTCATTCTTTGGATTGGTATTAATGTTTCCTCCTTTAAAATTACCTCCTCCTTTCCCAGAATTATTTGGGAACGCCACCTCCCATCTTCTTTTGTTGTTATTGTTGTTATTGTTGTTGTTGTTGTTGTTGTTGTTGTTGTTGTTCCCACCATTGTTGCCTTTTCCTGTGTTATTCTTTTTCTCCTTATGAAACTTTTGTAGAGCCTCTCCCTCCTTTTCAGCTATAGTTGCTTTTTCAAGAATCTCTAAAAATGTCTTCTGTGACGCCCCCAAAATTAGGTATACATCAACCATCTTGGGTCGCCAGATACATGGTACAGAATTCAAATACAACTTACTAATACAACTGTCGTGTACAATACGACAAAACATAAACTGTGAGTTTGAATACAAATATTATCTACTAGAGATTATACAAACTCAAAAGGAGTCCTCATTACAATTATTATCACACTATTTCACAGAATAGTGAGGACTACTAATGTTATCATCTGGACCATCACTCCGTTCCCCGACTCGTCCCAGCTATATTCTCATTTCCTGAAGAGAACAGTGAAAGAAAGGGTGAGCTCAACTAGCTCAGTAAGAAATATTATGACTATGATAATGCAGAATAAATTATCATTAGTCTCCAACAATGTTAAACTGATAAAATATAATAGACATCAAGTTTAATAGCGGAACAAGCAATCCATTAAAAGAGTTAAGTAGAAAATAAAATCTACTATCTTTTATGATTAAAAAGGTTTTTCATCACTGTTATCGCTGAGACTCAGCTTAATAAATATTCCACATCATCGAATCACCCCTACACTACGGCCAAGGATATACTTTAGTATCACGACCACAATTATCCATGCACTACGGGCCAAGAATATTTATGTATTCATTAATGGTCATGATCATGCCAACAACTGTCCATCAATGCACTACGGGCCAATGAGGACTTTTACCACATCATTTGTAACATTACGGTCATGATTACAATCAATAATCCTCGGTCATAATTATACCAAGTCCATCTATGCACTATGAATACAAAATGACTTTCAACATAATATAAACATGAGGATGATGACAATGATATAAGAATTCAATAAAACAAGTTCAAGAATTAATTTGTCCAAGAACTACTAATGTCCAAATTGTCAACATGATACTGCTTTGTAGAGTAAAATTCAAGAATGATCAGAAGAATATTTCCATGAAAAGATACTAGATGAAGCGCAAATATCAAGGATATTCTACTAATTTCATGGAGTATAGAAGTCAAAACTTTAACCAACTCAAAGATAATAAAGAATGGAATAACAAAAGAAATCACCATGCATGCGGTATTTGCGATGTAGACATGTTATTCAAATGAATACTAAATAACGGAACGGTCGGTCAAAGTAAATTGCATGCAAGCGTGATGTTCCAACAGTAATAATAAAGAATGGAATAACAACAAAATCACCATGCATCTTTGTACTTAGATATGACAAAGTTATTCCAATGTAATACTAATAAGGGCCGGAATCGGTCCTAACAGTAAAAACGCATGATGTGATATTCCAAATGTAATAATAATAAAGATTTTAAACCAGTCCGGCGTAAAACGCGCCATGATGTGATATTCCAATAGAATAATAATAAAGAGCGGAACCGAGTCGACGTAAAATGCACGATGTGATATTCCAATGTAATAGTAAAGGCGGAATAATAGAAGAATGTCACCAAGTATAGGGTGATCATGCATTATACAAAGTTATTCCAATGTAATAATAAGCAATGGAATAACAACAGTTCTCTTCATGAATAAGAAAGAATAACACCCCTTACCGTAAAAAGAACCTAATATAAGAGTAGTTAAGTAGCAGAAATCTTTTCTTCTTTCTCTCTCTATAATTTTCTCTCTGAGTTTCAAAGAATTTAAGAAGAAAATAATGAAGGAATGAGCTTATATATATAGAAAAATGGATCAGATAGTAACTAACTCATGAACGGTCCAGATTGATTTACTTTAATTTGACGGTCCATATTTAAAGCAAAATCTTTTAAATAAAATATAATATATTCTATTTATAATCTAATAAAACGAATAACTTTATAAAAGATTTTACTATGCAAACACTATGCAGGCACTATGCAAACACTATGCATAATAAAATATAATATATTCTAATTATTGTCTAATAAAATAGATAACTTTATAAAAGTATTACATTTTATATAAAAAGATTTTACTATGCAAAAACACTATGCAGATACTATGCATAATAAAATATAATATATTCTATTTATAGAATAACTTTATAAAAGTATTATGTTTTATATAAAAGATTTTCTATATTATTACATTAATAATACCAACAAAACCGAGTGACTTATCACGTAAGCATCAATAATCAATATCGTGCTGCTACTATGCAACCACGCCAGACATCGTACTTTGAACACCGATTGTTTCAAATCGTTAACTGATAAAACTTCCGCCGTTATTTTCATAAAGTATTTTTGTCGCTTTTCAATCGACAATAATTTCGTTGTGGGGTCCACCAATGATTGTGCTTGTTGTACTAATATTCCCCGTTAAAACGAATATTCCCGAATTAATCGAATATTATATAACAACTTGCAGTGACTTTGTAAAATTTATAAATATTACCCACAACTATTATATCAATTTCACTCCATAATATTCAAAAATAATATTCATAGAAAATTCATCTTTATTCAAAAAGTTGGGGTTTTACAATCTCCCCTTCTTATGAAATTTCACCCTCGAAATTAGGGTACGTACCTGGTATGTCGAAGAGGTAAGGATACCTTGATTTCATTTCAGATTCTAACTCCCAAGTCATTTCCTCAACATCGTGGTTTCTCCACAAAACTTTGACTTGAGGTATAACCTTGGTGCGTAGAATATGTTCCTTCTTATCCAAGATTTGAACAAGAACCTCTTCATACGTCAAATCTTCCGCTATTTCGTCCGATTCCAACTCAATAATGTGGTTCAGGTCTTCCATATATTTACGTAACATGGATATGTGAAAACATTATGAACACGAGACATATACTTGGCAGAAAGCGAGTCTATAGCCACGCTTCTTACTCGATCAAGGATTAAAATGGGTAGATGAATCGAGGATTGAGCTTTCCTCTCTTTCCAAATCTCGTAACTCCTTTTCTATGGAGCAACACGTAACAACACATGATCTCCTATATCGAATTCCACGTCCTTTCGATGAAGATCAACATAACTCTTTTGTCGATTTTGTGAGGTTTTTATACGTTGTCGGATCATTTGAATCTTTTCCGTAGTCATACGTACCAACTCTGGTCCCAACAACATTGCTTCACCCACCTCATCCCAGCATACTGGAGAATGACACTTTCTTCCATACAATGCTTTGAATGGAGCCATGCCAATACTTGCTTGATAACTGTTGTTGTAGGAAAACTCCACTAATGGTAAGAACTTGTCCCAACTTCCCTTGAAATTAAGGACACAGAGTCTTAATAGATCTTCAAGAGTTTGAATAGTCCTCTGCGACTATCCGTCCGTCTGAGGATGATATGCCGAGCTAAATCGTAAATCTGTGCCCATAGCTTTTTGCAAACTAACCCAAACTCGCGAAGTGAATTTTGGGTCTCGATTAGAAACTATGGATATTGGCATACCATGCAATCTTACAACCTCGTTTATGTATATACGAGCAAGACGTTCAAGTGTATAAGTTTCTCGTATCGGTAAGAAATGAACAGACTTGGTCAATCTATCAACAATGACCCAAATCGCATCTATGCCTTGAGAAACTTTGGGAAGACCAGTAACGAAATCCATGGTAATGTGCTCCCACTTCCATTCTGGAATTTCAAGTGGTTGCAATGGACCTTTTGGTACTTGATGCTCCGCCTTGACTCATTGACAAGTTAGACACCTTGAGATAAACAGCGCTATCTCTCTCTTCATATTGCCCCACCAAAATGTATGTCGAAGATCATGATACATTTTGGTACTCCCAGGATGGATTGCAAACGGTGTGTTGTGCGCCTCCATCATGATTTTATACTTTAAATCAGGGTCGTTAGGAACACAAAGTCTGGAGTTGACTCGAAGTATTCCTTCTTCATCGATTCTTGCTTCCGGCATCGCACCTTCTTGCACTTTCTTCCTCATACGCATCAGCTCCGGATCTGTAACTTGAGCAGCTTTAATTTTATCAATTAAAGTCGGTTCTACTCGTATATTTACCATCATCACGTGGGTCCCTGGAGTCTTTCTCTCTATCTTCATCCTTTGCAAGTCATACAAAATGGGCCTTTGCGTTGACAATATTGCACTCATACCCGCATATGATCTTCTACTCAATGCGTCAGCTACCACGTTCGCTTTTCCAGGACGGTATTGGATAGTATGATAATAATCTTTCAACAGTTCAAGCCAACGTCGTTGTCGCATGTTGAGTTCCTTTTGAGTGAAGAAATATTTGAGGCTTTTATGATCCGTAAAGATCTCCACTTTCTCCCCATACAAGTAATGCCTCCAAATCTTTAGTGCGAAGACAAAAACTGCCAACTCTAGATCATGAGTAGGATAATTCCTCTCATATTCTTTGAGTTGTCGTGAGGCATAGGCTATGACTTTCCCATGTTGCATGAGAACACATCCTAACCCTTTGCCCGGCGTCATCAGAGATGACAAATCCCTCCGAACCGGATGGTATTGTCGAGCAGTCTTTGAAATGAGTCTCCTCTTGAGTTCCTAAAAACTCTTCTCACATTCCTCGCTCCAACCGAACTTTGTATCTTTCCGAGTCAGCTGAGTTAGTGGAGTAGCGATTCGAGAAAACCCTTCTATGAATCTCCAATAATAACCAGCTAAGCCGAGAAAGCTACGTACTTCGGTCACTGATTTAGGTTGCTCCCAGCTTTGAATAGCTTCAATCTTTGCTGTGTCAACAACTATTCCATGACTTGATACCACGTGCCCAAGGAATGCTACTTCCTCAAGCTAGAACTCGCATTTCTTCAACTTGGCATAAAGCTTATATTCACGAAGCTTTTGGAGTATCAGCCTTAAGTGTTGCTCATGATCTTCACGGGTTTTGGAATATATGAGGATGTCATCAATAAAGACGACCACAAAGTGATCAAAATATTCCTTGAATACTCGGTTCATCATATCCATGAAGGCAGCAGGAGCATTAGTCAATCCAAAGGACATGACTAGGCATTCATAATGCCCTGCATCGAGTTCTGGCCGCCGTCTTTTGAATGTCATCGGTTCTAATCTTCAATTGGTGATATCCTAACGAAGATCAATCTTTGAAAAGAATTTGGCTCCTTGCAACCGGTCAAACAGTCATCAATACGTGGCAATGGGTACCTATTTTTTTGATGGTGACATGATTCAACTCCCGAGATAATCAATACAAAGTCGCATACTCCCATCTTTCTTCTTCACGAATAGAATGAGAGCACCCCAAGGAGAAGTACTAGGGACGAATAAAGCCAATGTCTAACAATTCCTGTAGTTGAGTTTTTAACTCCTGAAGTTCAATAGGAGCCATTCGATATGGGGATTTAGAAATGGGTTTTGTACCGGGTTCAAGGTCGATACAAAATTCAATTTCACGCTCTGGGGTAGACCAGGAAGTTCTTCAGGGAATACGTCAGGAAATTCATTAACAATAGAAATATTATTCAAAACTGACGTATTTTTGTTTAGATCTGTGACATGAGCTAAGAAAGCTTGACATCCGTTTTTCAATAAACGAATAGCTTTATGGCTTGAGATGATAGTGATTGATTTTAATGGTTTGGTTGCTTGAATTCGCATAATAGGTCAATTAGGAATATTAAAGCTAACAACCTTACGAAAATAATCAATTTTTGCATGATGAGTAATTAACCAATCAATCCCTAGAATTACCTCAAATGCAAGTATTTTTAATGCAATAAGATCGACAGGTAATGTGTGGGTACCAACTTGAACCAAACAAGACTTATAAACCGTGGATGTAATGAAGGTTTCTCCCAACGGAGTTTCCACAGATAAGTCAAAGTCTAATTTCTCCGGAGTCAAATTTAATCGTTGAGCGCAAGTAGGAGAAATAAAAGAATGGGTAGAACCGGTATCAAATAAAGTGTAGACTTCGCTAGAGTTTATGATAAGCTTACCCGTGATGACCTCATTCGGGTTCCTTGCTTTCTGGGAGGTCACAACAAACGCTCTCCCTTGCACTACTGGCTTTGACTTTTCTGGGACAGCCTTTGGTGCCTCCATCCTAGCTGAATTTGACTTCGGTGAACTACAAAATCGGTCTAAGTGACCTTCTCTTCCACAATTATAACATGCTTTGGACGACATCGCGCAATTTGGACTGATGTGTCCCTCCCCTCCGCATTTGAAGCATATGATAGGTGGTCTTTCTCCTTCCTTAACAACGGGTGCTGGTGCTGACGTCTTTCCATCATTGTTGAATCTCCTCTTCTTGAAATGTCCATTCATATTGTTTTGGCCCTGATTATCACCGAAGTGGTTACCATTTTTGGCCTGTTGATTCCCTCCACGCTTGTTGTCACCGCTTCGATGACTGCTCTCACTGGTATTATCATTTTGCCGGCTGCTCTCTTTTTGTTGCGTTGACTCGTTATCGTGCTCCACCAACTGAGCCCTATTTACAACATCTGAATACAAACATAGTTTATGAGAAATAAGATGTTGATGTATCTCTGGTTTCAAACCTCTTAAAAACATTCGCGCCATTCTCTCTTCATTATCCACCAAGTGGGACGTAAACCGGGATAACTCCTCAAATTTTTCCTCGTATTGCGACACGGTCATATTGTTTTGCTCCAATTTGATAAACTCCACCTCCTTCATGTGACGAATACTTTCGAGAAAGTATTTGTCGTTGAATGACTCTCTTGGAACTTCTCCCAAGACATCTTTAGTCTGGCGAGTTGAGTACGTTTCTGGAATTCCCACCATGTCACCGCCTCTTGGCGCAACATAAAGGCGACAAAGGGAACCTTTTGCTCCTCGGAGCATCCCAAGACATCAAATATCTTGGTGATCTGCTTTATCCATGCTTCCGACATAAGTGGTTTTGGCTCTCCCTTAAACTCCGGTGGTCCCAGCTCCTTGAACTGTTTAGCGGTGACCGCCCGAGAGTTTCCATTGTTTCCACTTACATTTTGGACAGGAGCCGCTCTCGCCTGCTGTTGTATGAATTGCATAAAGCCTCTGAACAATCCATCATTCATCATTTGGTCAGTGTTGTTGTTTTCATGAGGATTATCACCTTCCTGATGCACATTCTCCTGATTATTGATATGTTGAGACTCAACGGTCTCTTGTGCTCCATTGCTATTCTCAACATTTTCAGATGTTATTTTCAGATACTGCCGCAAAACAAATGTTAATTGACATGTAACATAATATCTCTAAACTCTGACCAACCAATTTAAATACAAAATAAATTTAAGTAGGTCATACTAGCGAAGGAATTCCCCGCCTCTCCTCTAGTTCTAGTCTCACATCTTAGCCAGGATCATATCCTAAGCTTTGATACCAACTGTGACGCCCCCAAAATTAGGTATACATCACCCATCTTGGGTCGCCAGATACATGGTACAGAATCCAAATACAACTTACTAATACAACTGTCGTGTACAATAAGATAAAACATAAACTGTGAGTTTGAATACAAATATTATCTACTAGAGATTATATAAGCTCAAAAGGAGTCCTCATAACAATTATTATCACACTATTTCACAGAATAATGAGGACTACTAATGCTATCCTCTAGACCATCACTCCATTCACCGACTCGTCCCAGCTATATTCTCATTTCCTGAAGAGAACAGTGAAAGAAAGGATGAGCTCAACTAGCCCAGTAAGAAATATTATGACTAAGATAATGCAGAATAAATTATCATTAGTCTCCAACAATGTTAAACTGATAAAATATAATAGACATCAAGTTTAACTGCAGCGGAACAAGCAATCCATTAAAAGAGTTAAGTAGAAAATAAAATCTACTATCTTTTATGATTAAAAAAGTTTTTCATCAATGTTATCGCTGAGACTTAGCTTAATAAATATTCCACATCATCGAATCACACCCGACTTTTCTACCAAGGATATTCTTTAGTATCACGACCACAATTATCCATGCACTACGGGCCAAGAATATTTATGTATTCATTAATGGTCATGATCATGCCAACAACTGTCCATCAATGCACTACGGGCCAATGAGGACTTTTACCACATCATTTGTAACATTACGGTCATGATTACACCGAATAATCCCTGGTCATAATCATACCAAGTCCATCTATGCACTACAGGCCACAAATGACTTTCAACATAATATAAACATGAGGATGATGACAATGGTATAAGAATTCAATAAAACAAGTTCAAGAATTAATTTGTCCAAGAACTACTAATGTCCAAATTGTCAACATGATATCTTTTGCTTTGAGAGTAAAATTCAAGAATGATCGGAAGAATATTTCCATGAAAAGAATCTTTGGATGAAGCGCAAATATCAAGGATATTCCACTAATTTCATGGAGTATAGAAGTCAAAACTTTAACCAACTCGATTATAATAAAGAATGGAATAACAAAAGAAATCACCATGCATGCGGTTGCCAGCATAGACATGTTATTCAACAGAATACTAAATAACGGAACCAAAGTCGGTAAATTACGCGCCGGCATGATGTTCCAACGTAATAATAAAGAATGGAATAACAACAAAACTTTAACCAACTCAGTATAATAAAGAATGAAATAACAAAAGAAATCACCATGCATGCGGTGCTTGCATAGATAGGTTATTCCAATGTATACTAAGGGCGGAATCAGTCCCAAGCGTGAAAAACGCATGAGCGTGGATATTCCAATGAATAATAATAAAAAGACGGAACCAGTCCGGCGTAAAATGCATGAGATAAGATATTCCAATGAATAATAATAAAGACGGCGGAACGGTCGTAAAAGCGATAGATAGGATATTCCAATGTAATAGTAAAGACGGAATAATAGAAGAATGTCACTAAGTATAGGGTAGATCATGATATCAAAGTTATTCAATGTAATAATAAGCAATGGAATAACAACTGTTCTCTTCATGAATAAGAAAGAATAACACCCCTTATTGTAAAAGAACTGAATAAATGAGTAGTTAAGTAGCAAAAATCTTTTCTTCTTTCTCTCTATAATTTTCTCTCTCTAGTTTCAAAGAATTAAATAAGAAAATAATGAAGGAATGAGCTTCTATTTATAGAAAAATGGACTGCATAGTAACTAACTCATGAACAGTCCAGATTGATTTACTTTAATTTGACGGTCCATATTTAAAACAAAATCTTTTAAATAAAATATAATATATTCTATTTATAATCTAATAAAATGAATAACTTTATAAAAGATTTTACTATGCAAACACTATCGAGCACTATACAAACACTATACATAATAAAATATAATATATTCTAATTATTGTCTAATAAAATAGATAGCTTTATAAAAGTATTACATTTTATATAAAAAAGATTTTACTATGCAAAACACTATGTCACATATCTTATGCAATACTATGCATAATAGAATATAATATATTCTATTTATAGAATAACTTTATAAAAGTATTACATTTTATATAAAAGATTTTCTCAGTATTATTACATTAATAATACCAACAAAACCGAGTGACTTATCACGTAAGCATCAATAATCAATCTTGTGTCTACTATGCAACCACGCGTATTCTCATACTTTTAACAAGATTGTTTCAACAGCTTAATCAGTAAAACTTCTCGCCGTTATTTTCATAAAGTATTTTTGTCGTTTTCTCAATCCGACAATAATTCTGTTATGGGGTCCACCAATGATTGTGCCGTTGTACTAATATTCCATGTTAAAACGAATATTCCCCGACCAATTGAATATTATATAACAACTTGCGTACTTTGCAAAATTTATAAATATTACCCACAACTATTATATCAATTTCACTCCATAATATTCAAAAATCATATTCATAAAAAATTCATCTTTATTCAAAAAGTTGGGGTTTTACATCTTCACTTGAAATACCGATATTTTTCTTCTTATTTGAGGTTTCAACCCATCTTCAAACCTTCTAGTCTTTCTCGCTTTCGTATCTACCTGGTGTGGTGCAAACCTAGCCAGCTCATTGAATTTTGCTGTGTACTGAGACACTGTCATCTCTCCTTGCTTCAACTCTAGAAATTGAACTTCCATACGATCCTTCATCGACTCAGGAAAATAATTCGCAAAGAAAACTTCTTTAAACCTATCCCATGAAATAACACCTTCTCCAGCTCTAGTTTTATTAGCCTCCCACCAGTGATTGGCTTCATCCTTCAAGAAAAATATAGCTAATTCAGTCTTTTGATCCGCACTCACTTTAGTCACCTTAAACATTTTCTCCATCTCCGTAACCCAAGCCTGAGCTTTGATGGGTTCATCAGTCCCTTTAAATTCTGGGGTCCTACTAATTTAAAATCTTTAAATTGAGTAGTATTTGGGGTATTTGGTGCGGCTGGTAACGAGTTTGTTTACTTTCCTTGTAAAGCCCCTAACAAGATATTTGCTAGTGCTTGAGTTGGATTTTGCTCGATGTCTGCCTCAATCACTTCTCGTTGAGGTCTTCTTCGTGGTGCCATTTATCTGATAACAAGTAACTAAGTATAAATAACATAATCAACATTTTGATTTAACAAAACTTATATTTCACATTAATATATATATATATATATATATATATATATATATTTTTCAAACATATAACTAGTGAATTATAAAGTATCACTAGATACACACTAAACAAGCAAACAAATACATAACTAACTAGTGATTTATACCTATCACTAGTTACACACTAAATATTTTCCATAACATGTTGGGAAAATATATACTAGGGATCATTTCTTCTTCTCGGCTAACTTTCTCCTTTCTTTTGCCAACTCTTCCTCTAGTTTCCTAATTCTTTCTTCTAGTTCATCAATTTCCCGGCCTACAACAGTCTCAGATTGATTTATTGAAGATTCTATCACTGATACTGTCGCACTCGATCCTACTCCTTCTTGTAAGTGTGGATTAGGATGTACTGATTGTAATGGTACTGCTTCAATCGACACGTCATACACTATCAGTTGTTTACCTTTTGACATCATACAATAGAATATCTGGATTAACACATAAACATATCACAACTGCACGTCTTTAAATGAGTTTATCTTCTTACTATCCCCTTTACTACTCTAATTCCTCCAAGGTTATAGCCTAAGGTATACTCTCCTAAGGTTTCTAACCTAAGGCTTTGATACCAAATTGCGATACCTCAAACTCCCTACAATTCCTGTAGCGGATTTGGTGCTCACGTAAATATTCTATAAGAAAATAATATCTATCATTCCAAGGTTCATAGTATTCATAACAGATCTTAGTTCTCGTCAGAACAATTATCATTATGAATACTATCACTTAGACGTCTAGAATTATAATCTTACAGATATTTCTTTCATATCAATAATTTCTATTCATCTGACATTCACAGTATCAATGATAAGATTGTTCCTGGAATCGAGGGGCGCAACCTCAGTTTTTACAGAACTCACTAGTCATCAAATACCCTCATTTAGATAAACAGTTCATATTAATATTGTACTTGATTTCCAGCTCTTAATCAAATAAAAAAAAATAAACAATTATATATCTAATACTTAATACACAATCCCATATTTAGAGTTATTACTTTTGAGTCTTACAGAATAAAATGAACTTAAACTATTACAGTCTTCTCCAGCCACAAGAATGCATACTTGAACTTCCCGGAATATCGACCACAAATTACGAAAGGAAAATAATATTTGCAAGGGATGAGCTTTAAAAGGCTCAGCAGGTTTAATCAATGTGTATTATATACTCACACTATGACTAAAATAGATGAACTTATAGTTCAGAAGTTTTTCAAGGTATATATACTGAGGTTTATCTGCCAAACCCTGCACATTACAAGTTACTGTCAGTCATAAAGACTTAGAAACCCGGGTTGATCCGCTCAACCAAACAATCTAGGAGTATGCATATCATCCTTTTAATTAACCCCCGATCATTACTATAAATGTTTATTATAAAACCCAGTCGTATGTATATTTGAACGTCATAATAATAAATGTCGGTATATATTTGTACTAAACAACATTGGTTTTTACCATAATTCTATGATTTGATATCAATTCAAATATATTTTTACACAATTAACAGTTTATAAGACGTGGTTACGCTTGAACAATAAGCCACAACCTTTTTAAATAACAGCTCAATATAACAAGTACATTTAATACAAAAATTAAATGCATATGGAAAACTTGCCTGATTATAGATTCGTTATTCTAGGTTATTCAAGTCGTCTATGCAACCTAAATATATTTATATCAGTCATTAGAAATAATTTTAGCTAATAGTTAGTCGAACTATTAGTGTCTGGGTCGTATTTGATATCTATATGGTGTTTTATAACACTATTGGATAATTCTTGAATTATTTTTCTCATAAACTTTGTTTTAAAAATTTAAATATTACTTCAAATAATTTAATTATTATTTACTAAAAATTTTTAGAAGCTTAAAACAATCCCTCAATAATTAATAATAATTTTTCTTAATTTATTATTATTTAAAATGATTTTAAAATCATTAATACTATTTTAAATAGTTAATAATCACTCATATTAATTTTTAAATAATCAATATTAATTTTAAATAATTTATTATTATTGTTAATGATTTTTAAACCATTAGTTTTATTTTAAATAATTTATTATTATTTAAAAATGATTTATTATAATTCTTCTTGATTTATTTATTAGCATTATTAAATAATTTCATTATCATTAATATTTAAATAAATTAAATAGTAATAAATTTTTATGTCAAAATATTAAGAATTATTTATTATAATTTTAAAATGTATTTTAGAAATTTATTAGGAATTTATAATAATTATTTTGTATTTATTTCTATTTATTTTTAATATTTTTCAGCTAACTGTCGCTAAATGCTCCTTCAATGACAAAACTGTCGCTAATGGTGTTCTTTATCAACTAAAGAACACGAAAGTCAACGCTCTGGCACCAGGTTTGACTGGCTTTAATTCGTTACTGACAAGGGTTTTGGTTGTGAACAAGGTTTAACATGATAGTACTGATGTAGCACTATAATCATATAACATGTTTAGGATCTAATTACTTCATCTCAACAAATTATGGCTGGTCAAAGTTACTACCAAGGCCTGATCTTGAGTTTCTGTCCCCAAGCCATTTTGGGCGCTAACCGCCTTTCTTGTCGGAAAAAATCGTCACTTAGCTAGCCTTGTATTTGTTCCTAGCGCGGTCCGCGCTACGTTGTTTTCTGCTGCAACGTCCTTTGGTAAAACAAGCATAACTTTTGATCCTCTTGGAGTTACGGGGCCTTCCACCTATCCAAGTGAAGATATCGACGAGATCTACAACTGTCATTCTTTAACAATTAACAGATTCAGGTTGGAACAAGGCGGAAATCGAGCTTGAAGTAGATGCTATGTAAATGGCAAGCATGACAACTCTTAGCTTTGATCTTCGTTGATAAAAAGGCCATAACTTTCGCATCCGAACTCCGATTGAGACGATTCAAGATGTTCCGAAAAGCTAAGAAGTAGATCTACAATAAATTCTAAATTCCAATCCAAGAAAATGCATCCAACTTGGTGTTAAAAGTCCTTCAATATTCCCTTCTTACATTTGTTTGCGTATTTTAGTCCAAAAGATGATTGAATTGTTTTCCATTGCTTCTTCATGCCAATGCCGTGTCATCGCCTACAAAATAACATAAAATGTATGAAAAGTAACTAAGAAACATGAGATTAAGCAAATAATTCGAGTAATAGATACCGGATAAGTAGGTATAAAACCTACTTATCACTCATCATGCTCTGACTCAAAATTTGCTTATGCAGACTCCTTCGCTACATAAAGATCACTAATCTTTTCATTCTGATTCTGCACAACTGCACTTAGTTGCACATTCCTGTCAAGCGCTGCTAGATACAATGCTCTCATTGCATCTGGAGGTGATGACTCTTATGTAGGTACCACCGTATCAACCGATGTTACCTCCATTTCTTCCTCCACATCGGTCATCATACCCAGGTATGATGTCCAAGCTACATCTCCCTCAGAATAGTCTTCCTCAGAAAAATACTCCACTATCTCTGACTCATCTAGAATCACTAATGGTACCTCCGCCACTGGCATGGGTACAGACTCTACTCTGTTCACAATTTCTTCACTCACCGCGTGTATATCTCTATACATCAAGCTATCGATCGACATCCTACAATAACACATAACATGTTGATTAGTACATAACACATAATAGTATAAGCACAAATCACATTTAATTTATTTAGGGTTACTTTCCATCTTTTAAATCTTTTAGTACTGAGTTTCCTCAATACCTTATTACCTCATTCGTTTTAAGTAAAGCTCAAGTTTACTTTCTTCAAACTTATCTTCCTTAACGAGGTTATTAGCCTAAGGTTCTTCCCCCCTTAAGTTTTATAACCTAATGTTTTGATACCATTTGTGACGCCCCCAAATATGGGTCTCTTCCAACCCGACATATGGTGCTACACGGTGCTACAGTTCACACAAACATTCAATTGAAATGCCTCAAAAGAACGATTATATCTTATATATATTCCAAAAAAATACTACTATTCCCCAGGTTCTTTATAACCGTTACATTTGTTCTTGTCATAATATCAAATATTATCATTACAAACCTATACTATTACATAGGTAATCTATAAGTTCGCCTTAGCCTTTCCTTTATCCTTGTTGAATCCTTCGGTCCGTTCGGTCTAAGCTGCATTCATATGGTTCAAGCATGAGTGAGCATAACAAGCTCAACAAGTACATCAATTTCCTTTAAAAAGCATGCTTGAAACATAAGAATCGTATATCTTCAATAACTGGATAATAGTTACGAAGTACTACCAATAATTCAAAATAGCATTTCTTTTCCTTCAAAATGTTTTACAATGACAATATTCAGTAAAACATTAATTTTGGTTCAAGACCATGAGCGTTTCACAATTTCTTTGAAAAGGACAACCCGACACGAAGTCCGTAAGTCCGACATAGCTTACGAGCACTTCTAGGTGATCAGCCTATAGTACTCTATGTTGATCAACACTACATCCATTAAATATGTGTACGTTTAAATTGTGGCAACCTCACGTGCCCATCGAATACTCGATGAAAATACATTTGCTTATTCATATTCAGGCTTACCTTTAATCCGTACCAAACAATTGACGTAGGATAGCGTTATCAATTCTATATGGAAAACTTGTAAAGAAATCAATCAAATCTTTCGTAAAAC
Source organism: Panax ginseng (assembly GCA_020205605.1). NCBI lineage: Eukaryota > Viridiplantae > Streptophyta > Magnoliopsida > Apiales > Araliaceae > Panax > Panax ginseng. Next base: position 72,957,864 of record CM035136.1, read on the forward strand.
CATTCATACATCTCATAACTTGAATCATTTGAAAACTTGACTAACACGAAGGTTAGACAAGCGTTTAAGAAAAACTTGCCTTTAACGTCTACTACAGCATAATTACTTTTTCTTTTGAGTCTTTACGGTCTCTACAACACATAATTATATAACATACCACATTAGGTCATGAATGAGCATACATAGTTCCTAAAGAATCTTACCCTTTTTCTCAATCTAATCATGTATTAGATTTATTATTAATGGTTCCGGCTTACTGCCGTCCTTTTACATCGTTCTTACCAACTTCGTTCTCTTATATAACTTAATTGAAATTATTTCATTAATACAACTAGGTTCAAGTTAAACATCCTTCCTCACAGCTTACTAATGTCCTTACGTTATTAATCAAAACTCGATCGTCATTGGTGAAGTATTAACATTAAATACCATTCACGATTTATTTACTTAACCTTTACATTCTTCGTTCTCGCTCAATTGATTATCCTCAACCTTTAGTTATACTTAAGGTTTATAACATCCTTAATGATACTACATTAAGTTTAGTAATGTATTGATTCATTACTAGTCAATTATCTTTATTTCTTTACTTGTAAGCTTTCCTTATTGTGCATGATCTAGTGCTGGCGCGGTGGCGCCATCTTCTCCTCTTGGGCTCGTGATGCATCGCGGGCTTTTGGTTTCTAGAATTCGGTCACGGCGCTGCGGTGCCATACCTAGTGTAATCGGCCGCACTGCGGCACCAGTTAACAGGTGCTAAGGTCCGGTCTCGCGCTGCTGCGCTAGACTTTTATGCATTGAGTCGCGCCGCGGTGCGGACTCTGTGCATCAGACAATTTTGACAGATTTTTATATTTTAGGAGATTCCCGGACTCGTAACTTCTTCGTTATAAGTCTGAATGGGCTCGTTCAAGAGCCTACGGTTCACAAATCACATACTCTACGTGTTTATGTAAGAATTTTAACTATTCAACTTTGTTTGCTAAAAATTCACCTATTAGTCCATTTTTAACAAAAACGATAAACGTTCGTGAACATTCAATGCTCGTTTCTTCGTTCCAATTCAGAATCCGGTGATTTTCGAGTCCGCAACTCTATAATGCCAAATAAGACTTGTCTACATTGAAAACCAATGTTTCCAAGATGAATATCAAAATTCTACTCCCATTCCGAGAATTTCACGAATTCGACGATTATCGTCTAATCGTGTGAATTCCGCCAAAACATCGTTACTTAAGATTTGTTCTTCGTTTCAAATGGATTCAATCCCTCACACTAACATCTTAATCTATTCATTTAATTAACTTATATACATGATAAGTTCTTGCTTGTTCTTGGTGATCTTATAACTTATTAAAGTAAAAAAAATACATACACTTTTATTCCTCGTGAATTATGATGATTTATGTTTTCTATCCATCATTCTTATATCTCATTATCATGCTAACTTCATTAATATTATCATATAACAAGTTCTTATAAGATCTTCATAAGTTCATAACTTCATTTATTAGTTATCTTACAACATGACTTAATTATGGCTTAAGTCTTTTGATTTGTGCATTCCTACCTCTTATTAGCATACAAATCCTACCACTACCCACTTCTCTAACAAATGAAGAAAAAGAGATTCATGGCTTAGGATTGCTTACCCTTGATGTTCTCTTGCTAATCCTTAATCTTCTTCTTGCTTCTTGAAATATGAACTCTAGCTTTTCTAGCTTTTTCTCTCAAACAAATAAGCACTTAACTTGTTTGGATGAAATGAAACAATCTACAAATGAAATCCTAAGCTTGCTATTTATAGGAAAATCAAAGTTGGCATAATGGTCATAAAACCACCCCACCTCCTTACTATTCTTAGCTTAAGCATTAAGTAAACTTGTTCCCCACATTATTTACTTAGCCATTAAGTTATCTTGCTCCCCACAACACTTGGCCATTATGTCTACTTGGTCATTAAGTATACTTGGTTATCACACTTACTTAGCCATTAAGTTATCTTGCTCCCTACTTTGGATCATTCATGGTTTACCCCATGGGTTTAAACCAACCCATAACCCATTGGTTCTTACTTTGGGCTTTAGCTTAATCATTTGGGCTTGTATTAAATTACTTTGGGCTTCACAATACAAACACTTGGGCTTGCATATTAATTCTATTGAACTTTCATATTAAATCATATTGGACTTGTACATCTCACATAATCCACAAGTCTATTCACAAATGGCTTAAAGCCTTATAACATATACTCTACGTATAATTCTCGTATTCTAACTCGTATACTTATTCATTATATACGATATACTATCATTCATACATACTCGTATATACTTCATATCATACTCGTATACTCTACTTCACACAATACCTACGTATCATACAATTATTACCCTAACTTCTTAACGCTTGATTTTTCTAACGTTCTCAAATTAAGTCCATAGTCAAAATATTACGTATTCCATAACTGAAATATTATTGGATATTCCATCTCCCCTTGATATTCTATCATTACTTATTTCTCGGAAGTTCAAAAATAATTCCCGAGCAGAAATGCGTGAATAGTGTTTTTCAGAAAATTTCTCGGACAACTTTTATTTTTGTCTTGGAAATTTAAACACTTTAATTCTACCACGTAGCCAAAATACTACGACGTTCTGATATGTTTAGGTCATAGAACGACCTTCAATTAGCTTGCTCCCATAAATAATCAATTAAATTCATTTAATCCACATAATAAAAATAAAAATTTAATTCTAAAAAAATGATTTTTTTTCAAATGCATAAAGAGAGTTTAGGCTATACATAAGCTTCGGACCCAAGTAGCGATTCATTTATTTAAGCCTTAACTTGGTAAATTTCTTGCCAAAGTGTCTTGAACAAAACGTAAACACGATGAACAGTAGTCGTTTTTAGCCCAACTAACACAAATTTCACCCATAAAATAGTGAAATTAACATATACAATTAATATAAAACTATCAAAAACATGTTTCCTCACATATTCGTCAACATAGAGCAATATTACAACACTTTTAACAATTTTAATTCCTTGAATTTAATGTTTTTATACAAAACTCCATTTTTTTACATTCTTCACAAAATTTGACACTGTGATCACAATTCTTGTCCAAATTACTTCGTTCGAACTACGTTATCTTCGTTTCTTAATGTACTAGCATAAACAAAACTCAATTCATAGTTTAACATACAAATTGACCACTAAAATTGGTACTTACATAAGCCATATGAAAAATACAAACACTATCATTATATTTCCTACTTTTAACAGTAATTAGCATACAATTCTTATTTAAACACTAGTTCCAATCATCACAAACATATACAATAACAAGTAATTAGTTGTATAATCATCGACTTAAAATTTTGAATTCATAGAGGGTAGAAATACATAACGTAAAACATATTAGAACATATATGCATATGTAATACTAAAATTATGAAATTACCTTCAATTTGCTAAGATAATCCTTGCTAATCAATTGATAATCACCTTGAAATTCTTAGGTTTCCTCTCAATCTCTCAAGTTCTCTGTAATCTTCAGCTTAGAAAACTAGAATGCGTATAACCCAAAACTGATAACCATGTATGCGTAATAATAAAAGAAAACTGATATGGCCATAATAAGCCTAATTAGTTACAATATATAACATATAGATTATAAATATATTATATTTAATATTTAATTTATATTATTTAAAAATTCAAAAATTAAAAATCCAAAAGCCATAAGGCTTTGTTTGGCAAAACCATTTAAAATTAAAGACTTAATATTTTAAGTCTTGTTTGGAAAAACTAAATTAAACTCTTTTAATTTATTTAAATAAACAATTTAGTTTATAATTTATAATCGCATATTATTTGTTTGGATTTCAATATCCAACATTAATCAAATAAACTAATTACAACATACTAAATTTTAAATAAATTTTCCACTTAAATAAATATAATAAAATTGTAATCTCACTATAATTTAGTTTAATAATTTAACACACCATTTTATTAAATTAAAACAACAATATAACATCTCATGTTATATTGCAACTCTCTAAATTATAAATTTAGAATATTATCTAATAAATTTAATTCATAAATATTTACTAATAATAACCACATCAATAGAATACTTATTTAATTTAAGAAATACTTTAAATTACAAAACAACAACTTTATCAATAAAATATTTATTTAATTTAATAAATATTTTAAATTACACATAAAATCTTGAATTGTTACATCCTTCCCTCCTTACAAGGATTCTGTCCCCAGAATCACAACTCAAACAATTCGTTCGTTACATTCTTATCTCCTTAAAAAGATTCTGTCCCCAGAATCGAAGACATCGACTAAACGAATAACTCAGGGTAATTCTTCCTCATTTCAGTTTTGAGTTCCCACATAGCATCTTCGACGATGTGGTTCCTCCATATCATCTTCACAAAAGGTATCACCTTACCCCTGAGCATTTTTTCTTTTCTGTCGATTATCTGGATAGAAATTTCCTAGTAGCACAACCGTAACGGTTCGTACTTGGTCACATGATTGCAGTCGTGCTTGTTTGATCATATCACCGAAACATGAGAAACATTACGAATGCGCTCTAACTATAGAGGTAAGGCTACCTCAAAACCATCTTTCAACTTCATCAATGCTTCCTATACTATAAACGTTTTATACCCAATATAGTTTATCAAACTTACCACACTTTGGAAATCCAGGAACTTGCCATAATCATATGAGTTTAGGAACTTATCTTAGTCAGACCATAGGCGTCCATTCGCTGAGGGGTTCAAAACATACCATATGATTATGAGTCACTAACTTACCATATGCTTTAGTTTTAAGAACCGAACCTAATCTTAATATCATCTAACTTAATCTTAAAAACCTCTAACTATCAAATATATACATGAGAAAAGAATCACCTTTCCACAACATATACATTGATAGCGCGATACCGATATTCCAATGATTATCAATGTGATAAACCAAGTATATGCACAAAACCTCTGCCCATACAAGGGTTTGTACGACTTAGTCACCATATGAGTCTTCAGTTGAAATCCCACCTAACATTACCTTACTCTTAAATTATTTTTAACTTTCCCCAAACTTGCTCAATGCGGATTCCTCGTATGACATTATCGAGAACTACTCGTGTACTTAGCACACCTTCCGATGTTTGAATTTCCTTTTAGTTTTGTAATCGATTTGCAAATGATATGACATACTTATTTCTAATTGCGTTTCACACGTTCTTACAAACCCTTTTTATACCACATCACTTCAACACATGCTTAAATACCCATATAAAAAATTTACTTTAGACACTTATGGTCTTTTTATATCTCACACTATTTCCCAAAACAATACCTCTAAGTCCTCAGAGCAATCACTAATACCTCTAGCTCTGAATCGTGAGTCGGATCCTGTTTCACCTAAAAATTTTAACTGACGCGATGCGTAAGAAATGACCCTGTCGTTCTGCCTAAACACACCACTTAATACATTGTATGATGCGTCGTTATACAACACAAAGGTTTTTGCACTATCTAGTAGAGACAACATAGGTGCCATACTAACTTCTTCTTCAATTCTTGAAACTTCACTCTATAATTTCCTGCCCATATAAATTCCACCGATTTCCTCGTCAATTTAGCTAACTAAGTAACTATCTTGATCTTCAAATATCCCACATATTATTTTTTAATAAATTCTTATTTTACAACATCGATAAATAACTCTACCGTACAGACGTCTTGCAACTAAAAGAATAAAATACTACCTTTGACTTCCTCAGAGTTATAAGATTTAAGCATTTTCTTTGACAATGACTTATCACCACCAGGTTTAACAACTTCGGAGTTTCATAAATCAAATCGGAAATAAATCCATTGACATCACTTGGCCTTTAATACCAATACGGCAATTCTACACATCAACTTAAAAGGAATCACTATTCACACTTTCTATATTTAGGGAATATTCTAACTCTTCCCGAAGAGAATCTTGTTTCTAAAAGAGTTCATCAGGCATAAATTAACAAGTGGCACTTGAATTAAATAACTGGCAGTTATATAAATAACTGATCGAAACCATACCTTGCATTGCGCCCTGCATTGTCATGTTGGTTGATTTTTCGGTTGGTCGACTCGGCGGAGCTGATTCTATAATAACCAGTTTGCCACTCCCCTCTTTCCTTCCACTTGCTTTTCCTACCGCTTTCTTTGGGCAACCTCGAGCCAAGTGCTCTTTTGATCCACACGTGAAGCAGGCTCCCTTCCTCGGTCTTGAACATTTTGGTGTAATGTGATCCTTCGAGCCACAATTAAAGCACACCCTTTTTCCCTTCAAACAAACACATATATGTTTCTTTCCGCAGTAGCTACACGCCTCCACCTTCTTCTTTTCACTCCCTTGCTGATTTTCAGCGTTATTATTATTATTCCACTTTCTTTTCCAAGCGTTACCGGTATGACTATCGCCCACCTTATCATCTTTACTCTTCTTTCCCCTCTGCTCTTGATTGTATGCCAGCGTATTACCTTCCCCGTCTACATCAATCGTTCTCTCCAACCCTGTTGTAAACGAATTTGGTTGGAATATTGAGATTTGATTATATAGCCAGAAATTCAGTTGATTTGCCAGTGCTCCCACCAGAAAATTCACCAATTGTGGCACTGGATTTGCGTTAGCTTCCCTAATATATGCATATTCCTCAGGGCTCTGTTGACGCTGTTGTCTTCTTCTAGGCGGCATCTTACTGTTTAAAACTTGAACTATTAGATCATCGTTCATTCACGCATTAAAATTTTTAAACTTATTTCAACCACTTTTAGATAACACATAATATATCTTAATAAACAATGATAATACTTTATTCATTTATTATACCACACATAACAAAATAGCCTCGCTACTATTTATATTATTTATCCCGAAATAATAAAATTCTAGGATTACTTCATCATATCCCACTATTTAATTCAAAAGTTAGTATTTACATTTTATTAATTTTCATCGTGATTTATATAATCTTAATGTTTTTCCTTGCAATCTATAAGAACATTCCACATTGTACAACTTCATTGCGCTCTTGCTCCATGATACGAATCATTGACGACCCATCACATACCAAAGATAAATCTCAACCTATACAGAAAATAGAATACTAAATTCTAAGTTCCATCAATCGCTTGGCCTTCTTCAACTTGTCTTCAACATGATCTATGCGTTTAGAAACCTCAACCCATGCGTCTTCAGCTCTTGCATGCTTTCCCAATACCAACCATATTCAGACTATACAAACTTCTCAAGCTCCCAATCCTTATCATCGTTCACCAATCATTCTGACAACAATGTTTTTAATAAATGCTACAACTTGATATGTATAATACTCGCTACTCCTAAGTACCCACGAGCACATAAGTCATTAACACATAAGCACATAAAGTCTTTTATCATTTTATCTTCAATGAATTTCCTTAATTCACTCCTTAGATCTCGATGAGAGTTTATCACCTTTATGTTCTCGATCTCCTAGAAGGTTATAGCCTAAGGTTTCCCCACCTAAGGTTCATAACCTAAAGCTTTGATACCAACTTGTGACACCCCCAAATCCGTGCACCTCAATCCCACAGATTTGGTGTCCAATGTCCAATTAAATCATAACTAACTACCCATAAACAAAGGATATAATTAAACTCAAACGTTTAAACAATCAATCTCCCATTGAAGGGTTACATAATCTAAAATAAATCCCAGGTCATCTAACCTTTATTACAATCATTAGCGGAAAATTAAACAAATATCATAATTAAATCTATTACATAAGCTTCATAAATAAAAGGTAAGTTAAACGTTGTCGTCTAATCAAGCACTTTGTTCTTGCCCTTGCTTGTAGAAAGCTCTTCAAACTTCTTAACTTCATCTACATTGTTTTGTGCAAGAGTGAGCAAACAATTGCCCATAAGAAGGATAATATACAATATCATTTTATGAATGACAATTACTGATCTTTCAATGGTAAAGTATTCTTATCGGAATAATAAACTTTAATTCAACAACTATGAGTTTAAATGAATAATGAACGTTTAAGTTAACAATAGATATCAACATCAAAGAATACACTGAGGAGGGTCACAAGACCACAAACTATACTCTAGGTTTTCAAGTATTTCTACTTTAACCTTTAACAGTCTAAAAGACTATAATCATCATCTATGTCCTAGGTTAATAGGTGTTTCTACTGTAACCTTTAAAAGTCTAAACGACTATATGGACCATCATTCTGTACTCCAGGTGATCAGCCCTTTGTACTATATATTGCACAAATATTTTAACGCTATTGCGTAGCTTTGAAATACTCCCCTACTATAGGGTTGTTCATCTCAGCTTAGATTATCAGGTTCCGAACCAAAGAAAGTTTGGTTAGGAATTAACTTCAAAGAAATTCTAGATATTTAGAACGCTCATCAACCAAATATTGGTTGAATCAGCTAGGGACCAATAACTATTCAAGAGTTTGATTATAATAATTTTATGAACAAGGTATATCGATGAATCAATAAGAGCTAGAGTATTAACAATTTCTAAATTGAACAAATGTTATCATCGATAACATGCTTTCAAAATTGTGTGAGTACATAAGCAAACCAAAGGAAGTTTGGTTTGGGTTGACTTCAAGGGTAATTTAGAGTTCGGTACAATAATGTAAGATAATATTATGACATTGGAGAATGAAGATCAAACAACAATTATTAGTAGCTGGATAAACACATTTCTTACAACAAAATTACAGACTTTGAATAACCAAAGTAATCTCGTTTGGAATAAAGAAATAAATATTAATTAACTTGCTCAACAGTAAATGAGGGTTAAAGAACTTGCATAACAATAAATTGCTCAACAAGAGATAAGAATAGAGAACTTGCAAAAGTATATCATTACATTGAAAATTAACCTTGCTGAATAATAAGGTAGCAAAGGTTAGGGAACTTGCTTAATCATAAGAATAAAGTTACATAATGTAATAATAGAACTAGCTCAACGAAAGTGTATAGTTAAAAAACTTGCCTAGAGTGTAAGCTATAATATTAAAACTCACGTTCACCTACACATTATATTAGAATCACAATACCTATTAGATATACCGACATACCATAACATATACATTCCTAATTAAACTTGTCATTTCAGTACAAGTCTTATATTACCATTTACATTTCAGAATTTCCAAGTGTTACCCTCACAACACTTATATAACATTCATTGTATAAACTAAATTATAACATAACTCATTCGTAACTTACTAATCATATTTACAAAGTTGAAATTATCATTGACATGACACAATTCTGTTTTAAACTCCGTACTACATGTTTGTCACATTAACATAACCTTAGACCAAGTTATAATGGTATCCCATGTCTGCAGCAGTAACAGAAGCCACTTCCTCTTATCAGTGTATGGCACAGCTGCGCCATACATAAGCATGGGACCAAGTAGCAATTGCATCATTTCTCGCCTAGGCTAGCTAAGCAATGTTCTTGCAGATGTAACCGTAAACACGATGAACAGTAGCCATTTGTAGCCCAACTAACACGAATTTCACCCACAAAATAGTGAAATTAACATATACAATTAATATAAAACTATCATAAATATGTTTCCTCACATATTCGTCAAAATAGAACAATTTAACAACACTTTTAACTATTTTAATTCCTTGAATTTCATATTTTTATACAAAACTCTATTTTTTTACATTCTTCACAAAATTTGACACTGTGATCACAATTCTTGTCCAAATTACTTCGTTCGAACTACGTTATCTTCGTTTCTTAATGTACTAGCATAAACAAAACTCAATTCATAGTTTAACATACAAATTGACCACTAAAATTGGTACTTACATAAGCTATATGAAAAATACAAACACTGTCGTTATTTTTCCTACTTTTAACTGTAATTAGCATACAATTCTTATCTAAACACTAGTTCTAATCATCACAAACATATACAATAACAAGTAATCAGTTGTATAATCATCGACTTAAATTTTTGAATTCACAGAGGGTAGAAATACATAACGTAAAACATATTAGAACATATATGCATATGTAATACTAAAATTATGAAATTACCTTCAATTTGCTAAGATAATCCTTGCTAATCAATTGATAATCACCTTGAAATACTTAGGTTTCCTCTCAATCTCTCTCAAGTTCTCTGTAATCTTAAGCTTAGAAAACTAGAATGCGTATAACCCAAAACCGATAACCATGTATGCGTAATAATAAAAGAAAACTGATATGGCCATAATAAGTCTAATCAGTTACAACATATAACATATAGATTATAAGTATATTATATTTATTATTTAATTTATATTATTTAAAAATTCAAAAATTAAAAATCCAAAAGCCATAAGGCTTTGTTTGTCAAAACCCTTTAAAATTAAAGACTTAATATTTTAAGCCTTGTTTGGAAAAACTAAATTAAACTCATTTAATTTATTTTAATAAATAATTTAGTTTATAATTTATAATCGCATATTATTTGTTTGGATTTCCATATCCAACATTAATCAAATAAACTAATTACAACATACTAAATTTTAAATAAATTTTCCACTTAAATAAATATCATAAAATTATAATCTCACTATAATTTAGTTTAATAATTTAACACACCATTTTATTAAATTAAAACAACAATATAACATCTCATGTTATATTACAACTCTCTAAATTATAAATTTAGAATATTATCTAATAAATTTAATTCATAAATAGTTACTAATAATAACCACATCAATAGAATACTTATTTAATTTAAGAAATACTTTAAATTACAAAATAACAACTTCATCAATAAAATATTTATTTAATTTAATAAATATTTTAAATTACACATAAAATCTTGGATTATTACAGGGTACTATTATACACACACACACACACACACAGATATATATATATATATATATATCATATTATATTTTATTGTTTGCATAGTACTGCATAATGTTGTATAGTGCAACATAGTAAAATCAAAAAAAATTCAGCCGACGCCCGTGAAATCGTTCGAATTTCCATTGTGCAGTCCGTGATTTTCTAATTCAAATAGTATCCTTCCATTCTCCTATAAATAGGGTGCTTAGTTTAGAAATAAAAATCACACCAGAATCAGAGAATTCTTCTTCTATAATATTGAGCGTATTTCTTTAGAGTTTAAGAAAGCTTTGAGTGTAGAAAACAGTGCAAGTTTTCTTCAAGAATATCACCGCTATACCAGTCAGAAGTACTCTCTTTTTAAGGTAAGGGATATTATTTTTGTTCAATATTCGTAATAAATAATATTTTCTTCTATACTCTGTAGTATGTAAGTAATATTATTTCGTTTCAGATTCTGAATTCAACACTCATGTTGATAAGTATTGCTTCTATACTCCTTGAAATTAGTAGAATATCCTTGAAATTTGCGCTTCATCTAGTATCGTTTCACAAGGATATTTTTTTGAACATTTTTGTTAAGTTCTAATCTTTTTATGTCAGAGTACTATTCACGAAGTACTATTCATAAAGTACTATTCACGGGGGTACTATTCACCTGGGGTACTATTCATGAAAAAAATTGATTTCTTTTTTGTCCAAATTATTTTTGATACAATATTATTCTTGAATTTTTCTCCACAAAGCAGTATCATGTTGACAATTTGGACATTCTTGAACTCTGGATAAATTGAATTATAAATCTTTAAAATTTATCATTGCTCTCATTTAATTTAATTCTTATATCATTGTCATCATCCTCATGCTTATATTGTGATGAAAGTCCTCATTGGCCCGTAGTGCTTTAATGAACTATTAATTGGTATGATTATGACTATGTATCAGTATAATTATGACCCGTAATGTTTCAAATGATGTGTTAATAGTCCTCATTGACCCGTAGTGTATTGATGGACGGTTGTTGGCATGATCATGACCATTAATGATAATACAAATATCCTTGGCCCGTAGTGCATGGCTGATTCATGGATGTGATAATAATGAATATCATTGGCCCGTAGTGCATGGATAATTCAGTGATGTGGATTATTTATTGAGTTGAGTCTCAGTTATAAAATTGATGATAAACTTTAAAATCATAGAAGATAGTAGATATCATCCTTTACTCGACTCTTCTAATGAATTACTTGTTCCGCTGCAGTTAAACTTGTTGTTTATTGTATTCTATCAGTTTACCACTGTTGAAGGCTAACAATAATTTATCCTGCATTATCTTAGTCATAATATTTCTTACTAGGCTAGTTGAGCTCACCCTTTGCTTTCATGATTCTCTTCAAGAAATGTGAACATAGCCAGGACTAGTCGGGGAATGGAGTGACGGTCCGAGATGGTGGTTGTAGTAGTCCTCACTATTATATAAAATAGAGTGATAATAATGTAATGAGAACTCCATTTGAGTTTAGATATTGTCTACGAGACAATATTCGTGTTAAAACTCTCAGCTACGTTTTTGTCGTATTGTATAAGGAAGTTTGTATTTAAATTTTTTACCATGTATTTGGCGACTTAGAATGGGTTGTGTATACCTATTTTGGGGGCGTCACAGTTGGTATCAAAGCTTAGGGATATTATAATTGGCTGAGATGTGAGACTAGAACTAGGAGGGGAGAGACAGGTAAATCCTTCGCTAGTATGACCTACCTAAGATTAATTGTTATTTAATTGGTCAGTCAGAATATATGGATAATATGTGGCATGTCAATTAACCCTTGTTTTGTGGCAGTGTTTGAAAATGACATCTGAAAATGTTGAGATAAGCAATGGAGCACATGAGACCATTGAGTCACCGATGATCTATAACTAATATAATGTGCATCAAGAAGGAAATAATCCTCAAGTAAACAACAACACCGATCAAATGATGAACGATGGGATGTTTAGAGGCTTTCTGCAATTCATGCAACATCAGGCGAGAGAGACTCCTGTTCGAAATGCAGGTGGAAACATTGGTAACTCACGGATGGTCACTGCTAAGTAGTTCAAGGAGCTGGGACCACCAGAGTTTTTGGGAAATCCAGAACCACTTAAGACAGAGGCATGGATAACGCAGATCACCAAGATATTTGATATCTTGGGATGCTCCGAGGAGCAAAAGGTTCATTTTTCCACCTTCATGTTGCGAGGAGAGGCAAATTATTGGTGGGAATCTGTAAAATGTACTCAGCCTGCCGCACTCAAGATGTCTTGGGAGAAGTTCCAAGAATTTTTCAACAAGTACTTTTCTGAAAGTATTCGTCACATGAAGTAGGTGGAATTCATCAAGTTGCAGCAAAACAATATGACCGTGTCGCAATACGAGGCTAAGTTTGTCGAGTTATCCCGATTTGCATCCCATTTCGTTGATAAGGAGGAGAGAATGACGCGAATGTTTCTGCGAGGTTTAAAACCTAAAATACGTCAATACCTCATTTCTCACAAACTTTGCTTGTATTCAGATGTTGTGAATATGGCTCACTTATTGGAGCGCGATAATGAGTCAACCCAACCAAGAGATAGCAGCCGGCAAAACGATAATACCAGTGGTAGCAGTCATCAAAGCGGTGACAACAAACGTGGAGAAAATTAATATGCTAGAAATGGTAACCAATTCGGTGGTAATCATGGATAAGATAATAGAAGTTAAAATTTCAAAAAGAGAATGTTCAATAATGATGGAAAGACAGAAGCACTAACACCCACTTTAAAGGAAGGAGAACGACTATCGATCGTATGCTACAAATGCGGAGGGGAGGGACACATCAGTCCAAACTGTACATAGCAATCCAAAGTGTGTTACAATTGCGGAAGAGAAGGTCACCTAGTCCGATTTCATCGTGTAGTGAAGACAAGTCTAGCTGGGATGGAGACACCAAAGGTCGTCCCAGATAAGTCAAAGCCGGTTGTTCAAGGGAGAGCGTTTGTCGTAACCTCCCAAAAAGTGAGGAACCTAAACGAGGTTATCACGGGTAAGCTAATCACAAACTCTTGCGAAGTCTATACCTTATTTGATATCGGTTCTACCCATTCTTTTATTTCTCCTACTTGCGTTCAACTTTTAAATTTAACTCCACAGAAATTAGACTTTGACTTATCTGTTGAAACTCCATTGGGAGAAACCTTCATTACATCTACTATTTATAAATCTTGTTTGATTCAAATCGGCAACCTCACATTACCTGTTGATCTCATCTCTTTGAAAATACTTGCATTTGATGTGTTTTTAGAGATTGATTGGTTAACTACTCATCATGCTAAAATTGATTATTTTTTGTAAAGTTGTTAGCTTTCATATTCCTAACCAACCTATTATGTGAATTCAAGCAACCAAATTGTTAGTTCCCGAAGGCACAATAGTTATCTAGAAGGGGGGTTGAATAGATATTTTAAATTCTTTTTGAAATACTTTGTTAGTTTTATTAATGATTTAAATACAGCGGAATTAAGATTTGTTTGTTCTCCCTTAAAGATATAGTGAGTTAATGGGAGTGAGGCAGTTATAACAGTTATAGCAAGAATGTGAGAGACACAATAATTTTAAGTGGTTTAGAGCACTTAAAGCTCTTAGTCCACTCTTCTACTCCTCGAGTAGGAAATCCAGTAAGGATATTTTTTAAACTTTCTGAATCACACAGATTCCTTCAAGACCAGCAGTCTTGGCACTCCTCAGTTCACTTTTGAACTCTTCAAGTCCAGCAGACTTGGTTCTTCATAGTTCACTTAGAACTCTTCAAGTCCTTCTTACTTGGAACTTTTTACTTCACTTGATAGTAGTTGATTAGTTCTTGAATGGTGCTACTCAGTTGCCGTTAAGCTTTTGTTCGAAAGAACTGAGTAGTTGAGCAAGCTTTCTCTTTTCAGATCGTAGAGTTGAGTATTGAGTGTTCTTCAGCGTTTTGTTCAATGCTTGCTTAGTTGAATCATCTGCTGATGTTTTGCATATATGAGGTCTTTGAAATCTATCTGTTGAAGACATTCGTTGAAGCATTAAATGCATTTGACATTTCTGAGCTTTGATGGAGACTTTTCTGCACATCTTCTGATTATCAGTCTGGCCCACTGACATAGCAAACTGCTATCTCACCTAACACCTGAAAAGGTGTTTTCTGCTGACCCATGGTACTTTCCTTAGCTTCTTCAATACGTTTCCTTATTGTATACTAAGGATGACTGTTGTGTCATTGGGACTGCCTAGGACTTCAACGTTTATAATCCATTCCACATTTGTTAGGGTTTATTCTTAAACAAATGGGCAAGGCTCGATGCTTCTGACACAGGCAGATGATGCTCTACGATTTTGATAGTGGTGTCTTGCCACCTTGGTGCTTGATCTGATACTAGCAAATGAGAACACTATGATTTATTTTAAGGACGGGCACACTACGATGTTCACTTGCTTGTCTTGCAGACTCTACGTTTCTGAGAGCACACTACGATCTCTGAGTTGGCTCGCCAAACGTTTGGACCACTCTAAGATTTCACGAGAGCTCCTTTAAGGCAGACACACTACGCTTCTACCTTGGCTTCTGCAATCTCTTGATCAGCTTGATAGACTACGATTTTGTTGAAGCCTATCTATTACATCTCAAGACATAGATCAACCTAACATCTTTGATCTCTTCATCTATACATTCATTTACAGAATGATAAACATTAAAAGCTTAGATCAACCTAACAAATTTGATCTATCACTAAGTCCTTATACATATATTCCTTGAAAGACTTTACATATAATCATAAACATTTACTTTAAACATTAAATCAAAATATACAATCTCCCAACAATCTCCCCCTATATGATTATCAATTTGTGCCATGAATAAGCATGAATTTATTGATGTTTATAAAGATAGATATTACAATTAAGTCTAGATACATCAATAAGAATTGAGTTTTAACTTATCTCTATTTCTTTGGCCTTTTTCTTCTTGGAGGATTTGCATTCTCCTCACCTCTTCTTTTCCTGCTCACTTCGTCTCTCCAAGCTATATCTTCTAGCTCGCTTTGACTTAGTCTTTGATGATGATCATGCCTATTCATGAATGCAGGATCTCCAATTGGCATTCTTAGGCCTGTAGTGGTCACCTCTTGTAAGCTAGATGTAGGCCCTTGACTCCTTAGTGGTTGTGTCATTATTATCTACTACACATCAGATCGTGGAGTATGGTGAGGTTGTCTTGTAGGAGGACTCCTTGATGATTGAGCGATGAATGTGCCTCTGCCTCTGCATTTTCCTTTTTCTCCTTTCCCTTTATTCTCCCCCTTTATGTCAGCATCAAAGGCTCGAATGTCTTCAGATAGGCGAGTAATGCCTTGGACAAGTTCGTTGAGCTGAATCTGGGATTGAGCAATGTCTTCACGGTTCTCTTTAATTAAAGAATCAGATCCAGCTTCCCTTCTTTGGAGAATGGCCATGATATTTTTTGTCTGTTTCATTTGGCCCATGGAGAATCCTTGGAATTCTTTCAATGCAGTTTGTAGATTCGTGATGCTGTCCATCATAAGGTTGTTCTGGGATTCCGGAGTCTTCTGTAAAATAAGAACAACATCCCTGTGTTTCTTAGCAGCTTGAAAGTGGATTTGATCTCGTTTATTTATGCTCTGAAACATCTCCTTTATGATCTCCCTAAGCTTCTTTGTGAGCTCAGAACTTAGGGTGCTTGGGAGAGCATTGGCATCATTGATCATATTAGTCAGCAAAATGTGAACAAGTTCAGAGTGAACTTCAAGACTATCTTCTATGTCCTTGGTCACTTTCTTAGATGCTGCTGATAGCTCTGTTTTGGTGGGAAGATCTAATATGAGTTTAATGAGTTGCAGACTGTTTGTAGGATGGGCTCTCGTGTATTGATCTTGCATAGTGTAGAGAGCAAGATCAAGGTTGAAATATTCATTAGAGGACGAGGATGAGATATCTGATGGAGGGGTTGATGTGTGAGGTTGAGCTTCAGGAGGAGGTGACTCTATGACTTGAGCATGTGACTCTACGATTGGGCTCGAAACAGTAATCATAGAGATGATAGGAGATTGTATCAAAATAAAGTTGGGCACATTTGGTTCATCAATTACAGAATGTTGGGATTCTGTAACTGGGAATTGATTGAGTGGATGAAGAATTATGTCCAACCATCTTGGCAATTCATAGAATTGGTTAAAGAATGATGGTGGACAGTGATTAACCCTGAAAGATATTGGGATAGATTGTACCTCATGCCCATTTTCTGATGAAGGGCCATTTGTGATCAGCTTTCTGTCAAAGTTGAGGTTTCCTGGAAATCCCTGAGCTAGCACTGAGATTGCTGGATAGGCTTTGAAGCTTCAGAACATGTGATCCCAAGAGTTGAGAATTTGGGCTCTGTGAAAGGGCATCATAGGTAGATAGGAGAACAACTGATTGTAGTTGGCTCTCCTATAACCATCACAACCCACAACTATAATCTCAACCTCATCCTCATCTTCTTCTTCTATGTCTTCTTGTGAAGATTCCACTTCAACAATTACCACCATTTAACTTTCTTTCTCTTGTGCTCTCTCATCCTCCATAGTTTCACTTCTTTCTATTCCTACAGTTTCTAGAGCTAGAATCTCTTTAGGGATTGAGGGAGATTCATGATGATCTCTTGGTAGTTCCTCCTCAGATGCAGCTTTTTCTGACATAGGGACATCATGAGGCTCCCCCTCAACATGATCATCTATTTGTATTTCAAACAGCTCCCCCTCAGCTGGAGCATTCTCTAGAGTAAGAACTTCAGGCAGCTCCCCCTCAATTTGAGATGTGTTCTTCTGACTTGATTTGGATAGCTCCTTCTCAGTAGCTATCTTTCTGTCTTCTTATTTAAGCACTCCTTCATTGACAAGGATGTACTTTTTGACCAGTTTTCTTCTTGGCTTCCTAGGCTGAGCCACAGCCTTAACACTTTCTTCTTCTTCAGGAGTGGTGTCTAGTCTAGTCTCTATAATCGGTAGAGATTCTACGATCGAAGAGGCAGATGGCTTCTTTGATTTATGACTGTTTTTACTCTTCTTAAGCAGCTGATAGATGGTAGCTCTGTCTTCATCTTCCTCAACCTGCTATTCTTTCCTTCTCAAATTCCTCAGAGTTTCAGTGCCATAATACTCTTGAGGTACATCAGTGGTTGAACCTTGAGGCTCCTCTGCCATTTGAGCCTTCAATTTTCTTTTACCCTTGCTTTTTCTGACTAAGGCAATGGGTTCTTCCTTATTGAGTTCTTCTTCTTCTTCTTCTTCTTCTTCAGTCTCCTTCATAACTGACATGTTTCCTGGAATCCCGTACTCCTTTGCATCACCAGTTCTACCACTGGATTCAGACATCATCCTTAAAGTTTCTGCTGGATTCCTTTTCCAGTTCTCAAACAGCTACTAGGTCATTCTTCTGTTCGGATTGATGGATTCTCCTTCATCATCCCCAATCTTATTTCCCAATGCTGACTGTAGGATGTGACGGCCCCGAATCCAAGGTCCTGAATCACCGCGGATCCGGTTCGATCATTCTATACAACTATTACTATTTGCGAAAGATATAAACATAAATTGTTTATACAATACATTTTACACACTATTCCCCAAGGTCGAGTAACCTTAACTTATACATAATTCATAACTTTTCTAACATATAACAATATTAATATCATACAATACAAATCTAACTGCACGCGTCTACTAAAGCTGGAACTGTCTTGGACCTTTCCTTGTATCTGACGTATTTGCCTTAATATGCAATGTTTTATCATGATATAGCAAGGGTGGGCATAAGGATTGCCCAGCAAGTTTAAGTTCAACAATATAACGATATATCATGATTGAAAGAGTCTGAATAATAAGCTGGATATAATTTAACAATATAATTGTGAACTAGTAGGAACAAATATATGACTGAACAAGTATTATACATGAACAAATATATCTGAACTAACTGGTAATGAAGGTGATCAGCTTTTCATATCTGACTTATACATGCAATATGTACAGAGTACAATTCATGGCAACCATCAATGATTAACCATAAGCTTATCCGAATAAAACACTCTTAATAGAGTTAAGTAAAACAAAAGAACCGTTATTACCACTACACAATTCATATCGTCTTATTCGAAGACCTAATATTAGTAATATAGATCTTAAATATTAGATTAATATCATCACAATATAATACTATTATATATATAAACATAGAATAACCTAAACACATAACACACAACACATAACCCTATCAGTCTATAACACACATAAAGACTTAGTATCGGGTCAAACTATTTCAGTCTGACTTGAAACCCGACACAATTCTAACATCCAGACGGTCTAGTCGGATAATTCACGAGTTTAAGTTCAATTAAACTCTTCCTAACACTTAGCAATTAACTTAAATTATTAATAGTTGAAATAATTTTCATAAGCTCGTAATAATTTTCAAATAATAATTATTATTTATCGCGAATTTTCAATCATTAAAAACGTATTTAAATGAATTAAATACCACATAATACTTTTATCATTAATATTTATTTATTATCAAATATTAATGAAAATCATCACTTAATATTATAATATATTTATAATATATCAAAGTATTTTTAATAACTTAAAATCATAATTATATGATTTTTAAACAATTAAATTCATTATCCGATAATCGCTTTTAATATTAAAATATTAACATTTTCATGGCAAAATATCAAAAGTTATATTTTTATAACACTTAAATCATTTTTATATAATTTATAAAGCATTAATTCCATTTTTCCTTAATTTATTTAATATAGTTATTAAATAAACTAATTATCATTAATATTGATTAATTAATGAATTTCATCACAAAATATTAATAGTCATCAAAAATAACTTAAAATATTTTCTAATATCATAATATAATTTTTCATGATTTTTCATGAATTAAAATAATTTTTAAATCATTTATTTAATATTATAATTAAATAAATTAAATACCAATTATATTCCAAAAATATTAAATATTTATGAAATATACTTAAAATAATTAAAAACTATTTTTTAGAATTTAAAATAATTTTTCGAAATTTATTATGTATTTTTAATAATTAAAAACCATTTTTTTTCTATTTTTAAAAAATTTCTGGAAAATAATTAATTAAAAAGGGGCCCTATATAGGTGTTCTTGAGACCTTCATGTCAGTTTACCGGTTGGGTGGTTTGACCGGGTTTATTTTAGTGTTCCTTTTGATTTCTGGGTTGGCTAAGTCATTAAACTTGTAGTATTCATGTAATACTACAATTCTATACCATCATCTAAGTCATTAAGCATCACAGTTGCAAGATCCAAGCTTGAAAAGTTGTTGTCAGAGGCTTGCTGGGATTTCTGGGTTTCCTAGAAATCCAGTCAGTTTCGAGTGACCACTTTGTGGCTCACAAATCTTATGGTTTTGTTCATTAGTTTAGTAGTTTTAGGGTTTCAGTCTATAGTCCTTATGTCAGAGTACAACCTTATAGCATCATAGCAACATAAAAACATTAGATACACAAGACACGGGCGGTTAAACTACTCTCGACATGAACTTCTACCGATGAAGATCTGGGTTACCTGTAATCTTCATCCCATGCGTGATGGTCAACGCTATTTTGACCAAGGATTTCTATGCTTCTGTTACTTATTTAGGTGATCTAAAGGCAAGAGTATGTAGTCCTTATACCTGTCTCCAACATCCAACCAACAACAGCACCAATACCATAACACACTGCAAGATTCAAGCCCTGCAAAAGGTTGTCAGAATTTTCTGGGCAAAACTGGGCAACCCAGAAACTCATTTCGTGAATGGTCAACGATCTTTGGCCGCTTATATCTCTCGATATACACATGATCTGGACTTGATTCAAGTTCCAAATCATAGTCCTCATGACATAGAACACAGTTATAACATAAAACAACACAAAGTAAAAACAGATATGAATCTAAGGCCACTGCCATTTGTTGTCAGGCTACTTTTTTCAAGTTTTTCCAGATTTTAGAAAACATTAAATTCATGCATCTAGATGTTATAGATCTATGATCTATCAACCCAGATCACTTATAGACACCTTAATACATAACTTTCAACAACAACTTACAACATTTAACATCAAATCTAAGAATTTTTAAAATTAGGGTTCTTATACCTTTGAGCTTTGATTTTTGATTTCTGACTTCATGATCTGTTCTTGGTAAGTTATGGATTGATCTTGGCTTATCTTATCTCACTCTCTCACTCTACATTCCCGAAATTCTAGAGAGAGAGAGAGTCTTGGAAGAAAATGAGAATTTAAGTGGCTCTTTTCTCTCTCTTTAATTTATATAAATTGCTTGATATGTTGCTAGATCTGATTTGGCTGCTGATTTGCTCGAATTTTTGGTCACCAAGTCAATGTAGTAGGTTACCAACTCCAACATTTGCTAGATTTGCAAGTTAACTTCAATAATGCAACAAAGGGCTTTTTAGTCATTTCAATTTCTTATTTAATGGCATTTTAAATGGCCAAACCCTAAGGTTTAGGGTTTGGGTTTGGATTTAGGGTTTGAAAAACCCTTAGGGTTTAGGGTTTGGAAATCCTTAGTTTTATAATTAAATTCTAGAATTTCCAAATTAGGTTTTCAAAATAGAAAATTAATATTTCTAAATTATAATTAGAATTTACTAATTATATTAAAATTTCTTAATCATTACTTAAATCTTTCTAATTAGGATTAGCATTTCCTAATTACAATCGCTAATTAAGCAATTAGGGTAAAAATGGTCATTAGGGTTTATAAACCACTAATTAGGGTTTCTAATAGAAGAAAATAATTTTCTAATTTAGAAATTAAATTTTCGTAACTAGATTAGGGTTTTCTAATTACTTAACTTGAAATTAGGGTTAGGGTTTCTAATTAACATTACAATTTTTAAATTAACACTTAGGTTTTCCCTAATTAAAAATTAGGTTTCAAATCCATAAATTAGGGTTTAATAAATAATTATGCTTTACCCTAATGAACATTATAATTAATATCACTTATGAATTATAATTATCCTTTAAGTTCCCAGATTAGGGTTTTAAATTCTCGAATTAGGGTTTCGGATTCCCAGAACTGAAATTAGGGTTTCCAGAACCGGTTTTAGGGTTTCTTGTTAAACGCTAGGGTTTTCTAACCGAACGATGACGTTCTTAATATATACTTAGGGTTTGTTACATATATCATTTATCTGGTCAACCCCTGACCCTTAACCACATCATGCACACATATACACAGAACATATTCACGTATTTCCTTGATCCTGAATAATTCACCTAAATCCTTCACATAATTTTGAAATCCTCAAAATTCCATCTTAAAAATATCAAATGCATACACTAATTTTCAGTATAGGTTCAAATTTTGAACCTTAAATCAATTAATAAAATTTTAAAAAATATTCAAAATTCTCGGGTTGTCACATTCACCCCTTCTAAAAATTTTGTCCCCGAAATTTACCTTACACCTTACACCATACTGCTTACACCATTCACCATGCATACACAGCATCACATGCTACCCAATACACCACTCACAAGAGTAAAAGTTTTTAAATTGTGCTGAGGGGTCATATAGACCATGAACACATAGTTTTAACAGTATTGATCATACCGCAAAACAATACATTACTTGGTATGTTTACAATCACAAAGAAGGTAAACTACTGTTATTAGTACTTTAGGTGATCAGCCTATTGTACTCTTACATCAATTAATAAAATTTTTTTGTCTAGGTTCTAATACTGAACCTTAAATCAATTAATAAAAATTTTAAAATATTCAAAATTCTCGGGTTGTCACATTCACCCCTTCTTCTAAAAATTTCATCCCCGAAATTTACCTTATACCTTACACCATACTACTTACACCATTCACACATATTCACTTGCTACCGAATACACCACTCACAAGAGTAAAAGTTTTCAAATTGTGCTGAGGGGTCATATAGACCATGAACACATAGTTTTAACGGTTTTGATCATACCGCAAAACAATACATTACTTGGTATGTTTACAATCACAAAGAAGGTAAACTACCGTTGTTAGTACTTTAGGAGATCAGCCTATCGTACTCTTACGTCATGTATAACGTATTAATCATGTCTAGCGAATATTTACGCTACTTGATTGGATTATTTATCCAAACAACATAGTTCACCTCAGTCTTATCATAGGATTCCGTACCAAAACAATTTGGTTCGAGAAATTTCTTTTAATGAACACTTAGAGTTTTCATAACATTTGTCTAGCTGAATCGAATAGTATAGACTCATATCAATAATTCAATTCAATCAAATTATTTAAGTGTAGCCAAACCCCGTTGGCAAATTGAAAATTTTGAAAATATTTTCGAGAATGACGTCATGATGTCGTACTGTATTAACAGTCCGTTTGAGGATGTCGTCATTGTATGACTTTGTCATAACACATCATACAATAGTGGAATAACGATTTTAGATCAAATTCACACTAAGTATTCTTGTATTTACAACTCTATCAAATTTTTATCATCTGTGCACCAGGTTACATGGTACATGAGTGATAAATAAAAATAGATTTTGATATTTCAAATCATTTGCGTCTAGCTGAAATAAGTAGCATAGATTATACTTTAAACCTTTTCAAAAATGATTACGAGTCTACATTTTTTTTTAAAAGCACATAGTGCGTATTTAGCCAAAATTTCGAAGTCTGGCATAGCTAGGAGTTTCAGAAAACTTATGTCTCCACTAAAAATCATTTGTTTAACAAGCTATCTGTTCCTATTATCCTCAATATTCCAATTACACACAGCTATACCCAGTTCGTCAAACCACACATATGAGTCCATAAATTGCCACAATCATATGAGTTTAAGAACTTTCCTAGACAGAACTTTGGCGTCCATTCGCCGAGGGGTTCATAAATATTTTATATAACTATGAATCAAGTATGTCACATAAGTATGAGTTTTAAGAACTCGTACTTAACCTTATATCCTCTACCTATGACCTATCTATCTGTTATACACATGAGAAAGGAATCACCATCTTAACACGCATATAGAAAATAGCGCGACACATACATTTCAATGATTATCATTGCCAGAAACTAAGTGGTTTTTATACCATGTACAATTCAGCTCCCATACGAAAAATCATACAACTCAGCTGCCGACTGGAATCCTCAATTGAATCCCCACCTACCACTAACACCCTTCTCAATACGAATTTCATTTAACTCGTATTCATAATGCTTTCCTGAATCTGTACCAATTCATACTACAATTGACACTCAGCAATCTTGCTGTAAACTTTTCAATCATTTGATTGATTCTTTTCCCTCCTATCACTTCATCAGATCACGGAGTGATCTCATCGTATATATTACGATTCATTTCTATGTCTTGATCATTTTGTTTTACGATCTTCTATCACTGTACTTTTAGTCTTTTAGACTCTATCTATTCATCACTATTGTTCAACTTTATTATCAGAGTTAGGGAACTCTGTATCTTATAACTCACCGAGATTCATCTTTGAACCTTACCGACCAACTAACTCTATGTGAGTTAGTACTTATCCTAATCACTGTGGTTATTGGTCTCAGGTATTCCTACCAAAGATTCATAACTTGTAGCTTTGATACCAACTGTGACGGCCCCGAATCCGAGGTCCCGAATCACCGCGGACTCGATTCGATCATTCTATACAACTATTACTATTTGCGGAAGATATAAACATAAATTGTTTATATAATACATTTTGCACACTATTCCCCAAGGTCGAGTAACCATAACTTATACATAATTGATAACTTTTCTAACATATAACAACATTAATATCATACAATACAAATCTAACTGCACGCGTCTACTAAAGCTGGAACTGTCTTGGACCTTTCTTTG
This sequence comes from Panax ginseng, assembly GCA_020205605.1. NCBI lineage: Eukaryota > Viridiplantae > Streptophyta > Magnoliopsida > Apiales > Araliaceae > Panax > Panax ginseng. The sequence continues at coordinate 72,982,842 of CM035136.1, forward strand.
TATCCGACGTATTCGCCTTAATCTGCAATGTTTTATCATGATATAGCAAGGGTGAGCATAAGAATTGCCCAGCAAGTTTAAGTTCAACAATATAACGATATACCATGATTGAAAGAGTTTGAATAATAAGCTGGCTATAATTCAACAATATAATTGTGAACTAGCAGGAACAAATTTATGACTGAACAAGTATTATACATGAACAAATATATCTGAACCAACTGGTAATGAAGGTGATCAGCCTTTCATATCTGACTTATACATGCAATATGTACAGAGTACAATTCATGGCAACCAGCAATGATTAACCATAATCTTATTCGAATAAAACACTCTTAATAGAGTTAAGTAAAACAAACTTGCCTGAACCATTGATTACCGCTACGCAATTTATATCGCCTTATCCGAAGACCTAATATTAGTAATATAGATCTCCGATATTAGAATAATATCCTCATAATATAATACTATTATATATATAAACATAGAATAACCTAAACACACAACACATAACCCTATCAGTCTATAACACACATAAGACTTAGTATCAGGTCAAACTATTTCAGTCTGACTTGAAACCCAACACAATTCTAACATCCCGACAGTCTAGTCGGATAATTCACGAGTTTAAGTTCAATTAAACTCTTCCTAACACTTAACAATTAACTTAAATAATTTTATTAACAGTTGAAATAATTTTCATAAGCTCGTAATAATTTTCAAATAATTATTATTATTTATCGCGAATTTTCAATCATTAAAAACGTATTTAAATGAATTAAATACCACATAATACTTTTATCATTAATATTTATTTATTATCAAATATTAATGAAAATCATCACTTCATATTATAATATATTTATAATATATCAAAGTATTTTTAATAACTTAAAATCATAATTATATGATTTTTAAACAATTAAATTCATTATCCGATAATCGCTTTTAATATTAAAATATTAACATTTTCATGGCAAAATATCAAAAGTTATATTTTATAACTTAAAATATTTTTATAACACTTAAATAATTTTTATATAATTTATAAAGCATTAATTCCATTTTTTTCTTAATTTATTTAATATAGTTATTAAATAAACTAATTATCATTAATATTGATTAATTAATTAATTTCATCACAAAATATTAAAAGTCATAAAAAATAACTTAAAATATTTTCTAATATCATAATATAATTTTTATGATTTTTCATGAATTAAAATCATTTTTAAATTATTTATTTAATATTATAATTAAATAAATTAAATACCAAATATATTCCAAAAATATTAAATATTTTTGAAATATACTTAAAATAATTAAAAAACTATTTTTTAGAATTTAAAATAATTTTTTCAAAATTTATTATGTATTTTTAATAATTAAAAACCATTTTTTTTCTATTTTTAAATAATTTTCGGAAAATAATTAATTAAAAAGTGGCCCTATAGCGACAGAATCGTCGCTATAGGTGTTCTTGGTGTTCTTGAGACCTTCATGTCAGTTTACCAGTTGGGTGGTTTGACCGGGTTTATTTAAGTGTTCCTTTTGATTTCTGGGTTGGCTAAGTCATTAAACTCGTAGTATTCATGTAATACTACAATTCTATACCATCATCTAAGTCATTTAAGCATCACAATGCAAGATCCAAGCTTGAAAAGTTCTTTGTCGAGGAGGCTTCTTTGGGATTTCTCGGGTTTCCCAAAAATCGGTCGATTCAGTGACCACTTTGTGGCTCACAAATCTTATGGTTCTGGTCATTAGTTTAGTAGTTTTAGGGTTTCAGTCTATAGTCCTTATGTCAGAGTATAACCTCATAGCAACATAAAAACATTAGATACACAAGATATGGGCCGGTCAAACTACCTGACATGAACTCGGCTGACAGGTAGTCGTTATACCTATCTCCAACATCCAGCCAACAACAGGACCAATACCATAACACACTGCAAGATTCAAGCCCTGCAAAAGGTTGTCGAAATTTTACGGGCAAAATCAAGCGACTAGAAACTCATTTCGTGAATGGTCAACGATCTTTGACCGCTTATATCTCTCGATATACACATGATCTGGACTTGATTCAAGTTCCAGATCATAGTCCTCATGACATAGAACACAGTTATAACATAAAACAACACAAAGTAAAAACAAATACGAATCTAAGGCCACTAACATTCGTTGTCAAGCCACTTTTTTCAAGTTTTTCCAGATTTTAGAAAACATTAAATTCGTGCATCTAGATGTTATAGATCCATGATCTATCAACTTAGATCACTTATAGACACCTTAATACACAACTTTCAACAACAACTTACAACATTTAACATCGAATCTAAGAATTTTTAAAATTAGGGTTCTTATACCTTTGAGCTTTGATTTTTGATTTCTGACTTCGTGATCTGTTCTTAGTAAGTTATGGATTGATCTTGGCTTATCTTATCTCACTCTCTCACTCTACATTCCCGAAATTCTAGAGAGAGAGGGTCTTGGGAGAAAATGAGAATTTAAGTGGCTCTTTTCTCTCTCTTTGATTTATATAAATTGCTTGATATGTTGCTAGATCTGATTTGCTCGAATTTTTGGTCACCAAGTCAATTTAGTAGGATACCAACTCCAACATTTGCTAGATTTGCAAGCTAACTTCAATTATGCAACAAAGGGCTTTTTAGTTATTTCAATTTCTAATTTAATGGCATTTTTTTCAAATGGCCAAACCCTTAGGGTTTAGGGTTTGGATTAGAGTTTAGGGTTTTTAAAACCCTTAGGGTTTAGGGTTTGGAAATCCTTAGGTTTAAAATTAAATTCTAGAATTTCCAAATTAGGTTTTTAAAATAAAAAATTAATATTTCTAAATTATAATTAGAATTTACTAATTATATTAAAATTTCTTAATCATTACTTAAATATTTCTAATTAGGATTAGCATTTCCTAATTATAATCGCTAATTAAGGAATTAGGGTCAAAATGATCATTAGGGTTTATAAACCACTAATTAGGGTTTCTAATAGAAAAAAATAATTTTCTAATTTAGAAATTAATTTTTCGTAACTAGATTAGGGTTTTCTAATTACTTAACTTGAAATTAGGATTAGGGTTTCCTAATTAACATTACAAATTTTAAATTAACACTTAGGTTTTCCCTAATTAAAAATTAGGGTTTTAAATCCATAAATTAGGGTTTAATAAATTTGAAATTAGGGTTTAATAAATAATTAAACTTTACCCTAAATAACATTATAATTAATATCACTTAAGAATTATAATTATCCTTTCCCAGATTAGGGTTTTAAATTCCCGAATTAGGGTTTTAGATTCCCGGAACTGAAATTAGGGTTTCCAGAATCGGTTTTAGGGTTTTTTTTAAACGCTAGGGTTTTCTAACCGAACGATGACGTTCTTAATATATACTTAGGATTTGTTACAGATATCATTTATCTGGTCAACCCCTGACCCTTAACCACATCTTGCACACATATACACAGAACATATTCACGTATTTCCTTAATCCTGAATAATTCACCTAAATCCTTCACAGAATTTTGAAATCCTCAAAATTCCATCTTAAAAATATCAAATGCATACACTAATTTTCAGACTAGGTTCAAATTTTGAACCTTAAATCAATTAATAAAAATTTTAAAAATATTCAAAATTCTCAGGTTGTCACATTCACCCCTTCTTCTAAAAATTTCGTCCCTGAAATTTACCTTACACCTTACCCCATACTGCTTACACCATTAACTATACATACACAACCTACCCAATACACCACTCACAAGAGTAAAAGTTTTCAAATTGTGCTGAGGGTCATATAGACCATGAACACATAGTTTTAACAGTATTGATCATACCGCAAAACAATACATTACTTGGTATGTTTACAATCACAAAGAAGGCAAACTACCGTTGTTAGTACTTTAGGTGATCAACCTTTCGTACTCTTATGTCATGCATAACGTATTAATCATGTCTAGCCAATATTTACGCTACTTGATTGGATTATTTATCCAAACAACATAGTTCACCTCAGTCTTATCATAGGATTTCGTACCAAAACAATTTGGTTCGGGAAATTTCTTTCAATGAACACTTAGAGTTTTCATAACATTTGTCTAGCTGAATCGAATAGCATAGACTCATATCAATAATTCAATTCAATAGAATTATTTAAGTGTAGCAAAACCCCGTTGGCAAATTGAAATTTTTGAAAATATTTTCGAGAATGACATCATGATGCCATACTGTATTAACAGTCCATTTGAGGATGCCGTCATTGTATGACTTTGTCATAACACATCATACAATAGTGGAATAATGATTTTAGATCAAATTCACACTATGTATTCCTGTATTTACAACTCCATCAAATTTTTATCATCTCTGCACCAGGTTACATGGTACATGAGTGATAAATAAAAATATATTTTGATATTTTAAATCATTTGCATCTAGCTGAAATAAGTAGCATAGACTATACTTTAAACCGTTTCAAAAATGATTACGAGTCTACATTTTTTTTAAAAGCACATAGTGCGTATTTAGCTTGATATCAAAATTTCAAAGTCTAGCATAGCTAGAAGTTTCAAAAAACTTATGTCTCCACTAATAATCATTTTCTTAACAAGCTATCTGTTCCTATTATCCTCAATATTCCAATTACACACAGCTATACCTAGTTCGTCATACCACACTTATGAGTCCATAAATTGTCACAATCATATGAGTTTAAGAACTTTCCTAGACAGAACTTTGGCGTCCATTCGCTGAGGGGTTCATAAATATTTCATATAACTATGAATCAAGTATGTCACATAAGTATGAGTTTTAAGAACTCGTACTTAACCTTATATCCTTTACCTATGACCTATCTATTTGTTATACACATGAGAAAGGAATCACCCACTTAACACGCATATAGCAAATAGCGCGACACAAACATTTCAATGATTATCATTGCTAGAAACTAAGTGGTTTTTACACCATGTACAATTCAGCTCAAATACGAAGAATCATACAACTCAGCTGCCGACATGAATCCTCAATTGAATCCCCACCTACCACTAACACCCTTCTCAATACGAATTTCATTTAACTCGTATTCATAATCCTTTCCTGAATCTATACCAATTCATAGTACAATTGACACTCAACAATCTTGCTGTAAACTTTTCAATCATTTGATTGATTCTTTTCCCTGCTATCACTTTATCAGATCACGGAGTGATCTCATCGTATATATTACGATTCATTTCTATGTCTTGATCGTTTTGTTTTACGATCTTCTATCACTGTACTTTTAGTCTTTTAGACTCTATCTATTCATCACTATTGTTCAACTTTATTATCAGAGTTAGGGAACTCTGTATCTTATAACTCACCGAGATTCATCTTTGAATCTTACCGACCAACTAACTCTATGTGAGTTAGTACTTATCCTAATCATCATGCGGTTATTGGTCTCGGTATTCCTACCTAAAATTCATAACCTCATGACTTTGATACCAACCGTGATTTTACCCGAATTCGAAGTCCCGAATCACCGCGGATCCGATTCGATCATTCTATACAACTATTACTATTTGCGGAAGATATAAACATAAATTGTTTATACAAGACATTTTACACACTATTCCCCAAGGTCGAGTAACCTTAACTTATACATAATTCATAACTTTTCTAACATATAACAACATTAATATCATACAATAAAAATCTAACTACACGCGTCTACTAAAGCTGGAACTGTCTTGGACCTTTCCTTGTATCCGACGTATTCGCCTTAATCTGCAATGTTTTATCATGATATAGCAAGGGTGAGCATAAGGATTGCCCAGCAAGTTTAAGTTCAAAAATATAACGATATATCATGATTGAAAGAGTCTGAATAATAAGCTAACTATAATTCAACAATATAATTGTGAACTAGCAGGAACAAATTTATGACTTAACAAGTATTATACATGAACAAATATATCTGAACCAACTGGTAATGAAGGTGATCAGCCTTTCATATCTGACTTATACATGCAATATGTACAGAGTACAATTCATGGCAACCAGCAATGATTAACCATAATCTTATTCGAATAAAACACTCTTAATAGAGTTAAGTAAAACAAACTTGCCTGAACCGTTGATTACCGCTACGCAATTTATATCGCCTTATCCGAAGACCTAATATTAGTAATATAGATCTCCAATATTAGAATAATATCCTCATAATATAATACTATTATATATATAAACATAGAATAACCTAAACACATAACACACAAAACATAACCCTATCAGTCTATAACACACATAAGACTTAGTATCAGGTCAAACTATTTTAGTCTGACTTGAAACCCGACACAATTCTAACATCCCGACGGTCTAGTCGGATAATTCACGAGTTTAAGTTCAATTAAACGCTGCCTAACACTTAACAATTAATTTAAATAATTTTATTAACAGTTGAAATAATTTTCATAACCTCATAATAATTTTCAAATAATTATTATTATTTATCGCGAATTTTCAATCATTAAAAACGTATTTAAATGAATTAAATACCACATAATTCTTTTATCATTAATATTTATTTATTATCAAATATTAATGAAAATCATCATTAATATTATAATATAATTATAATATATCAAAGTATTTTTAATAACTTAAAATCATAATTATATGATTTTTAAGCAATTAAATTCATTATCGGATAATCGCTTTTAATAATAAAATATTAACATTTTTATGGCAAAATATCAAAAGTTATATTTTATAACTTAAAATATTTTTATAACACTTAAATCATTTTTATATAATTTATAAAGCATTAATTCCATTTTCCTTAATTTATTTAATATAGTTATTAAATAAACTAATTATCATTACTATTGATTAATTAATGAATTTCATCACAAAATATTAAAAGTCATCAAAAATAACTTCAAATATTTTCTAATATCATAATATAATTTTTCATGAATTAAAATCATTTTTAAATTATTTATTTAATATTATAATTAAATAAATTAAATACCAATTATATTCCAAAAATATTAAATATTTATGAAATATACTTAAAATAATTAAAAACTATTTTTCGTAATTTAAAATATTTTTTGAAATTTATTATGTATTTTTAATAATTAAAAACTATTTTTTTCTATTTTAAATAATTTTTGAAAAATAATTAATTAAAAAGGGTCTCTATAGCGACAGAACTGTCGCTATAGGTGTTCTTGGTGTTCTTGAGACCTTCATGTCAGTTTACCGGTTGGGTGGTTTGACCGGGTTTATTTTAGTGTTCCTTTTGATTTCTGGGTTGGCTAAGTCATTAAACTCGTAGTATTCATGTAATACTACAATTCTATACCATCACCTAAGTCATTAAGCATCACAGTTGTAAGATCCAAGCTTGAAAAGTTGCTGTCAGAGGCTTCCTGGGATTTTTGGGTTTCCCTGAAATCCAGTCAGTTTCGAGTGACCTCTTTGTGGCTCACAAATCTTATGGTTCTGTTCATTAGTTTAGTAATTTTAGGGTTTCCGTCTATAGTCCTTATGTCAGAGTACAACCTCATAGCATCATAGCAACATAAAAACATTAGATACACGAGATCTGGGCCGGTCAAACTACATGACATGAACTCGGCTGACGAAGATCTGGGTTACCCAGAATCTTCATCCGGCGTGATGGTCAACGTTATTTTGACCAAGGATTTCTATGCTTCTGTTACATATTTAGGTGATCTAAAGGCATGAGTATGTAGTCCTTATACCTGTCTCCAACATCCAGCCAACAACATGACCAATACCATAACACACTGCAAGATTCAAGCCCTACAAAAGGTTGTCAGAATTTTCTGGGCAAAACTGGGCAGCCCAGAAACTCATTTCGTGAATGGTCAACAATCTTTGACCGCTTATATCTCTCGATATACACATGATCTGTACTTGATTCAAGTTCCAGATCATAGTCCTCATGACATAGAACACAGTTATAACATAAAACAACACAAAGTAAAAACAGATACGAATCTAAGGCCATTGACATTCGTTGTCAGGCCACTTTTTTCAAGTTTTTCCAGATTTCAAAAAACATTAAATTCGTGCATCTAGATGTTATAGATCCATGATCTATCAACCCAAATCACTTATAGACACCTTAATACACAACTTTCAACAACAACTTACAACATTTAACATCAAATCTAAGAATTTTTAAAATTAGGGTTCTTATACCTTTGAGCTTTGATTTTTGATTTCTGACTTCATGATCTGTTCTTGGTAAGTTATGGATTGATCTTGGCTTATCTTATCTCACTCTCTCACTCTACATTCCTGAAATTCTAGAGAGAGAGCGTCTTGGGAGAAAATGAGAATTTAAGTGGCTCTTTTCTCTCTTTTTAATTTATATAAATTGCTTGATATGTTGCTATATCTGATTTGGCTGCTGATTTTCTTGAAATTAGGGTAAAAATGGTCATTAGGATTGTTAATGTAGCTCAGGAAGGGCCAACCTCATAGAGTGAATCAAGGGTTAGGTTTGTTCTTGAGGCGTTTGTCAGAGAGATTGCTTTAATTTGTTGAACTTTGACATCACATGATGGTCCTTTGTTCTGTTGATAGAGCTCTACGATCGTGGTCTTTCATATCACTACAGCTCTACGATCGTGGACTTTGGTCATGTCTATGATTTCGAATATAGCCTTTATATCTACTTGGTTAGCACAACCTAGAGCATATATTCTATTGTTGTATATTTAGCATGCCTAGCTCACTTATTAATTTGTTAAACCTGGATTCATCTAGAGGCTTTGTAAAGACATCAACAAGTTGATTTTTAATAGGGATATATTGTAAAGATATTGTTCCATTTTTCACATGATCCCTAATGAAATGATACCTTATTTCTATATGTTTAATCCTAGAATGCATGACATGATTATGTGTTATTGCTATGGCACTTGTGTTATCATAGTGAACATGTATAGATTTGAATTCAAACCCATAGTTTGCTAGCTAATTTTTCATCCATAAGATTTGAGCACAACAGCTGCCAGCAGCAATGTATTCAGCTTCTGCAGTTGATGTAAATACTGAGTTTTGCTTCTTCCTAAACCAGGACACAAGTCTGTTTCCCAGTAGCTGGCAGGTCCCACTGGTACTTTTTCTGTCTATTTTGTAACCTGCAAAGTCAGCATCTGTATATCCTGTTAGTTCAAATGAGGACTCCTGGGGATACCAATGCCCCAAGTGAGGTGTGCCTTTTAGGTACCTAAAAATCCTTTTTACAGTTGTTAAGTTTATTCTTTAGGATTAGCTTGAAATATAGCACATATGCATGTTGTAAACATTATGTCTGGTCTACTGGCAGTTAGATATAGAAGAGAACCTATCATACCTCTGTATTGAGTTATATCAATACTTTTACCTTTTTTATCTTTGTCAAGCTTGGTTGCTGGAGCAATTGGGGTTTTCATGGGAGAGGTTGATTCCATGCCATACTTTTTAAGTAAGTCTTTAATGTACTTAGCTTGGTTTATGAAGATTTCTTCATCAGTCTGCTTTACTTGCAGTCCAAGGAAGAAGTTCAGCTCACCCATCATGCTCATTTCAAACTTGCTCTACATAAGCTTGGCAAATCTCTTACATAATTTTTCATCAGTAGAGCCAAAGATAATGTCATCAACATATATTTGAACTAATAAGACTTTGTCTTTATGCTTTCTAAGAAATAATGTGGTATCTACTCTACCTCTAGTGAACCCATTTTCAATAAGAAAGTTAGTTAGTGTTTCATACCATGCTCTAGGTGCTTATTTAAGACCATATAAGGCTTTGTCTAATCTATAGACATAATTAGAATGAGATGGATTGATAAAACCTGGAGGTTTCTCTACATATACTTCTTCTTGAAGTTAACCATTCAGGGATGAACTTTTGACATCCATCTGAAAGACTTTGAATTTCATGTGAGCAGCAAAGGCAAGGAATATTTTGATGGCTTCTAGTCTGGAAACAGGTGAAAAGGTCTCATTGTAGTCAATGCCTTCTTCCTGAGAGTAACCCTTGGCCACTAGTCTTGCCTTATTTCTGGTAATTACTCCATCTTCATCCATCTTGTTTCTGAAGACCCACTTGGTTCCAATAACATGATGACTCTTTGGTGTTGGAACTAATCTCCGTACTTTTCTTCTTTCAAACTGATTCAGCTCTTCCTGCATGGCTTCTATCCAGCTGGAGTCTTCCATAGCATCTTCTATCTTCTTTGGTTCCATTTGTGGTAGGAAGCTCAGATAGAAACACTCATTTTGGGTGGGGGATCTTGTTTTGACTCTTGCATTTGGGTCTCCAATGATTAAGTCTTGAGCGTGATCTCTTGCCCATCTATTTTCTGTTGGAACATCTGTCCTGATGCCTTCTTGTATGAGACCTTCAAGATCAATTTCTGCTTCTTGATGTGGAGGTTCGTTGTCTTGAGTAGACCTCTCTACGATCTCATTTCCTTGCTCAACAATTTCATTGTCTGGAACTACGATCGTGGTGTTGAGCTCGACGACCTCGTTCGTAGTGTCTGAACTTTCGTTCATAGTGTCTTGAGACACTATTTTGTCCAAGTCTATTTCACCAAAGATGATGTGGATCGAGACTTCAACACTCAGTGTCTTTTTGTTGAACACTCTATAAGCCTTACTGTCTGTGGCATATCCAAGGAATATTCCTTCGTCTAACTTGGGTTGGAACTTTGTCAGATACTACTTCCCATTGTTGAGAATGTAGCATGCACAGCCGAATACATAGAAGTAGCTAACATTTGGCTTTCGTCCTTTCTATAGTTCGTAGGGAATCTTCTTAATCTTAGAGTGTATCAGTGATCTATTCTGAGTGTAACATGCAATATTGACAACTTTTGCTCAGAAGTATTCAGGCAGATGGGTTGCTGCTAGTAGAGTTCTTCCAGCCTCTATCAACGTTCTGTTCGTTATCTTAGCTACTCCATTTTATTGAGGAGTTCATGAAGCTAAGAAGTTGTGACTGATGCCATTGTCTGTGCAGAACTGGTCCATCTCAGAGAAGTCGAATTATCTGCCATGATCACTCCGTATAGCCTTGATTTTCTCCCCTTTCTCGTTCATCACTAGTCTGAACATCTTAATTAGTTGGGAGCTCGTTTCATCTTTTGTGTTTAGAAAGAACACCCATGTGAACCTGGTGTAATCGTCCACTATGACTAGTGAGTATCTCTTCCCTCCAAGGCTTGTTATTGGAATTGGCCCAAATAGATCTATGTGAAGTAGCTGCAGGGGCTTGTCAATTGAGTTGGAAGTTTTGCTCTTAAATTAGCTTCTAGTCTGCTTTCCAAGCTGGCAGGCATTGCACGACCTTTCTTTGACGAAGCTGAACTTGGGTAAGCCTGCAACTATATCTTTGGATGCCAGTTTAGACATGCTTTCGAAGTTGAGATGAGACAGTCCTCTGTGACATAGCCAGCTCATTTCTTCATATGCTTTAGCCAGAAAGCATATTGTCTCGTCTGAGCTTAGTTGACCAAGATTTCTGATGTAGACATTTCCTTCTCTTGTTAAATTCGACTTTATGGCGGATGTCTTCAGATCTCTGACTTAACATTGATTGTTGAGGAAAGTGACTTGATGACCCTTGTCGCAGAGTTGGCTTATGCTCAGAAGATTATGTTATAGTCCTTCCACATAGGCTACTTACTGAAGGACACTACACCATTCTCAGCTGAGCCATATCCTCTTGTCTTGCCAGAACCATTGTCTCCGAAGATGACTGAAGGACCCTCCTTCTCTATGTAGTTAGGCAGAAGGGCTTTGTTTCCGGTCGTGTGCCTTGAGCATCCATTGTCCAGATACCAGGTTGTGATCGTGGAGCTCTGTTCCTGTGGTAACATTAAACTTTCATTTTGGTACCCATACTTGCATGGGTCCTACTTTGTTAGTACCCTTGGAAACCCAAATCTGCTTGATTTTGGGTCTTACATGCATAGGATTATGATAGCATATTGTAGCTTTGTGATCAACCTTATTGCACACAAAATATCTAATATGATGCATGCTTGTGTGTGTATGTGGATTCTTCCTCCCTTTGGACTTATGTGGGTTCTCAACCATCCTTCTTTTAAACTGGTTCTCCTTCTTCCATGTATCCTTGTGTTTCATGATTTCTGAGGAGTGTACCTTTCCTCTACTATTCCTTCCCAGTTGGCTTCTTGAGTTGATTTTACTCTACTCTACGATCCTTCGAGGTTGGAAAGTAGTGGCTGGGTTACTCTTCTCTTTTCTGAAACCTAGGCCAACATGAGATCCTTTATTCCTTGGAATATAGATTGAATCAGAAGAGCAGGGTTGGACTGGTTCTTTCTTCTGTGATGATTTCATAAATATAATGCTTCTACTGAAACTTGGAGCATTACTAGTGCTAGTTTCCTTTATCTTTTCCACATATGGCTCTGAGGTGGATTCCCCAAAGTCGAAACCTATTCTGTTAGAGGCACTTCTCTGACTAGAGATCAGGGAGTCCATGGATGAAGATGACTATTCCATGTAGAGATTGTCCTTTCTAGTTCCTCAATTTTAGAGGTTAGACTTGACTCCCTTTGTGCATTGAGCTCATTAGTCTGTTTTAAGAACTTATTCTCTACTTCAAACTTGGAGAGAGAGTCAGTACTTAGAAGGGTTGTTTCTAGTTCTTCCTGAACTTTCTCTTTCTCCATTTGAAGAAGTGAATAATCTTTGGACAGAACTCTGAACCATTTCATGTATTGATGCAGATCAAATATTATGCCCTGTAGTGCAGTTCTTAAATCATCAATGTCTACATCAGGAGAGTTAAAGTCAAATACCTCATCTATACTTACTTCATGAATGTTAAAGTTCTTTTTATCCTTTGCATGCTTGGCCATCAGACATAGATTTTCCATTTGAGGATCTTCATCATCTCCAGATTCGGGAGTTGAGTCATTGTCTGAGTCACTCCACGATCCTCCAGCTACAAGACCTTTATCTTTCTTCTGAGGCCTTTTGTTGCCTTTGAATTCCTTCTTTGAATGTGATTTCTTCTTTAGTTCTTCTCTGAGAGGTTTATTGCAGTTTGCAATGAAATGGCCAGGCTTCTTGCAATTGTAGCATATGTCATTTATCTGTTCCTTGCTGCTGTTGTTATTAACTTTATTTGGTTTTTTGATTCTTCCTTGACACATGAACCTTCTGAGTCTTTTCATCAGCATTGCAAAGTCCTCATCATCATCTTCATCATAGTCAGAGTCATTTTCAGTATTAGCTTTGGAGATGTTATCAGTTGCGTTGAGAGTAACCCATATATCCTTCTTTCTTCCTTCAGATATAGTTTCTTCTCGTTGAGTTAGCTTCAGTTCATATGTAAGAAGGTTGCCATATAACTATTGAACAGTCATTTCATGGAGATTCTTTGATTCTCTGATGGCAGTGGTTTTGGCATCCCACTTGCTAGGTAAAGCTCTCATGAACTTTATGATTATATCTTTATTTGGATAGATCTTTCCATAGGCTCGGAGAGAGTTGAGCAGTACATTGAATCTTTCGTAGGTGGAAGTGACATTTTCTCCTTGAACGTGTGCAAACATCTCATATTGTTGAGTCGGGAGAGATTGCTTATTTTCTCTGACTTCTTTAGTTCCTTCATGCATGATGAGCAATGCTTCCCAAACCTCCTTTGCTATTTTGCTATTAACCACATTTTCGAACATATCATCTTCAAAAGATTGGAACACAATGTTCTTGGCCTTTTTGACGAGTTGAACAACTTTCTTTTCGTTGTCTGTCCATTCTTTTTTGACCTTGATCTGAATTCTGTTTGGGTCGTCTGTAGTTGGTGCAAGCTTTGTAGGAACGTAGGGCCCATTCTGAACAATTTCAAATAGATCTTCATCTATTGAATCCATGCATGCTTGCATACGAAATTTTCAGTTAGCGAACTTGTCTTTGTTGCACATGGGTGGCTTGCTGCCACCTCTAGTCTTTGATTTGTTTATCAGATGTGCCATTGGATCTACTTAAGCTTTGTAGGCTATTTGATAGAACCTACTTTGATTCCAATTGTTAGTTCTCGGAGGCACAATAGTTATCTAGAAGGGGGGGTTGAATAGATATTTTAAATTCTTTTCGAAATACTTTATTAGTTTTATTAATGATTTAAACACAGCGGAATTAAGATTTGTTTGTTCTCCCTTAAAGATATAGTGAGTTAATGAGAGTGAGCCAGTTATAACAGTTATAGCAAGAATGTAAGAGACACAATAATTTTAAGTGGTTCAGAGCACTTAAAGCTCCTAGTCCACTCTTCTACTCCTAGAGTAGGAAATCCACTAAGGATATCTTTTACACTTTCTGAATCACACAGATTCCTTCAAGACCAGCAGTCTTGACACTTCCCAGTTCACTTTTGAACTCTTCAAGTCCAACAGACTTGGTTCTTCACAGTTCACTTAGAACTCTTCAAGTCCTTCTAACTTGGAACTTCTTACTTCAGTTTGTAACGATCCCAAAATTCATATAATTTAATTCTCGACTTCGGTCGTTAATAATACATTCCACCTCTAATTTTACATCATGAAACGATAATACAACCATTGAAGTTTGTGGAATAATTAAAATTTTCTATTACAAACTATCCTCGTTCCCAAAGCCTTCAACCTTTACATCTAAATATCTCAGAATCATTTTAATACTACAATAGTTTACATTCGCAAAACAATATTACAATTCAACATTAATACATTATTCGAAACATTAGACATAGTTTACAAGAAAAACAACTTAGCTAGGATATTAAATCTTCATATATCACTTTTGATCCATAACAATCAAGTAGCACATAGCGTTACCTTCAATTCTTGAATCTGCAAAAATGGTTATTTGCAAGAATGAGCTCGACAAATTCAAAGAAAATCTAACAGATTTTTCATGCATCACGTAGCACATAATAACATGCTCAACATATAAGAATAATCATAAACAAACATAGCATACATGTTGTAGTTCACATAAAAACTATAAAGATTGAGTTCCTTACTCAATCAACATTCCTAGTTCAATCATCATAGTCATAGATTGACTTTCACATTTTGTACTTTTGACATATATAATACATCATACACTAAAATTTTAAAGCAGATCATCATCAAGTTCACATAGCAAAAGGAACTGAAAGACTTGCCTTTTGGCGTTTTACCAACACGCTAATACTTGGCGTCCTTGCACAACCTACAATCATCTCGTGAGATTGATAATAAATAAAATCAATACTCAATCTCATGGTCAAATTTATTCTAAGACCTTTCTTTATCTTATTATCCTTTATAATGTCTTTATAGACATCTAACTATTTTATATGCAACTCATTTTTATTTTTCATTTTCATCACCACACATGCTAGACTATCACACTTGTAGTTTAATATGCGTATATCACACCATTTTATTATACCACTTTGCTTTCAAAAATGCATATTCAACACATTGTTTACATGTTTAATTTTCCTTCATAAATCAAAAATTACCCTTTTTTATTTCTTTCCATTATTATTCTTGTATTATCATCTTTTCATACTTAGATATGCAATATTAGCCATTAGTTAGACACTTTGTATACCAAAGTTTAGAAAACACTATTACTCTTAGGCATTTTATCGAGCACGTTATGTGCACACATTAACTTATCTCAACTTTTGATCTTAAATAGTTAATTATGCATAGAATATGATAACACATATCTATACTCATTACATATGTCAAAACATATTTTTAATCATCAAAATATATCATCACCCAAAATCTTAATTCAAACAGAATTATAAAACTCATCTTCACAATTTCTTTAACAAAACGTTGTTTTCGTTTTTTAACGTAACTCGTTAGATTACATGTCCGTTTTTGTTCCTTCTTATATAGAATTAACCCTTACTCAGTAAACTACAACCTCATCTAGGCCTTAAAGTTAGACCCTTATCCATCTAAACCAGATTCTGTAATTCATCAACTAGTCTAGAAATTTTCATTTTCTGGACATCCTTACTAAACAATTTATTTCGGACATAATTCGGTCCATAAAATGGCTTAATCTTACGAGTCTAGCTAGAAAACTTCCATATCTACAACTTTACAGTTTTAAGTTTCTTCAGATTCAAAACACACGAATTTATATGAATTTTTCAAAGTCAAAAACCGTAACAGTTTTGATTTTCTAGACAGATTATTTTCCCTTCGGATCAGCCTTACTAAAACAGACATTGGAAGAAATCTACAAAGAGTTTTTATGTGATTCCACTTTTATAATATAGCTTACTTCCATATCTTCGATTTGATATAAGGCTCACTTTCTAACTCATTATACCCAAAGAGGTATGAATTTCACAAGATATGTCCACAAATACTAAAAACCTACGAATTTTGTTCTTCAAATTTTCTTTCCATTTCATTTTCATTCTTGAATCCTCTTGTTTGATTCTTGATAATCCAAGATTAAATCAATACAAACAGATTAAGCATGATCTACTACCCTAGAACATAAATCTACCCAAAAAAATCAAGGATTAAATAAGAGTTTAGAAGTTACCTTTTTCTAGCTTTTTTTTTTCTTCTTCTTGTTCTTCTTCTTCTTCTTCTAGCTCATCTCAATTACTCTATTTCTCTCTATCTCACTACACCAAAAATGGCCTCTAGCGAAGGAAATTTTGTGAAGGAATTTATTCCTTCACATGAGGAGTTGTTTAGCGAAGGATCAGTGAAGGAAAAAAGTATAGTGACAATATAGTTATTAGCGAAAGAAACATCATTCACAATTTATATTTTTTTCCTCGCAAAATTAGGGCGATAGAAAGATTTTTGGAGCCAATTTATGATAAAATTTTGTGAAGAAAAAATCCATTTAGTGAAGGAATAAACTCACTATATATCATTATTCAAAAAAAATTTGTGAGGGATAAAATTGGTCATTATCTTGTTCTAAATAATTTTTTTTAATTAATTGTGGTGAATATAAATACCTTAATTTTTTTACAATAGTAAATTTAATTTTAATAACACTTTTTAAGTAACTTACAATATCAACAATTTATTTTACTAAACTATAAAATAAATAACTTTACACTATGTTAAAATTGGTCAGAGGTTTATGTGAGATATAAAATTGGTGGCAAATTTGTTCAAAATAAAATTTTTAGAATTAATTATGGTTAATATAAATGGTAATATAAATACATTTCATGGAAGAGGGAAATGTTGTAAGCCCTAGCTCAATGATTGCATTTTGTTCCCCCTTTTTCCCCAAAAATTTTCGCTTCGCTCTCCTTCTCACCTGTGATTTCCTTTTCCCTCTTCCTCTTCACCTGCGATTTCGTCTCCCTTCTTCACGTCGAGGATTCCCTCCCTCAATATTCTTATTCCTCTTCGTTTTCGTTTTTCATCTCTCTTTAGCTACTTGGGTCTTCACATCTCCATATTACTAAAGCATAATAATCCATAAAGTTATTGTTAAGGATATAGCCGAATTCTCTAAGAATTAAGTCTATAACCAAATTAGAAGAGGGATTGGAGTAAGAGGCAGTCCAAATGAAGAATTGAACTCATCTAATTGCAAGTTTGGGGCTAGAACTCAGTAGATTAAATTTTAGTTTCATTATGAGCTCTTGTCAATTTTGTTGAATGATTTTGCAGGGACTTGAGTTCAAAGAAGTTCGATTCGATTCGATTCGAGAGTCCAACAAACCAATCTGAAAATGACAATGAATGGTATGTGATAAAACTATCTACTCGTGAAGTATCTCCTTTCTGTGTTATTATATGTCGATTTAATTGACAATATATGTTTTACATACTGTCGACTCTTGTTATCCGAGTCCCCATAAATATTGCAAATATCTGTTGTTAAACTTATTTAGTTATAATCATATACATCCAACTAAGAAGCAAGGATTCGTTTGGTACGTGTCTGCTGAATCGGAGAATCCAGGTTTAAATCGAGGATCGGATTCGCGAAGATTCACTTGAGAATCGGTCAGTGAATAAGAAAACTTTAATAAAATGACACGGACACTTGTTGAAGGGATTCGAGATGAGATTCATTTTGCAATTTGGGAGATCGTATTTTGTAATTTTCCAAACCAAAAAGTCTTTATAACTTTGTGTTTTAATTTTGTTATGACAATTTGTTTGTTATTGACTATTGTTTATGACTCTATGTTTGTTACTCATTATCTATGTGTGTAGAACCATGATATTTATGTTATTAAGGATGTTTCATGTAGTTTTCATTTGTTGAATTATTGCCATTGAAATTTTAATGTATTTATGTAAATATTATATATGTATAGATTTATATATTCATTTAATATTTAATGTGTTCCAAATGGTTTTATACTTGTTTTTATAGAATCGTAGTTCCTAATGGTTTTATACTTTTTTTTATAGGCGAGAGTGGCTAATTTAGAAAATAGGTTATGTATGATCTTATATATGAATTTTACCTAACTTAGATGAGCATCGCTGCTTTTGCTTATATTAAATTAAATCAAACTGGAATACCTTCCTAAACTGAATGTAGTTAATTCAAAAGCTATACAATTCTAATGATGAAAAGTATTATTCCTAACCTTTTACACGTACACATTGTTTTGCAAACTTCTTTGGATATGTTTGTTCTTAATGATCCTCTCTTTTAACATTTAAAATTGTCCTTTTTCTTTGATGGTCATCATATTGTTATTTACGAGTTGATGATTGGGGTATGCTTATACTTTTGGACAACCGTAACTGAACTAGTTTTACTTTTTTACCTAATGATTACATAAGCACTCATTGTTTACCATTTTACTTTCTGCTCTCAGCTTAGTTCCTTAAAAATGCTAATAACATGTAGTTCTTACATTTTTCGATCATTGCTTTGATCCAAACCCAAACTCCCTCAGTAAATTCTGCAAGAAGCATTTCGTATGTTCAAAATTGAAAATAAGCGCGATTATAACCGAAGAGTGCGTGAAATAGTTGAGCGGTTTGGACATCCGACTAAATCTCAAAATTAGTGCAACCCATACATAGTTGAACGGATAATAAAGGCGTAAGGGTGGTGCTCTTGGTACTAGTGTTCATGTACTTGATATTGTATATTTTTGTGTTCCTTTAAATGTAATCTGCTTCCGTGAAGTTTGAGTTTGTAGTTGTCCCGATTACGACAATTCCTTTTTTCTTCTTCCATTAGATCTGATTTATCCTCCAGAAGTATGTGCGTTGTTGTAGTTTGTGTATAGTTCTGATGACTTGGATTTTATTGTCAACGGTATTTTACACTTGGCGCTCATTAAGGGAACTGGGAAGAGCATATTTGTAGTGTAAAATTGTTGACTTAATATTTAGATTGAGAATTGTTGTTTCAAAACTTTTTTACTTGTCTGATAATTATATATAGGTTTTCTTATTTGTTAATAGATGTCTGGCTGTGTATCCCGCTGTAAAACTGAAAGGGGATGAAATGAAGTGTGGTTGAAAACTATTTAAGTATTGTTTTCCTGAAGATCATGAATAACAAAGTAATAGTAGAACTAAGGAACAAATCAAAATGTCTATTGGCGTAGAACCAGACTGTTTTTATATTTCAGGAACTCCACTATTTAGTGCTTGAATCAAGGAACCAATTTACAAATTGAGATAATTTCCCCCATTGTTGATTTTGAAATTCAATAGCCATTGTCTCATTATAGAATAATTACTTTCTTTGTTGTCACGCTTCTGTTTGATTTTGCTTTTAACAAGCCTACTAACTTCCAATTTTGCTTGCAGGAACTTGACTTAGCTTGACATACAAGAAAATGGCATGGATGATCTTGGTGGGGGTTCGTTAAGTTGCTTTCCTGAGAACTTTGTGTATCTGGAATTGTTAAACTTTACCCGATATTAACAAATGATGTCGGTTTGATGCCCTTGAGAGACTAGTTAGCAGGTGCAAATCATTAAGGATTTTAAAGGTTAATAAAAATATCACCTTGGAACAATTACAAAGGCTACTGTTAAGGGTACCCCAATTGATGGAGCTTGGTACTGGCTCTTTCCGGCAAGAGTTTGCACCTCGCCAGTGCATGTGAAGAGCTTGAAATTGCATTCAATAATTGCAAAACTCTACAGATAGTCTCAGGTTTATGGGAAACTACTTCCCTCTATCTCCCAGTTCTATATCAGCCAGGTGCCAGACTGATATTCTTGAATCTGAGTTATGCAACTCTGCAAAGTGTTTAACTTTCCAAGCTTCTTGTTCACTGCACAAATCTGCAGCGCCTCTTGGTAAGAAGAAACTTCCCTCCTACTATTTCCCCATTTTCAACCAATTTCTTATATTATTTCTTTTTTTATATAGATTTTATAATAATAAAGAAGATAAGCCTCTTCACTTAGTCATTGGTTGTGAGTTTAGACCTTCCATAAATGGTATTTAGAAGACAAACCTCCTCTCGTAGTCATTCGCTGTGATCACATGAATATATAGTTTGATCATATAATTAGCATTTTAATCACTAGTTCCTTAGTGGTGCTCATCTAGGGTTATGCTCACCTTATCTTGCTTCTTAGCTCCATAGTTTCTGTGTTTGATATTCTAGTCCTAAGCATTTAGGCGCTGATACCTTTACTGTTGGGTTTGCCCATTTAGTTGTGGCTATATCAGACAATTCTTTCATCCAACACCACTTTTAAATAACCTTTCAAGTGTTCTCTAACACTACTATTCTAGTACATGTACATATTGCTAATGAAGAATTAATGGTTCCAAAACCATTTTGGGTGTCCATAAATGTGGTTATCTAACATATAACATAGAAAAGATAAAATACTTGTTAAACAGAAAAAAGATAAATAATTTGAATTTGGACTAATAAAGTAAACTTTTCTGGTATAGTCTTTGGACATGTGGAAGATAAGGGGCTAGAAGTCATTTGAATCTAGTTGTCCCTTGCTTGAGGAACTATGAGTCTTCCTGCAGATCCTTTGACCAGGATATACATCACGGGGGTGATGAGTCAAGTTTTGTGGTCATCTCTAAAGGATGTCATGAGACTTCACTATGTTCTCTACTTTTTGCTTACGGATGACCAATCTTTGCTTATTGCAACTATTATGCAAAATTGTCCTGGTTTTACCCACTTCCGCTTATCCTATGCATAATGAGTAGATGGATGAGGCCTACATCTTTGTGGTAAAGACTTGTTGTATCGAGCCTATTAAAAGACCCGACTTTTGAATATATTAGAAAGTATGCCAAAACACGGAAACCCTTTCGGTGGCTTTTCTTTGGCGAAGATGATTTGGGAATGCAGATGTGTGTTGGAGGGTTGCCCAAAGTGAAGAAGCTTGAGATAAGAGATTGCCCATTTGGGAATGCAAAGATTGCTTTCGTAATTTGGAAAAGTATGAATCTATGCGGTCTCTCTGGATGTCAACTTGCAAGGTGACAATGAACGGTTGCAGACTATTAGCTAAAGAAATGCTAAGGTTGAATGTTGAGGTGATCAAGGATGACGAGAGTGATGATGAGGCTAATAAAGTTTATGTCCATCGTTCGGTACCGTTGTAAGGCCCGATGCCTATATAAATACTAGCTCCAAAGAGGAAAAAAAGTAGAAATATTGGTTAGAAAAGTAAGAGGTTGCTCATTGATAACCAAGATGCTCTAGAGCTAAAGCTCACGTGGGAAGAGATACAAGAAAGGATCTACCCACCAACTACTGCCAAGCCAACCACTGTCGCAATTGAAGACTATGAATTTGAAGAATATGAAGTAAGTAGATATTTAAAAGTTAAAAGATTTAATGTCTTCCATGTCTCGTTGTTCAACTAAATTTCAATATCTGCATTTAGATGCATTATAATGAAGATATTTGTGGAAATTGAAGATAAAAGTATTAGTTAGATTGATGGCTATTTTCTTCCAGTTATGCAATTTTGTACATATGGTTGTTATTTCACTTGCTCAGTCTTTTTGAAGGAGTTGATATTTTAATGCTTTCATTTGTCTTTTTGTATTGATGAGGACGTGCCTTTTGTAGCAGGAGACTATTCTTATATAATTATTTATGGTGTGGAATTCTACCAGATATTGATGGCAATTGGTGATACGTTTAGAGCAACTGTTAGTGATCAATTGGAAATTTGGGCTGAAAGGACAAGGTGTGAGATCTTTATTGCTGAAAAAGAGAGGCTGAAGCATCAGCAGGTAAACTACTAAACTAAAATGCTTCATAAACTCAGTTTGACATCTCTGACACATGTAAATCACTATAACATTTGTAGTGAAAATCAATTGAGGTATTTAATAATAGCTATATTTTTGTCTTTGTCATTTATTAATCTTTGCCTTAATTTAAATTTACCAGTTTCATCTTTTCTTATTCCTCATCTTATTGAAATTGAATTTTGATGTTTCTCTTGCAGTATGAAGTTTACAAGTCCAACCTTGATTTCCTTAAAGAAAATGATGAAGTGGACCTAACATGACGTACACTTTATTCCTTCTAGTTCGTTTTTAATCGTTCAATTTTCTTATGTTAGTTAATAAATATTGTATGTACTATGGTCCTTGGGAGGCCAAGATACAATAACAAATTATGTAGTTATCGTGACTTGAGAATTATCTATTTATATGTGGAGTATTGATTTTAATTATTGGCTCTTTATGTATTAGTTTATCAATTAGTTTGAAACAAGTATGACATTTATATTAACTTGAAATATTAAATTTAATATTTATTATAGCAATTAATAAAAATAATAGTAATAATAATAAATATGAAATCACTTATTTGAAAATTAATTATAATTTGCAATGAATTTTGATTATTTATCAAGTAATTTTTATTTATAATTTATGAATAAATTTACTTGAGAAATTGACATTAATGAAGGATTATTTCCCTCACAAATTTGAAGATACGTTCTCAATTTATAATTAGTGAAGGAAAATATTCTCTCGTTAAATAAATTTGTTCTTCACAATATATTATTTGTGAGAGAATAAAGTTATTCACTAATTTCAAATAGTCCTTCTTAAACTATTATTTGTGAAGAAAACTAATCTTTCACTAAATAACAATATTCCATTACTAAATACAATTTGTGAAGGAATAAGTTATTCACGATATATCCTTCACAAAAAATATTTAGTTACTACTTAGCGAATGATACTCAATTACGAGGAGGTCTAATGCGAGCACTCGTGTGAAGAAAATATTTCTTCGCAATAAATCACTTGTGAGTGATATAGGGCCTCTAGTGAAGGATTTGTCCTTCACTAGAGGCCATTTTTGGTGTCGTGTCTCTCTCAATTTCTCAATACAACTTCTACATAATAATTATGTACATTATGAAGAACATAAAAATATAATTAAAACAAGGAATTTAGATTATAACTTTATTAGTATGAATTTAAGAGAGATATGGAGATGATGATGATGGGGCTTGTTTTGTCTTCTCAAAGCTTTCCCTTCTTCTTCTTTTTCTTCCTCTTCTTCTTCTTCTCCTACAACTCTCTCTAACTTCCTTCTTCTTTCTTTGGTTTGTTTTCTAAAACTAACATACTAACTTGTAGTATATATATATATAATATACAATACTAGTAATATATAATATATGTAACTCCTGGTAATTATTAGATATACTAATTACTAGTTAATACATAGGTTACACCAATTTGAACTTGAAAAGCCTAAGACCATGTTTGGCAAATACTCATTATTTTAATTAATCAATAACTTAACATCAATCAATCTCATCAAATTATCACATAATTATATTTACTTGTTAATTATAATTTTTATGTAACAATCATCACATAACTCATCTAATTTAATTATCTCAATTAAATTAGAACTATAACATAAAATTATTATATTAATTAAATTAAATACTAAATATTCATTTAATTAATCTGCTACACTTAATTACATTACTCTATAATCAAAACAAAATTTATTTATTTAACTCAATAAATAATTCAATTAAATATTAATATATATATAAATTAATATATAACATTCTCTTCACATCAATTCACATATTCTACAATATATGACATACACATACTCACACCCAACATATCTCATAAATAATACTTTTATTTATAAAATTCTCATTTATAATTTTTAAAAATCTGGGATGTCACATCCTTCCCTCATTATAAGGATTTCGTTATCTGAATCACCGAAACGTACCTTACTCAGGTTTTTCTCAAATCTATTCATTGAATAACTTCAACACATTACCTTAATATAGGTTTTTTATTTTCTATTATCACCATTCTTGATAATAAATTCTTATAAGTTTTATTTCATAATATTTACTTAGACTCAATTATATTTGAGTATTACATATTCTTTGACCCGTTCATTATCTTTTCTCTAAGGATCATTATCATATATTATATGATCAAACTCTCGGGACATTACATTCACCCCTTCTTCTAAGAATTTGGTCCTCGAAATATTTTTTTATTTATTTATTAATCTTTATTCATCCAATCTATCAAAGTAGATTTTTTACGTCACTACTTCATTCATTCATTGGTTTCTATAACCACTTTCTTTCCACAAACATCATTCTACAATTATTAAACTTTTATATTAAAAGTTTCACATTATTCTTTGATAACTCACATCCTTCTCACTTCAAAATTTCTTTTCTCACTTATTCAACATATCCATCATTCGATTATCGCATTTTTTACTTACTTCTTTCTAAGGAATACTTTCCTTTTCACTTCCATCTTGCGAGAATAACAAGAATCCTCCACAATTGTTCAATAATTGGGAAGTAGTATGAATAACTTCGAAAATTTAAAAGATTCCAAATCATCTTTGAGGGTCACAAGACCATGAACTTTATTCTCTAGGTTTAATAGTGCTTCACCCCCCTGCCTTCTTCACACTTTAAACCCTCTTTGGCGTAATGTTTATCACTCACAAAGACCGAAAACACCCTCCGTAAGTACTCTAGGTGATCAACCTATTGTACATGTATTGTATACAAATATTTCAGTGCAAAGTATAAAACTAAGCGCAACCCATAATAATAGAGTTGTTCATCTCAGCTTTTCAACATCTGAATCCACACCAAAACAATTTGGTTTGGCATAACTTCTCAAGAAACTCTTGAATTTCATGAACATCTTTCAATATTTGTCTAGCTGAATCAAATAGCATAGACCTCTACAATAATTCAGACATCAACCAAAATATACATATACATACATACATATGTATTCTCATATCTCAAAGAAATCTCAAAAATCTTTTTATGACGTCATGATACCGCACTGTATTTACAGTCCGTTGAGGATTCCGTCATTTGGTGATTTTATCATACTAAATCATACCATAGTGGGCTGACGATCCTTAGATCACATCCAACACTAGGAAATAATGCATTGATGACTCCATCGTTTTTTTCATCTTTGCACCAGGTTATATGATGCATTAATGATATAAAATACATTTTGATATATTGCAAATCATTTTTGTCTAGTCGAAACAATTAGCATAGACATACGAATAACAGTATTGTTGTTAAAACTCATTGGTTCCATCATTTGATCCAATGTTTTTCAAGAAAATAGAAGTGTAAACATCAGCACGAAGTCAATAAATTTCGAAAGTCTAGCATAGCTAGTAGATTTAGAATATCTATGCTTCCACCATCAACTCTACTTTCTATAATGATCCATTGCTTAAAAGATCTATCTATTCCTATCATCCTCAATACTTCATTCTAATGCGAGCACTCGTCTGAAGGAAATATTTCTTCCCAATAAATCACTTGTGAGTGATATAGGGCCTCTAGTGAAGGATTTGTCCTTCACTAGAGGCCATTTTTGGTGTAGTGTCTCTCTCAATTTCTCAATACAACTTCTACATAATAATTATCTACATTATGAAGAACATAAAAATATAATTAAAACAAGGAATTTAGATTATAACTTTATTAGTATGAATTTAAGAGAGATATGGAGATGATGATGATGGGGCTTGTTTTGTCTTCTCAAAGCTTTCCATTCTTAGCCCATGTCACAGATTTAAACAAAAATATGTCAGATTTGAATGATATTTCTATTGTTAATAAATTTCATAAAGTATTCCCTGAAGAACTTCCTGGCCTACCCCCAGAGCATGAAATTGAATTTTTGTTAGGTTTGTAATATCCATGAACGCAATTAAATTGCACAAAATAAGCGGAAGCATGGAAAAATAGAGTTTTAAAATTTTACAAACCATATACCCATATCATCTTTTATGCGCAATTATTAATTAAACGAAAAATATGAAGAACAAGAATCATACCTTTGAAGATTCGAGCTTCCTCATGTACAAGTTCACCTCCAATCCTTTTCGTGTTCAACTTGAATCCACCGGGTTTGATTCCTTCCTTTGATCAACTTTAGCCACCCAAGTGTTTGGCCTCTAGAGGTGATCCACCAAGGAAGAAGAAAGATTCAAGAAGATGGGTGTTTGGCAAAACCCTAGTTTTCTATCTCTCATAGAAAATGGTGTACTCTCCCAACTATTAGAATTACGTCTATATGTATTTTTTGAAAGTGTCAACCTCTACCACCCATAATAAGACTCCTCTTATTTATAGATGTAGGCAACCCTCCTTAACAATTAAGGAATTGGGTTTTATTTTTAATTAACTAAACTCCTTTAATTAATTTAACCTCCTAATCTTATTAGGAATATATGAGAGTACTTTTATTAATTAATTTTCAAACTCCTTTAGGAATTAAATAATAATAATAATAATAATAATAATAATAATAATAATAATAATAATAATAATAATAATAATAATAATAATAATAATACAATGTCCCAATTAAATATAAGATATGGAATTATTGTCAAGTCTTCATTTATTTAATTATATGTATTTCGACTCTTAAATGCACAACACCATATAATGCAAATTAGAAACCCCTTTCTAATTTCATTCTTCCTTGGCCAAGGACTACTGGGGTGTCATTTATTGAATCACATATGACATTTCTCTTCTTTTACTAGAAGCAGTAGATTCTTTATTGATCATACATTATCTCCATGTACAACTTATTATACCCAAGCATGCCCTTTGATATACTCTAAGGGTCTTAAGGAATAAGTCAAAGTATAACTCATCATACACAAGATACTATGATGATCTCAAGTCCAAGGATCACTTGTACTACTATCACTACAGAATTCCTATTGGACAAACAGTAAAACTCCAATAAGTTATTCCTTAGGAGCCACGGTTCAGTGAACTTATTCTCTAATAAGCACCTACATACTTGCTTTAGTGTCTCCACACAAATGATCATGAGATCAATCATCCTCGTTCAATGAGCAAGCAACGTATGTACCAATCTATCCGGATTAACTAATCCCCAATTTAGTAATCCAACGATTGGGAACTATTTTAGTTTTAAGCTTTCTAAGAATTTAGATCTCATTAGAATGATCATCATCATTATTCTAAAAGCATTGCTTAAAAATATGAGTTTATCACATATTAAAGCAGCATCATGTAGATAATTAAAAGCCTTTAATAAATTAATACTTTTTATTAATAAATGAATAAGATTGTTACAAAGTATATGTTTTATCATCAAGCATGATTGGCTTGTGTGCATACTACTTTCAATCTCCCACTTGCACTAAAGCCAATCGCCATGGTATCTCATACCCTTCTTCTCTAAGTGGCGATTATCTTGCTGTTGGATAAGTTTCAGTATATGAATATGTAATGTTGTTCTTGAGAGTCCACTATCTCTATAGTGATTTCCCATCTTTCAATGATTCTTATAATCAAATGAAAGTGCCACAACACATGTTTAGATCCAAGATGAGACTTAGGAACTATTCTTAGTTCTGTAATGAACTTTTCATCAAAACAATCAACTTGCAACTTTATTTATTGGTATATACTTTGTCTTTATCACTAAACCAACAACTCTTTACTGTTTGAAACCTTTCCAATTCACTGCACCACTGTTCAAGGTAACGCTTTACCTTAAAGTAGATTTTCTGTCGTCTTGGTCTGTTTGAAAAACTTGAGTATGTTAAGCCCTCTAGTTTTAATTTAGACCCACCATGAATATGATCACATCCTTAGTGTCGGTTAAGTACTTTAAGATATTTTTCACCGACTCACAGTGAAATTCTCCATAATATGACTGATCAACATCAGGTCTCGTATATTTCATTGCATACATGATAGTTACTCATGTGATCTCTCTTTTATGAGTCTATGAGGACTATTAAGAGAGATACACTCCAAGGCTCATCAACATGAGACATCCCATGGAGTTTTCCATGCTAAACAAATTTAGCATCAAATGAATATACGTTTCTTGGGTTAAGCTGAACATCCTTTTAAATCTATCTATATAGATTTGTATCCCCAATTAAGATACTCTTCCCAAATCATTCATGGAGAAATGTTTCGACAACTTTATCTTTACTGATTCTTGCATTGGCATGTCATTCCTTATCCGTAGTCTATCAATATATAATACTAGGAATGTCATGACGCTCTCCTTTTGTACACACTAAGTTCATTCTTATTTTTGATAAAATCAAACTCTTTTGATTGTCTCATCAAAATGAATGTTCCATATTTGAGAAGCTTGCTTTAATCCATTTCTCTAAGTGTCTATAACTCTTACCTTATCATATGTAACTGGATCATCATCTTCTATGATGTGTACCTCATCATCATCATCTATGATGAATCCATACCTCCTAGGTATCTTTGGTACTATTCCATATTTACGATTCGGTTGTGGTACAATAGGTCCATCTACAGGTTCCTCTTATTTGACTTATAGTATTTTGTGGTTCTTGAACTCTTCAAGATCTATTATCCTCCCACTAGCCCCTTCAATGATAAACATATTTATCTTAGAAGGCAGCGTGTTTCGCAACAAACACCTTTTGCTAAGTAGGATTATAGAACATATACCCTAAACTCACTTTAGGATGTCTCACAAATATGTATTTGTCAAATTTTGTCACAAGCTTATCCTTTAAAACCTTTTTACATAAGTTGGAAAACCCCTTATCTTAAAATACTTAAGATTAGGAATCTTCCCTTTTCATAACTTTTATGGAGTCTTGGGACCGGATTTTGAGGTTACCTTTTCGTAGATATGCAGTCATTTCTAGGACATTACCCCAAAAGGATACTGGAATGTCAGTAAAAATTATTATGGACCGCGCTATGTCCAACAAGGTACAATTTTTCCTTTCAGATATATCAATCAATTATTGCGTATCAGGAGGCATCCATTATGAGAAAACCATTTGAGATGATCTAGAAACTCATTGCACAATTATTCCTTCCTTGATCCGATTAAAGAATCGTAATACTTTGCCAATTTGTTTCATTTCTGAATTCTTTGAACCTTTCAAATAATTAACAATTGTATTTCAGCAAATACACACATTCAACTTTTGAAAGATCATATCCTTTTTTATACTAGTTTGTTCAATTTGCAAAATAATTTTTACGTAAGTCAAGTACACAAAATCCATTAAGTAATATTTCAGTTCTATACAAAATGTTGTTATTACTATAAATAGAACAACAATTGTTCTTAAATATAATACCAAAGATTTTATTGTCCAACAATAAATTGGAAATTATGTTTCCAACGAGAACTGGAATACAATAACTGTGACACCCCCAAATCCAGGTACTTTATTCCCACAGGATTTGGTGTTCACTTGATCAACATTCATATCTAACTACCCAATCATAATAAAACTGAATAAATAAAAACCTTCCATATTAAAGGGTTACATAATAAAAATCTCCCAGGTTATCTAACCTTTAATCATCATTCAAATGCGGAAAACATTACATAACTTCTTTAAAATAAAGTCAAAGATCAACATAATAAAAGTCTAACATCTTAATCAAAGTAAAAATTTCAAGTCTTCATCACTTGTACATTTTCCCCTTTCCTTTCCTAGTCGAAGGTTCACCTACCTTCTCTTCTTTAGCTGCAATGAGTTTATAAATATGCAAGAGTGAGCAAAACAATTGCTCACTAGATATAATATGGAATCAACAGGAGTATAACAATAATAACTGTCGAAATAGGCTCATCAAAAGTGAATAGTACTCTATCAATAATAATCAGAAACTGAAATCCCAAAATATGGAAAATATACATCACTAAGGGTCGTAAGACAATGAACTACGTCCACAGTTGCAAGTAATCTTTCAACTCAAACTTTAACAGTCATAAGACTATAAGAACCTCGTACTTAGGGGGATCAATCCTTCGTACAATGTATTATGCACAAACATTTTAACGCTATGCGTAAGTTAACCCCTAATCATAACAATAGGGTTGTTCATCTCAGTATTTAGAGTACAAGTCCGCACCAAAGGAAGTTTGGTTTGGATAAGCTTTCAAGGTAATTTGGAATTCAACGAACATCAACTAAGGATTAGTTGAATAAAACCAATAACATTATACTATAGAATAATCGTGATTGAATCAATCATAGTAAACTAAAGTCATGCTTTAGGAATAATCTAATAGCATACAATTTGAATAATTATAACACACCTTGCTTGAACAATACTAAGCCAAGGTTAATTAGAATTGAATACTAAGCATGCATAGCAATTTGAACGATAAAAATATTCAACATTAGTATATATAGTTGTGCATGCTAAACAATAAGTTAAATACAACAATAACTTGCTCCAGAATAACTTACATCATTATATTGTAATCGAATTGAAAACAGTAATTGAATTAACAAGATAATAGATTAGAAAACTTGCCTTATTCGTAGATTAAACCGAACAATTCGAATCACAATATCCTATATACATATGTCATCATGACATAGTTAGTCACTACCACTTTACAAACTTAACTAACTACATTCATCATGTATGTTTGATTATTTAATCACATAATCAAGTTATAACACAAGTTAATCTTTAATAACATAATTATTCATAGTATAGAAATACTAAAATCAATATTTTACAGTCCTACTATCATCACATAATGTTTTCTTAAAATTTCGTACAAAAAGTACAATTGTCGGACCATTCTCGCTTAACTTCATGCATGCGTGCCTACGATTTACACTTGTGGTCGCGCTTCTGGCGTGGGCATGGCGCTGCGACGTAGTAAATAAACTACGGCTTAAGCCATACTGGCGGTATGGCGATGGCCATGGCGCCACTAACGTCTTCATTGGTAGTGGTATGCCATGAGAAACTATAGTTTCAATCGACGACTTGACAATAAAGACAAGAAAAAAGTCAATTTTGGCCTACAAGCTCGTTTCTAACAGACTAATTCACATTCAATTCATACAAAAACTTCATGTAAACATAATTCAAGAACTCCTAACATGTTTCTACCCATACAACAACATAAACAACAACTTTAAAACATCCAATTTCACTATTTTTGATAAAAACCCACTTTTTGATATTTCAATGAAAATCAACACTGTAAATTTTATTTTTCAACCAAAACAATTAATTCAAAGTATCTTTATCAATAATTATACACACTCTATCAAATTAGATGGTCAATTTATCAACTAAACAACTAATTAACTCTCAATTTCTACTTTAAGCTACACAATATATATTCACAAAAACTCTCTAAAAATAGTTTTTCTTCACAACCATATACATAATATAAATTCATAGACTAATCTCAATTATAGCTTAAGAAAATAGTTTAACAACACTAGATTATCATATAAAACCACATACATAACAAAATTCCACTTCTACAAAGCTTTCATGGAGAAAATTGGGAGAGAGAGAATACAACTATAACTTTGAAAAGAACAATAATAATAGAGTTTAGATGGTACCTTGTTTGAAGAAGATGATGGTCAACCCTTTTTGATTCTCAAGCTTCTTCTTCTCTCCAATTCTCTCACTTTTCTTCTTCTCTTCTTCTTCTTCTTCTTCTTCTTCTTCTTCTCTGAGTTTTTTGTTTTTCTCCCCAACTCTAACTACGTACTAGATATCTAACGTATATAAGATATAATATATATTAATTATATAATATAAATATAAAACATATAACTGATATCAGTTATAAATTTTGAAATCAAAAGCCATAAGGATTGTTTGGTTAACTAACTAAAAATAACCCATTAATCCTTATGCCTTATTTGGTAAAACACAATTAGATAAAAGACTTAATAGGCATTAGGCCTTGTTTGGCAAAACTGAATTAAACTCCCTTAATTTATTTTAGTAACTCCTTTATAGTAAGGTTATCTGTCACACTTTAATTAAATTAAATTAATTATAAAAACAATTTATTAAATCACTTTAACACATAAATCAATACCACAAAATTATAATTTTCTTTATAATCATAACTTTATTTAATCCACTAACACATCCTTTTAATTTATAAATTCAAATTAAAATATAATAATTTATTTAATCAAAATTCTCTAACTTAATAGTTAAATTAATTAGCAAAAATAATTAATTTCCTTAATTATTTATTTAACAAATAGTTAACCAAATTAAATCAAATTTGAAAAATTATTTATTTAACAATAAACACATCCATTAAATACTTAAATAATTCAATAAATATTTAATATAACAATTTATAAAATTCTGGAATGTTACAATAACAACTTATTGACTTAATAGACTTGCTCGTAGGTTGTGCTAAACTATAAGTTTCTATGGATAATGCAGCAACCTTTGCTTCATTTCCCACACATAGGATTACTCATCTTTGTTTAGCTTTCTACTTCTGCTTGGTTCCTTCATAAATATATATTTAGGATAACCAAAGTCTGTATCCAATACCCAAGTAGAACCTTGACTTAAATAAAAATTTATTTCAATCATGAACAAAAACAATATTTGTAACCGAAACTTCACTAAGCTTTTTTTGGTTAGCCTCTGCAAGATGCTTCTTGCAGTTTCTTTCCAATGTCCAAGCTTATTGCAGTGGAAGCAAACTCCTTTGCTATCTGTATCAGTTTTGTTCTTATTATCCTTTGTTTTTGCCTTTCTATTTACCTTCTTAGAATCGTTCTTCTTTTCAGAAGATCTTTTGGCCCCTACCAATAAGACTTGGTCTTTCTTGGTTGGAAAGTGACTCAACATTTTTTCAACATGTTAAACAAGTCATCGAGGCTGATATATAGCTTGTTCATATGAAAAATTCACAAAAATTGTGAGAAGGAGTCCGGGAGTAACTACAAGATCAAATCTTGACTTAACTCTCCATCCATGACAAAACCTGTTGTCTTAATTGTTCAATCAAATTGATCATGTTAAGGACTTTTATCTGTACTGTAGTGTCATCGGTCATTCTAGATCGGAAGAGCTCCTTAGATATCTGATATCTATCAGTTCTACTTTCTTCACCATCAACTATTTGATGTGCAAGAATATAGTAGGAGCATCCATAGTTTCATGTTGACGCTGAAGCACATTACTCATGGATGCGAGATTGATGCATTAAGCCAATTGTGCATCATCTTGTCACTTTCTAAAAGTAGCAATATATTCCTCAGAGGCATTGTCTGCAACCGTTGCAGGGATAGGCGTATTAAGGACATAAGATAGTTTTTCAATCATAAGAACTATTCTCAAATTCCTTAACCAATCCATTTAATTCGGTCCGGTTAAATAGCATCTAATATGCTTCGCAGTGATAGTAATTTAGACATTGTAAAAATCTGTAGATGAATATGTAATTAACAACATTTTAGCATACATTCTTTTATTAATTACCAAAATAAATTAGGTCTTGTTTTAAATTGGTATCTCCCACTATTTTCTTCAAACTATATTACCCTCAATTTATATACTTCGGCAATATCTAATTAAAGATATGCTAGTGAGAATAAGGATCTTATTTCAAATGTATATAACCTTGTGTGTGCACAACACAATATATATAAATAAATAGGTAGACAACTCTTGTTAATTACATCAACTATGTAACTCCTTGTATTTTTCCTCTTAGATCATAATGGTCAAGTGTGTGCACATCCGAACTAAAATAATCTAAGTTAAGTCATACCTAGCACTCCATATAATCAAAAGAAAAACATTATCCTTGTGTGTGCACAACAAAACAACATTGTTCAGTATATTTATAAACATTAAATGTAATAAAATAACATCTTAAATATTTAATACTTGCCTTGTGTGTGCACAACAAACTCATATTAAATATTTAATACTCTATTATTTTACAATGCTTTAGAAAGGCTGACGTTCGATATTCCAAATATCTTTGAGCGTTACAACTTAATATAATTTATTTGAGGGTTTTGTTATTAATTTGTCTCATCTTGTTTAAGCACACACACACACACACACACACACACATATATATATATATATATATATATATATATATATATATATATATATATATAAATATACGTCATATTAATTAACATGTGAAGCATGTTTGCATAATATCTAATATATATATATATATATATATATATATATAGTATAAGCATGCACATATAGAATACTATATTCTACCCGGATTGATTATGGACTTTTATTCTAGTTTGGTTCACTAGAGCCACCAAGTGAACCAAAAGGTCAAACCATAGGGGTGCAAGAATTAATATTTAAATATAACTATTACATTTAAACCCGGGCTCCATTACAAACGGGTCTTCAAGTGCTCCTTGCTCCTTGATCTCCAATTCATCAAAATTAATTCTAATTATTCCTATTACAAAACTATTTAAAATAAATAGAAACCTTGATCAGCAGTCAAGGGGAAATACATAGAAGGGAGTTAGAATTTACATTAAGAAAAAATTAGAGAAGACGAGGTACACAAACCCCATTTAATAAAACTCATACATTCATGCATCCAACTAAAATAAAATCCAATCACATTGGTCAATAGTCCATAATCAATCCAATTTATTATCATACACATCTATATATATATCAATAAATAAATTTATCTCATGAATAATAAACATTCAATATATATATTGATATCATTTAATGGGCAAATTTAGTTAGCATAAAATCTAATTTTGAATCAAAATAAACTATATTTTAATCCAAATTTAAATTAAAATAAACCTCTTTTATTTTAATTTATCCAATTTTGAATAAAATAAAATATTTTATTTTAATCAAATTCTTTAATCAAAATAAACTCATTTATTTTAATTAATTATGGAGTCCAATTCAATTAAAAAAACTTTATTAAAGGAAACATAGATTCTTTTTCCTATTCACGAATAAACTCCTCTATTTTGAATAATATGAAATCTTATTCCATATCTAAATAAACTCCTTTATTCAAAGAAACATGGATTCACTTTCCTATTCACAAATAAACTCCTTTATTTTAAGAAACATATAATCTAATTTTAACTCCAATTAGTTATCATGGAATCCAATTCCAACTCTGATTAGTTAGCACGAAATCCAATTTTAAAATTAAAATAAACTTTTTTATTTTAAGATTAAAATAAACCTTTATTTTAATTATAAAATTATTAAGAATATTATATATATATATATATATATATATAATATAACAATGGTAATCTTATCTTACGTTAATATAAATATATTATATATAATATATATTAACATAGTTATGCTAACGTGGGTGTATCAGGATCACCCTTAAAGATTCAACAGTTAAGAATCGTGTGTGTGTGTGTTTGTATGTGTGTGTGTGTATATATATATATATATATATATATATATATATATATAACAAGGATCAAAAGCATTTCTCTTAAATAACATTCCTCCTTAAATAACACTCCTTTATTAAAACGGCGACGTTTTGGAGTGAGTTAAAAGAGAGTGGTCCCACTTGTTTTCCTTTTATTTACAAAAATGCCACCTGCGACCACTCCAAAATGACGTCTTGATCCTTTTATTTAAGAGGAACGCTCTTGATCCTTGATATATATATATATATATATATATATATATATATATATATATATATATATATATATATATATATGAGTCCTGGTCAGGGCCGACGTCAATTTTAGTCCGTCTCGACTTTTTTTTTTTGCTTTTTTCTTAAAACAACAAAAAAAAAATAATTAATATTTAATTGAATTGAATTTTTTTCATAATACAGTGTTTTGGGTGTGATTTGAGTACATATAACAAAATATATTTATACGATGCATGAAGAAGGCTGTACATACATTTTTTGTTATAGGTATCCAAAATACGCCCAAAACATTGTATTATGAAAAAATTTCAGTTCCATAAAATATTAAAATTTTTTTAGTTGTTTTAAAAAAAAAAAGCAAAAAATAAATAAAAAACAATTGGGTCCGGATTTGATCAGTCCGGAGTCCGACTGATATATATATATATATATATATATATATATATATATATATATATATAAAAACTGAAACCATGAATCTCCAAAGAACTTTAATAACCACGAATTCAACACAAATAAAATTGGGATTCACGATTTTTTTTTAATAAATAAATTTTATACAACAAAATTATGCTCAATTAAATTTTTCTAAACCCATATAAATATACATATCAAATTAAAATAATTAATAATTCGCATAAAGGTTTTGACTCTGTTACCACTATTAGGTTTGTAATATTCATGAACGCAATCAAATTGCACAAAATAAGCGGAAGCATGGAAAAATAGAGTTTTAAAATTTTGCAAACCATATACCCGGATCATCCTTTATGCGCAATTATTAATTAAACAAAAAATATAAAGAACAAGAATCATACCTTTGAAGATTCGAGCTTCCTCAGGTACAAGTTTACCTCCAATCATTTTCGTGTTCAACTTGAATCTACCGGGTTTGATTCCTTCCTTTTATCAACGTTACCCACCCAAGTGTTTGGCCTCTAGAGGTGATCCACCAAGAAAGAAGAAAGATTTAAGAAGATGGGTGTTTGGCAAAACCCTAGGTTTTTATCTCTCATAGAAAAGGGTGTACTCTCCCAACTATTGGTGTAAGACCCCAACTTTTTATAAATGAAATTGAATTTCCTCTTTTTATTATTTTGAAATAGTAAGGGTTGATTTGATTAATGTGGTTAGTTATGGGTAAAATGCGCAAATATTTTAAATAAGCAAATGATTATAAAATATTCATTGTTGTCGGGGAATATTCGTTTGGTCGTGAAATATTCTTCCTGTCGGAGAATATTCGTACGACAGCGCAACCTTTTGTGGGCCCCATAACGAAAAGCGATTGGATGAAGAAAACGACAAGTATGAGTTTTTATTAATAACGGCGTAGTTTTTACCGTTAACACTGTTGGAATATCAGGTGGTTAAAATACAGTAATACGCGTTGTTGCACAGTAGCACACGATATTGCACCAATTATTAATTCTTACGTAAGAAGGCACTACTCAATAATTGTTACACTAATTACTGTTCAATATTTTATTTTATTGATTCAAATAATTTCTACGTTGATATTTTATATTATTTTTGTTTTAATAATTGTCACTACACAGTATTTCCCATTATCAGATCAATGATTCATATTATTTTAATAATATTACTAGATAACATTATTGGCAATATCTAGAAAGTTTTGTCTAAGGAGAGGTTTGGTCACCTAATTGCACGCCAGTAAGGAAATATCCTTATTAGAAAGCCCCCTCTTTCCTGGGAACGGTCTGGTTGTTATTATTGTGATTCTGTAATATTATTTGTTAATAATTAATTATTGATTTATATGATAAGGAAAATTTTTATTTATGTGGATATAAATGGAGGAATTTTTAGAAAAGTGACAATTGTTGAATATTGATATTTTATCTTTTCTGATAAAATAATTTATTATTATATTATAATAATATAATAATGGTGATATTTTTACAATGAATGTGTGATATATGAGTAAATGACGAGGAGGAGTATTTTTGTTACTAAAAATATTTAAAACACGTTTTTCATGTTTGTGGACCCCATTTCTTGACTGAAATTTGATTATAGCCTATAAAATCGTCCGTATGTGGATTTCGGTCAATTTCTATTTGGAATTTGGAAAAACTTAAACTTACAAAGTTGTAGAGAATTGAATTTCCTATGAAAGAACATAAGATTCGAATTTTTCTGATAAAAGGGCTATTTATTATGAATTATTGAAGTTCCGGAATAATTGATTTTTGAAGTTTTAATTATTATTTTTAAGAAAAACGTTTTTATTATGTTGGTGGGCCCCACATGTGATATAAATGTGCTGAATTCAGTTGGTCTTAGGTGGGCGTGAATTTTTTTATTTATATTAATATTATATTAAAATTTCTAATTTGGTGTTCTAAGCATTTTCCTATAAATAGGGTGCTTAGGTTAAAATTGAAAATCACACCAGAAACTAAAGATTTCTCTCTCTATATTATCGAGCGTATTCTTGTGAGTATTTTGATACTTTGAGTGTTGCTATACTGGTGCAAGTTCCTTCAAAGACTATATCCAGATATTCCAATCGGAAATCTTGTCTTTTTGAGGTAAGGATGTTATTTTCTTCGTAAATGATATTATTTCTTCAATATCATTATGCCGAAATAGTGATATGAATATTATTGTGGAATTTCTACCTTTTTGTGTCGGGGTTACTATTCACGTATACGACACTATTCACATATATGTCATTATTCACGAATACGACACCATTCACCAAAAAAAGAAATTTTCTTCTTTTTATCCAAGGCGTCTATTGTGGTTACTATCTTTGATTGTATCCATGTTTTGATCTTTATTTTGAATTCTACTTCATAATTGGTTATTATAGAGTATTTTTTGAACTTGGATAAACCGAAGTACAAATCCCAAATATTTGTTCTTTTGTCTCACTGGATTCGTTTTCTTTAAAATATTTTTCATCATCCTCAGTCCTAAATGATGATATTATTGAATATCTTTGGCCTGTAGTACAAAGATGAATGATTTCCTGATGAATATCTTTGGCCCGTAGTGCTAAGATGTACAGGTGTTGAGATGAACATGACCAACATGTGATACAAATGAATATCTTTGGCCTGTAGTGCAAAAATGAATATTTGATTCAAGATGTATATTGATTGATGTTACAGGGATAAAATATTGATGATGGACTTTTAAATCTTAGAAGATAGTAGAATTCATTCTCTACTGGACTCTTCTGGATTGTTGTTTTCGCTGCAGTTGTTGATCTAAAACTTGTTGTCTATTATATTCTATCAGATTTTTCCCTGTTGAAGACTAATGATAAATTGTTGTATATTATCTTAGTCATAATATTTTTTACTGGGCTAGTTGAGCTCACCCTTTTCTTTTTTGTTCCATTGTTCTTCTTAGGAAGCGAGAATGTAGCGGAAAGTAGTCGGGGTGTTGAATGATGGTTCTAGAAAGTGGTTTTAGTAGTCCTCACTATTTTTGTAAAAT
The DNA here is from genome assembly GCA_020205605.1 of Panax ginseng. Classification (NCBI taxonomy): domain Eukaryota; kingdom Viridiplantae; phylum Streptophyta; class Magnoliopsida; order Apiales; family Araliaceae; genus Panax; species Panax ginseng. The sequence continues at coordinate 73,022,319 of CM035136.1, forward strand.
AGTGTGATAATAATTTTAATGAGGACTCCTTTTGAGTTTGTATACTCTCTATTAGACAGTATTTGTATTTAAACTCACAGTATATGTGTTGTCGTATTTTACACGACAATTGTATTAATGAAGTTGTATTCGTTTCTGTACCATGTATTTGGCAACTCATAATGGTTGATGTATACCTATTTTGGGGGTGTTACAGTTGTTATCAGAGCTTAGGGATATGGTCCCTGGCGGAGATCGGGGAATAGAACTTGGAGGGGAGAGACGAGTAATCCTTCGATAGTGTATCATACCTAAGCTTATTTGTTTGGTCGGTCATAATATAAGGATATTATGTGGCATGTTAATTTCTTTAATTAACCCTTGTTTTATGGCAGTACTTGAGAATGGAAGCTGAGAATATTAACAGTAGAGTGAATGAGACCGTGGAGACACCTTTAATCACCACCAAGGAGAACATGCAACAAGAAGGTAATATTCCTCCTATAAACAACACTACCGAACAAATGATGAATCATGGGATGTTTAGAAGCTTTTTGCAGTTCATGCAAAACCAGACGAGGGAGACTCGTGTACAAAATACGGGTGGAAATGATAACAACGCGCGGCTTGTCACGGCCAAGCAGTTCAAAGAGTTGGGACCATCAGAATTTATTGGAAAGCCGGATCCGATCAAGGCAAAGACATGGGTTAAACAAATTACCAAGATATTTGATATCTTGGGATGCAGGGAGGAACATAAGGTTCCATTCGCCACCTTTATGTTCCGTGGTGAGGCAGACTATTGGTGGGAGTCTGTGAAACGTACCCAGCCTGCCGCACTCAGCATGTCTTGGTAAACGTTTTAGAAAATTTTCAACGACAAGTACTTTCCTAAATGTATTCGCCATACGAAGGAGGTAGAGTTTATTAGACTAGAATAAAACAACATGACGGTGTCCCAATACAAGGAAAAGTTCACAGAGTTATCCAAGTTTGCACCTCATTTGGTAGAAAATGAGGAATGAATGACGAGGATGTTTCTGAGAGGTTTAAACCCCGAGATTCGGCAATATCTTATCTCTCATAAATTTTCTTTATATTCAGATGTTGTAAACAGGACTCAATTATTAGTGCGAGATAATGAGTATGTTCAACCGAGGGACCACAACCAGGGTCATACCGTTGGCAGCAGTCATCGGAGCAATGAAAACCAGCGGGGAGGAAAACATTCGGACAAAAGCGGTAACCACTCTGGTGGTAATAGTGGCCATGATAATAGAAGAAGCGAGTCGGGAGGAGATTTCAAGAAGAGAAGATACAACAATGACAACGTGAAGATGTCAGCACCAACATCAACTGTTTCTAAGGGAGGAGAATGACCACCGGTCATATGCTATAAATGTGGAAAAGAGGGACACATCAGCCCAAACTGTACGCAACAGTTCAAGGTATATTATAGTTGTGGAAACGAAGGACATATCACTTGAGATTGTACTATAGCGAAACCAAGTCCAGTGGGGATGGTGACTCAAAAGGCTGTCCCAAAAAAGTCAAAGTCAGCGGTTCCTGGAAGAGCGTTTGTCGTGACTGGTCAAAATGCGAGGAACCAAAACGAGGTGATCACAAAAAAGCTAATCATAAATTTTTGCGAAGTTTATACCTTATTAGATACCGGTTCTACCCATTCTTTTATCTCTCCTGCTTGTGCTCAACGTTTGAACTTGACTGCGGAGAAATTAGACCTTGACTTATCTGTTGAGACTCCGTTAGGAGAAACTTTCGTTACATCTACTGTTTATAAATCTTTTTTGATTCAAGTTGGAACCATCACATTACCTGCCGATCTTATTTCGTTGAAAATACTTGCATTTGATGTGATTTTAGGGATTGCTTGGTTAACCACCCATCATGCTAAAATTGATTGATTTCGTAAGGTTGTTAGTTTTCATATTCCTAACCAACCTGTTATACGAATCCAAACAACCAAACCACTAAAGTCATTCACTATCATATCAAGCCATAAAGCTATTCGTTTATTGAAAAACGGATGTCAAGCTTTCTTAGCCCATGTCACGGACTTGAACAAAAACACGTCAGATGTGAATAATATTTCTATTGTTAGTGAATTTCCTGACGTATTTCCTGAAGAACTTCCCGGTCTACCCCCAGAACGTGAAGTTGAATTCTTTATTGACCTTGAATTTGGTACAAAGCCCATTTTTAAAACCCCATATCGAATGGCTCCTATTGAACTTCATGAGTTAAAGGTCCAACTACAGGAGTTGTTGGACATCGGTTTCATTCGTCCTAGTACATCTCCTTGGGGTGCTCCTGTTTTATTTATAAAGAAGAAAGACGGGAGTATACGACTTTGTATTGACTATTGAGAATTGAACCATGTCACCATCAAGAATAGGCATCCGCTACCTCGCATTGATGACTTGTTTGACCAGTTGCAAGGAGCACAATTCTTTTCAAAAATCGATATTCGTTCTGGATATCATCAATTTGAAGGTTAAAAGCGAGGATATTCAAAGACGCCTTGTAACTCGATGCGGGCATTATGAATTCTTAGTCATGTCTTTTGGATTGACTAATGCTCCTGCTACTTTCATGGATATGATGAACCGAGTATTCAAGGAATATTTGAATCAGTTCGTTGTTGTCTTTATTGATGACATCCTCATCTATTCCAAAAGCCGTGAAGATCATGAGCGCCATTTGAAGCTGGTACTGCAAAGGCTTCGTGATAACAAGCTATATGCCAAGCTGAAGAAATGCGAGTGCTGGCTTGAAGAAGTATCATTCCTTGGGCACATGGTGTCAAAACATGGAGTGTCTGTTGACCCGGCGAAGATTGAAGCAATACAAAGTTGGGAGCAACCGAAGTCGGTGACCGAAGTACATAGCTTTCTGGGCTTAGCTGGTTATTATCGAAGATTCGTGGAAGGATTTTCTCAAATCGCTACTCCGTTAACTCAGCTGACTCGTAAAGATATAAAATTCGTATGGAGCGAGGAATGCGAGAAGAGTTTCCAAGAACTCAAGAGGAGACTCATTTCGGCACCAGTTCTGACAATACTGTCTGGTTCGGATGGATTTGTTATCTACATCGATGCTTCGGGCAAAAGGTTAGGATGTGTTCTCATGCAACATGGGAAAATCATAGCCTATGCCTCACGATAACGCAAAGAATATGAGAAGAATTATCCTACTCTTGATCTAGAGTTGGCAGCAGTCATTTTCGCGTTGAAGATCTGGAGACACTACTTGTATAGGGAGAAAATGGAGATCTATACAGATCATGGATATGATGTAGTATGATAAAATTACCAAATGACGGAATCCTCAACGGACTGTAAATACAGTGCGGTATCATGACGTCATAATTTTTTTTTTGAGATTTCTTTAAGATATGAGAATACATATGTATGTATGTATATGTATATTTCGATTGATGTTCGAATTATTGTAGAGGTCTATGCTATTTGATTCAGCAAGACAAATATTGAAAGATGTTCATGAAATTTAAGAGTTTCTTGAGAAGGTATGACAAACCAAATTGTTTTGGTGCAGATTCAGATGTTGAAAAGCTAAGATGAACAACCCTATTATTTAGGGGTTGCACCTAGTTTTATACTTTGTGCTGAAATGTTTGTGCACAATACATGTACGAAGGATTGATCCCTTGAGTACCTTGAAGTCATTATAGTCGTATGACTGTAAAAGTTAAAGTTGAAAGATTACTTATAACTGTGGACAAGGTTCGTGGTCATTATACCCTCTGTTGAATGCTTGCACTCTAAATTCTGAGATGAACAACTCTTTTATTAGAGGTGACGCTTAGTTTATACTTTGCGCTGAAATATTTGTGCACAATACATAGTACGAAGGGCTTAACACCCTAAGTACTGAGCGTAACGCATATAGTCGTTACAAAACACTACGTTATGACTTAACGTGGTGGTACAATAAATTTGCCACCTAGTGTACGCAGTGGAGGTGTTTTCGGTCTTTGTGATTGATAAACATTCGCCAAAGAGGGTTTAAAGTGTGAAGAACCCGGGGGTGAAGCACTATTAAACCTAGAGAATAGAGTTCAAGGTCTTATGACCCTCAGCATGATTTGGAATCTTTTAAATTCCTGAGTTATTCACACTACTTCCCAATTATTGAACAATTGTGGAAGATTCTTGTTATTCTGCAAGATGGAAGTGAAAAAGGAAAGTATTCCTTAGAAAGAAGTGAGTCGTAGAATGCAACACTGAATGATGAATATGTTGAATAACTGAGAAACGAGATTTTGAAGTGAGAAGGATATGAGTTATCAAAGAATAATATAAAACGTTTAATAAAAAAGTTAATAATTGTAGAACGATCTTTGTGGAAAGGAAGTGGTTATAAAACCCAAGGAATGAATGAAGTATTAGTGTAAAATCTATTTTGTTAGATTGAATGAATAAAAATTTCGAGGACTAAATTCTTAGAAGAAAGGGTGAATGTAATATCCCGAGTGTTTATGATAGCGATTCTTAGAAAAGGAAATGAATGAGTTAAGAATATAATACTCAGAATATATTGAGTTCAAGTGAAAGTTATGAATTGAAACCTACAATTTGTTAAAGTAATGAATGTAGTAGGAAATATAAAACCTATATTTAGATAAAATGATGAAAGATTACTCTGAGTTATTTGTTTAATTTGTGTCTTCGATTCTGGGGACAGAATCTTTGTAAGTAGGGAAGATTCTAACGAATGAGTGGTTTGAGTTGTGATTCTGAGGACAAAATCCTTGTAAGGAGGGAATGATGTAACAATCCAGATTTTTAATTATAATATTTAAATATTTATTGAATTATATAAATATTTAATGGATGTGTTTATCGTTGAATAAATATTTGTTTAATTGATTCGATTTGATTTGGTTAATTATTTGTTTAATAAATAATTAATGAGTTAAGGAAATTAATTATTTTGAAATATTAATCTAATTTAATTTAATAATTAAGTTAGAGAGTTTATAATGATTAAATAAATTTTTAAATTATGCAATGAATTTTTATTAGAATTAATTAAATTAAGTATGAAAACTTAATTAATTAGAAGTGTGACAAATAACTATATTATAAGTGGTTATTAAAATAAATAAAAGTAGTTTTAATTTATTTTGCCAAACAAGGCTTAAATATATTAAGTCTTTAATTTTAAAGCGTTTTGCCAAATGGAGCCTTATGGCTTTTGGATTTTTAAATTTGATTTATTAATAATATAAATTAAATAAAATAAAATATAAATAATATATATATTAATTTGGTAACTGCTAATTTAATAAGGTCATTAGTAGTTTTTAGACGTTTTAAATTAGTACGTTGGTTTTATTTGTTTGTTACGTATAATCTATTTGGCTAAAGCCTAAGTAAAAAAAGGGAAGAAATGTTGTCTGAGAAAAAGTTCAGAGAGAGTTTGAGAGAGAAAGGGCTGTGATTCCCAAAACAAGTTCTAAGTTCGTCGAAGCTATTTGATTAACAAGTATTGTCTAAACAAATTAAAGGTATGTTACATAATCTTAACATATATGATTTATAGTATAATTCCTTAGTCTTTGTGTTCTTAAGGTTTACTGTGTTTTATAGTATAGTCTCTGTAATTCATATTTTTATAATGGATGATGGAATCATGTGCATATGTGGTTGTAATAGGACAACTATCATATATAAGTAGTTGTAATGCTAGAAGTTTGTGTTTAGACAAAGAATTGTACGTTAATTTGTTAAAAGAAAGGGAAACTATTTTTCAGTGTATGTTCTTATACATGGCTATTAAAAGTCAAAATATTCATTAGTTTTGCTGTTAAGAAAATTAAAATCAGTAAATTGTTGGTAGCTAATTGGGAAATTAAAATTGTGAACATGTTAATTCTGTTGTTAAGAACAGAGAAACGTAGTTTAAATAAATAAATTTGGTTTATAATGGGTATCACAGTGTTCACCGTGTTTAACAAATGTCAAACATGGAGTTTTAATTTTAAAACATTATTTTTACAGATTTAGTCTTTCTAAATTTGTTGTTCAGTAGTTTTAAGTTAATATATGTATGCTTGGTGAGGTTATGTGTAAATTACATCAATTATATGTATGTAATTAGTTGCTAGAATTTCTTAAACAGACCAAAAATGGTCTTCGTGCTCGGTTTTGTTAATTTTCGGCTCCCCAACGCCAAAAATGGAGCCCTAACGCCAAAATTCGCCCCAATGCGGAAGTTTCGCACCCAGTACTAATCTCATGTCAAGGCTACTGCTGTATGACTTAGTTCTCGCGTCGCGGCGCCGGAAAAAAAGTCTGAGTCGGACAGTTTTGGCCTCCTATAGTAAACCGGCCATAACTTTCTTATACGAACTCCGATTGAGGTGATTCAAGATGATCCGGAACGAGGACGAAGAGACATACAACATTCATGCTTTAAGTTTTTTAATTTGAGGTCTGTAACAGTAGTCAAAATGTTCATCTTTAGGACTGTTATGTTTTTGGGGGCAATCGGAGGGCGTCGGGCATGCACATATGCATGTGTAGTGCTCCTGACGATAAAAGATGATGTCCTAAGTTACAAAACATGTATGTTAGTAAATATAATGATGCTTAACATTAATAAATAATGTATTAGATAAGTTATAGAAGCATAGTAACCATACACAAGAGAGGCAAATCGGGCGTGTGACGAATAAACGTCGAAACGCCGTGTCAAGTGTTAATGAACTTAAAAAGTGTTTCAATTCAATTGAAATGAATATTATAGGATATGAAATGGGTTTAATAGAAAACCAATAAGTAGTCCTAGCAAGACTTAAGTAGTTGAATGAACTTCGATTATGAAATATAGTGAGATATAAGTTGAAAGTTAACACAATCTAATTGAACATTGTGTGCTAATTAATAGAAAAGATTATGAGATGTGGAGTAGAGTTTACATTACAATTACTATGTGTTGTTATGTGAATAATAGTTGATGTGTATGATTATATAATTGTGTAGGGCACGTGAAGTGCAGATAACTGTAAGCTGTTAATCTATTATTGGTAAACAACGATCAAGGCAAATCTTTCGGTTCCTATTTGTTACGTGGACTTGATGAACTATTTTAAATTGCATGATATGTTATACATGTTGACATCTTGAAATGTTAAAGTCAATTTATGACTGCATTGTTTTGGTTGAGTAATGATGATTGAGTAAGGAACTCAATCTTTATATTTGCTATGTGAATTAAAAACATGTATACCATGTTACTTTAATGAGATGTATATCGAGCATGTTATTATGTGCTATGTGATGCATGAAAACTGTTAGACTTTGCTGGGCTGTCGAGCTCACTCTTGTAAATAACCACTTTTGCAGGTCAAGATTTTAAGGTAAATATATGTGCTAAGTGAGTTATAGAGATCTATATTCACAAAGATTACTTATGTTTTATGAGAAATGTATTTCATATTTTGAACGTAACATGTTGTTGAATTGTAAGTTGAGTTATCCAATGTATATTGATATTTAGTTATGATGTAAGACTTTGTATAGTCATTTTGTTGTAACGATTTATGATATAAGATTGAATCAAAGAGATGTAATGTAAAGGTTACGATTCAAGGCAAGAAAGAAGGAAATATATAAACGTTTTAAATATTCCGCAATTTTAGTGTTTTTAATATCGAATAATGATGTAAAATTAGAGATTTAATGTATGGTTAACGACCGAAGTTGAGATTTAAATGGTATGAATTTTGGGGTCTTTACACTGGAATCATGTGCATATTTGGTTGTAGTAGGACAACTATCATATATAAGTAGTTGTAATGCTAGAAGTTTGTGTTTAGACAAAGAATTGTACGTTAATTTGTTAAAAGAAAGGGAAACTATTTTTTCAGTGTATGTTCTTATACATGGCTATTAACAGTCAAAATATTCATTAGTTTGGTTGTTAAGAAAATCAAAATCAGTAAATTGTTGGTAGCTAATTGGGAAATTAAAATTGTGAACATGTTAATTCTATTGTTAAGAACAGAGAAACGTAGTTTGAATAAATCAATTTGGTTTATAATGGGTATCATAGTGTTTACTGTGTTTAACAAATGTCAAACATGGGGTTTTAATTTTAAAACATTGTTTTTACGGATTTAGTCTTTCTAAATTTGTTGTTCAATAGTTTTAAGTTAATATATGTATGGTTGGTGAGGTTATGTGTAAATTACATCAATTATATGTATGTAATTAGTTGCTAGAATTTCTTAAACAGACCAAAAATGGTCTTCATGCTCTCAGATTGTAAGTTTTCGGTATTGAATGCCAAAATGGATCCCCAAATACCAAAATTCATGACAAAGACCAATCTCACGTCAGGTGGTGCCTTTGATGACTTAGTTCTCGCGTCGCGGCGCCGGAAAAAAAGTCTGAGTCGGACAGTTTTGGCCTCCTATAGTAAACCGGCCATAACTTTCTTATATGAACTCCGATTGAGGTGATTCAAGATGATCCGGAACGAGGACGAAGAGACATACAACATTCATGCTTTAAGATTTTTAATTTGAGGTCTGTAACAGTAGTCAAAATGTTCATCTTTAGGACTGTTATGTTTTTGGGGGCAATCGGAGGGCGTCGGGCATGCACATATGCATGTGTAGTGCTCCTGACGATAAAAGATGATGTCCTAAGTTACAAAACATGTATGTTAGTAAATATAATGATGCTTAACATTAATAAATAATGTATTAGATAAGTTATAGAAGCATAGTAACCATACACAAGAGAGGCAAATCGGGCGTGTGACGAATAAACGTCGAAACGCCGTGTCAAGTGTTAATGAACTTAAAAAGTGTTTCAATTCAATTGAAATGAATATTATAGGATATGAAATGGGTTTAATAGAAAACCAATAAGTAGTCCTAGCAAGACTTAAGTAGTTGAATGAACTTCGATTATGAAATATAGTGAGATATAAGTTGAAAGTTAACACAATCTAATTGAACATTGTGTGCTAATTAATAGAAAAGATTATGAGATGTGGAGTAGAGTTTACATTACAATTACTATGTGTTGTTATGTGAATAATAGTTGATGTGTATGATTATATAATTGTGTAGGGCACGTGAAGTGCGAGATAAGCTCGTAAGTCATTAATATATTATTGGTAAACAACGATCAAGGCAAATCTTTCTTGCCCTATTTGTTACGTGGACTTGATGAACTATTTTAAATTGCATGATATGTTATACATGTTGACATCTTGAAATGTTAAAGTCAATTTATGACCGCATTGTTTTGGTTGAGTAATGATGATTGAGTAAGGAACTCAATCTTTATATTTCTATATGAATTAAAAACATGTATACCATGTTACTTTAATGAGATGTAAATCGAGCATGTTATTATGTGCTATGTGATGCATGAAAAAATGTTAGACTTTCTTTGGTTTGTCGAGCTCACTCTTGTAAATAACCACTTTTTGCAGTCAAGATTTTAAGGTAAATATATGTGCTAAGTGAGTTATAGAGATCTATATTCACAAAGATTACTTATGTTTTATGAGAAATGTATTTCATATTTTGAACGTAACATGTTGTTGAATTGTAAGTTGAGTTATCCAATGTATATTGATATTTAGTTATGATGTAAGACTTTGTATAGTCATTTTGTTGTAACGATTTATGATATAAGATTGAATCAAAGAGATGTAATGTAAAGGTTACGATTCAGGGCAAGAAAGAAGGAAATATATAAACGTTTTAAATATTCCGCAATTTTAGTGTTTTTAATATCGAATAATGATGTAAAATTAGAGATTTAATGTATGGTTAACGACCGAAGTTGAGATTTAAATGGTATGAATTTTGGGGTCTTTACACTGGAATCATGTGCATATTTGGTTGTAGTAGGACAACTATCATATATAAGTAGTTTTAATGCTAGAAGTTTGTGTTTAGACAAAGAATTGTACGTTAATTTGTTAAAAGAAAGGGAAACTATTTTTTCAGTGTATGTTCTTATACATGGCTATTAACAGTCAAAATATTCATTAGTTTGGTTGTTAAGAAAATCAAAATCAGTAAATTGTTGGTAGCTAATTGGGAAATTAAAATTGTGAACATGTTAATTCTATTGTTAAGAACAGAGAAACGTAGTTTGAATAAATCAATTTGGTTTATAATGGGTATCATAGTGTTTACTGTGTTTAACAAATGTCAAACATGGGGTTTTAATTTTAAAACATTGTTTTTACGGATTTAGTCTTTCTAAATTTGTTGTTCAATAGTTTTAAGTTAATATATGTATGGTTGGTGAGGTTATGTGTAAATTACATCAATTATATGTATGTAATTAGTTGCTAGAATTTCTTAAACAGACCAAAAATGGTCTTCATGCTCGGTATTGTAAGTTTTGGCGCCCCAATGCCGAAAATGGATCCCCAAATAAAAATTCAGCGCCAAGCGAAGTTTCAGCGCCCAAAGACCAATCTCACGTCAGGGTGCCAACGTATGACTTAGTTCTCGTCATGGCCTTGGAAAAAAAGTCTGAGTCGGACAGTTTTGGCCTCCTATAGTAAACCGGCCATAACTTTCTTATACGAACTCCGATTGAGGTGATTCAAGATGATCCTGAACGAGGACGAAGAGACATACAACATTCATGCTTTAAGTTTTTTAATTTGAGGTCTGTAACAGTAGTCAAAATGTTCATCTTTAGAATTTATTATGTTTTTGGGGGCAATCGGAGGCGTCAGGGCATGCACATATGCATGTGTAGTGCTCCTGACGATAAAAGATGATGTCCTAAGTTACAAAACATGTATGTTAGTAAATATAATGATGCTTAACATTAATAAATAATGTATTAGATAAGTTATAGAAGCATAGTAACCATACACAAGAGAAGCAAATCAAGGGTGTGGACGAATAAACGTCAAAACAGCCGTGCAATGTTAATGAACTTAAAAAGTGTTTCAATTCAATTGAAATGAATATTATAGGATATGAAATGGGTTTAATAGAAAACCAATAAGTAGTCCTAGCAAGACTTAAGCACTTGAATGAACTTCGATTATGAAATATAGTGAGATATAAGTTGAAAGTTAACACAAAATAATTGAACATTGTGTGCTAATTAATAGAAAAGATTATGAGATGTGGAGTAGAGTTTACATTACAATTACTATGTGTTATTATGTGAATAATAGTTGATGTGAATGATTATATAATTGTGTAGGGCACGTGAAGTGCAGATAACTGTAAGCTGTTAATCTATTATTGGTAAACAACGATCAATGCAAATCTTTCGGTTCCTATTTGTTAGGTGGACTTGATGAACTGTTTTAAATTGCATGATATTTTATACATGTTGACATCTTAAAATGTTAAAGTCAATTTATGACTGCATTGTTTTGGTTGAGTAATGATGATTGAGTAAGGAACTCAATCTTTATATTTGCTATGTGAATTAAAAGCATGTATGCCATGTTACTTTAATGAGAAGTATATCGAGCATGTTATTATGTGCTATATGATGCATGAAAACTGTTAGACTTTGCTGGGCTGTCGAGCTCACTCTTGTAAATAACCACTTTTGCAAGTCAAGATTTTAAGGTAAAGATATGTGCTAAGTGAGTTATAGAGATCTATATTCACAAAGATTAATTATGTTTTATGAGAAATGTATTTCATATTTTGAACGTAACATGTTGTTGAATTGTAAGTTGAGTTATCCAATGTATATTGATATTTAGTTATGATGTAAGACTTTGTATAGTCATTTTGTTGTAACGATTTATGATATAAGATTGAATCAAAGAGATGTAATGTAAAGGTTACGATTCAGGGCAAGAAAGAAGGAAATATATAAACGTTTTAAATATTCTGCAATTTTAGTGTTTTTAATATCGAATAATGATGTAAAATTAGAGATTTAATGTATGGTTAACGACCGAAGTTGAGATTTAAATGGTATGAATTTTGGGGTCTTTACACTGGAATCATGTGCATATTTGGTTGTAGTAGGACAACTATCATATATAAGTAGTTGTAATGCTAGAAGTTTGTGTTTAGACAAAGAATTGTACGTTAATTTGTTAAAAGAAAGGGAAACTATTTTTTCAGTGTATGTTCTTATACATGGCTATTAACAGTCAAAATATTCATTAGTTTGGTTGTTAAGAAAATCAAAATCAGTAAATTGTTGGTAGCTAATTGGGAAATTAAAATTGTGAACATGTTAATTCTATTGTTAAGAACAGAGAAACGTAGTTTAAATAAATCAATTTGGTTTATAATGGGTATCATAGTGTTTTTCTTGTGTTTAACAAATGTCAAACATGGGGTTTTAATTTTAAAACATTATTTTTACGGATTTAGTCTTTCTAAATTTGTTGTTCAATAGTTTTAAGTTAATATATGTATGGTTGGTGAGGTTATGTGTAAATTACATCAATTATATGTATGTAATTAGTTGCTAGAATTTCTTAAATGCAGGACCAAAATGGTCTTCATGCTTCTAGATTATAAGTTTTCTACGCCTCAATGCCAAAAATGGATCCCAAATACTAAAATTCGCGTCCCAGTAGCTTGAAGTCGCTACCAAAGACCAATCTCACGCTGTGGTGCCACTGTATGACTTAGTTCTCGCGTCACATGGAAAAAAAAAAACTGAGTCAGACGATTTTGGCCTCCTATAGTAAACCTACCATAACTTTCTTATATGAACTCCGATTGAGGTGATTCAAGATGATCCTAACGAGGACGAAAGAGACATACAACATTCATGCTTTAAGTTTTTTAATTTGAGGTCTGTAATGAGAGATAGTCAAAATGTTCATCTTTAGGAATTTATTATGTTTTTGGGGCAATCGGGAGGCGTCGGGCATGCACATATGCATGTGTAGTGCTCCTGACGATAAAAGATGATGTCCTAAGTTACAAAACATGTATGTTAGTAAATATAATGATGCTTAACATTAATAAATAATGTATTAGATAAGTTATAGAAGCATAGTAACCATACACAAGAGAGGCAAATCGGGTGTGTGGCGAATAAACGTCAAAACGTCGTGCCAAGTGTTAATGAACTTAAAAAGTGTTTCAATTCAATTGAAATGAATATTATAGGATATGAAATGGGTTTAATAGAAAACCAATAAGTAGTCCTAGCAAGACTTAAGCACTTGAATGAACTTCGATTATGAAATATAGTGAGATATAAGTTGAAAGTTAACACAAAATAATTGAACATTGTGTGCTAATTAATAGAAAAGATTATGAGATGTGGAGTAGAGTTTACATTACAATTACTATGTGTTATTATGTGAATAATAGTTGATGTGAATGATTATATAATTGTGTAGGGCACGTGAAGTGCAGATAACTGTAAGCTGTTAATATATTATTGGTAAACAACGATCAATGCAAATCTTTCGGTTCCTATTTGTTAGGTGGACTTGATGAACTGTTTTAAATTGCATGATATTTTATACATGTTGACATCTTAAAATGTTAAAGTCAATTTATGACTGCATTGTTTTGGTTGAGTAATGATGATTGAGTAAGGAACTGAATCTTTATATTTGCTATGTGAATTAAAAGCATGTATGCCATGTTACTTTAATGAGAAGTATATCGAGCATGTTATTATGTGCTATATGATGCATGAAAACTGTTAGACTTTGCTGGGCTGTCGAGCTCACTCTTGTAAATAACCACTTTTGCAAGTCAAGATTTTAAGGTAAAGATATGTGCTAAGTGAGTTATAGAGATCTATATTCACAAAAGATTAATTATGTTTTATGAGAAATGTATTTCATATTTTGAACGTAACATGTTGTTGAATTGTAAGTTGAGTTATCCAATGTATATTGATATTTAGTTATGATGTAAGACTTTGTATAGTCATTTTGTTGTAACGATTTATGATATAAGATTGAATCAAAGAGATGTAATGTAAAGGTTACGATTCAGGGCAAGAAAGAAGGAAATATATAAACGTTTTAAATATTCTGCAATTTTAGTGTTTTTAATATCGAATAATGATGTAAAATTAGAGATTTAATGTATGGTTAACGACCGAAGTTGAGATTTAAATGGTATGAATTTTGGGGTCTTTACACTGGAATCATGTGTATATTTGGTTGTAGTAGGACAACTATCATATATAAGTAGTTGTAATGCTAGAAGTTTGTGTTTAGACAAAGAATTGTACGTTAATTTGTTAAAAGAAAGGGAAACTATTTTTTCAAAGCAGTATGTTCTTATACATGGCTATTATTAACAAAAAAATATTCATTAGTTTGGTTGTTAAGAAAATCAAAATCAGTAAATTGTTGGTAGCTAATTGGGAAATTAAAATTGTGAACATGTTAATTCTATTGTTAAGAACAGAGAAACGTAGTTTAAATAAATCAATTTGGTTTATAATGGGTATCATAGTGTTTACTGTGTTTAACAAATGTCAAACATGGGGTTTTAATTTTAAAACATTATTTTTACGGATTTAGTCTTTCTAAATTTGTTGTTCAATAGTTTTAAGTTAATATATGTATGGTTGGTGAGGTTATGTGTAAATTACATCAATTATATGTATGTAATTAGTTGCTAGAATTTCTTAAACAGACCAAAAATGGTCTTCATGCTCGGTATTGTAAGTTTTCGGCGCCCCAATGCCAAAAATGGATCCCAGTACCAAAATTTAGCGTCCCAGTAGCTTGAAGTTCAAGCTACCAACACCAATCTCACTTATTTGTGGTGCCACTGTATGACTTAGTTCTCGCGTCATGCCTTGGGAAAAAAAAAAGTCTGAGTCGGACAGTTTTGGCCTCCTATAGTAAACCGGCCATAACTTTCTTATATGAACTCCGATTGAGGTGATTCAAGATGATCCTGAACGAGGACGAAGAGACATACAACATTCATGCTTTAAGTTTTTAATTTGAGGTCTGTAACAATAAGAGTCAAAATGTTCATCTTTAGGACCTATGTTTTTTGGGGCAATCTGAGGATGCGTCGGGCATGCACATATGCATGTGTAGTGCTCTTTACGAAAAGATGATGTCCTAAGTTACAAAACATGTATGTTAGTAAATATAATGATGCTTAACATTAATAAATAATGTATTAGATAAGTTATAGAAGCATAGTAACCATACACAAGAGAGGCAAAATCAGATTGTGTGACGAATAAACGTCAAACGCAGCAGCATGCAAGTGTTAATGAACTTAAAAAGTGTTTCAATTCAATTGAAATGAATATTATAGGATATGAAATGGGTTTAATAGAAAACCAATAAGTAGTCCTAGCAAGACTTAAGCACTTGAATGAACTTCGATTATGAAATATAGTGAGATATAAGTTGAAAGTTAACACAAAATAATTGAACATTGTGTGCTAATTAATAGAAAAGATTATGAGATGTGGAGTAGAGTTTACATTACAATTACTATGTGTTATTATGTGAATAATAGTTGATGTGAATGATTATATAATTGTGTAGGGCACGTGAAGTGCAGATAACTGTAAGCTGTTAATCTATTATTGGTAAACAACGATCAATGCAAATCTTTCGGTTCCTATTTGTTAGGTGGACTTGATGAACTGTTTTAAATTGCATGATATTTTATACATGTTGACATCTTAAAATGTTAAAGTCAATTTATGACTGCATTGTTTTGGTTGAGTAATGATGATTGAGTAAGGAACTCAATCTTTATATTTGCTATGTGAATTAAAAGCATGTATGCCATGTTACTTTAATGAGAAGTATATCGAGCATGTTATTATGTGCTATATGATGCATGAAAACTGTTAGACTTTGCTGGGCTGTCGAGCTCACTCTTGTAAATAACCACTTTTGCAAGTCAAGATTTTAAGGTAAAGATATGTGCTAAGTGAGTTATAGAGATCTATATTCACAAAGATTAATTATGTTTTATGAGAAATGTATTTCATATTTTGAACGTAACATGTTGTTGAATTGTAAGTTGAGTTATCCAATGTATATTGATATTTAGTTATGATGTAAGACTTTGTATAGTCATTTTATTGTAACGATTCATGATATAAGATTGAATGAAAGAGATGTAATGTAAAGGTTGAGATTCAGGGCAAGAAAGAAGGAAATATATAAACGTTTTAAATATTCCGCAATTTTAGTGTTTTTAATATCGAATAATTATGTAAAATTAGAGATTTAATGTATGGTTAACGACCGAAGTCGAGATTTAAATGGTATGAATTTTGGGGTCGTTACAATGGCTCCTATTGAACTTTAGGAGTTAAAAACCCAACTGCTGGAATTGTTAGACATCGGTTTCATTCGTCCTAGTACGTCTCCTTAGGGTGATCCTGTTCTATTCATAAAGAAAAAAGATAGAAGTATGTGACTTTATATTGATTATTGGGAGTTGAATCATGTCACCATAAAAAATAGGTATCCTTTGCCTCGCATTGATGACATGTTTAACCAGTTACAAGGCGCTAAATTATTTTCAAAGATCTATCTTCGTTCCGGATATCATCAGTTAAAAATTAAAACTGATGACATTTCGAAGATTGCTTTCAAAACTTGGTACGGGCATTATGAATTCCTAGTCATGTCTTTTGGATTGACTAATGCTCCTGCTGCCTTCATGGATATGATGAACTGAGTATTCAAGGAGTATTTGGATCATTTTGTGGTCGTCTTTATTGATGACATCCTAATATACTCCAAAAGCTGTGAAGATCATGAGCAACACTTGAGGCTGATACTCCAAAAGCTTTGTTCAAACAAGCTTTATGCCAAGTTGAAGAAATGCGAGTTCTGTCTTGAGGAAGTAGCATTCCTTGGGCACGTGATATCAAATCACAGAATATCTGTTGACCCAGCGAAGATTGAAGTAATACAAAGCTGAGAGTAACCTAAGTCAGTAACCGAAGTACGTAGCTTTCTGGGCTTAGCTGGTTATTATCGCAGATTCGTGGAAGGATTTTCTCTAATAGCTACTCCGTTAACTCAGCTGACTTGAAAAGATACAAAATTTAGTTGGAGCAAGAAATGTAAGAAGAGTTTTTAAGAACTCAAGAGGAGACTCATTTCAGCACCTGTTCTGATAATACTATCTGGTTCGGAGGGATTTATCATCTATAGTGATGCTTCAGGCAGAGGGTTAGGATGTGTTCTCATGAAATATGGGAAAATCATAACCTATGCCTCGCGACAACTCAAAGAATATGAGAGAAATTATCCTACTTATGATCTAGAGTTGGCAGCAGTCGTTTTTGCGCTAAAGATATGGAGACATTACATGTATGGGGAGAAAGTGGAGTTCTATACGGATCATAAAAGCCTTAAATATTTCTTCACCGAAAAGGAACTCAACATCCAACAACGACGTTGGCCCGAGCTATTGAAAGATTATGATCATACCATTCAATACCATCCTGGAAAAGCGAACGTGGTAGCTGACGCGTTTAGTAGAAGATCATATACGGGTACAAGTGCGATATTGTCAACGCAAAAACCCATTTTGTATGACTTGCAAAGGATGAAGATAGAGTTAAAGACTCCAGGGACCCACGTGATGATGTTAAATATATGAGTAGAACCGACTTTAATCGATAAATTTAAAGCTACTCAAGTTACAGACCTGAAGCTGATGCGTATGAGGAAGAAAGTACAAGAAGGTGCTATTCCAGAAGCAAGAATCGATGAAGAAGGAATACTTCGAGTCAACTCCAGACTTTGTGTTCTTAATGACTCTATTTTGAAGTATAAAATCATGATGGAGGCACACAACACACCGTTTGTAATCCATCTTGGGAGTACCAAAATGTATCGTGATCTTCGACATACATTTTGGTGGAGCAATATGAAGAGAGAGATCGTGGAGTTTATCTCAAGGTGTTTAACTTTTAAACGTGTCAAGGCAGAGCATTAAGTGCCAAAAGGTCCATTGCAACCACTTGAAATTCCAGAATGGAAGTGGGAGCACATTACCATGGATTTTGTTACCGGTCTTCCCAAGGTTTCTCAAGGCATAGATGCGATTTGGGTCATTGTTGATAGATTAACCAAGTCTGCTCATTTCTTACCTATACGAGAAACTTATTCACTTGAACGTCTTGCTCGTATATACATAAATGAGATTGTAAGACTGCATGGTATTCTAGTATCCATAGTTTTTGATCGAGACCTAAGATTCACTTCACAGTTTTGGGTTAGTTTATAGAAAACTATGGGCACAGATTTACTATTTAGTTCGGTATATCACCCTCAGACGGACGGGCAGTCGGAGAGGACTATTCAAACTATTGAGGATCTATTAAGACACTGTGTCCTTGACTTCAAAGGAAGTTGGGACAAGTTCTTTCCATCAGTGGAATTCTCCTACAACAAAAGTTATCAAACAAGTATCGACATGGCTCCATTCGAGGCGTTGTATGGACGCAAGTGTCGTTCTCCAGTATGCTGGGATGAGGTGGGTGAAGCAACATTGTTGGGACCGAAATTGGTACGCATGACTACGAAAAAGATTCAAATGATCCGGCAACGTATAAAAATATCACAAGATCGACAAAAGAGTTATGTTGATCTTCATCGAAGGGACGTGGAATTCAATGTTGGAGATCATGTGTTGTTATGTGTTTCCCCATGGAAAGGAGTTACGAGATTTTGAAAGAGAGGAAAGCTCAATTCCCGATTCGTTGTCCCATTTTTAATCCTCGGTCGAGTAGGAACTTTGGCCTATAGACTCGCCTTACCGTCAAGTATGTCTCGTGTTCATAACGTTTTTCACATATCTATGTTACGTAAATATGTGGAAGACCCGAACCACATTATTGAATTAGAACCAGATGAGATAGCAGAAAATTTAACGTATGAGGAGGTACCTGTTAAAATCTTGGATAAGATGGAACATATTCTACGCTCAAAGGTTATACCTCAAGTCAAAGTTTTGTGGAGAAACTACGATGTTGAGGAAATGACTTGGGAGTTAGAATCTGAAATAAAATCAAGGTATCCTCACCTCTTCAATATACCAGGTACATACACATATTTCGAGGACTAAATTTCATAAGAAGGGGAGGTTGTAAGACCCCAACTTTTATGAATAAAGATGAATATTTCTCTAAATATCTTTTTGAATATTAAGGTGTGAATTTGTTATAATGTTATAGTTGTGGTTAATATTTACAAATTTTGCAAAGTAAGCAAGTTATTATAAAATATTTATTGGTTGGGGAATATTAGTTTTATCATGGAATATTCATACGACTGCACAATCATTGGTGGACACTACAACGGAATTATTGTCAGAGTTAGAAAATGACAAAAATATTTTTTTATAAAAATAACGGCAAAAGTTTTACCGTTAACTGTTGAAATACCCGATGATTAAAGTACAGTAATATGCGTGATTGCACAGTAGCACACGGTATTGTACAGTATCTTTGATTATTGATGATTACGTGAGAAGTCAATTAATTTTATTCAATTATTGCCACATTAATTGATGCATAGTATATCACGTTATTGATTCAATTATTGTCAAAATATTTTATATTATTAAATCAATAATTGAGATGACAAAGTTATTCATATTATTATTTTCATTATTGACAATGTTTAGAATGTTCTGTCGAGGAAAGGTGGTTGGTCACATAATTGCAGGCCAATAAGGATAAGTCCTTATCGAAAAGCCCCCTCTTTCCTGAGAATGATCTGGTTGTTAATATTGTGAGTTATAATATTAATGATGAATGTTATTAAAAATATGACCCATATGGCTTTGCCGGTGAAGATCCTCCCTTGTATAGGCCTGATATCCCTCTTGGTGGAGATATAGTGACTTAGGAGGAGTTACATTAGGTGGACATGATTGATGATGTAGACATAGACACCATTGTCTTCTTCTGATGTGTATTCTCGCTGTATCTTTGATAGGCCTCTGTTAGATAGTGGGTGGATGTGCCCCATTCTCGTTATATCTTTTGATAGGCCATTGTTGGTCGTAGGGTGTCTGTGTCCCATTTCTCTGTATTTTTTATTTGTACAGAGAGGATGCATTTAGATGATGATGTACTTAGGAATGTATGTCTAGTTTTCCATTCCCTACATCATATTGCCATCTATTATTTGTTATGCACGTATTATATCATGTATATATATGTCCAAAGATGTTCAACATTGACGCCTGGATGGTCTTATAACACGACCCACACAGATGTCTTCTTCGACAGTCAGCCGTATTGAACACACCCCACCAGTATTGGTGGCCTCACGCTTGAGATCTTGGTATGATAGTGTATCCCCTTCAGACAGGGTGATTGTAGATCAGCTATTGCAATATTCTATGAGCCTCCTGACGTTCCAGGTTCCATTGGGCTTTGTAGATGGCATGCTAGAGCATTGGGTACCGGAGAAGTAGATTTTTCGGTTTGGTACCCATGAGTTGACTCCTACCTTAGAGGAGTATGAGCGGTTAACGACTTTACCCTTAGACAGGCTTTGCGCTCGGATGGCTATCAGAGATATGCGCCGACAGTTCATGACCCTCACCGGGTTGCGGCGTAGAATAGTACAAGATGAGATTACATCCAACCATGTATTGTCCCATCGTTTTCTGATAGACAAATTTGGCTCAGTGAACAGTTATGCACATCACCACGGGGATTTCACCATATCGGAGTATCAGTGGCGCACGACCAGAGTAGATGTACTCGTGATATGTGTAGTGGCTAATATGTATATGCCATTATACATGGATGAGCTGGACATCGGTGATGTCATGGTGGTGAGAGCTCTCAGGGAGGGTCATACCAGTGTTCTGATGATTGTGGCAGAGACACTGAGGTCAGCCACTTATTGTCACACCTATCCCGCAAGGGTGTTTATAGGCAGCTCGGTCTTGTTGTACGTCTGGTTTATGTCACACTTGAGATCAATTGGCACGTTCCGATGGTATGGGTATTGTTTTTCCCATGATATATCCATGTCTTACTCCTTTCAGCCAGCGGAGTGTGTAGACGCTGCATCCTGGTCGGTGTTTTTGGCAGGGATTGGAGATCCATTTGACATTCTGCCTTGTACAGGGCTCAGTTCACCCTATAGCTTCATTACTCATGCACTGGGAATGGATTATCTCCCTCTGGCTGGTGTGAGGTGCATGACCACATATCACCCACTGGCCGTGATGTCACAATTTGACCAATTTTAGGAGGTCTCCATTTGTCAGCAGAGGATAGATACAGGGTGTATGCCTGTTGGGATCGGTGATGAGAGTCTTTGAGTTTTTACATTAGCCATCCAGGCCGCATTACGAGTATTTTGCGTGGATGGAGACAGAGACTACATTGGTTGCGGTAGTATCCACAGTGCCGAAGATTGATTCAGATGGTGGAGAGCCCATGGAGGACATTGATTCTCACACCGAGGAGGAGCCATTCACTGGGTTGCCAATAGCTCTTATAGATTCTCCTAGTACGAGTGTTACTGTGATTCAATATTCATCACAGTACTTCGAGCAGAGTCTTCATCTGATGACCTTCGAGAGAGATCAAGCTAGGGCCTTGATGTTGACAACTCTTGATGGGAGAGACGTCGCTCTATCAGAGAGAGACGAGGCATTAGCTTATAGAGATGCCACTATTGCTGAGCAAGATGAGGCCAGATCATCTAAAGATGCAGTGATTGTGGATCGGGATAGCGCCATATCTGCCCGAGATATCGCTGTTACAGATAGTACTGTAGTGAGATCCCTTACTTTTGGCATCATTATAGAGATGAGCACGTATATTGATGAGCATAGTGCCACCATGTAGTTGGCTGTAGATCAGTTGACTCATGTGGAGACCCTTGGGCAGGAAATCATAACGTTACCTCCTTCTTCTGAGAAGGATGCCATGTTAGGCTTGATAACCCGCATACACACTGACTTGTAGATGGGCTTGATATTTGCCTGTTTCTCTAGGGCTTGTGATCTTGATGTATTCTGAACTCCTCTTTGATGGATGGACATTGAGATGTCTCAGGATCTTTCAGAATGGATCATTGATCTGTATATAATCCCTACCATCTTTGGTGTCTTGGGACTGGTTTCTGTATGTAGATGTGGAGATAAGTGTGGCTTTCCTCTCTGAGGTTGACCGCACCATAGATGGTCGCCGATACTCCTTTGTATAGAAGAGCCCAGTTAGTTCCATCTCTTATGGATTGGTGTTTCTCTTTAAGGAGTCAACTACAACTTAGATGGTCGCCAATTGTCCCGTTTACATGGGGAGGTCAGGTAGTTCCATCCCTTTGGTCTGAAGCCGATGAAGTTTGGTGGATTGAAGGATGATCCTAGTACCGTTGACAAGTCTTTGTGTTTTGGTTGGGGGTAAGACTGAACCATGAATGGCTGCCTATGTAGTCCTATTGAAGAGGAGATCAGGTCTGCGTAGTTTGAACCTGGTGTAAAGGTTCAACGCTGTATATGGCAAAGGGGTGTAGAGATGTTTTTGTTTTTGTAGTGAGAAGGGTGTAGAAATGTTTTTGTTGTTTTTGTTTTATTGCTACCGGACCATATAAATGGCTGCCTATGTACTCCCGTGTATTTGGGAGATCAGGTCGGCGTAGTTCGGCCCATGTACAAGGAAGTTTGTAGCCGACAAGTTTAATCCTATGTAAAGGATAAACTGAAGGTGTGAAAGGTTTAATCCCTAGTGGGATAACCTGAAGGTGCGAAAGGTTTAGAAAACCTTTGAGGAGTGAAGGATCTGGTGATCTGAAAGAAAACCAGGCTGCTAGTTGGAAAGTTTGTTTGTCCCTGATGGGGCAAATGGATGTGTGGAGAGTTGTATGTAGTGAAGGTTTAGAAAAACCTGAATTGACTGGGGATCTGGGGATCTGGTGATCCATAACCAGGATGTTTGCTTGATGGTAACTTCAGACATAGTACCATTTCACGGTGTCTGAGTTAATGAGTTGCGAAAATTCATTGCCATCAATCTCCTTTAATCTGAGAGCGCTTCATGTCAATACCTCCTTGACAACAAATGGGCTTTGCCAGTTAGGGGCGAATTTTCCTTTGGATTGATCTTAGTTGTCAATGATCTTCTTCAAAACCAAGTCATGTTGTTTAAACTGCCATAGACAGACTTTTCTGTTATAGGATCTGGCGATCCTCTGTTGATATAATTGACCATAGAAGATAGCAGCGGTTCACCTTTTGTCTATTAGAGACAATTGGTGATACCTATCCTATAACCATTGGTCTTCATCCAGGTAAGCATCTATCAACACTCTGAGGGATTCCATTTCCACCTCTATGGGGAGCACTGCTTCCATCCCATAGGTTAATGCGTACGAGGTTGCCCTAGTGGAAGTTCGAATTAATGTTCTGTAGGCTAACAGAGTTAGAGGCAAGCAGTCACGCCATCCTTTGTGATTGGCGGACATCTTTTGCATGATCTTCTTGATGTTTTTGTTACCCGCTTCAACAGCACCATTCATCTTTAGATGGCAAATGACGGAGTTGAGATATTTAATGTGGAATTTACTGCATAAATTCTCCATCATTTTGTTGTGGAGGTTCTTAGCATTGTCTGATACAATTACCTCTGGTTGTCCATATCTAGTGTAACGCCCGAGAAAATTAGATTTTTATGATAATTAAATTTTTATTTGATTATGTGGATTAAATGAATTTAATTGATTATTTATGGGAGTAAGCTATTTGAAGGTCGTTTTATGACCTAGAATGTGCGGATGTGGTTTGGATTCTGGTTATATGGTAGAATTAAAGTGTTCGAATTTCCAAGACGAAAATAAAAGTTTTCTGAGAAATTTCCATAAAAACACTATTCATCCGTTTCTGCTCGGGAATTATTTTTTAACTTCTGAGAAATTCGTATCGATAGAATATCGAGGTAAGATGGATTATCCAATAATATTTCAGTTATGGGAAACATAGTTTTTCGCCTGCGGACTTAAAACCTAACGGTTAGGGAAAGTGATTTTCGAGAAGGAAATGAAATGTGTATAATGAATTAAAGCAATGATCGTATAATACGTAGGTATTGTATGAGGTAATGAATACTAGTATGATACGAGGTATTATACGAGTATGGTGGAAATGGTTAAGTCCAATGTGAGTTAATGAACAAACCCAAGTGTTTGTTAAATGCAAGTCCAAAGCATAAGTTAAGTCAATTAAGCTAAAAGCCCAAAGTTAGAACCAATGGGTTATCGGATGGTTAAAACCCATGGGGTAACCAATGGGTGATCCAAAGTGATGAGCAAGTAAACTTAATGGTTAACTAAATGATAAGTCAAGCGGTGACCAAGTAAAGTGCTTATGCTTGGTGGCTAAGTAAAGTGGTTATACTTGGTGGCTAAGTAAGAGATAAGCTATGTGATGACCAAGTAAACTTAAGGGCTAAGTAAAGGATAAGTTATGTGGTGAGCAAGCAAAGGATATAAGTTATGGAGGCCAAGTAAACTTG
Source organism: Panax ginseng (assembly GCA_020205605.1). Classification (NCBI taxonomy): domain Eukaryota; kingdom Viridiplantae; phylum Streptophyta; class Magnoliopsida; order Apiales; family Araliaceae; genus Panax; species Panax ginseng. Next base: position 73,046,783 of record CM035136.1, read on the forward strand.
GTGATCACATAATGAATAGTAAGGAGGTTTAATTATGGAGGTGGATGGCTTATTGACCATTAAGCCCTCATTTAGGATTTCTTATAAATAGAAGATGTCCTATCTCATTTGTTGATTGTTTTATTTCATCCAACATCATAAGTACTTATTGGTTAGAGAGAAAAAGCTAGAAAAGCTAGAAAAGTTAGACTTTGTAATTCAAGAAGCAAGAAGAAGAACAAAGCTTAATCAAGTGATCTTCAAGGGGTAAGAACCTAAACCATGATTCTCTTTCTCTTAAATTGTTAGAGAATTGAGTAATAGTAGAACATGTATGCTAAGAAGAAGTAGGAATGATTAATCAAAGGACTTAAGCTTTAATAAGTCATGAATAAGCAATTCGTAATCATATAAGTTATAAACTTATGAAGAACAAGTAAGAACTTATCATGGATATACATTAATGAAATATGTATGTTAAAGTGTTAGTAAGATGGTTTAAATCCATTTGAAACGGTTTAAAAATCTTAAGTAACGAAGTTATGGCGAAATCCACGAGATTAGACGTTAATCATCGAAATCGTGAAATTCTCGGAATAGAAGTTAAATTTTGACTTTGAGCTCAGAAACGTTGGTTTTCGATGGAGAATAGTCTCATTTGGCATTCTAGAGTTACGGACTCGAAAATGACCGAATTATGACTTAGAACGAAGAAACGAGCGCTGAACATTCACGAACGTTTATCGTATTCGTTAAAATGAACTAATAGGTAAATTTTTAGTTAACGGATTCAAAAATGGAAAATTCTTGCATGAACACGTAGAATATGTAATTTGTGAGCTAATGGCTTTTGAACGAGCCAATTCGGAATTAAAATGATCAAATTTGGAGTACGGGAAGTTCGCAATGTAGAAAAACTATCAAAATTATTCTGTGTCTTTGGTCTGCACATCAGCAGATGCCGATCAAAGCCACGATGAAGTGTAAGCAAACACCAAGAAGGTCCATTAGCCACTGAAGAGTGGCACCACTGCGCGACTGGTATAGAAGGAGATGGCGTCGCAGCGCCGTGCTCGGGCCATAGGAACTGGATGGGCACGCGAGGTTACCAAAACTTAAACGTAAATACGTTTAACGGATGTAGTGTTGATCAACATAGAGTACTATAGGCTGATCACCTAGATATACTCGTAAGATATGTCAGACTTACGGACTTAGTGCCAGGTTGTCCTTTTCATGAATAAAAGCTAAAGAGAATGTTCATGGTCTATGGACCTACTAAGAATATCCAAACTACTATATGTACTTCGGAATTGTTTTATGAGATGAGAAGTGTTATTCAATGTTTCATAGTACTTCATAACTATTGTTCAGTTATTAGAATAATCATATGATTCTCGAAGTGGTATCTATATAATATATTGTTAGACTTGTTGAGCTAGTTATGCTCACTTCTTGCTTGAATCATATGATTGCAACTAAGGTCAAGCGAACCGAGGGTTCTAGTAGAGATAAAGGCAAGGCGAAGATGAATGATTAGTTTATCTTGTAATGGACTAGTAAGTGTATGTATTATATTATAATGAACAAATAATGTAATGGTTTCAGAACCTAGGAACGGGATGTAATATTATTAATGTAATAAGAATGTCGTTGATACACACATTTTGATGTTGTTTCAACAGAATGAATGTACAGTTATTAGTACCGTGTAGCACCATCTGTCGGGTTAGAAGATACCCGAATTTGGAGGCGTCACAGGTTGGTATCAAAACATTAAGTTATAAAACTTAATGGGGGAAGAACCTTAGGCTAATAACCTCGTTAGAAAAAGAGAAGTCTGAAGGAAGTAAGTTCAAGTTGAATGAGTTAATAAGGTATTGAGGAAACTCAATACCGAAAGATTTAAAAGATGGAAATTAATCCTAAATAAATTAAATGTGATTTGTGCTTATACTATTGTGTATTATGTACTAATCAACATGTTATGTGTTATTGTAGATGTCCATTGATAGCTTGATGTATAGAGATATACACGTGGTGGCGAAGAAAGCGTGAGTAGTAGAGCTGTACCCCATGCCGATGGCGGAGGTACCATTAGTGATTCTAGAGAAGTCGGAGCCAGTGGAGTACTTTTCTGAGGAGAACTACTCTGAGGGAGATATGGATATAACATCATACCTTAAAATGATGATCGATGTGGAGGAATAAATGGAGGTAACATCTGTTAATACGGTGGAACCAACACATGAGTCATCACCTCCAAATGCAATGAAAGCATTGTATCTGGCAGTGCTTGACAGGAATGTGCAACTGAGTACAGTTGTGCATAATCAGAATGACGAGATTAGTTATCTCCATGAAGCTAAGGTGTCTGCAGAAGCAGATTTTGAGTCAGAGCACGATAAAAAAGGTGCTTATAACAGAGAAGGCTAAGGACTATAAGGATGAGGCTGATGAGCTTCGTAAGAAACTGGTTGAGAAAGACCAGAAGATAGCACGGATGTCTTACATCCATGAGAATGTTCATAAAAGTTTTAAGATGAAAGTTGCTTGTTATTCCATTGAGTCGGGACAAACTCGACGTACTATTAGTCGGGATATTGTAGTGAGTATTGCGAATGAAAAACACGAGGACGCTGTTATACATTATTAGAATGCTAGAGTTATAAATATGTGTGTAGTGACGTAAAACCCTCTTTTATATAAAATGGTAGTCTTTTTGTAAATCCCGACTTTTGTTAAGTTCAATTGCGGGATTGAAATGTAATAGCTTTTGGCTATGGAAACAAAATGTTAATAGTTTCAGACTACTAAGAAACATTTGAATATAATGAAGTTTTCATTTAATATGCTTTATTATGGTATGAGTTGTTGTTTGGCGAATAATAACTAAGTAAGTAAATAGATAATAATGAAATTTTATTTATTTAATCAGAAAATGCCACCACAGAGAAGACAACGTAATCAGGAAGAGGAAATCACATAATTATAACCAAGGGGGTCAAAACAACCCTATGCAAGAGTTCGTTAATTTATTAACGGCTGCATTTAACCAAACCAGGGGTAGAGTACCCGCGGGACCTAGGGTAGCCAGAACGACTACCTTTAAAGAGTTTAAAAGTGTAGGTTCGCAGGAGTTCAAAGGAACGATGGACCCAATAGAGGCCTAGACATGGGTGAAAGAAATAGAAAAGGCGTTTGTTATTACAAACGTAGGTGAGGCGCAAAAGACTTCTTTTGCAACTTACATGATGAAAGGGGAAGCCAACGTTTGGTGGGAAGCTCGCCAGGGTGGGGCTAGAGCAGATGTGGTAACGTGGGAACAGTTCAAGAAGGTTTTCTTTGAGAATTATTTCCCTACAAGAATGCAAGGGAGGATGGAGATTAAGTTCTTAGAACTTAAACAAGGGGACATGACGGTTCCCCAGTATGCGACCAAATTCAATGAATTGGCAAGGTTTGCTCCACATCAAGTTGACACTGAGGAGAGGAAGGCTCGTAGGTTTGAGCAGGGTCTGAAACCCTGGCTCTATAGTAGGATTTCTGTGTTTTAGAGTGCTTCCTATGGGACTATTATGGAGAAATCGATTATAGCAGAAGGTGGTAGTGAGACGTTGACCCAATACCACAAAGAGAGAAAGAATAAGAGCAAGGGAGAGGGAGGAACCAAGGCAGAGAGTGCCAGTGGTAGTGAGATTATGCCAAAAAGAAAGAATTTTAACTTCGGAAATATTGGAGTGGGACAAGGGGATCTTAAGCGTAGGATCAAAGCGTGTAAGACATGTGGAAAGACTCATCTAGGAGTCTGTCTGAATGGGAAATTGGTTTGTTATAACTGTAGACATGAGGGTCATATATCACCCAATTGTCCTAACCCTAAGAAAAACCATGGCTATTTTGTATGTGGGTCATTGGACCACATGGCAAGAAATTGCCCAAGGAAGAGGTCGGAGGAAAGTAAGGGTGTTAGTAGTGGTAAGTTAGCCATTATTGGACCACCATCATTGAGTAGACCTATGGCTCGTACTTTTAATATGACTGTCCAAGATGCGGTTGCATCAGCGCGGATGTAGTAATAGGTATCATTCCAGTCAATACAATGAATGCTTATGTGCTGTTTGATTGGAGTACTACTTTTCTTTTATAGCATGAGAATGTGCTAAGTGATTAAGTTCATTCCCGAAGGGGATTATAAATACCTTTACACGTTAAGGTAGAGAATGAAGAAATAACTTTTGTTGATTATATTCGTGGAAATTGTTTCATGGATAATAGAGTTAAGCAAGTATCGGTAGATAAATATTGATAAAGTTAAGAGAATTTGAAGTAATTCTCGGTATGAATGAGTTAATTAACCATAGAACTTTAATAAATTGTTAGAATAAAAGTATGAATCTTCTAAGGTTTTACTAAGAAAACCCAAGGTAGTATTTACGGTAATAAATCAAGCTAACATTCTTGTTATCTAACCATGACGCAAGTTAGGAGGATGTTAAGGAAGAGGATGAGTCGTTATGTTTGAGTATCGACTATTGTAAGAGGAGTAAGTTAGCGGTTAAGAATAAATACCCATTGCCCAGGATCGATGATCTATTTGATCAGTTGAAATGGGCAAAGAATTTTTCTAAAATAGATTTGTGTACGGGGTATCGTCGGTTGAAAATAATAAAGAAGGAGGTACCTAAGATGACGTTCAGAACTCGTTATGGTTATTACGAGTTTCTAGTTATGTCATTTGGGTTGACTAATGTAATGAAGTTAGACTTTCTATAAGGGGCACCGAGCAAGTCGGTGACAAATTGATAGGTACTCTTGTGAGGTGCTATGGTTGAAAGTACCATTAGCATCACAGAGTGTTCAAATAATATTTAGACAAATATGTCGTAATGATCATTGGTGATATTCTAGTCTATTTTAAGACGCCAGAAGATCACGCTGAACATTTGAAGATAGTGTGGGAAACACTACGGAGGGAGACGTTGGATACGAAATTCACTAAGTGTGAATTTTAGCTTAAAAGATATACAGATTTGTTATTTATAAGTATGATGGGAATGAGAAATGAGAAAAAGAGTTTTCAGGAACTAAAAAGGAAGGTTAAGCGAGTCACCTGTATTATCTTTATAAGATGATACAGAGAACTTTGTAATTTATAGTGATGCTTCGCATAGAGGACGAGGTTGCGTGCTCATGTAGTATGTCAAGGTCATTGCGTATGCATCACACCAGTTAAAGGATTATGAGAAGGTTTATCCTAATTGTGATCTAGAAATGGCAACTGTAGTTTTTGAATTAAAAATCTGAAGATAGTAATTATACGGGGAAAAGTGTGAGATATACATGGACTATAAAAGTCTAAAATATATCTTCACACAAAAGGAGTTGAATATGAGGTAGAGAAGGTGATTAGAATGGATAAAGGATCACGACTGTGATATCTTATATCATACAGGGAAGGTAAAATTAGTAGCCAACGCGTTAAGTAGGAAGGATAGGGAAAAGCTATTGATGTTAACGGCTCAGAATAAGTTAATAACGGAGATGGCGAGAACAAAGTTAGAAGTTAAATTACAGAATGAAGAGGTAGAAATGTTATTCACAACATAGACTCAATCCACGAAAATAGAAAGAGTTAAAGAAGTACAACTAAGTAACGAGGAATGAAAGTGAATGAAGAAGAGGATGCAGGATGAAGAGAAGACCAAGTATAATCTTGTTTTGAAGGAGGAATTTGAGTTCCAAATAATTCTAAAGTTAAAAGAAAAAAAATAGTGAGTGAGGTTAAGACCTTCGACGAAAATTTGGTTGGCCAAATATGAAAGAGAGATAGCGTAATGTGTTAGTATGCTTAACTTCCAACTCAGATTATTGATAGGAAGGGACAAGTCATGTGAAATAAGATAATACTTTCGGTGAAGGTGAATTGGAGGAACCACAATGCCGAAGAAGCAGCGTGGGAACTCGAGATTAACATGAAGGAAAATTTTCCTCGTTTGTGTATGTGTTGTAGCGAGATTCTGGGGACATAATCCTTATAAGGGGAAGGATGTAACGCCCGAGAAAATTGGATTTTTATGATAATTAAATTTTTATTTGATTATTTGGATTAAATGAATTTAATTGATTATTTATGGGAGTAAGCTATTTGAAGGTTGTTTTAAGACCTAGAATGTGCGGATGTGGTTAGGATTCTGGCTATGTGGTAGAATTAAAGTGTTTGAATTTCTAAGACGAAAATAAATGTTTTCCGAGAAATTTCCATAAAAACACTATTCATCCATTTCTGTTCGGGAATTATTTTTGAACTTCCGAGAAATACACAACGATTGAATATCGAGCTAAGATGGATTATCTAATAATATTTCAGTTATGGCAAACACAGTTTTTCGCCTGTGGACTTAAAACCTAACGGTTAGGGAAAGCGATTTCCGAGAAAGAAATGAAACGCGTATAATGAATTAAAGCAATGATCGTATAATGCGTAGGTATTGTATGAGGTAATGAATACTAGTATGATACGAGGTATTATACGAGTATGTATGAATGATGGTATGTCGTATATGAATAAGTATACGAGTGGAATACAAGATTAATACGTAAATTATACGTTATAAGGCTTTAAGCCAAACGTATTTGACTTGTAGGATTTGTTAGGAATTATACAAGCCCAAGTATAGGAATGGTTAAGCCTAATGGTGGAAATGGTTAAGTCCAATGTGAGTTAATGAACAAGCCCAAGTGTTTGTTAAATGCAAGCCCAAAGCATAAGTTAAGTTATTTAAGGTAAAAGCCCAAAGTAAGAACCGATGGGTTATCGGATGGTTAAAACCCATGGGGCAACCCATGGGTGATCCAAAGTGATGAACAAGTAAACTTAATGGTTAAGCAAAGGATAAGTCAAGTGGTGACCAAGTAAAGTGCTTATGCTTGGTTGCTAAGTAAAGTGCTTATACTTGATGGCTAAGTAAGAGATAAGCTATGTGATGACCAAGTAAACTTAAGGGCTAAGTAAGGATAAGTTATGTGGTGATCAAGCAAAAGATATATGTTGTGGAGGCCAAGTAAACTTGGTGATCACATAATGAATAGTAAGGAGGTTTAATTAAGGAGGTGGATGACTTATTGACCATTAAGCCCTCATTTAGGATTTTCTATAAATAGAAGATGTCCTAGCTCATTTGTTGGTTGTTTTATTTCATCCAACATCATAAGTACTTATTGGTTAGAGAGAAAAGCTAGAAAAACTAGAAAAGCTAGAAAAGCTAAAAAAGTTAGAAAAGTTAGACTTTGTAATTTAAGAAGCAAGAAGAAGAACAAAGCTTAATCAAGTGATCTTCAAGGGGTAAGAACCTAAACCATGATTCTCTTTCTCTTCAATTGTTAGAGAAGTGAGTAGTGGTAGAACATGTATGCTAAGAAGAAGTAGGAATGATTAATCAAAGGACTTAAGCTTTAATAAGTCATGAATAAGCAATTCTTAATCATATAAGTTATAAACTTATGAAGAACAAGTAAGAACTTATCATGGATATACGTTAATAAAATATGTATGTTAAGATGTTAGTAAGATGGTATGAATACATTTGAAACGATTTAAAAATCTCAAGTAACGAAGTTATGGCGAAATCCACGAGATTAGACGTTAATCGTCGAAATCTTAAAATTCTCAGAATGTAAGTCAAGTTTTGACTTTGAGCTCGGAAACATTGGTTTTTGAGGGAGAATAGTCTCATTTAGCATTCTAGAGTTGCAAACTCGAAAATGACCGAATTTCGACTTAGAACGAAAAAACGAGCGTTGAACGTTCACGAACGTTTATCATTTTCATTAAAATGAACTAATTAGTGAATTTTGAGTTAACGTATTTGAAAATGGAATATTCTTGCATGAACACGTAGAGTATGTAATTTGTCAGCTAATGGCTTTTGAACGAGCCAATTCAGACTTAAAATGATCAAATTTTGAGTCCAGGAAGTTCGCAATGTAGAAAAACTGTCAAAATTATCTGGTCTTTGAGGTCCGTAATAGTAGCGCCAATCAAAGCACGATAAAAGTGGCGTAAGCGCTAATAAGCTCCATTAGCCATCAAGAGTAAGCCAGTAGTATTATGACGGTAAAAAAAGGAGATGGCACCGCAAAGTGCTACGCAGACCTTAGGCACTTTGGAGACTCACGCATGACCTTGAGTCGAGAAGAAAAGCTTGCACCGCAGCGCTAGCACTAAGTGAAGCATAGAGAGGAATGTTTTTGAATGTAAAGAGGAAGATGGTAAATTATATCCATGCTAAACCTAAAGTAACATCAATTAAGATGTTGAAAACCTTAAGTTAACGAATAAAGGTTGAAGGAAAGATTAAATGAACGTAAGTTATTAATACGGAAACGATGAACGATAATAAGCCGTAAGGGTTGATAAATACTTGAAACATGTTTGTTAATGAAATAAGTACGATTAAGTATATAAACTGAAAGATAGTTGATTGATAATGAATTAATTAACTTAAAGTAGCATCTTCGATGATGACTATAACGTTGAGAGTTACAACTAAAAGTTGTTGAGTATTACATGAACGTGAACGATATGCAATAAGTATACTTAAACAATGACGATCAGGTTTTGATTAATAACATAAGAACATTAGTAAGCTATAAGTAAGATTAATAAGTTGAGTTGACCTTTATTAATGAAGTAAATTCACTTAAGACATAGAAGAGAAAGAAGTTGGCAATAACGATGTAAACGGCAAGCCGGAACCATTAATAGCAAATCTAATACATGATTAGATTGAGAAGAAGGGTAATATTCATTAGGAACCATATATGATTATTCATGACCTAATGTGGTATGTTATGTGGTTATGTGTTGTACAGACCGTAAAGACTCAAAGGAAAAGTAATTTTACTGTAGCAGCCCCTGAAGGTAAGTTTTCTTATCGCTTGTCTAACCTTCGTGTTAGCCAGGTTTTCTTGATTCGTGTTATGAGATCCATGAATGGTTTTAAAGAAAGGGTCGATGCCAGTTTTAACTCAGCTAGACTAATCTTGAAAGATTGATTGATTTCTTTACAAGTCTTTCAATATAGAATTGATAACGCTATCCTACGCCAATTATTTGGTACGAATTCAAGGTAAGCCAGAGTATGAATAAACAAATGTATTTTACATCGATTATTCGATGGGCACGCGAGGTTGCCAAAACTTAAACGTAAATACATTTAACGAATGTAGTGTTGATCAACATAGAGTACTATAGGTTGATCACCTAGATATACTCGTAAGATATGTCAAACATACGGACTTAGTGTCAGGTTGTCCTTTTCATGAAAAGCTAAAGAGAATGTTCATGGTCTATGGACCTACTAGGAATTTCCAAACTACTATAGGTACTTCGGAATTATTTTATGAGATGAGAAGTGTTATTCAATGTTTCATAGTACTTCATAACTATTGTTTAGTTATTGAAGAATAATCATATGATTCTCGAAGTGGTATCTATATAATATATTGTTAGACTTGTTGAGCTAGTTATGCTCACTTCTTGCTTGAATCATATGATTGCAACTAAGGTCGAGCGAACCGAGGGTTCTAGTAGAGATAAAGGCAAGGCGAAGATGAATGATTAGTTTATCTTGTAAAGGACTAGTAAGTGTATGTGTTATATTATGATGAACAAAGAATGTAATGGTTTCAGAACCTAGGAACAGGATGTAATATTATTAATGTAATAATAATGTCGTTGGTACACATATTTTGATGTTATTTCAATATAATGAATGTACATTTATGAGTACCATGCAGCACCATCTGTCGATTTGGAAGATACCCGAATTTGGGGGCGTCACATCGACAAATGACATTGTTTCCGATGAAAGCAATGATAACTTCTTTTGTGACCCTAGGGAAGGAGGCTGCTTCTACCCATTTGGTGAAGTTATGGATCATGGAAAAGATAAACTGATACCCATTATTAGATTTGGGCTCGATGGGCCCGATCACGTCCATTCCTCACATTGAGAAGGGCCAGGGTGAACTCATATTGTGGAGCTCCCTTGGAGGGGCGTGGATAGCATTCCCATAAATTTGGCATTGGTAACATCGCTTGACATGATCATCACAGTCAGCTTTGAGAGTAAGCCAGTAATGTCCTGTTCTTAGGATCGTCTTTACAAGTAGGGGGCCACTCATGTGTGGGCCTTATACTCCACCATGGATTTCATCCAAGAGCCTCTGAGCTTGGTCCTTGTCCATACATTTGAGGAGACCTAATCTCATCTCTTTTGTAGAGTGCATCTCCTCTCAGGAAGAATTTCATAGCCAGTCGATGGATCCGCCTTCTTTCAGTTGGGCTCACCTCAGCGGGTGTAGATCCATCTTGTAAGTACTCCTTGATATGCTGATACCAAGGGTGCTGAATGGGAGGCAGCTCATCCGATACTTCTCTAATATAGTTCCCATAGGCTGGTGCCTTTTATCAGGAAAATGTGATGGTTGACATGTTTTCCTTGTCAAGTATGTTGATCAAGGAGGCCAAGGTTGCTAGCGCATTCGCAAAGTCATTCCTATTCTGAGGAATATGGAGGAAGGATATTTCTTTAAACTTTGAGGCCATCTATAGAACCTGCCGATGGTAAGGTAACAAATGTAGCTCTTTGGTGTGATAGATTCCAGTGGTTTGTCTGATTACCAATTCGGAATCCCCAAAGACAGTTAATTGTCTGATGCCCATTGATTGAGCAAGTTTTAACCCCATGATACAACCTTCATACTCAGCTGTGTTGTTGGTGTTGACAAACTGCAATTTGACGGTGACAGGATGCTGCTCCCCCATAATGGATACTAGAACTACTCCAGCCCCAGAACCTGCCATGTTTATAGCTCCATCAAAATACATCTTCCATAATTGGTGTGTATCATTCTGATGGTGTTGCTGAACTGTCATTACCCCTTCATCGGGGAAGTATGTTTCCAAGGGTTTGAAATCCCCTGAAGGTGCGGCGACCAGTTGATCCGCAATTCCTTTGATCTTTGATAGACTTTTACGTCACGTAAACGATGTCAAATTGTTGTAGGATAAACTGCCATCTGGACAATCGGTAATTCAGCATGGGTTTACTGAACACAGACTTGAGAGGATCCACGCGAGATATGAGATGGGTTGTGTGACCATGGAGGTAATGCTATAACCTCATGGAAGCCCGTGCTAAAGCACAACAAGTTTTCTCAATCAGAGTGTACTTGTGTTCACTACTGCTGAATCTTTTGCTGAGGTAATAGATAGCTCGCTCTTGGCCTCTATCATCTTTCTGTCCCAGCATGTAGCCCATGACATTGTCATTGATTGACATGTACATGAACATGGGAACATCATCCCTGGGTGGTACCAAAATAGGAGCACTAACTAGCTACTCTTTGATTGTAAGGAAGGCTTTCTGGCACTCATCATTCCATTTCATGGAGGAGTTCTTCCTTAACAACTTGAAGATAGGCTCACAGGTTGCTGTGAGTTGGGAGATGAATTTGCTGATGAAGTTGATTCTTCCCAAAAATCCCCGTATTTCCTTCTCTGTCTGAGGAATGGGCATTTCCGTAATGGCTTGGATTTTGGTGGGATCTAGCTCAATCCCTTTGTAGCTGACTAGGAATCCTATCAACTTGCCTGATTTAATGCCAAAGACACATTTGGCTGGATTCAACTTCAAGTTGTACTTATGCAACCTATTGAAGAGTTTTCTGAGATGGTCTAGGTGGTCTTCCTCCCTTCGAGACTTGATAATGAGGTCATCCACATAGATCTCTATCTTCTTGTGCATTAAATAATTAAAAAGAGCCATCATGGCTCGCTGGTAGGTAGCTCCGGCATTGATGAGACCGAATGACAATCGTCTGTAGCAAAAGGTTCCCCAAGGAATGATGAATGCAGTTTTCTCACGATCCTCGTCAGCAACCATGATTTGATGGTACCCCGCAAAGTAATCAGCAAAGGAGTACATGTCGTATTGAGTTGTATTATCGATGAGTATGTGGATGAATGGTACGGGAAAGCTATCTTTTAGACAAGCTTTGTTCAGGTCCCGGTAATCCACGTAAACTCGCACCTTTCCTCCGGGTTTAGGCACGGGGACTATGCTGGATAGCCATTCAGGGTATGTCCACTCATGTTTTAATCGCCTGAACTTCTGCCTGACTGGCTTGAATCCCTCTTTGATGGGGAGGCAATGAATAACAATGTCAGTGGACAAACCAACCATGTGTTCGTGAGACCATGTAAACACATCCTGGAATTGGGTCAATAGAATAACCATGTCATTCCTGGTTTGGAGTGAGGTCCGTACCAATTTGGATTTGTTTGGGGTTTTCTAAAGTTCCGAGGTTAAAAGAGGTGATTTGATCAAGATTTGGCTTGAGTTTGTCTTTGACCCATTCTTTGATCTCCTGAGGTATCTCATAGTCTTCTTGTATTTCCATCAAGTCTGAATCCAACTTTACATCAAAGTTATAGTCCTTGTGAAGAAAAGGCACCTCATCAGCAAGTACATGTACATCTAACTTTAGAGTCCTGAAACAAAATATGCTTTCACTTAATATATGAAACTGTTCAATCATACAAAGTGTTAGCATGTAATGACAAAATAACTGCTAATATTGTACAAAATGTAAGCAGTTATTGTTATCTACAGGGCAGAGGGAGTTTCTGCCCTTTTTACCCTCGTCGGCAAATGCAAAGAGTGCTGCTCCAATTTCCAAGGGTGAAGTCCTGGTAGACGGCTGTGAGGGGCTGTTGTCGTCCTCCTTATCCCAAATGATGACCATGATATATGGGTAATCATCGTCTGGGGTGATTCTGTTTGTACTGTCCGTATGGACTATGATGTGTATGTTTGATAAGCGCCTTGCAATGTTATACTTGCGCCTCCGGTCCTTATCATTCGCCTCCGGATCTGGTACCAAGACTTCTTTTCCTTTAACCAGTATCTGCTTAGGAAATAACATAGTCATCACATGTGCAGGAACCTTTACTGAAGTTTGTATAGATTCAGCTCCTATAGGTGCAGGCATTCGCCATATGGCTAAAAATGAAGTAACCTTTTTGTGTTTGTGAGGATTCCTGTGACTGGAGCTAGCAGAATAGCCTAGTCTGGCTATCCCTATTGGACTGGGAACTTGAATTGGGCTCTTAATGCCCTGATGGTCTTTGCCCAACCCTTGTCTAGGTTGATAACCCAAAGATAACATTTCTTGGCTGGCCGACATTACTTCGACAGAAACTTTGGGTATCAGAGGTGGTGCCCCAATGGGATGGTAGTGAGCGTTGCTCGCCTCCAGGGCATAGAAGCTGACAGGCTCAGCTTCTAAATTGAATCTGATGAGTGGGATGTCACCTTGTTCAGGACATTCTGGCTCAGCATTAACAATGACTAGGCTGTTGTTAATGATGTATTTAAGCTGCTGATGAAGGGTGGATGGGACAGCTCCAGCCATATGAATCCACGGTCTTCCCAAGAGCAGATTGTATCATGGCTATTTTGAGCGCATGAAAGGATACACAGAATGTATGTGGACCAATCTCCACAGGTAGTTCAATCTCCCCAATAATATTTCGTCGGGATCCGTCGAAAGCTTTAATGATTGTATGGCTTCTTTGGATACTGTTGAGATTGATATTCATCTTCTCCAAGGTGGCATAAGGGCAGATATTCAAGGATGACCCTCCATCTATCAATACTCCCGCGACCACGTATCCAGAGGACATAACCGCTATATGAAACGTCTTGCAATGACCAGTCCCTTCGGGAGGTATGTCATCATCAGTGAAAGCTATCACATTGTTGTTAAGAATGTGATCAACCAAGTGATGGAACTTTTCTACATCCACTGATTTGGGTAAATGGGCTTCTTCCAAAACCCTCAGTAATACCTTCAGGTGATCCTCTGAGGAGAATACCAAATCCAGTATGGAAACCTGTTGTGGAGCTTCTTTCTAGCTTAAAACCACCTTGGCTTCATTATGTCCCATAGTACGGAGGAATTTTTCAATCTTCTCCATGGGAACTTTCCCCTTTGATTTGATGGCATTCTTCATCACCCGTTGGGGAAGATAAAGTGGATTCTCTTTCGACACTGCAACAGTTGTGTGGTTCTGGCGCAACCACTTTCAAAGGATTTTCAATACCCTTGAGCTGGATATGTTGAATTGTATGTGAGGGGAGTATCTCAATCTATCTTAGAAGATATAACTGCTACGACCTCCTTCCACTTTGTAGGAAATGTGTCCCCACTCTCTAGTAATACAATGTCATTGGTTGTCATCTGTAGGACACCGCTGTCAATTAGATTCTAAATAAGGTGGCGGAGTGCCCAACATTCTTCAGTGCTATGACCGCGAGAATGGGAGTGATATTGTCACACTCCATTAAAATCAAACCGTCTTGAACGCGTGCTGATTGGAGGTAGCAGAGCTGTGATTCTTCCTTCATTGATCAACATCTGTAATATCTCTTTCATCGGTTGGCCTAGGTATGTAAATTCCTTTTGATTGGCAAAATCTCGACGGGCTTTGGCATTTGCTTTTTTTTGCAATTTTATCCTCCAGTGTTTCATTTCTCTGGAGTACAAGGTGGAGTGTTTGTAACAAGAGGAAGGAGGCTAGCATGCTCATGACTGAATAATTGACGTGTGACTTGGTGCTGATGGACCACCGTTCTGCCAATTGATTAACTTGTTCACGCAGAGCTTTCATTTTTTGTTCCATCATAAATTGGAACTGTGCATAATCCCACTTATCAGCACTATCCTTGCTAGTTTGGTAAGATCCACCAACGGATTGGGATGTATGTTCACTACTCCAATTAATCATGTTAACCTCCTCTTCTTTATGTTGAGGAAGAGGGTTTCCTTGCACATGGGGTTGGTCGTGTTTAGTTACCAAGATCTCACCATTGTCAATCAAATCCTGGATCTTATGTTTCAAGGCCCAACAATCCTTAGTATCATGGCCGAGAGTTCCCGCATGATAAGCACATTTCCGGCTAGTATTGAAATCATTTCCACTCGGGTTGGATGGTGGAAGAAGATGGGTAATTTTCTTCTGAGTTGTCAGAAGATTGAGAACGTTCTCGAGCGAGTCCCCTAATGGTGTGAACACTTGAGTGCGTCTGACTTCTCCACCTTTTGGCAATGGTGGGTTTGAAGACTGAGCTGGAAAAGGGGAGTAGTTTCTCCTCTAAATAGGCAGGCTTTGACTGCCTTTTTGCCTTTGTAGTATTAAGGAAACATCCTCCTCTTTCTTCTTAAGGACCCTCCGAGGTTTGTTTCCATAACTTCCAGACTGGATGTGATCAGCTACAGCTTTGAGAGCGGCAAGGTCTTGAATCTTCCCAGACTTCAATCCCATCTCGGCCATTTCTCCATGTTTGATCATTTCGGAGAATGGTTTGCCAATGCCAGCTAAAACTCTCTCATAGAAGGGAGCCTCTTGAATGTCTATGAAAGTCATCACCATCTCAGACTCAGTCATAGAGGGAATAACTTGAGCAGCCAGACGTCTCCATCTTTGAGCTATTATCTGAAAGACTCACTAGCTTGTTTCTTGACCTTGGTAATTTTGTACCAGTCAGGAGCCATTTGAGTTTGGAAACTATACTAATTGAGGAACACATAAGCTATCTCCTCCTAGCTATGAATTTTTGAATTGTCCAATCTGGTATACCATGATCTAGCTTCACCAGTCAGACTCTTTTGAAATAGCTGCATTCTGAGCTTTTCATCCTCGGCATAAGATCTGAGTTCCCTAATGAAGACTTTCAAATGTGTGTAAGGATCTTCCAACCCGTCATACTTTTTAAAGTCAGGAGTTTTGAATTTCTCTGGATAATGTACCCCAGGAAATATACAAAGGTCTGCATATGAAACACTCCCATGTGTTCCAATTCCTTTAATAGACCAAATGGTCTCTTCTATTTGTAAGACTTTTTTCCTGATATCACCGGTGTCTGGATCTTCTTTGAGATGGGTGGTTTCAGGGGTGTTGTTGATTTTGTCCGACTGAGATTCGGGTACAGGAATTTCTTTGTCTGATCCATGAGGTCCTCCATGTGCAAAGGATTCTGTATGTATGGGCATTCATGGACCTTGAGTGGATTTGTGTAGTTCTTTAAGCAGAAAAACTAACTCTGTAATTTGGTTGCTTAGTCCTTCGAACTCCTCGCGAGAGACAGGAGTAGGACTAGACTGGCCGCATGAAGCCATACTTGGCTGTAGGCTCATTGCCTTTTTGGATTTTGAATGGGTTACTGGACAAATTATATCCCTATAAAAAGACTTATGTAGTTTAGTCTAAGTGAATGCATAAATATTACGTAATGTGTCCGTTTAGGAGTATTGTCCTGCGAAACAGATGTCAGTCAGGTTTTGATATAAAGGCAATACATGTACACATTTTTCTCATATTTTCCATTACATTGAGATTGTCATGGAAATGAAATTACACATAATTGAATTTACAAGTAATTAAGGTGTGAAAGTATGAAGAGACTTTCCTCCGCATTTGGTTTATCAGAGGTTGACCTATCTTAGGTTACTCTCGCTGATTTTTGGCATGAAGGTCCCCAAATCATCAAAATTTACTTGACAGGAAGTTAATCTGGTCTTTCAACTGGAGCGAATTTTGGTGGTGCCTTTCCTTAGCCTCATTGGAATTAGTCTTCCTACGAGTCCAGTAATCAAACACCGACAGGATAGCCTCTTGGTGGAGGAACCACACAACATACATTCACATACAACGTGTCTCACCGTATGGAAATGATGACATGTGCGAAGCACTAATATCACAAGCAGATATGGTGCGAAGCACTAAGTGCAATATGTAAATGCATTCGTACACATTCATTCAAATGTAAATGCAATATCCACACGCAAGCAGATACCAGTTTTGAAAAGTTTGTAATAGCGACTTAAGCCCTCTTACTGGATGTCCCCAGCAGATTCGCCACCTGTCGACGTCGGGATTTTTATTTGTCCCTTTTTTGTTCTTGTCTTTTGGTGTTCTCATGTTAGGTGAGATTTGTTTGAAAAAATAAGTTGTGAAAAGGTCCGACATGTATATGTTGACGATTGGACTGTAAGAGTCACCAGTTGGTATTTTTAAATGGTTACACTAACTCAACCGAGAAAAGGTTTGAACATTGACCTAGTGATGTGACACTATTTGACTGGTATGTGCAACCGAGATTCGTTAGGGTCTGAAAGCTTGATTATGCGGAGGGAAGGTGTTAGGCACCCCCCCCCCCCCGACATCCGTGTTGCCACGGTGACCACCCCTTTTCAATTTAACTGTTATCTAAATATGTGTGTGTGTGTGTAGATCAATGTGCAATTATCTGGAAGTAGTGCTATGCCTCGTTTGCACCTATATACAAAGGGTTTGAATTTTGTATAAAAGTTCAATTTTAACAAGATGTTTTTTAAAAGAGTTTTTTCAAACCCTTGTGCTCAATAGTAATTGAAGCCTTTGATACTTCTATTTTATTATGTGTTCGGCTTGATTGGTTTTATTTTCGAGATGCGAAGCATCTTCGAAAAAATAAGATAAAAAAGTAGTGTCGAATTCCTTATCGGCATGAGAAACAACTAAGGACATTCAAACACCGTGAATAATTTACAAGCCATGTACAGCTAAAAATGTCCATCACGAGAACCGAATCTAGATTCAGTAGACCGAATCTGTGATCACATGATTCCTAGGCTCACACGATATAGCAATTTGTATGAAAGCTGTAAACAGTTATATATATTTAAAAGCTGTAAATATATATATAGAAACGATCAATCGCCTCGAAGTAAATCCAGGCGGGACAAAAAATGTAAATAAAGCAGTAAAAGGCCACGAAGTAGACTTCAGGCGAGACATAAATGTAAATATATATATATAGGGTCCGAATCCAGTCAGGGATCCCGAACTTTACCAAAACACGAATTTTTAATTTTTTTTTGCTTTTTGTTAAAACAACTAATTTTTTTTTAATATTTTATGGAACTGGAATGTTTTGTTATATGTATCCAAATCACACCCAAAACACTGTATTATGTAAAAATTCCAGTTTCATAAATTTTTTTTAGTTGTTTAAAAAAAAGAAAAAAAAATTATAATTAAAGGTCCGCATTTTAAGCATGTCCGGACAGGATCCTTTCTCTCTCTCTCTCTCTCTCTCTGTATATATATATATATATATATATATATATAAGTGTAAACGCACTTTTGATGTGTAATCTGTGCTCAATCAAACAGAGTTTGATGACAACAATATATATATATATATATATATATATATATATATATATATATATATATATATATATATATCTGAGCGCGTTACTATATATATATATACACACAAAACACACACATAGAATCGGGATCAGTCCCCGACTCCTGACCTCTGACCAAAATCCTACCCTTTTTTTTTTACTTTTTTGCTTTTTTTTAAACAACTAAAAAAAAGTTTAATATTTATAAATGAATTTTTACATAATACATTATTTTGGGTGTGATTTGGATATATATAACAAAACATGTTTGTTCAAATCTATATAGACATGTTTTGTTATATGTATCCAAATCACACTCAAAACAACATATTATGTAAAAATCCTGATTCCATAAAATATTAAAAAAAATTAGTTGTTTTAAAAAAAGCAAAAAAAAGAAGGTCCGTATTTTTATAAAGTTCGGGATCCCGGACTGGATCCGGACTCTCTCTCTCTCTCTCTCTATATATATATATATATATATATATATATATATATAATAAGTATTTATATATATAAATAAAAACAATAAACGCTCCGAATATTATATTCAGGCTCAATCGAGATAACTCGATAATAACATATATATATATATATATATATATATAAGTATTTATATATATATAAAAGTAATAAACCACGGATCGACGATTCGGGCATACACACACACACGACTCTCAACGTGAATAATAGTGTGTGCAAAAAGTGAAGAAAGGCTTTAAATAAAGCAAGAAGGCTTACAGTGGATTGCCAAAGAAGACTTCAATAGCTTTAAATGGATGAACACTTGGTTCCCACCGGTAAAAGGTAGCCAATATAAGCTCACAAGTGTTTGAAATGAGAAAGCACTCAATTTATAGTGTGTACAGAGCAAATTGGACAGGGCTTCCTCGCCGTTTTCTTATGCAAAATGGCCACCTTAAGCCCTCTATTTATAGAGAGGGGAGCCACCGGTGTACATGCGACAACCGCAGATGTACCTACAGTAGCCGCAGATGTGACGCCCCCAAATCCGGGTCTCTTCCAACCCGACATATGGTGCTACACGGTGCTACAGTTCACACAAACATTCAATTGAAATGCCTCAAAAGAACGATTGTGTCTTATATATATTCCAAAACAATACTACCATTCCCCAGGTTCTTTATAACCGTTACATTTGTTCATGTTTTAATATCAAATATTATCATTACAAACCTATACTATTACATAGGTAATCTACAAGTTCTCCTTAGCCTTTCCTTTATCCTTGTTGAATCCTTCGGTCCGTTCGGTCTAAGCTGCATTCATATGGTTCAAGCAAGAGTGAGCATAACAAGCTCAGCAAGTACAACAATTTCCTTTAAAGAGCATGCTTGAAACATATGAATCGTATATCTTCAATAACTGGATAATAGTTACGAAGTACTACCAATAATTCAAAATAGCATTTCTTTTCCTTCAAAACATTTTACAATGACAATATTTAGTAAAACATCAATTTTGGTCCAAGACCATGAGCGTTTCACAATTTCTTTGAAAAGGACATCTTGACACGAAGTCCATAAGTTCGGCATAGCTTACGAGCACGTCTAGGTGATCAGCCTATAGTACTCTATGTTGATCAACACTACATCCATTAAACGTGTGTACGTTTAAGTTATGGCAACCTCACGTGCCCATCGAATACCCGATGAAAATACAGTTGTTTATTCATAATCAGGCTTACCTTGAATCCGTACCAAAAAATTGGCGTAGGATAACATATCAATTCTATATGGAAAACTTATAAAGAAATCAATCAACTCTTTCATAAAATCATTCATGCATCTCATAACTTGAATCATTTGAAAACTTGACTAACAAGAAGGTTAGACAAGTGTTTAAGAAAAACTTGCCTTCAGTGTCTGCTATAGTAAAATTACGTTTCCTTTGAGTCTTTACGCTCTCTACAACACATAACCACATAACATACCACATTAGGTCATGAATGAACATACATAGTTCCTAAAGAATCTTACCATTCTTTTCAATCTAATCATATATTAGATTTGTTATTTATTGGTTCCGGCTTTCCGTCATTCTTTTACATCGTTCTTACCATCTTATTTCCTTTCTATAACTTAATTGAAATTATTTCATGAATACTACTCGGTTCGAGTTAAACATCCTTCCTCATGGCTTATTAATGTTCTTACGTTATTATTTGAAACCTGATCGTCATAGGTTAAGTGCGTTTATTGCATACCATTCATGTTCACATTCGACTTATCTTCAACCTTTAGTGTATTACTTAAGGTTTACAATTATCTTAATGATGCTACATTAAGTTTAATTATGTATTGGATCATTACTAATCAATTATCTTTATTTCCTTACTTGTAAGCTTTTATTATTGTGCATGTAGTCTTGTCTTTGCTACTGACTTCTCCTCTTGAGCTCGCATCATCTGCATGCCTTTTTTGTCCTAGAATTTGGTCACTAATGCCTGCCCATACATATTATAATAATCCATGCTATACAAGCACACTAGTTAACAGGGCTAAGGTCCAATCTCTCATGCTGCGCATACCGAACTTTTATGCCTTGAGTCGCGCCGCGGCACGGACTCTGTGCATCAGACAATTTTGACAGATTTTTATATTTTGTGAGATTCCCGGGCTCATAACTTCTTTGTTATAAGTCCGAATTGGCTCGTTCAAGAGTCTACGGTTCACAAATCACATACTCTACGTGGTCATGCAAGAATTGTATCTATTTGACTTCGTTAACTAAAAATTCACCTATTAGTCCATTTTTAATGAAAACGATAAACGTTCATGAACGTTCAACGCTCGTTTCTTCGTTCTAAGTCGGAATCCGGTCATTTTCGAGTCCAACTAAATTTTCAAATTTAAAGGATAACTCAAGAACACCCAAACTAAGAAGAAACTAGGTTATTTACCTCTTAATTCTTGTTTAGCTTTGTTAGGAGATGTTAGAGAATTACTACTTCCTTCTTGTTTTCAAGGATTTCTCTTCCAATTGCCTCCCAATTCCTCTCTAGAGTTCTCTCTTCTTCTATATTTTCTCTTCTAGCTTTAGCCTTAGGCTTTAGGAACAAAGCACGTAACCTTCATATAACTGATATAAACATAATGCGTATACATTATGGCCTATCAGTTACAATAACAAAGAGTCACTAGGCCATGTTTGGCTAGCACCCAAAATATCCTTTTTAATTTAATTTTTTTTTACAATCCTTCTTATCATATGATACCCTTATCACACCCATTAACTATTTGAACTGAATTAATTTCAATTCATTAATAAATCCAATTAAACCTTTACTAATAAAATTATAGCTTCTATTTAGCCAATATAATTATAATTTTATTTAACAATCATTAATCCTCTAATTTAATTACTTAATTAAATTAGAAAATCACCAACACATTAACGTAATAAATAAGCACAAATTATAAAATATTTATCATCAATTTATTTAATATCATCATAGTTAAATAAATTATTCCATAATAATTTCTATTGAATATTTATTTTAATCCATAAATATTTCAACTAAAATACTTATTTTTTACTTGATAAATATTTTAATTATTAACGATCTCACAAACATAACATATTAACATATACATTTATATGTAACATAAATTACTCTCTCATATCATAATAAGAATTTTATTTATTAAATTCTTATTTTAATAATTTTCAAAAATTCGGGTTGTCACATCATTATCATGCTAACTTCATTAATATTATCATATAACAAGTTCTTAGAAGATCTTCATAAGTTCATAACTTCATTTATTAGTTATCTTACAACATGACTTAATTATGGCTTAAGTCTTTTGATTTACATATTCCTACCTCTTATTAGCATAAAAATCCTACCACTACCCATTTCTCTAACAAATGAAGAGAAAGAGATTCATGGCTTATGATTTCTTACCCTTGATGTTCTCTTTCTAATCCTTAATCTTCTTCTTGATTCTTGAAATATGAACTCTATCTTTTCTAGCTTTTTCTCTCAAGCAAATAAGCACTTAACTTGTTTGGATGAAATGAAACAATCTACAAATGAAATCATAAGCTTGCTATTTATAGGAAAATCAAAGTTAGGGCATAATGGTCATAAAACCACCCCACCTCCTTACTATTCTTAGCTTAACCATTAAGTAAACTTGCCCCCCACATTATTTACTTAGCCATTAAGTTATCTTGCTCCCCACAACACTTGGCCATTAAGTCTACTTGGTCATTAAGTATACTTGGTTATCACACTTACTTAGCCATTAAGTTATGTTGCTCCCTACTTTGGATCATCCATGGTTTGCCCCATGGGTTTAAACCAACCCATAACCCAATTGTTCTTACTTTGGGCTTTAGCTTAATTAACTTAGCTTAATCATTTGGGCTTGTACTAAATTACTTTGGGCTTCACATTACAAACACTTGGGCTTGTATATTAATTCTATTGAACTTTCATATTAAATCATATTGGACTTGTACATCCCACATAATCCACAAGTCTATTCACAAATGGCTTAAAGCCTTAGGACGTATTCTATATGTATAATTCTCATATTCTAACTCGTATACTTATTCATCATATATGATATACCATCATTCATACATACTCGTATAATACCTAGTATCATACTCGTATACTCTACCCCGCACAATACCTACGTATCCTACAATCATTACCCTAACTTCTTAACGCTTGCTTTTTCTAACGTTCTCAAATTAAGTCCACAGGCAAAATATTACGTTTTCCATAACTGAAATATTATTGGATATTCCATCTCCCCTTGATATTCTATCGTTACGTGTTTCTCGGAAGTTCAAAAATAATTCCCGAGCAGAAATGTATGAATAGTGTTTTTTGAAAAATTTATCGGAAAGTTTTTATTTTCGTCTTGAAAATTCAAACACTTTAATTCTACCACGTAGCCAAAATACTACAACGTTATGATATGTTTAGGTCATAGAACGACCTTCAATTACCTTGCTCCCATAAATAATCAATTAAATTCATTTAATCCACATAATAAAAATAAAAATTTAATTCTAAAAGTCTGATTTTTCTGGGGCGTTACACTCTTCCCCCCTTATAAGGATTCTGTCCTCAGAATCTCGCTAATACTACATGCACCATTGAGGAAAATTTTTCTTCATTTTAATCTCGAGTTCCCACAATGCTTCTTCGACATTGTGGTTCTTTCATTTCACTTTCTCCGAAGGTATTAACTTATTTCATATGATTCGTCACTTCCTAGTAATAATCTGAGTTGGAAGTTAAACACTTATTAACATATTACGTTATCTTACTTTTATTAGTCCTTCTTTTAACTCGGAATTATATGAAACTCAAATTCCTCCTTCAAAATAAGATTATACTTGATCTTTTATTTATCCTGCATCCTCTTCTTCATTCGCTTGCACTCCTCGTTACCTAGTTGTACTTACTTAACTCGTTTCATTTTCGTGGATTGAGTCTATATTTGGAATAACCTTTCTACCCCTTTATTCCGTAATTTAACTTCTAACTCTGATCTTGCTATCTCCGTTAATAACTCATTCTGAGTCGTTAACATCGATAGCTTCCCCTACCCTTCCTACTTAACGCGTCGGCTACTACGTTTACCTTCCCTGAATGATATAACATATCACAGTCCTTCTCTATACTGCATATTTCACTCCTTCTGTGTGAATATATATTTTAGACTCTTAGAGTCCGTGTATATCTCACACTTCTCCCCGTATAAATACTATCTTTAGATTTTTAATTCAAAAACTACAGCTGCCAATTAAAGATCATACGTAGGATAGACCTTCTCAAAATCCTTAACTGGCGTGATGCATACACAATAACATTGCCATGCTATAAGTGTGACAACCCGAGAATTTTGAATATCTTAAAATTTTTATTAAATGATTTAAGGTTCAGTATTAGAACCTAGAAAGAAAATTAGTGTATGCGTTTGATATTTTTAAGAAGAAATTTTGAGGATTTCATAATTCTGTGAAGGATTTAGGTGAATTATTCAGGATTAAGGAAAACATGATTATGTTCTGTGTATATGTGTACAGTATGTGGTTGAGGGTCAAGGGTTGACCAGATAATCGATATCTGTAACAAATCCTAATATTATATTAAGAACGTCAACGTTCGGTTAGAAAACCTTAGCGTTTAACAAGAAACCCTAGAAACCGGTTCTGGAAACCCTAATTTTAGTTTCGGGAATCCGAAACCTAATTCGATGCATGAAACCCTAAATCGGGAACTTAATGGCGTAAGTGTAAATAATTATAGGATTAATTAGGGTTAATATTAACAAATTGGTTACAAAACCCTAATTCCAAATTTGAAACCCTAATTACGGATTTGAAACCCTAATTTGTAAATAGGGAAAAAACCTAAGTGTTAATTTAATAGTTTTAATGTTAATTAGGATATATTAATTCTAATTTTCAAGTTAAGTAATTAGAAAACCCTAATCTAATCACAAAATCAAATTTCTAATTTAGAAAATTAATTTTCTATTAGAAACCCTAATTTTGGGTTATAAACCCTAATCCGTGATTTTGACCCTAATTGCTAAATTAGAGATTTTAATTAGGAAATAATAATCCTAATTAGCGAGATTTAAATTATGATTAAGAAATTTTAATATAATTAGAAAATTTTAATTATAATCTAGAAATATTAATTTTCTATTTTGAAAACCGAAATTTAGAAATTTTAGGAAATTAAATTGCAAACCCTAAAATTTTTCAAACCCTAAATGTTTCCAAACCCTAAACCCTAACCAAACCCTAAACCCTAAGGGTTTGGCCAATTGTCTAAAATGCCATTAAAATTAAATGCTAAAAGACTATTTTGCCCTTTGTGCATTATTTAGTGTTGCTTGTAAATCTAGACCTATGGTGAGTTGCTCAGCAAACCCTAGCCTAGCATGTGACTAATATGACCAGCAATCTCAGCAAAATACATTACATACAATCTTATATAGATTTAAGAAAGAGAAAAAGGTCACTTTACTCTCATTTTCTCCCAAGCCCATTCTCTCTCTAAAAATTCGGGACTTAGTGTGAGAGAGAGTAAGAATCAAAGCTAGGGTCAGTTCATACCAAGCCAAAGACGGAATAAAAAGTCAGAAATCAAAGATCATGCTTGAAAGGTATAAAACCCAAAATTTTCTAAAATCATGTGATCCATGTTGTTTGATGTTAGTTGTTGTTTAAAGTTGTATATTAGAGTGTCATTTGATGATCTGGGTTGTCAAAACTCAGATCCATATCATCTAGATTCTCGAATCTGAAGATTTATCAAATCTAGAAAAGTTGAAAAAAATTCGTCTGACAGCCATATGTCAGCCCTCATAGATCTCTATGTGTTAATGTTTAGGTGTGTTTTATGTTTTATATTTGTTCTTTGTTGTTTGGTCTTAGATCTGAGACTTTAATCAAGCTCACATCATGTGTTTATTCCACGTTATGATCGGTCAAAGTACGTTGACCGAGCATGACTTCTGGAAATCTGGGCAAACCCAGAAACCCAGAAAGTCTGACAGTTATATTCCAGGCCTTGATCTTGCTTATCTGTAATATTTTATGTAATTTTATTGTTTTTTCGTTATAGCCTGACATGAGGACTACATGTTAAAACCTTTAGATCATCCAGATCCATAACTGAAACGATGTTATAGCTGGTCAAACAACCGTTGACCAACTGACCGGATGAAGATTTCTGGGAAACCCAGATCTTCAAGAACCGATTTCTGACCCTTACTTTGACCAACGTTGATCTGTTAGGTGTGATGATGTTATTATGTTATTATGATATATACCTGTGGTATGACATGTTAGCTACATGATCGAACCCTTATATTACACAAATCAGGCTTTAACATCAAAGATTCAAAGGCCCTAAAGTAGCATTTCGATCGTTTTCTTCAATTTCTAGAAACCTGTAATTGAAATGTTATTCCATAATATTTTGATACACCATATCTCACTGATTTGGTGTCGGTTGGCCATGATGTTTGTTTAAGGTTGTAGTATTGCATCAATACTATAATATGAACCCAAAAATCAGTAATTGAGATACATAAAATCTATGATTTAGATCGGTCAAACCACGCCCTCAAGTCCGACATGAAGATGATCTCAGGTGCTTAAGAACACCTCAAGAACACCTTATATGATTTTGTCTGCATCTATAGGCCCTTTATGACGCTTTATTTTATTTTAATTTCGATATTCCAAAATTATTTAAAAATAGATAAAATGGTTTTAATTACTAAAAATACTAAATAAATTACGAAAAAATTATTTTAAATTCTAAAAATAGTTTTTAATTATTTTAAGTATACTTCATAAATATTTAATATTTTTGAATATAAATGGTATTTAATTTATTTACTTATAATATTAAATAAATTATTTAAAATGATTTAAATAGATGAAAAATCATGAAAAATAATATTATGGTATAATAAAATATTTGAAGTTATTTTTAGTGACTTTTAATATTTTAGAATGAATTTCATTAATTAATTAATATTAATGGTAATTAGTTTATTTAATAACTATATTAAATAAATTAAGGAAAAATAAATTAATGTTTTATAAATCATATAAAAATTATTTAAAGGTTATAAAAATATTTTAAGTTATAATATATAACTTTTGATATTTTGTTATGAAAATATTAATATTTTAATATTAAAAGTAATTATTGGATAATGAATTTAATTGTTTAAAATTTATATAAAGGTGATTTTAAAGTATTAAAAATACTTAATGATATTATAAATATATTATAATATTATGATATGTATTTCATTAATATTTGATATTAAATAAATATTAATGATAAAAGAATTATGTGGTATTTAATTCAGCTTAAATACGTTATTAATGATTGAAAATTTATTTATAAATAGTAATAATTATTTAAAAAATTATTACGAACTTATGAAAATTATTTTGATGAAATTTAGAAAATTTTCTAAGTTAATTGTTAAGTTTAAGTCGAGTTTAATTGAACTTAGACTCGATAATTGTATCTACTTGACCGCTTGGGATGTCGGGTTTTGTGTCTCAAGTTCAACTCAGTCGCAATAGTTTGACTTAATACTGAGTCTTATGTGTGTTATAGACTATAGGGGTTATGTGTTATGTGTTTAGTTTATTCTATGTTTATATATATTATAGTATTATATTGTGATGATATTATTCTAATATTGAAGATCTATATTACTAATAGTAGGTCTTCGATAAAGCGTTATAAATTACGTTATGTGAATCAAATTGCTCGTGCAAGTTTGTTTTAATTAACTCTACTAAGAGTGTTTCATTCTTGATAAGCTTATGGTTAATCATTGTTGGTTGCCATGTATTGTACTCTATACATATTGCATGTATAAGTCGTAATGAAAAGGTCGATCACCTTCATTACCAGTTGGTTCAGATATATTTGTTCATGTATAATACTTGTTCAGTCATAAATTTGTTCCTGCTAGTTCACGATTATATTGTTGAATTATAGCCAGCCAATTATTCAAATCATGATATATCGTTATATTGTTGAAATTAAACTTGCTTTGCAACTTTCATGCTCACCCTTGCTATATCATGATAAAACATTGCAGATTAAGGCGAATACGTAGGATATAAGGAAAGGTCCAAGACAGTTCCAGCTTTAGTAGACGCGTGCAGTTAGATTTGTATTGTATGATATTAATGTTGTTATATGTTAGAAAAGTTATGAATTATGTATAAGTTAAGGTTACTCAACCTTGGGGAATAGTGTGTAATGTAATGTATAAACAATTTATTTTTATATCTTCCACAAATTATAATAGTTGTATAGAATGATCGAACCGGATCTGCGGTGATTCGGGACCTCGGATTCGGGGCCCTCACAGTTGGTATCAAAGCTGTAGGTTATGAACCTTAGGTAGGAATACCTGAGACTAATAACTGCCGTGATTAGGATAAGTACTAACTCAACTAGAATTAGTTGGTCGGTAAGATTCAAAGACGAATCTCGACGAGTTATAAGATACAGAGTTCCCTAACTCTGATAATAAAGTTGAACAGTAGTGGTGAATAGATAGAGTCTAAAAGACTAAAAGTACAGAGATAAGAGATCGTAAAATAAAACGATCATAAAATAGAAATGAATCGTAATATATACGATGAGATCACCCCGTGATCGAATAAGGTTATAGTATGGAGAAGGATCAAGCGAATGATTGAAAAGTGTACATCAAGATTACTGGGTGTCGGTTGTACTATGAATTGGTACAGATTCAGGAAATGATTATGAATACAAGTTAAATGAAATTCGTATTGAGAAGGGTCTTAGTGTTAGGTGGGGATTCAATTGAGGATTCATATCGGCAGCTGAGTTGTATGATTCCTTGTGTGGGCAGGGAATTGTACTAGTGTAATAACTACTTAGTTCTGACAATGATAATCAGTGAAATGTTTGTGTCGCGCTATTTGATATATGCATCTTAAGAGGGTGATTCCTTTCTCATGTGTATAACAGATAGATAGGTTATAGGTAGAGGATATAGGGTTAAGTACGGGTTCTTAAAACTCATACTTATATGACATTCTTGACTCATAGTTATATGAAATGTTTATGAACCCCTCAGCGAACGGACGCCAAAGGTCAGACTAGGAAAGTTCTTAAACTCATATAATTGTGGAAATTTATGGACTCATAAGTGTGGTTTGACGAACTGGGTATAGTTGTGTGTAAATAGAGTATTAAAAACTATAGGAATAGATAGATTTTTTTTAAACAAATGATTATTAGTGGAGACATAAGTTTTTCGAAACTCCTAGTTATGCTAGACTTCGAAATTTTAACATCAAGCTAAATACGCACTATGTGCTTTTAAAAAAAATATATAGACTCGTAATCATTTTTGAAATGGTTTAAAGTATAGTCTATGCTACTTATTTTAGCTAGACGCAAATGATTTGAAATATCAAAATTTGTTTTATTTATCATTCATGTACCATGTAACCTGGTGCAGAGATGATAAAAATTTGATGGAGTTGTAAATACAAGAATACTTAGTGTGAATTTGATCTAAAATCGGTGTTCCACTATGGTATGATGTGTTATGACAAAAGTCATATAATGATTAACATCCTCAAACCAGATCGTTAATACAGTACGGCATCATGACGTCATTCTCGAAAATATTTTCAAAAATTTTAATTTGCCAACGGGGTTTGGCTTCACCTAAATAATTCGATTGAATTGAATTATTGATATAAGTCTATGCTATTCGATTCAGCTAGACTAATGTTATGAAAACTCTAAGTGTTCATTGAAAGAAATTTCCCGAACCAAATTACTTTGGTACGGAATCCTATGATAAGACTGAGGTGAACTATGTTGTTTGGATAAATAATCCAATCAAGTAGCGTAAATATTCGCTATACATGATTAATACGTTATGCATGATGTAAGAGTACGATAGGCTGATCACCTAAAGTACTAACAACGGTAGTTTACCTTCTTTGTGATTGTAAACATACCAAGTAATGTATTGTTTTACGGTATGATCAAAATCGTTAAAACTATGTGTTCATGGTCTATATGACCCCTCAGCACAATTTGAAAACTTTTACTCTTGTGGGTGGTGTATTCGGTAGCAAGCGAATATGTATGAATAGTGTAAGTAGTATGGTGTAAGGTAAATTTCGGGGACGGAATTTTTAGAAGAAGGGGTGAATGTGACAACCCGAGAATTTTGAATATTTTAATTTTTTTATTAATTGATTTAAGGTTCAGTATTAGAACCTAGACAAAAAATTAGTGTATGCGTTTGATATTTTTAAGAAGGAATTTTAAGGATTTCAAAATTCTATGAAGGATTTAGGTGAATTATTCAGGATTAAGGAAAACATGATTATGTTCTATGTATATGTGTACAGTATATATGGTTGAGGGTCAAGGGTTGACCAGATAATCGATATCTGTAACAAACCCTAATATTATATTAAGAACGTCAACGTTCGGTTAGAAAACCCTAGCGTTTAACAAGAAACCCTAGACACCGGTTCTGGAAACCCTAATTTTAGTTCCGAGAATCCAAAACCCTAATTCGGTGCATGAAACCCTAAATCGGGAACTTAATGGCGTAAGTATAAATAATTATAGGATTAATTAGGGTTAATCTTAACAAATTGGTTACAAAACCTTAATTCCAAATTTGAAACCCTAATTACGGAATTGAAACCCTAATATGTAAATAGGGAAAAAACCTAAGTGTTAATTTAATACTTTTAATGTTAATTATGATATATTAATTCTAATTTTCAAGTTAAGTAATTATAAAACCCTAATCTAATTACAAAATCTAATTTCTAATTTAGAAAATTAATTTTCTATTAGAAACCCTAATTTTGGGTTATAAACCCTAATCCGTGATTTAGACCCTAATTGCTAAATTAGCGATTTTAATTAGGAAATACTAATCCTAATTAGCAAGATTTAAATCATAATTAAGAAATTTTAATATAATTATAAAATTCTAATTATAATTTAAAAATATTAATTTTCTATTTTGAAAACCAAAATTTGGAAATTTTAGGAAATTAAATTGCAAATCATAAAATTTTTCAAACCCTAAACCCTAAAATTTTCCAAACCCTAAACCCTAACTAAACCCTAAACCCTAAGAGTTTGGCCAATTGTCTAAAATGTCATTAAAATTAAATGCTAAAAGATTATTTTGCCCTTTGTGCATTATTTAGTGTTGCTTGTAAATCTAGACCTATGATGAGTTGCTCACAAAACCCTAGCCCAGCATGTGACTAATATGACCAGCAATCTCAGCAATCTCGGCAACATACATCATATACAATCTTATATAGATTTAAGAAAGAGAAAAAGGCCACTTTACTCTCATTTTCTCCCAAGCCCATTCTCTCTCTAGAAATTTGGGACTTAGTATGAGAGAGATTAAGAATCAAAGCTAGGGTCAGTTCATACCAAGCCAAAGACAGAATCAAAAGTCAGAAATCAAAGATCATGCTTGAAACGTATAAAACCCAAAAATTTCGAAAATCATGTAATACATGTTGTTTGATGTTAGTTGTTGTTTAAAGTTGTGTATTAGAGTGTCATTTGATGATCTGGGTTGTCAAAACTCAGATCCATATAATCTAGATGCTTGAATCTAAAGATTTATCAAATCTGGAAAAGTTGAAAAAAAAATCGTCTGACAGCCATATGTCAGCCCTCATAGATCTCTCTATGTTAATGTTTAGGTGTGTTTTATGTTTTATATTTATTCTTTGTTGTTTGGTCTTGGATCTGAGACTTTAATCAAGCTCATATCATGTGTTTATTCCACGTTATGATCGATCAAAGTACGTTGACCGAGCATGACTTCTGGAAATCAGGGCAATCCCAGAAACCCAGAAAGTCTGACAGTGATATTGCAGGCCTTGATCTTGATTATCTGTAATGTTTTATGTAATTTTATTATTTTTTCGTTATAGCCTGACATGAGGACTACTTGTTAAAACATTTAGATCACCCAGATCCATAACTGAAACGATGTTATAGCCGGTCAAACAACCGTTGACCAACTGACCGGATGAAGATTTCTGGGAAACCCAAATCTTCAAGAACCGATTTCTGACCCTTACTTTGACCAACGTTGATCTGTTAGGTGTGATGATGTTATTATGTTATTATGATATATATTTGTGCTATGACATGTTAGCTACATGATCGAACCCTTATATTACACAAATCAGGCTTTAACATCAAAGATTCAAAGGCCCTAAAGTAACACCTCGACTGTTCTTTAAATGCTGGGAAACCCAGAATTGAAGAACAGTGTCTGACAATATTTTGATACACTATATCTCACTGATTTGGTGTCGGTTGGCCATGATGTTTGTTTAAGGTTGTAGTATTGCATCAATACTATAATATGAACCCAAAAACCGTAACCAGATACATAAAAATCTATGATTTAGGACTGGTCAAACCATGCCCCTCGAAGTCTGACATGAAGATTTGGGCAGGCTTAAGAACACCTCAAGAACACCTATAGCGACTGGTCTATCGCTATAGGGCCCTTTAGCGACAGTTTCTATTTTATTTTAATTTCTGATATTCCAAAAATTATTTAAAAATAGATAAAAATGGTTTTTAATTACTAAAAATACTAAATAAATTCTGAAAAATTATTTTAAATTCTAATAATAGTTTTTAATTATTTTAAGTATACTTCATAAATATTTAATATTTTTGGAATATAAATTGTATTTAATTTATTTAATTATAATATTAAATAAATTATTTAAAATGATTTAAATACATGAAAAATCATGAAAAATAATATTATGGTATAATAAAATATTTGAAGTTATTTTTAGTAACTTTTAATATTTTAGGATGAATTTCATTAATTAATTAATATTAATTGCAATTAGTTTATTTAATAACTATATTAAATAAATTAAGGAAAATTAAATTAGTGTTTTATAAATCATATAAAAAGGATTTAAAGGTTATAAAAATATTTTAAGTTATAATATATAACTTTTGATATTTTGTCCCGAAAATATTAATATTTTAATATTAAAAGTAATTATTGGATAGTGAATTTAATTGTTTAAAATTATATAAAGGTGATTTTAAAGTATTAAAATACTTAATGATATTATAAATATATTATAATATTATGATATGTATTTCATTAATATTTGATATTAAATAAATATTAATGATAAAAGAATTATGTGGTATTTAATTTAGTTAAATACATTATTAATGATTGAAAATATACGATAAATAATAATAATTATTTTAAAAATTATTACGAACTTATGAAAATTATTTTGACTGCTTAGAAAATTTTCTAAGTTAATTGTTAAGTGTTAAGTCAGAGTTTAATTGAACTTAGACTCGATAGTTGTCCGACTAGACCGTCGGGATGTCAGTTTTGTGTCGGGTTCAACTCAAGCTGCAATAGTTTGACTTGATACCGAGTCTTATGTGTGTTATAGACTGATAGGATTATGTGTTATGTGTTTAGGTTATTCTATGTTTATATATATTATAGTATTATATTATGATGATATTAATCTAGTATTGGAGATCTATATTACTAATATTAGGTCTTCGGATAAAGTGTTATAAATTGTGTTGCGGTAATCAATGGTTCAGGTAAGTTTGTTTTTACTTAACTCTACTAAGAGTGTTTCATTCGGATAAGCTTATGGTTAATCATTGTTGGATGCCATGTATTGTACTCTGTACATATTGCATTTATAAGTCAGGTATGAAAGGTTGATCACCTTCATTACCAGTTGGTTTAGATATATTTGTTTATGTATAATACTTGTTCAGTCATAAATTTGTTCCTGCTAGTTCACAATTATATTGTTGAATTATAGCCAGCCAATTATTCAAATCATTTCAATCATGATATATCGTTATATTGTTGAATTTAAACTTGCTGGGCAACTTTCATGCTCACCCTTGCTATATCATGATAAAACATTGCAGATTAAGGCGAATACGTCGGATACAAGGAAAGGTCCAAGACAGTTCCAGCTTTAGTAGACACGTGCAGTTATATTTGTATTATATAATATTAATGTTGTTATATGTTAGAAAAGTTATGAATTATGTATAAGTTAAGGTTACTCGACCTTGGGGAATAGTGTGTAATGTAATGTATAAACAATTTATGTTTATATCTTTCGTAAATAGTAATAATTGTATAGAATGATCGAACCGGATCCGCGGTGATTTGGGACCTCGGATTCGGGGCCCTCGCAATAAGAGCACGAAAATATGTCATCTATGTAAAACATAGAGATACACTACAAAATTCCCCGTATTATCCGATAAAGACAATATAGGTGCTTCAATTAACCTTCCTTTTAGCTCCTGAAAACTATTTTCTCATTTCTCATTCTCAACACACTCATCAATAACAAATCTGTCTATCTCTTAAGCTACAATTCACACATAGTGAATTCCTTATCCAACTTCTCCCTCTGTGGTGTTTCTCACACTATCATCAAATGTTCAACGTGATCTTCTGGCGTATTACAATACACTAGAATATCACCAATGATCATTACAACATCCTCATCCAAATATTATTTGAACAATCTGTGACGCTAATGGTACCCTCAACCATAGCACGTCACAAGAGTACATATCAGCTTACCACCGTCTTGCTCGGTGCCCCTTACAGAAAGTCTAACTTCGACATATTATTCAACCCAAATGACATAACCAAAACTTTTTATAACTATAACGAGTTCTGAACATCATCTCAGGTACCTCCTCCTTCTTTCTTACTTTCAACCGACTATACCCCGTACACAAATCTATTTTTTAAAAAAATTCTTTGCCCCTTTCAACAGATCAAATAAATCATCAATCCTGGGCCATGGATATTTACTCTTAACCGCTAACTTACTCCTCTTACGATAGTCGATACGCAAACGTACAACTCATCCTCTTCCTTAACATCCTCCTAACTTGCGATAAAATTAGACAACAAGAAATGTTCTGGTGATTTATTAACGTAAATTACTACCCTGGATTTTCTGAAAAACCGGAGATTCACACTTTTCTTATAACTATTTATTATAGCTCTATGCTTAATTAACCCATTCATACCGAGAATTTCTTCAAATTCTCTCAATGTTAACTGTACTTATTTACCCACACTTACTTACCTTTATTATCCATGAAACAATTTTCACGAATATAATTATCAAAAGTTATTTCCTCCTCCTCTACCTTAATGTTTAAGGTACTTATACTCCCTTTCAGACAGACTCCTAGATGAGTCTTTCCACATGTTTTATACGCTCTGATCCTACGCTTAGGATCCCTTTGTCTCACTCCAGTATTCCCGGAGTTAAACATTCTTTCTTTTTGGTATACTGCTACTGGCATTCTCTGCCTTGGTTCCTTCATCTCCCTTGCTCTCATTCTTTCCCTCTTTGTGGTATTGAGTCAACGACTTACTACAACCTTCTTATGACAACCCGAGAATTTTGAATCTTTTTAAAAAATTTATTAATTGATTTAAGGTTCAAAATTAGAACCTAGACAGAAAATTAGTGTATGCGTTTGATATTTTTGAGATAGAATTTTGAGAATTTCAAAATTCTGTGAAGGATTTAGGTGAATTATTCAGGATTAAGTGTATTTGTGTTTATGTTCTGTGTATATGTGTACAATATGTGGTTAAGGGTCAAGGGTTGACCAGATAAACGATATTTGTAACAAACCCTAAGTATATATTAAGAACTTCAACGTTCGGTTAGAAAATCTTAGAAACCGGTTCTGGAAACCCAAATTACACTTTCGAGAATTCGAAACCCTAATTCGATGTATGAAACCCTAATCTGGGAATTTAAATGATTATTATATTGCTTAAGTGCTATTAGTTAATATATTAATTAGGGTAAAGCTTAATTAATTAGCAAACCCTAATTTCAAATTTAGAAAACCCTAACTTCGGGATTTGAAACCCTAATTTATAATTAGGGAAAACGAAAGTGTTAATTTAATACTTTTAATGTTAATTAGGAAATATTAATCCTAATTTTTAAAGTTATAAGTAATTAGAAAACCCTAATCTAATTAAGAAATCTAATTTCTAAATTAGAAAATTATTTTTCTATTAGAAACCCTAATGACCATTTTGACCCTAATTGCTTAATTAGCAATTTTAAATTAGAAAATACTAATCCTAATTAGCAATATTTAAATTATGATTAAGAAATTTTAATATAATTAGAAAATTCTAATTCTAATTTAGAAATATAAATTTTCTATTTTTGAAAGCCTAATTTGGAAATTCTAGAATTATTTTTCCAAACCCTAACCCTAAACCCTAAGGGTTTGGCCAATGTCTAGAATGCCATTAAAATTAAAATGAAAAAAACTAAAATGCCCTTTAGTGCATTATTGAGGGTAACTTGCAATCTTGCCAATATATGGAGTGGTTGAGCAACTACATCAACCCCATGTGACCTAAATTAATACACTTCAGCAGCTAGCTCAGCCAATTGATTGCATTATATCAAAATATAAAGATTAAAGAGAGAGAAAGAGCTACTTTAATTCTCATTTTCTCCAAACACATTCTCTCACTAGAAATTCGAGATTTAGAAAGAAAGAGAGAGAGAAAAGCTAAGCCTTATAATTAATCATCTCTTATCATTCCAATATCAGATCCCAAAAGTCAGAATCAAAGATCAAGCATGAATGAGGTATAAATCCTAATTTTTGTAAATCTTGTGTTTTGTTGTTAGTTGTTGGTTAGATATGTGTTAGAGGGTGTCATTTAGAGATCTGGGTTGTTGGATCATGGATCCATAACATCTAGATGCTAGAATCTAAAGATTTCAAAAATCTGGAAATCTGAAAAAATTATGTCTGACAGTCCAATGTCAGGTCTCATAGATCCTGTCTTGTTAGTTGTTTTTGTATTTTACGAGTTTCTACTTGTTCTATGTTATAAGGTCTTGGATCTAGAACTTGAATCAAGTCCAGATCAGGTGTAGATCGAGAGTTATTGTCTGGAAAAATGAATTACAAGGCGGCCCTGTAATTCCAAAGAACCTCTCTCGACAACGCTTTTGCGCGCTTAGATCTTTCTTTATATTAATGTTTTAGCCATATTGTTGTATTAATGTTGTAGAAGGACATGTACTCGACCCATACATGCCCTTATATCACTCAGATCGTGCATAGAATCAAAGTAATGAGCAGTTAAACCATCGTTGACCACCAGTTCTTAACGAAATCTGGAAAACCCAGATTTCTCAAAAACACATCTCTGACAAGATTTTGACCGGCCTTGATCTCTCAGTTCTGATGTTGTTAATTTGATTAAATGTATTAGAACTGTACCCTGTCATGTGATCTACAATATTGAACCATGATATTACACAAATTAAACCCACAATTAACGGTATATATGAAGATCGAAGGTAGCCTATCCGATCTGTTCTTCATTTCTGGGTAACCCAGAAATGAAGAACAGCTCCTAACAAGATCTTTGAGGGCTGTTATCTCTCTGATTTCGTGTCGTATGGCCATGAACTTAGTTGTTAGTTGTTGTATTACATTAGTACTACATTTAGCATGCTTGAGCTAGCCCAAAAACTTAAAGATCAAGAAGTTACAACCGGTCAAATGTAGTACCCTGTACTCTGACTATGAAGCTCAAGAACACTTAAGAAGAGGCCAAGAACACCTATAGCGACGGGTCTGTCGCTATAGGGCCCTTTAGTGACACTTATTTTCAGAAAATACTTATTTTAATTAAATAAATAGAAAAAATGGTTTTAATTATTAAAAATACAAAATAAATTCCTAAAAATTATTTTAAAGTCTAAAAAATAGTTTTTAATTATTTAGAGTATATTTCATAAATATTTAATATTTTTTGGAATATAAATGGTATTTAATTTATTTAATTATAATATTAAATAAATTATTTAAAAATGATTTTAATACATTAAAAATCATGAAAAATAATATTATTGTATAAGAAAATATTTAAAGATATTTTCAATCACTTTTAATATTTTGTGATGAATTTCACTAATTAATTAATATTAATGATAATTAGTTTATTTAATAAATATATTAAAATAAATTATGGAAAAATAGAATTAATGCTTTATAAATCATATAAAAATGATTTAAGTGTTATAAAAATATTTTAAGTTATAAAATATAACTTTTGATATTTTGTCATGAAAATATTAATATTTTAATATTAAAGCAATTATCGGATAGTGAATTTAATTATTTAAAAATCATATAAAGGTGATTTTAAAGTATTAAAAATACTTTGTGATATTATAAATATATTATAATATTATGATATGGATTTCATTAATATTTGATAATAAATAAATATTAATGATAAAAGAATTATGTGGTATTTAATTCATTTAAATATGGTATTAATGATTGAGAATTCAAGATAAATGATAATGATTATATGAAAATTATTACGAACTTACGAAAAATATTTTGACTGATATTAAAATCATTTAAGTTAATTGTTAAGTGTTTAGGCAGAGTTTAATTGAACTTAATCTCGTGAAAAGTCCGGTTAGACCGTCGGGACGTTAGAACTTTGTCGAATTCAACTCAAATTGCAATAGTTTGACTTGATACCGAGTCTTATATGTGTTATAGACTGATAGGGTTATGTGTTTAGGTTATTCTATGTATATATATTATAATATTATATTGCGATGATATTATTCTAATATTGGAGATCTATATTACTAATATTAGGTCTTCTTGGAAAAGCGATATAAATTGTGTAGCGGTAATCAAATCTGTTCGTGCAAGTTTGTTTTTACTTAACTCTACTAAGAGTTGTTTCATTCGGATAAGCTTATGGTTAATCATTGCTGGTTGCCATGAATTGTACTATGTACATATTGCATGTAGCATGTATAAGTCAGGTATGAAAGGCTGATCACCTTCAATACCAGTTGGTTCAGATATATTTGTTCATGTATAATACTTGTTCAGTCATAAATTTGTTCCTGCTAGTTCAAAATTATATTGTTGAATTATAGCCAACTTATTATTCAGACTCTTTCAATCATGATATATCGTTATATTATTGAACTTAAACTTGCTGGGCAATCCTTATGCCCACCCTTGTTATATCATGATAAAACATTGCAGATTTAGGCGAATACGTTGGATACAAGGAAAGGTTAAAGACAGTTCCAACTTAAAGTTAATATGCGCGATTAGTTTTGTAATAGTGTAGTTTGATGATAAAGTTATGTGTTAAATAAGTTATGAATGTGATTAAGTTAATGTTACTCGACCTTGGCGAATCGTGTGTAAAGTTTATTATATTAACAATTTATATTTATATCTTCCGCAAATAGTAATAGTTGTCTAGAATGATCGAACCGGATTCGCGGTGATTCGGGACCTCGGATTTGGGGCCCTCACAATTTGTATCATAGCTGTAGGTTATGAACCTTAGGTAAGAATACCTGAGACTAATAACCGCAGTGATTAGGATAAGTACTAACTCAAATAGAGTTAGTTGGTCGGTAAGATTCAAAGACCAATCTCGGCGAGTTATAAGATACAGAGTTCCCTTACTCTGATAATAAAATTGAACAGTAGTGGTGAATAGATAGAGTCTAAAAGACTAAAAGTACAGTGATAGGAGATCGTAAAATAAAACGATCAAGACATAAAAATAAATCGTAACATATACGATGAGATTACTCCATGATCTGATAAAGTGATAGCATGGAAAAGAATCAATCTAATGATTAAAAAGTTTACAACAAGATTGTTGGGCGTCAGTTGTACTATGAATTGGTACATATTCAGAAAAGGATTATGAATACGAGTTAAATGAAATTCGTATTGAGAAGGGTGTTAGTGTTAGGTGGGGATTCAATTGAGGATTCATGTCGGCAGTTGAGTTGTATGACTCCTTGTGTGGGCGAGGAATTGTACTTGGTGTAACAACTACTTAGTTCTGACAATGATAATCATTGAAATGTTTATGTCGCGCTATCTGATATATGCATGTTAAGAGGGTGATTCCTTTCTCATGTGTATAACAGATAGACATGTCATAGGTAGAGGATATAAGGTTAAGAACGAGATCTTAAAACTCATACTTGTGTGACATGCTTGACTCATAGTTATATGAAATGTTTATGAACCCCTCAACGAATGGACGCCAAAGGTCTTACTAGGAAAGTTCTTAAACTCATATGATTATGGCAATTTATGGACTCATAAGTGTGGATTGACGAACTGGGTATAGTTGTGTGTAAATGGAGTATTAAAGATTATAAGAACAGATAGACTGTTTAAACAAATGATTATTAGTGAAGAATTAAGTTTTCTAAAAATCCTAGCTATGCTAGACTTCGAAATTTTGACATCAAGCTAAATACGCACTATGTGCCTTTAAAAAAAATGTAGACTCGTAATCTTTTTTGAAACGGTTTAAAGTATAGTCTATGCTACGTATTTCAGTTAGATGCAAATGATTTGAAATATCAAAATATCTTTTATTTATCACTCATATACCATGTAACCTGGTGCAGAGATGATAAAAAGTTGATGGAGTTATAAATACATGAATACTTAGTGTGAATTTGATCTAAAATTGTTATTCCACTATTGTATGATGTGTTATGACAAAGTCATACAATGACGACATCCTCAAACGATCATAATACAAAGATGACATCATGACGTCATTCTCGAAAATATTTTCAAAAATTTTAATTTGCCAACGGGGTTTGGCTACACTTAAATAATTCGATTGAATTGAATTATTGATATGAGTCTATGCTATTCGATTCAGCTAGACTAATGTTATGAAAACTCTAAGTGTTCATTGAAAGAAATTCCCCGAACCAAATTATTTTGGTGCGGATTCTGATAAAGACTGAGGTGAAAGTTTATCCGCCCAAGGCAGATAAGAGGAACAAATTATTCCAACCAGCAGTACTTGATCAATACAGGGCATATCGGGCTAATCACCCTTTGTGTTTGTAAGTTATGACGGTTTGCAGATGAATTTCCATAAAACCTTTGCGAAAATGATAGACAAATAGTCTATATGACTCCTCAGCAAAATTTGAAAATTTTTACTCTTGTGAGTGGTGTATTGGGTAGCATGTGATGATAAGTATGTATGGTGTAAGCTGTATGATGTAAGGTGTGACGCCCCCAAAACAGGTATACATCACCCATCTTGGGTCGCCAGATACAAGGTACTGAATAAAAATACAACTTAATTATATAACAGTCGTGTAAAATAAGACAAAACATAGGCTGTGAGTTTTAATACAAATATTGTCATCTAGACAATATCCACACTCAATGGAGTCCTCATTACATTTATTATCACACTATTTTACAGAATAGTGAGGACTACTAATGCACCATCTAGGACCATCTCTTTGTTCCCCGACTAATCCCAGCTACGTTCTCATTTCCTGAAGAGAACAGTGAAAGAAAGGGTGAGCTCAACTAGCCCAGTTAGAAATATTATGACTAAGATAATGCAGAATAAATTATCATTAGCCTTCAACGGTGTTAAAATGATAAAATATAATAAACATCAAGTTTAACTGCAGCGGAATAAGCAATCCATTAGAAAAGTCAAGTAGAGAATAAAATCTACTATCTTCTATGATTTAAAAGGTTTTTCATCACTTTTATCATTTGAGACTCGACAATAAATAAAATTGAATCATCCTCGCCCACGACCAAGGATATTCATGTAATCATCAATGGTCATGACTATACCGAATAATCCTCGGTTATAATCATACCAACAACGCCCACCAATGAACTACAAAAGCAATGAGGACTTTTACCACATCATTCATCATATACGATCATGATTATACCGAATAATCCCTGTTCATAATCATACCAAGTCCATCTATGCACGTAAGCCAAAGATGACTTTTAACATAATATAAGCATGAGGATGATGACAATTCAATAAAACAAG
The DNA here is from genome assembly GCA_020205605.1 of Panax ginseng. Taxonomy (NCBI): domain Eukaryota; kingdom Viridiplantae; phylum Streptophyta; class Magnoliopsida; order Apiales; family Araliaceae; genus Panax; species Panax ginseng. Next base: position 73,088,629 of record CM035136.1, read on the forward strand.
TTCAAGAATAAATTTTAAAGATTTATAAGTTAATTTATCCTGAATTCAATAACGTACGAATTGTCAACATGATACTGCTTTGTGGAGTAAAATTTAAGAATGCTAAGAAAAATATTGCATGAAAAGATAGTGGATGAAGCGCAAATATCAAGGATATTTCACTAATTTCATGGAGTATAGAAGCCAAAGCTTTAACCAACTGAGTATAATAGAATATACGAAACTACAAATGGATTTTCGCCCGCCATGCGGTAATCCACGTATACAGATCATTTCCACAATTTAATAAGGAATGGATACACAGGATTATTCACCATGCATGTGCTAATCCACATAGACAAGTTATTCCAACAAAATAATAAATAATGGAATAACAGAAGGATTCATCATGCGTTCGATAGACTGTACCGACAGGTTATTCCCAACAGAATAATAAATAATGGAACCAGTCCCAAAGATAAACGTCACATGGGATATTCGATGAATAATAAATAATGGAACCGTGTCCCATGCGTGAACGCATAGACATGATATTCGACGAATAATAAATAATGGAACCAGTCCCGTAGAAATGCACGATGTGATATTGCGACGTAATAATAAAGAAATGTAATATTAAAAGAATTTCACCATGTATGCGGTACTTTGAATAAACAGGTTATTCCAACAGAATAATAAGAATGGAATAACACAAGAATTTCATCAAGTATAGGGTATCCCATCCGATACATGTTTATTCCAATGTAATAATAAAGAATGGAATAACAAAAATTCTCTTCACTTAATAAGAAAGAAAGAATACCCCTTACGAGTACAACAAATAATATCCCCTACCTTAGAAGAAACTCGATATTGGAGTAGTGAAGTAGCAGAATACTTTTCTTCTTTCTCTCTATAGTTTCTCTCTCTAGAGTTTTAGTGAATTCGTAAGAAATAATGAAGGAATGAACTACTATTTATAGGAGAATAGGCCTATAGTAACTAATTCATGAACGGTCCAGATTGATTTACTTTTAAATGCATTTTATCCATATTGGTTTACTATTAAAACTTAAAGCAACGGTCCATACTGTTTTACTATTAAAACTTTAAACCAGCGATCCATATTGATTTACTATTATATCTTCAACCAACGATCCATATTGATTTACTATTATAATTTCAACCAACGGTCTGAAAAATTAGCACATCTCCTCATGGAATAATATTGTACCCAAAAATGATTTGGATCGAAAAGAAATATATCTTACGGGTGAATAGTGCCCTTGAATAGTACTCTGTGAATAGTAACTCGTGAATATTAACTCATGAATAGTAACTCGTGAATAGTAACTCATGAATAGTACTCTGACACGAAAAGTGCCTCGAATACCCGATTGAACAATATAACCTCCAGATATCAATTATTATCGAAACAAATGTCAATTTCCACTAACATAAATAATTCCAACATAATGGAACTATAAAATTTATCTTTAATCAACACGAACTTATTCATCATTAATATTATAATTCACAATATTAAACAATCAGGTCGTTCCCAGGAAAGAGAGGGCTTTCCGATAAGGATTTCTCCTTATTGGCTCGCAATTAGGTGACCAAACCTCTCCTTAACAGAACTTCTAGACATTGTCAATATTGCAAATGATAATATAAATAACTTTGTCGTCTCAATTATTGATTTAATAATATATCATATTATGCAGATGATACTATAACAATAATTGAATCAATAATATGAGAGATATGATGCAGCAATTACTGTAGCAATAATTGAGTATAATTGAGTGACTTCTCACGTAAGCATCAATAATCAATACTGTATAGCTACTATATAACCATGCGTACATCGTATTTTTTACTACCGGGTAGTTCAACAGCTTTTAACGGTAACATCTCCGTAAGTTATTTTCATAAAATATTTTGTTGTCATTTTCTCAATCGACAATAATTACATTGCATGGGTCCACCAATGATTGTACCATCGCATTTGGATATTCTCCGACAAAAAAAGAATATTCCCCGACCAATCGAATATTATACAACAACTTACATACTTTGCAAAATTTATAAATATTACCCACAACTATAACATTATATCAAATCCACACCATAATATAAAAAAAATATTTTGAGAAATTAAATATTTATTCTTAAAATCTGGGGTCTCACAATCTCCCCTCCTTATGGAATTTCGCCCTCAAAATTTACATACGTACCTAGTATGCTGAAGAGGTGAGGGTATCTTGACTTCATTTTAGATTCTAACTCTTGAGGTATAACCTTTGACTGTTGAACATAATCCTTCTTATCCAAGATTTTAACACGTATCTCCTCATACGTTAAATAATATGTTATCTCGTCCGGTTCTAAATTAATAATGTGGTTCGGGTCGTCCCCAATTTACGTAACGTCGATACGTTAAAAACGTTATGAACACGCAACATACTTGGCGGTAAAACGAGTCTATAGGGTTCCTACTCGATCTAGGATTTCAAATGGGCCAATAAAATCGAGGGTTGAGATTTCCTCTCTTCATCGATTCTTGCTTCTAGAATAACGCCCTCTTGAACCTTCTTCTTCACATTCATCAGGTCTGAGTATGTAGCTTGAGCAGCTTTAACTTTATCGATTAAAGTCGATTTTAATTGTATATTCATTATCTTCACGTGGGTCCCTAGAGTCTTTAACTCTATCTTCATCATTTGTAAGTTATACGAAATGGGTCTTTGTGTTAACAACATCGCACTTGTAAACGATATCTTCTTCTACTCAACGCGTCGCCTACCACGTTCGCTTTTCCCACGATGATATTGATAGGCACGATCGTAATCTTCAATGTACTCGAGCCAACGCTCTTTGGCACATTACACGCTCGCTTTTAGGTGAAGAAAATATTTGAGGGTTTTAGAAATGGGTTTTGTCTTCGGGGTCAATACAAAATTCGATTTCACGCTCTAGGGGTAGGCTACGAAGTCTTCAAGAATACGTCAGGAAATTTATTAACAATAGAAATATCATTCAAAATTGTGACCCTCATCCAAGACTTGGATAGTACGTCACATTGATACCTATCAACTTGTCATCGTCATTCACGACGTCGCCTACAAAAAGTCTGGCTTCAGTACATTTCACACAAGGAAGTCAACAACGAAAGGACCGAGGCTCTTTACTTATGGCTTGATATGACAATGATCGACTTTAGTGGTTTGGTTGCTTGGATTCGCATAACAGGTTGGTTAGGAATATGAAAGCTAACAACCTTACAAAAAGCATGATGAGTAGTTAACAAATCATTTCCAATAATCACATCAAAGGCAAGTATTTTCAAAGAGATAAGATCGACAGGTAACGTGAAAGTGTCGATTTGAATTAAACAATATTTATAAATAGTAGATGTAAAGAAGGTTTCTCCCAACTGAGTTTCAACAGATAAATCAAAATCTAACTTCTCCGGAGTTAAATTCAAACATTGAACACAACTAGTTGAAATAAAAGAGTGCGTAGAACCGATATCTAACACAGTATAGACTTTACAAGAGTTTATGATTAACTTACCCGTGATAATTTTATTTAGGTTCCTCATCAAAAAAAAATGCTCTCTCTTAAACTACCGGCTTTGACTTGTCTGGGACATCCTTTGGCACCACTATCCCAGCTGGACTTGACTTTGGTGCACGACAAAATCGGGCTAGGTGACCTTCTTTTCCACAATTGTAACATGCTTTGGACTGCATCACGCAGTTTGGACTGATATGTCCCTCCCCTTTACATTTGAAGCATACGACCGGCGGTCATTCTCCTTCCTTAACAGGTGCTGGTGCTGTTGTCTTTCCATCATTATTGAACCTTCTTTTCTTGAAATTTCCACTTCTATTATCTTGGCCATGATTACCACCAAAGTGGTTACCATTCTTATGTGATAATTTCCCCGATGATGGTTATCATTGTTCATGGTCGCGCCACCGCGCATTTATTATTATCGTGTTATTAGTCGTTACCTTTTGGTTGTGCTGAATCATTATCGCACTCCAATAACTGAGCCCTATTCACAACATCTGAATATAAACAAAGTTTGTGAGAAATGAGGTATTGACGTATATCGGGTTTCAAACCTCTTAGAAACATTCGCGTCATTCGCTCCTCATTATCGACCAAATGGGATGCAAATCGGGATAACTCGGCAAACTTAGCCTTGTACTGCGACACGGTCATATTGTTTTATTCCAACTTGATAAACTCCACCTCCTTCATGTGATGAATACTTTCGGGAAAGTACTTGTCGTTGAACAACTCTTGGAACTTCTCCCAAGACATCTTGAGTGCGCCAGGCTGGGTAAGTTTTACAGATTCCCACCAATAATCTGCTTCTTCACGCAACATAAAGGTGGCAAAGGGAACCTTTTGCTCCTCGGAGCATCCCAAGACATCAAATATCTTGGTGATCTGCTTTAACCACGTCTCCGCCTTAAGTGGTTCTGGCTTTCCCAAAAACTCTGGTGGTCCCAGCTCCTTGAACTGCTTAGCGGTGACCGACCGTGGGTTGCCATTGTTTACACCTGCCTTATGAACAGGAGTCTCTCTCGCCTAATGTGGCATAAATTGAATAAAGCCTCTGAACATCCCATCGTTCATCATTTCATCGGTGTTATTGTTTACTTGAGGATTATTGTCTTCATGTTGCACATTATCCTGGATATTGATCGTTGGTGACTCAACGGTCTCATGTGCTTCATTGCTTATCCCAACATTTTCGGATGCCATTTTCAAATACTGCCACAAAACAAGGGTTAAATAATATATCACATATTATCCCTATATTCTGACCGACTAGTTAAATACCAAATAAACTTAGGTAGGTCATACTAGCGAAGGAATTCCCCGTGTCTCCCCTCCTAGTTCTTGTCTCACATCTCAGCCATGAATCATATCCCTAAGCTTTGATACCAACTGTGACGCCCCCAAAACTGGTATACATCACCCATCTTGGGTCGCCAGATACAAGGTACTGAATACAAATACAACTTAATTATACAACAATCGTGTAAAATACGACAAAACATAGGCTGTGAGTTTTAATAAAAATATTGTCATCTAGACAATATCCACACTCAATGTAGTCTTCATTACATTTATTATCACACTATTTCACAGAATAGTGAGGACTACTAATGCACCATCTAGGACCATCTCTTTGTTCCCCAACTAGTCCCAGCTACGTTCTCATTTCCTGAAGAGAACAGTGAAAGAAAGGGTGAGCTCAACTAGCCCAGTAAGAAATATTATGACTAAAATAATGCAGAATAAATTATCATTAGCCTTCAACGGTGTTAAACTGATAAAATATAATAAAAATCAAGTTTAACTACAGCGGAACAAGCAATCCATTAGAAGACTCAAGGGAATAAAATCTATTATCTTCTATGATCTAAAAGGTTTTTCATCACTTTTATCGCTGAGACTCAGCTTAATAAATAAAATCGAATCATCCCTGCTCCACGGCCAAGGATATTCATGTAATCATCAATGGTAATGACTATACCGAATAATCCCTGGTCATAATCATACCAAAGAATCATCCACCAATGAACTACACAGGCCAATGAGGACTTTTACCACATCATTCGTCACATTACGGTCATGATTATACCGAATAATCCCTGGTCATAATCATATCAAGTCCATCTATGCACATAAGCTAAAGATGACTTTTAACATAATATAAGCATGAGGATGATGACAATTCAATAAAACAAGTTCAAGAATAAATTTTAAAGATTTATAAGTTAATTTATCCTGAATTCAATAACGTCCAAATTGTCAACATGATACTGCTTTGTGGACTAAAATTCAAGAATGCTCAGAAGAATATTTTCATGAAAAGATACTGGATGAAGCACAAATATCAAGGATATTTCACTAATTTCATGGAGTATAGAAGCCAAAGCTTTAACCAACTAAGTATAATAGAATATATGAAACTGCAAATGGATTTTCGCCCGCCATGCGGTAATCCACGTATACAGATCATTTCCACAATTTAATAAGTAATGAATACACAGGGATCATTTACCATGCATGTGGTAATCTACATGACAAAAAGTTATTCCAATGAGAATAATAAAGAGTGGAATAATGTATGATTCACCATGCGTGCGTGAATCACTACATACATGTTATTCCCAACGAATAATAAATAATGGAACTAGGTCCCATGACGCTTGCATGCATGTGATATTCCGACGAATAATAAATAATGGAACCAGTCCGGCGTACAGAACGCATGACATGGATATTCCGGCGGAATAATAAATAATGGAACCAGTCCCGCCAGTAAACGCATGCATGTGATATTTTGACGAAATTATAAAGAACGGAATATTAGAAGAATTTCACCATGTATGTGGTATTGGATAAAGCAAAGTTATTCCAATGTAATAATAAGAATGGAATAACAGAAGAATTTCACTAAGTATAGGGTATCCTGCATGTATATGAGGTTATTCTAACAGAATAATAGTGAATGGAATAACAGAAGTTCTCTTCACGAATAAGAAAGAAAGAATACCTCTTACGAGTACAACAAATAATATCCCCTACCTTAGAAGAAACTGGATATTGGAGTAGTAAAGTAGCAGAATACTTTTCTTCTTTCTCTCTATAGTTTCTCTCTCTAGAGTTTCAGTGAATTCGTAAGAAATAATGAAGGAATAACGGTCCAGATTGATTTACTTTTAAACGCACGGTCCATATTGGTTTACTATTAAAACTTAAAGCAACGATCCATACTGATTTACTATTAAAACTTTAAACCAGCGATCCATATTGATTTACTATTAAAACTTTCCACCAACGGTCCATATTGACTTACTATTATATCTTCAACCAACGATCCATATTGATTTACTATTATAATTTCAACCACCGGTCTAAAAAATTAGCACGTCTCCTCATGGAATAATATTGTACCCAAAAATGATTTGGACCGAAAAGAAATATATCTTACGGGTGAATAGTACCCCGTGAATAGTAACTCGTGAATAGTAACTCATGAATAGTAACTCGTGAATAGTACTTCGACACAAAAAGTGCCCCGAATATCCGATTGAACAATATAACCTCCAGACATCAATTATTATCGAAACAAATGTCAATTTCCACTAACACAAATAATTCTAACACAATGGAACTATAAAATTCATCTTTAATCAACACGAACTTATTCATTATTAATATTATAATTCACAATATTTAACAACCAGATCGTTCCCAGGAAAAAGGGGGATTTCCGATAAGGATTTCTCCTGACTGGCGCGAAATTAGGTGACCATACCTCTCCTTGACAGAACTTCTAGACATTGTCAATATTGCAAATGATAATATAAATAACTTTGCCGTCTCAATTATTGATTTAATAATATATCATATTATGTAGATGATACTGTAACAATAATTGAATCAATAATATGAGAGATATGATGCGTGAATTACGATGAGCAATAAGTGAGTATAACTAAGTGACTTCTCACGTAAGCATCAATAATTAATATCGTAATGCTACTACGCAACGACCCGCATATATTCTTTGTACTTTTACTACCGGGTAGTTCAACAGTTTTAACGGTAACACCTCCGCCGTTATTTTCATAAAATATTTTTGTCGTTTTCTCAATCCGACAATAATTTCGTTGCGGGGTCCACCAATGATTGTACCGTCATACGGATATTCCCCGACAAAAAAAGAATATTCCCCAACCAATCGACTATTATACAACAACTTCCATACTTTGCAAAATTTATAAATATTACCCAAAACTATAACATTATATCAAATCCACACCATAATATTAAAAAAAATATTTCGAGAAATTAAATATTTATTCATAAAATCTGGGGTCTCACATAAGGTGGAAGGTAAATTTTGGGGACGAAATTTTTAGAAGGGGTGAATGTGACAACCCGAGAATTTTGAATCTTTATAAAATTTTAATTAATTTATTTAAGGTTCAAAATTAGAACCTAGACAGAAAATTAGTGTATACGTTTGATATTTTTGAGATAGAATTTTTAGGATTTCAAAATTCTGTGAAGGATTTAGGTGAATTATTCAGGATTAAGTGTATACGTGTTTATGTTCTGTGTATATGTGTACAGTATGTGGTTAAGGATCAAGGGTTGACCAGATAAACGATATCTGTAACAAACCCTAAGTATATATGAAGAACTTCAACGTTCGGTTAAAAAACCCTAGCGATTAACAAGAAACCCTAGAAACCGATTCTGGAAACCCTAATTTCAGTTCCGAGAATTTGAAACCCTAATTCGATGTATTGAAACCCTAATTCGATGTATGAAACCCTAACTTCGGGATTTGAAACCCTAATTTATAATTAGAGAAAACGAAAGTGTTAATTTAATACTTTTAATGTTAATTAAGAAATATTAATCCTAATTTTTAAAGTTATAAGTAATTAGAAAACCCTAATCTCATTACGAAAACTAATTTCTAAATTAGAAAATTATTTTTCTATTAGAAACCCTAATTTTAGGGTTATAAACCCTAATGACCATTTTGACCCTAATTGCTTAATTATCAATTTTAAATTAGGAAATACTAATTCTAATTAGCAATATTTAAATTATGATTAAGAAATTTTAATATAATTAGAAAATTCTAATTCTAATTTAGAAATATAAATTTTCTATTTTTGAAAACCTAATTTGGAAATTCTAGAATTATTTTTCCAAACTCTAAAGGGTTCAAACCCTACACCCTAACCCTAAACCCTAAACCCTAAGGGTTTGACCAATGTCTAGAATGCCATTTAAATTAAAATAAAAAAGACTAAAAATGCCCTTTAGTGCATTATTGAGGGTAACTTGCAATCTTACCAATATATGGAGTGGTTGAGCAACTACATCAACCTAATGTGACCTAAATTAATACACTTCAGCAGCTACTTTAATTCTCATTTTCTCCAAACACATTCTCTCACTAGAAATTCGAGATTTAGAAAGAGAGAGAGATAAGCTAAGCCTTATAATTAATCATCTCTTATCATTCCAATATCAGATCCCAAAAGTCAGAATCAAAGATCAAGCATGAATGAGGTATAAACCCTAATTTTTGTAAATCTTGTGTTTTGATGTTAGTTGTTGGTTAGATATGTGTTAGAGGGTGTCATTTAGAGATCTAGGTTGTTGGATCATGGATCCATAACATCTAGATGCTCGAATCTAAAGATTCCAAAAATCTGGAAATCTGGAAAAATGATGTCTGACAGTCCAATGTCAGGTCTCATAGATCCTGTCTTGTTAGTTGTTTTTGTGTTTTACGAGTTTCTACTTGTTCTATGTTATAAGGTATTGGATTTGGAACTTGAATCAAGTCCAGATCAGGTGTAGATCGAGAGTTATTGTTGGTCAAATAGCATTGACCGTTCATGGAGAAATGAATTCTAGGCAGCCCTGAATTCCAGTAACCTCTGACAACGTTTTGCATGCGCTAGATCTTTCTGTATATTAATGTTTTAGCCATGTTGTTGTATTAATGTTGTAGACGGACATGTACTCGACCCATAAATGCACTTATATCACTCAGATCGTGCATAGAATCAAAGTAATGAGCAGTCAAACCATCGTTGACCACCAGTTCTTGACGAAATCTGGAAAACCTAGATTTCTCAAGAACACATCTCTGACAAGCTTTTGACCGGCCTTGATCTCTTAGTTCTGATGTTCTTAATTTGATTTAATGTATTAGAACTGTACCCTGTCATGTGATCTACAATATTGAACCATGATATTACATAAATCAAACCCACAATTAACGGTATGAAGATGGAAAGTAGCCTATCCGAACTGTTCTTCATTTCTGGGTAACCAAGAAATGAAGAATAGCTCCTGACAAGATCTTTGAGGGCTGATATCTCTCTGATTTCCTGTCGTATGGCCATGAACTTAGTTGTTAGTTGTTGTATTATATTAGTACTACATTTAGCATGCTTGAGCTAGCCCAGAAACTTAAGAATCAAGAAGTTACAACCGGTCAAACGTAGTACCCTATACTCTGACTATGAAGCTCAAGAACACTCAAGAACAGGCTAAGAACACCTATAGCGACGGGTCTGTCGCTATAGGGCCCTTTAGTGACACTTATTTTCGAAAAATACTTATTTTAATTAAATAAATAGAAAAAATTGGTTTTTAATTATTAAAAATACAAAATAAATTCCTAAAAATTATTTTTTAAAGTCCGAAAAATAGTTTTTAATTATTTAGAGTATATTTAAGTAAATATTTAATATTTTTGGAATAGAAATGGTATTTAATTTATTTAATTATAATATTAAATAAATTAATTAAAAATGATTTTAATACATGAAAATCATGAAAAATAATATTATGGTATAAGAAAATATTTAAAGATATTTTCGGTGACTTTTAATATTTTTTGATGAATTTCACTAATTAATTAATATTAATGATAATTAGTTTATTTAATAAATATATTAAAATAAATTATGGAAAAATAGAATTAATGCTTTATAAATCATATAAAAATGATTTAAGTGTTATAAGAATATTTTAAGTTATAAAATATAACTTTTATATTTTATCATGAAAATATTAATATTTTAATATTAAAAGCAATTATCGGATAATGAATTTAATTATTTAAAAATCATATAAAGGTGATTTTAAAGTATTAAAAATACTTTGTGATATTATAAATATATTATAATATTATGACATGAATTTCATTATTATTTGATAATAAATATATATTAATGATAAAAGAATTATGTGGTATTTAATTCATTTAAATATGGTATTAATGATTGAGAATTCAAGATAAATGATAATGATTATATGAAAATTATTATGAACTTATGAAAAATATTTTGACTAATATTAAAATTATTTAAGTTAATTGTTAAGTGTTTAGGCAGAGTTTAATTGAACTTAATCTCGTGAAAAGTCCGGTTAGACCGTCGGGACGTTAGAACTTTGTCGAATTCAACTCAGATTGCAATAGTTTGACTTGATACCGAGTCTTATATGTGTTATAGACTGATAGGGTTATGTGTTTAGGTTATTCTATGTATATATATTATAATATTATATTGCGATGATATTATTCTAATATTGGAGATCTATATTACTAATATTAGGTCTTCGGATAAGGCAATATAAATTGTGTAGCGGTAATCAACGGTTCAGGCAAGTTTGTTTTTACTTAACTCTACTAAGAGTTGTTTCATTCGGATAAGCTTATGGTTAATCATTGCTGGTTGCCATGAATTGTACTATGTACATATTGCATGTATAAGTCAGGTATGAAAGGCTGATCACCTTCATTACTAGTTGGTTTAGATATATTTGTTCATCTATAATACTTGTCCAGTCATAAATTTGTTCCTGCTAGTTCACAATTATATTGTTGAACTATAGCCAGCTTATTATTCAGACTCTTTCAATCATGATATATAGTTATATTATTGAACTTAAACTTGCTGGGCAATCCTTATGCTCACCCTTGCTATATCATGATAAAATATTGCAGATTAAGGCGAAAAGGGGATTTTGAATTAATTAATTAAATTAACAAGAATAAACTAATAAAAATAAACAATGAATAAAAAGCTTCAGTTCTTCAGTTCAGTATCACCTTTTTACAATAATAGATTAATCAAGTGTAACATTATTTACCATTGAATGAAACTAATAGTCCTAGGTAACAACAAGCTCTGCTACCTGAAACTCCCCTTAGATTGTCACTTAATGAAACAAGCTTTTCACAATATTCTAACAATTATATAACCTAGAATAAGCTCTCTAGATTTAATATAATAGCAGCATTAAGAACTAGGGAATTAGACTATTCCAAGCAACAAACACATAAGCTCGGATTGTTTAACTTGTCTTCTGATAATCATAGCAATACTCAAAAGCTTGTCCACAATCAGGTATTACTAATTACTACTTGTGATTAGAAATAATATCAATTACACGTAATATTATTCCTTGATCTAACATATGATATTCGTTAACCAACTCAATCCTGCAGAAATCAAATCAGTTAAGCCAAATAGCATTCAAAAATTAAATCAGATTATCAAGAATGAATTTCATGTGAGAAGGAATAAATAATGAATATTCAATTAACCATTAATTATAAATAAGGTTCAACATCCCTTAGAACTGAATAAAAAGAACTTAGCTCATATCTTTAATCCTCCAATGTTGTAGATGAGAGAATGTAGTAGATGATTGAATGTATAAAACCCTTACTAGCATCCTCTATTTATAGTGCTAGACAAAGTCCTAAATTCTATAGGAAGTAGAAATCCAAATCCTAAAAGGAATTACAAATCATAACTAGTTTCCATAAAGAAATAGAATCCAATTTGGAAGTAAATCTTAGTCTCAAGATATCCTAATTCTAATAGAAATATCAATACAATTCCATGTAGAAATTTGTCAAAATATGCTTTTAGAAACTTTCCAAAAATCCAAGATTTTCCAATTTTTCCGCTCAAATTCGGTGGGGCGAATTTCCATTTTCTGGTGCAACGTCCTTCGGTAAAATGAGCATAACATTTGATCCGGGAGGATTTACGAGGCCTGCTACCTATCAAAACGAAGATATCGACGAGATCTAAAACTTTTATTCTTTGATATTAGACAGATTCTGGCTGTATCAAGGTTGAAATCGGGCTCCAAGTGACTGTTATGCAAATTGCAACTTCGAAACTTTGAGGTTCAACTTTCGTCTGGTAAAAAGATCATAACTTTTTCATATAAACTCTGATTGGGACGATTCAAGATGTTTCGAAAAGCTAGGAAAGATCTCTACAATAAAATCCAAGTCCCAAGCCAAGACTACGCATCCAACTTAATGCTAAAAACCCTACAATTTTCCCTTTTTCCTCATTTCAGCTCCAATTCTTCCTGAAATCATTAAACACCTTAATAAGCTCATATACACATGAAATATGCAATTAAACTAAATATAAAGGAATCAAAATAAATGAATAATATACACTCATCAAATTCCCCGACACTTAGCCTTTACACGTCCTCGTGTAAAACAAAAGTTTGATTTTCAGAAAAATTCTATTCAACCTTTATGTCAAAAGATTTCAAGATACAAATCATGACTATCAACACTAAATTTGCAAAAATCTAATCAACACCTTATCAATCAACTCACAATTACCAACCTTACCATTTCACCGATGAATTTCATTAAATCAAACTATAACCACATAAGTAACTTTCCCAAAATTATCATACTTAGTTAACTTAGTTACCATGGAGCAAAAATCGTGCACACTGACTCACAACTAAGAACAAATTTTTCTTGCTTTTTAAGTTTTTTTTCATAGAACCTTATTTTTAGCACAGATGAATGTATTTTCATGCTTTTTTCGTATATATATTTTTTCTTTTCTTGACATGTGCAATGTCTCCTTTTCTTAGGCTTTTCAGAGTTACCCATTAGCGAACTTTCCATCAACGACTCCCAAACTAGATGATCTTAGGGCGCTTAGGTGTAGAGACACCCCTAAAGCTTACTTATTCAAGTAACAAAGGCCACAAAAAGTCGACTAGTCAAGTTTGCTTTTATCCATCGCACTTTTCAGCGTGAATACTGAGTGCTTTAGAGGCTTAGATACCCGGTTATTTCGCACAATGGACATTGAGCATTTTCAATTTTCTTTTTTTAATTTTCTTTTTTTCATTCATCATTTTTTTCACATGGTTCTGCAACAACATAAGCAAGTTAAACAGTTCTAAATCATGAAATTAGTGCACATAGACAACTCCACAAATAGCTTAGCCAAATAAACATGTTTCTCATATTCAAGTACCCATGTATCACAAATTTAATTTAAATCAGTTACTATGTATCATGGCTTAGTCTTCATCATTCATTAACCAATAAAGCATTAAATAGATTTTGAAATTTAGCATTAATTTTCAATCTTTGAATTTAATCTTTTTAACACATAGCCAGATAGAATCATGAAATCAAAATTTTCAAAAATTTTCAAAAGCATTAATTTTTTAAATTCCCCATCAAAATCGGATCAATATTCCTAAATAAAATAAAAACCTAAATCTTCCCCCGACACTCAAACCTTACATTGTCCCCAATGTAAGAAAATCATGCAAAGAAGAAAATACTACTAGCTAACATGCAATAAAAAAAACTAAAAAGTGAAGGGATAGAAATATCAAATCTGAGATTTTGGGTTGCCTCCCAAGCAGTTGCCCTTATTTATTGGCATTGGCTTGACATCATCCTTCTCATCCTATGTAATTGGACTTGTGTACTTCAAGTGGACTAGTAACAATTTCAATTCTTCATTAGGAGCATCCTTCAGATCCTGATTTTGCTCCATTCTAGCCCTCAAATCCTTCTCGTATATTTGCTCAAGAGATTCCTGCACTATAGACTCAACAACATCAATAGCAAAAATAGAGTTAACATTACCAAGATACCTCTTAACTTCATATATGCTTAATCGGACACGTGTAAGGTCGTCCAATTCCATGTACCCATGGTGTTTATCATTCTGTGTTGTTGCTGGTACAAGGAAAGTATAATCATCTATGTCATCCTTATAGAAATCTGCAGGAATTATTAATTCTTCCATCTCTACCTCTTGTTCATCCTTTTTAGACTTTGAATACCTGATTTCTTCTTCAAATTTAGCAGTAGTCTCGAGCACTTCCAAATGGTTTCCACTAGTGAACACCTCATCATCTTTAAGTTCTTGTTCCCTATTCGCCATTTCTTCTAGGAATTTTTCATTAGACTCTCTATACCACGTTGAATTCTTTCCAACTTTCCAATTCCTTGTTAGAACTTGGGGAAAAGGTAGTTTCGGTTCATAAGTAGAAAGAGGTGGAAATTTGTGCAGCCAAATACATCACTGCGAATATTTCACTATTATCCGGACTTACTTTGTATTGACTTTTTTTCTTCACGATCCTCCACATGGACATCTCTAGATGTTATGGAACTTACATTTTCAACAATTATGAGAAAGTGACCTTCCTACCGTAAAAGCAAGTTGACAAACTTGGTCCCTCGGATCTTGAGCGAAGTTCTTGTCTCCTCATCTAATTGTTGTATCGACACATACAAAATGATGATTGATCAAGATCGAGAGTATGCGCTTCTTTTAAAGTCCTATTTTGTTTTTGGCACCATCATCTTTTTTCTCTTCAAGTGATGGAACAAGAGTTTCTTCTATATCTGCAGCTTTTCTCTATCTCTTGAACAAAATTTAAGTCAATAGAATAAGAGGATTAAGTTATAAAATAAAAACAAAATAATAAATAATAAATAATAAAAATAAACGAAAACAAAGACGAAACAAAACAAATAACACTCTCCGGCAACGGCGCCAAAATTTGGGAGCTGTCGTTTACACTCCTAAATTAACCTCACTTTCACTTTACAAATTTAAACAATTAGGACAGTAGTAAGCAAGGATCGATCCCACAGAGAGTGATTTGTTTTATATTTATCCTATGATTTCTAATGAAAAGGGGATTTTGAATTAATTAATTAAATTAACAAGATTAAACTAATAAGAATAAACAATGAATAAAAAGCTTCAGTTCTTCAGTTCAGTATCACCTTTTTACAATAATAGATTAATCAAGTGTAACATTATTTACCCTTCAATGAAACTAATAGTCCTAGGTAACAACAAGCTCTGCTACCCGAAACTCCCCTTAGATTGTCACTCAATGAAACAAGCTCTTCACAATATTCTAACAATTATATAACCTAGAATAAGCTCTCTAGATTTAATATAATAGCAGCATTAAGAACTAGGGAATTAGACTATTCCAAGCAACAAACACATAAGCTCGGATTGTTTAACTTGTCTTCTGATAATCATAGCAATACTCAAAAGCTTGTCCACAATCGTATATTACTAATTACTACTTGTGATTAGAAATAATATCAATTACACGTAATATTATTCCTTGATCTAGCATATGATATTCATAACCAACTCAATCCTGCAAAAAATCAAATCGGTTAAGCCAAATAGCATTCAAAAATTAAATCAGATTATCAAGAATGAATTTCATGTGAGAAGGAATAAATAATGAATATTCAATTAACCATTAATTATAAATAAGGTTCAACATCCCTAGAGAACCTAATAAAAGAACTTAGCTCATATCTTCAATCCTCCAATGTTGTAGATGAGAGAATGTAGTAGATGATTGAATGTATAAAACCCTTACTAGCATCCTCTATTTATAGTGCTAGACAAAGACCTAAATCATATAGGAAGTAGAAATCCAAATCCTAAAAGGAATTACAAATCATAACTAGTTTCCATAAAGAAATAGAATCCAATTTGGAAGTAAATCTTAGTCTAAAGATATCCTAATTCTAATAGAAATATCAATCCAATTCCATCTAGAAATCTGTCAAAATATTCTTTTAGAAACTTTCCAAAAATCCAAGATTTTCCAATTTTTCCGCTCAAATTCGCTGGGGAGAATTTCCATTTCCTGGTGCAACGTCCTTCGGTAAAATGAACATAACATTTGATCCGGGAGGAGTTACGAGGCCTGCTACCTATCAAAACGAAGATATCGACGAGATCTAAAACTTTTATTCTTTGATATTAGACAGATTCGGGCTGTATCAAGGTTGAAATCGGGCTCCAAGTGACTGCTATGCAAATTGAAACTTCGAAACTTTGAGGTTCAACTTTCGTCTGGTAAAAAGATCATAACTTTTTCATATAAACTCTGATTGGGACGATTCAAGATGTTTCAGAAAGCTAGGAAAGAGCTCTAAAATAAAATCCAAGTCCCAAGCCAAGACCATGCATCTAACTTAATGCTAAAAACCCTGTAATTTTCCTTTTTTCCTCATTTCAGCTCCAATTCTTCCTGAAATCATTAAACACCTTAATAAGCTCATATACACATGAAACATGCAATTAAACTAAATATAAAGGAATCAAAATAAATGAATAATATACACTCATCAGCCTCCCACCAAAAGTTGGCTTTCCCTTTTGCCATGTAAGTCATAAAAGAAGTCTTTTGCACCTCACCTATACTTGTAATAATAAACGCCTTCTCTATTTCTTTTACCCATGTTTGGGTCTCTATTGGGTCCGTCGTTCCTTTAAACCCCGACGGACCTACGCTTTTAAACTTTTTTTTATAGGTAGTCATTCTGGCTACTCTAGGTCCCGCAAGTAATCTACCCCCGGTTTGGTTAAATGTAGCCGTTAATAAATTAACAAACTCTTGCATAGGGTTGATTTAACCCCCTTGATTATCTTTATATGATTCCGCTTCCTGATTACGTTGTCTTCTCCTTGGCAGCATTTTCTGATAAAATTTCATTATTACATATTTACATACTTTGTTATTATTAAGACATACCAGCTCATACCATAACAAACTATATTAAATGAAAACTTCATTATATTCATAGGCTTCTTCATAGTTCCAAAACTATTTATAATTTGTTTTCATAGCCAAAAGCTATTACATTTTTCTATCCCGCAATTAAACTTCCCAACAGTTGGGATTTACAAAAAACTACCCTTTTATACAAAAGAGGTTTTACGTCACTACACACATATTTATAACTCTAGACTTCTAATAATGCATAACAGCATCCTCGTGTTTCTCATTTGCAATCTTTGCTACAGTATCCCGACTAATAGTATGACAGGTTTGTCCTGACTCAATGGAATAACAAGCAACTTTCAGCTTGAAATCCTTATGAGAACTCTCATGTAAGACATCTGGGCTATCTTCCGGTCCTTCTTCCCCAGTTCTTTACGAAGCTCATCGACCTCCTTCTTAAAATCCCTAGCTTTATTTATCATGAGCACCTTCTCATCATGCTCTAACTCATAATCTGCTTCTACAGACTCCTTCGCTATATAAAGAACACTAATCTCTTCATTCTGTTTCTGCACAATTGTACTCAGTTGCGCATTCTTGTTAAGCTCTGCCAGATACAATGATCTCATTGCATCTAGAGGTGATGACTCTAGTGTAGGTACCACCGTATCAACCGATGTTACCTCCATTTCTTCCTCCACATCGCTCATCATATCCAGGTATGATGTCCAAGCTACATCTCCCTCGGAGTAGTCTTCCTCAGAAAAATACTCCAATGTCTCCGACTCCTCTAGAATCACTAATGGTACCTCCGCCACTGGTATGGGTACAGACTCTACTCTGTTCACAATTTCTTCACTCACCGCGTGTATATCTCTATACATCAAGCTATCGATCGACATCCTATAATAACACATAACATGTTGATTAGTACATAACACACAATAGTATAAGCACAAATCACATTTAATTTATTTAGGGTTACTTTCCATCTTTTAAATCTTTCAGTACTGAGTTTCCTCAATACCTTATTACCTCATTCGTCTTAAGTAAAGCTTAAGTTTACTTTCTTCGGACTTCTCTTCCTTAACGAGGTTATTAGCCTAAGGTTCTTCCCCCCTTAAGTTTTATAACCTAATGCTTTGATACCACTTGTGATGCCCCCAAATCTGGGTCTCTTCCAACCCGACATATGGTGCTACACGGTGCTACAGTTCACACAAACATTCAATTGAAATACCTCAAAAGAACGATTATGTCTTATATATATTCCAAAATAATACTACCATTCCCCAGGTTCTTTATAACCGTTACATTTGTTCTTGTCATAATATCAAATATTATCATTACAAACCTATACTATTACATAGGTAATCTACAAGTTCGCCTTAGCCTTTCCTTTATCCTTGCTGAATCATTCGGCTCATTAGGTTAAGTTTGCATTCATATGGTTCAAGCAAGAGTGAGCATTACAAGCTCAGCAAGTACAACAATTTCCTTTAAAAAGCATGCTTGAAACATAGGAATCGTATATCTTCAATAATTGGATAATAGTTACGAAGTACTACTAATAATTCAAAATAGCATTTCTTTTCCTTCAAAACATTTTACAATGACAATATTCAGTAAAACATCAATTTTGGTCCAAGACCATGAGCGTTTCACAATTTCTTTGAAAAGGACATCCCGGCACGAAGTCCGTAAGTCCGGCATAGCTTACGAGCACGTCTAGGTGATCAGCCTATAGTGCTCTATGTTTATCAACACTACATCCATTAAACGTGTGTACGTTTAAGTTGTGGCAACCTCACGTGCCCATCGAATACTCGATGAAAATACATTTGTTTATTCATAATCAGGCTTACCTTGAATCCGTACCAAACATTTGGCGTATGATAGCGTTATCAATTCTATATGGAAAACTTGTAAAGAAATCAATCAACTCTTTCATAAAATCATTCATGCATCTCATAACTTGAATCATTTGAAAACTTGACTAACACGAAGGTTAGACAAGCGTTTAAGAAAAACTTGCCTTCAGCGTCTGCGATAGTAAAATTACATTTCTTTTGAGTCTTTACGGTCTCTACAACACATAACCACATAACATACCACATTAGGTCATGAATAAACATACATAGTTCCTAAAGAATCTTACCCTTATTCTCAATCTAATCATATATTAGATTTGTTATTAATTGGTTCCGGCTTTCCGTCGTTCTTTTACATCGTTCTTACCATCTTCTTTCCTTTCTATAACTTAATTGAAATTATTTCATTAATACTACTCGGTTCGAGTTAAACATACTTCCTCATGGCTTATTAACGTTCTTACATTATTATTCGAAACTCGATTGTCATAGGTTAAGTGCGTTTATTGCATACCATTCATGTTCACATTTGACTTATCTTTAACCTTTAGTGTATTACTTAAGGTTTACAATTATCTTAATGATGTTAAATTAAGTTTAATTATGTATTGGTTCATTACTAATCAATTATCTTTATTTCCTTACTTGTAAGCTTTTATTACTGTGCATGTAGCTAGTCTTTGTCCAATTTCTTTCTTCTCTCTTGGGCTCATGTGTATGCAGCTTTTTAGTTCCTAGAATTGGTCCAATGCTGCTAGCTGCGCCAGTTATCAGGGCTAAGGTCCTGGTCTACGCCTTTCTGCGTACCGGACTTTTATGTTTTGAGTCGGCATGTGCCAGCTAACTCTGTGCATTAGACAATTTTGACAGATTTTTATATTTTGTGAGATTCCTGGGCTCGTAACTTCTTCGTTATAAGTACGAATTGGCTTGTTCAAGAGTCTACGATTCATAAATCACATAATCTACGTGGTCATGCAAGAATTTTATCTATTTGACTTTGTTAACTAAAAATTCACTTATTAGTCCATTTTTAATGAAAACGATAAACGTTCGTGAATGTTCAACGCTTGTTTATTCGTTCTAAGTTAGAATCCGGTCATTTTCGAGTCCGCAACTCTATAATGCCAAATATGACTTCTCTCCATTGAAAACCAATGTTTCCAAGCTCAATATCAAAATTCGACTTCCATTTCGAGAATTTCACGAATTCGACGATTATCGTCTAATCGTGTGAATTCTGCCAAAACTTCGTTACTTAAGATTTGTCTTCGTTTCAAATGGATTCAATCCATCATACTAACATCTTAATCTATTCATTTAATTAACTTATATACATGATAAGTTCTTGCTTGTTCTTTGTGATCTTATAACTTTTTAAAGTAAAAAAAATACATACACTTTTATTCCTCATGAATTATGATGATTTATGTTTTCTATCCATCATTCTTTTATCTAATTATCATGCTAACTTCATTAATATTATCATATAACAAGTTCTTGCAAGATCTTCATAAGTTCATAACTTCATTTATTAGTTGTCTTACAACATGACTTAATTATGGCTTAAGTCTTTTGATTTACGCATTCCTACCTCCTATTAGCATACAAATCCTACCACTACCCACTTCTCTAACAAATGAAGAGAAAGAGATTCATGGGTTATGATTGCTTACCCTTGATGTTCTCTTTCTAATCCTTAATCTTCTTCTTGCTTCTTGAAATATGAACTCTAGCTTTTCTAGTTTTTTCTCTCCAGCAAATAAGCACTTAACTTGTTTGGATGAAATGAAACAATCTACAATTGAAATTATAAGCTTGCTATTTTTAGGAAAATCAAAGTTAGGGCATAATGGTCATAAAAACACCCCACCTCCTTACTATTCTTAGCTTAAGCATTAAGTAAACTTACTCCCCACATTATTTACTTAGCCATTAAGTTATCTTGCTCCCCACAACACTTGGCCATTAAGTCTACTTGGTCATTAAGTATACTTGGTTATCACACTTACTTAGCCATTAAGTTATCTTGCTCCCTACTTTGGATCATCCATGGTTTGCCCCATGGGTTTAAACCAACCCATAAACCAGTGATTCTTACTTTGGGCTTTAGCTTAATTAACTTAGCTTAATCATTTGGGCTTGTACTAAATTACTTTGGGCTTCACATTACAAAAACTTGGGCTTGCATATTAATTCTATTGAACTTTCATATTAAATCATATTGGACTTGTACATCCCAAATAATCCATAAGTCTATTCACAAATGGCTTAAAGCCTTAGGACGTATTCTATACGTATAATTCACATATTCTAACTCGTATACTTATTCATCATATACGATATACCATCATTCATACATACTAGTATAATACCTAGTATCATACTCATATACTCTACCCCGCACAATACCTATGTATCCTACAATCATTACCCTAACTTCTTAACGCTTGATTTTCCTAAAGTTTTCAAATTAAGTCCACAGGCGAAATATTACGTTTTCCATAACTGAAATATTTTTGGATATTCCATCTCCCCTTGATATTCTATCATTACTTATTTCTCGGAAGTTCAAAAATAATTCCCGAGCAGAAATGCGTGAATAGTGTTTTTCAGAAAATTTCTCGAAAAGCTTTTATTTTCGTCTTGGAAATTCAAATACTTTAATCCTACTACGTAGCCAAAATACTACGACGTTCTGATTTGTTTAGGCCATAGAACGACCTTCAATTAACTTGCTCCCATAAATAATAAATTAAATTCATTTAATCCACGTAATAAAAATAAAAATAAAAATTTAATTCTAAAAATTAGATTTTTTTGGGGCGTTACAGCAGATGTTCCTGCGGCTTCCCGGGATGCCCGGGGCTCCGCAGGGCCTGCCGTCTCGAAGTATGTGCATGCGTGCAATATGATGTCCGCTCGAACTTTCAGAACTTCAATCTAGGCATCTGATCGAGGTGTATAAGACCTTTTTTGGAATGCTGTTGTCGAGAGCTACACAATGACATGGTAGTAGAGGTTGTATGAAGTCAGGAAGATGGGACCATGCCCAGGTCTTCAGGCTTTAAATTCTATCTAGTGTGCTGTTCTGTGTAGTAGTCACTCGAGATTGGAGCTATTAGTTCTTGTAGGACATTCCTGTGCGTAATGTATGTTGAAATTTTGTTGAGACGACGCCATATGGGATCGAGGTGGAAAAATAATGATTTTCCCCTCACCGGGGTTATCTCCGGTTTTGGGCTGATTTAGCAGTCGTTACACAGGGTTATCTCTGAGATTGAGCTGCTACAAGTGTTGAATGTCCTCAGGGTTGTCTCTGAGGTGTGCTTGTCCTCCCGGGGTTATCTATGGGTTTGTAACTGAGTGCGTTGGGGCTATCACCGAGTGTTGAAGCTGATCACAGGGGTTTGAAACAAGCATTTCCAGGGTTATCTCTGGAACTGCAACTGCATGCCTTGGGGTTGTCTCCGAGATTTGAACTGTATCTCCCGGGGTTATCTCCGGGATTGGAACTGAAGATCTCGAGGTTGTCTTCGAGATTGTAAAGACTAAATATCCCGGGTTGTTTTCGGGATTGGACTGAATATCCCGGGGTTGTCTTCGGGACTAGACTGAATATCTCGGGGTTGTCTCCGAGATGGCAAACTGAGTATCCCGGGGTTGTCTCTGGGACTGTGCTGCTTTGACTTCCAAGGTTATCTCTGGAAGACGACTTTGCCCTCCTATAAGGTTAGTAACAGGAATGCAAAATTTCGAGTGTCTATAGATTGTATAATTTAAATAAGTTATTTAAATTAGGATAATGAGGTAAGTATATTATATTATAATATCTTGGGTATGTAAATAATTGTATTTACATAAGAAATTATATGTAGCATATTTATTTTACAATTATAAAATAAATATGTAATTTGAGTATGTTATGTTATATTTTATATAATTTATATATCAAAGATGGGTTATGTAAATTATATGATTCCAAGAGGGTAAAATAAATTAAGGAGATTTATGTAGTAACTTATTTGATTAAATTAAGTTACTAAGATTGTGTAATTAAATAACTTAATAAAGTATGTAAATGAATTATGAAAGTTAAGGGAGAATTGTGCGAGTTAAGAAAACCTTAGGGTTAAAAAACCTAATATTTGAAACTTAAGAAAATATCTGAAGGAATATGCTAAGGAATAAAAAATATTCTGAGAATATGCTAAGAATATGCCAGGGGGTGATTTGCAAGATTTTAAAGACGAGGGGGGAAGACTAGAGAAGCCTTAAGTTGGGTGACCAACTTATAAAAAATTGAAAGTAGATTTTATATAAGTAAAATTAAAATTTACCTATATTCATTTTTAGCCAAATTGGCTAAGTTTAGAGAGAGAGAAAGAAAAAAGAGAAAAGAGAAAAGAGAAAAGAGAAATAATTTATAATGAAAAGAATATAATCTAATATGTATTACGCATGATGTAGGTATGGAATTATAAAATGAGAATGCAATAATACATATATGTAATAATGTAAAGTGTTTAATACATATATAAAATATGTCTTAAGTTGCTAATAAGAATTAGGATATATGTTGAAGTTGGGAAAAAAAAGTCAGAAGATAAGAGAGAGTTAAAGTGGGGAATTGAACGTCATTCTAAGCCTTCCTCTTCTCCCTTACCATTTCCGTTCCATTTCTTCTTCTCTCTCTAAATATTCATACTCTCAAATTCTTCTAAACTACCGAAATCCTCTAAAATTGAAGCCATCAAATGAAAATTTAAGAAGATTAAAGCCATAATCTAAGGTTTTCAATTGGGATTGAAGAAAATTAAGACATAAATTAAAATCAATCAAAGAGGTAATTTTGATCTCTTGCTATGTTATTCTAATTAGAAATAAATATTGAATGGTAATTAGCTAAAGATTGGATTCAGTTGTTACATCAACCAAAGAGGTAAAGCATATGTTTTATTGTATTTATGAAATTAAAGTACATAGGATTTGATATTGTATGTTGGTTATAATTGATTGTGAAATTAGTTATGTGTTAGATTTCCGTTAACTGAAATAGAGCAAAGGAGAATAGGTTGGGTTGTGAGAAGTAATAAAGTTGAAAAATGAGGCTAGAACTCAAACCAAACCTTAAATAAATTTGAACTTTAAAAGAACACACACCACTTATTTGATAAAAGTCCTATATGGACTGTTTTTATTAAAAACCAAGTATTAAGCGAATCCGAGGCTAATGAGATGTATATTTACACTATATGTAGATTCTTAAAGAGTTTGGCAAGGTAAATTAGAACGAAATGCAATTTTAAGCTAAAACAAAAAATCAAAAATTAGTGTGTCAGGCTACTTTGGGCTAACTATTTCGCTTAATTAGACTTGCTGGAAAATTATAGTTTTCTAGGGTCTTGAAGTGTGTCATACTAAATTTCCATAGACTCTAGAACAGACTTATTCCGAGTTCGGACGATCAATTTATGACATGCCAAAGTTGAGTGCGTCAAACCCGCCCAAATCGGAAAAGCAGTTTCAAGCGATCCTCTGCACGAAATTTTCTAGAATTCTGTGTTTTGAATTTGGAAATGGTGAAAGAATAAAAATTGTAGTCCAAGAATTTAGCTTTGCGTGGGTTCAAGAATCACTTAAAATGTTGAGAAACGACGAAGTTATGACCATTTTAGGGAAGGAGGGTCGTGCAGTCTAAAAATCGAACATTCTGTCCAATTAGAGCAGATTTCTATTATGTTCGGTTTAGAATTTGGATTTGTGATCTAAAGAGAAGTTGTAGTCCCGGAAGTTAGCTTCGCGTGGGCTCAAGAATCACTCAAAAATATTTTGAAACGCAAAAAGTTATGACTGTTTTAGCGAGAGAGAGTAATGCCAAAATGAAAGTAAAAAACTGTTATGAACGTACACTTTTGGCGCTCTATTTGGGCTGCGTAATGAACCCGAAATGGGGGTTTCATATTTTTAAAAATTATCTCATATGATAAGAAAAACATACTGAAATTTGGGAATTTTCTAATAAGCGATCAAGACGTGAGAAAATCGCAAAGTGGCTCATTCGTTATGCAAAGCGTGACCCGGTGATACTCTGCCAATTTCTTGTGAAATCTTATTTATCTTCTTTGTCAAAATCGCGTCATGGGCTTTTTTGAGCCTTTGTTTTGATCAATGTTCGTAGCTTGTTTTTCGTTTAGAAATTTTTTAAATGTACTATGTCATAAGGTCTATAACATACTAGAAATTTGCCACGATTCGATTAATGGTTTAAGAATTAAAAATGAGCGAAGGAGCATGTCAGAACATAAAAATGTACGATACCGAGCGTAGCCGCTATGGGCTATTTTGACATTATGTGATAAGTTTTGACATTATGTGATAAGTTATGCCACGAAAACTCAATACATGCATAAATAATGTAATAAAAATATAATATAAAAATAAATTTACATATTTAAGAGAGATAAGCCGAAAATAGTATGTGAAAATGGTTTTATAGCAAAACGAAAAGTATAGAACCATTAGAAAATTGTAATGAACATAAAAGTGATGAAATAAAGGTTTTTGGAGTTCAAAATGACGATTTTGAGCTAAGATTTATGTTATGGCGTATATATATATATACGAAGCAAGGATGTGAGTTATTCATGAAACAAAGTGCAAAACTAATTTGCTAATGAAATAGAATATTTGTGTATGAGGCAATGGGACGAGTTAACTTATGAGCTATCAAAAAGGTATAAAAATAATGTAAATAAAGGAAATGATAATGTGATAACCCGAGAATTTGAATATTTTTAAAATTTTTATTAAATGATTTAAGGTTCAATATTAGAACATATACAGAAAATAAGTGTATGCGTTTGATATTTTTGAGAAGGAATTTTGAGGATTTCAAAATTCTGTGAAGGATTTAGGTGAATTATTCGGGATTAAGGGAATAAGTGAATATGTTAAGTGTATATGATGTGGTTAAGGGTCAAGGGTTAACCAGATAATATATATCAATGGGAAACCCTAATATTATATTAAGAACGTCAACGTTCAGTTAGAAAATTTTTACGATTTATAAGAAACCCTAAAACTGGTTCTGGAAACCCTAATTTCAGTTCCGGGAATCCGAAACCCTAATTCGGATTATCAAAACCCTAATTTGGGAGCTTGAAGATATGTATAAAGGTTTTTATGTTAGTGATTATATTTAATTAGGGATAACCCTAATCGATTGTTAGAAAACCCTAATTTGAGAACCCTAATGCTATGTATAAAACCCCAAGGGTTAAAAGTTATGTGAGTAATGAATATGAATATTATGTGATGGTTTATATTTATTTATTAATATAAACAAATAAAAGAAACTAGTGTGATCCTAATTATATATTAGGAATAAAGAATTGAATAACTTAAAGGTTATGGTATTGGAGAATAATAATATTTATAATATATACGAATCCCAAGAGATTTATTTTATACTTCTCAGTTAATTAATTTCATAACCTAATAATTATAGCAAGTCTAATTGGGTTAATAATTTAAATGTGCATGAGTAAGGATTTATGTTGAAATTGAGGAAATGAAAACTCTAACTAAATTATTAGGGAATGGTAATATTAAAAGTATTGGACCTAATCTATTTACATGGCCCAAATATTTTTATTGGAAAGCCCAAAGAATTAATTTAGGGAAGCCCAAAAGATTTTTGGGTGGCCCAATTTAAAAACTAATGAAGGAGGGGCTGTTTCGGCAACCTAAATTGTCAGAAAAATTCTGGCCTTTTGGGGCATGAAAATATATGGTATTAAGTAGCTCCTGTCCAAAAATGAGCTCATTCCGACTTAAAATGACCAAGTTATGACCGTTTCAATATTTAGATTTTTTAGACGAAAATCCCTATAATCGGAGTTCTATAACTCCGATGGCCACGGAATTTAAACTAGAGTGTCACGTTAACACGTATAAGATTGTGTCAAGAGATGGGAATTTCTGGAGTTAAGCACGAGGTAGCTAATTTCTTAAGGAATTAACTAAAAATAATTTTTGAAAAAATACTAAAGGAAGTTGGAAAATTATGGAAAAATACTTTTTGTGTATAAAATATATGTATATGTGTTTGGACAAAGGATAGAAAAATAATAAATTGATTTGGTGTTTTCGTGAAAAGGATTTGGAATCCAGCTTGCTGGATTGAAAAATCTGATGAATCTAGCTTGCTGAATTGAATATCAGTTTACTGTTTTGAAAATGTGTTGAATCCAGGTTGCTGGATTGCAATCTAGTTGATGGATTTGGAATCCAGCTTGCTGGATTGCAAATCTGGGATGCTGGATTGGTATTTGACTTATATGTTCAAGAAAAACTTATAATATATGAGATTAAAGTATTTAAATCATATAAATATGATAGTAATGATTGAAAAATAATGATAAATAATAATTATTATGTAAAAATTATTATGAGACTAGAAAAAATTATTTTGATTAATAAAGATAATGGTTAAGTGTTAGACAGAGTTTAATTGAACTTAAACTCAATAATTCTCCGACTAGACCGTCGAGATGTTAGAAGTTTGCCAAACTCGACTCAGACTATAAAAGTATTACTTGAGGATAGGTCGTATGTGTGTTATAGACGAATAGGATTATGTGATAATGTGTTTAGGTTATTTTAAATACTGTGATGATATTATTCTAATTTGAATATCGATATTATTTATATATTAGGTCGTCAAACAAAGCGATATAAATTGCGTAGCGGTAATCAACGGTTCAGGCAAGTTTGTTTTTACTTAACTCTACTAAGAGTTGTTTCATTCGGATATGCTTGTGGTTAATCATTGCTGATTGCCATGTATAATTGTACTCTGTACATATTGCATGTATAAGTCAGGTATGAAAGGCTGATCACCTTCATTACCAGTTGGTTCAGATATATTTTTTCATGTTATATACTTGTTCAGTCAAAAGTTTGTTCCTGCTAGTTCACAATTATATTGTTGAATTATAGCCAGCATATTATTCAGACTCTTTCAATCATGATATATTGTTATATTATTGAACTTAAACTTGTTGGGCAATCCTTATGCTCACCCTTTGCTAATCATGATAAAAACATTGCGATTAAGACGAACGCGTGACATAAAGGAAAGGTTAAAGACAGCCCAAATTAAAGTTAATGTGCGCGATTAGTTTGGTAATAGTATAGTTTGATAATGATGTTATGTGTTAGATAGTTATGAATTGTGTATTAAGTTAAGGTTACTCGACCTTGGGGAAAAGTATGTAAGTTTAATGTATAAATAATTTATGTTTATATCTTCCGCAAATATAGTAATAGTGTTAGAATGATCGAACCAGATCCGCGGTGATTCGGGACCTCGGATTCGGGGCCGTCACATATATAGTAAGTCGTGTTTTACTATAAAAGCTATAAACTAATCATTTAAATCTCGAATTTGAGAGTAAAAGTAAAAGATATTTCTAAAATGGGGTATGGATGGTTTGAACTTCAAGAATGTGAAATGTTTACATATTAATGATATGAGAAACCTTTATTATGTATAAAAAGGTTAAAACGGACAAAGTTTTCACAGGAACCTAAGATGGTTTTAGGATGAGAATAAAATATTATAGTTTAAATAAACTAATAATCATGGATTAAATATATGCATGCATATTTTGTGACATAGTTGGTTATCTAATGTGTGTATATATGTAAACACAGTTGTGTAGGATTTGTGGATAGAAGCTAAGTTAAATTTTTCGGTAATCTCCAATCAAGGCAAGTTTCTCAATTTATTTATGTGGACTTATAATTGCTATAGATAACTGTTAGCATGATTTATGTTTATAAGTATGTAATACCTATGAACTGTATTATTTACTTTATGAATGATGAATGTCAAATTATGACTAATTATTGAATTGAGTCTGGGAACTCAATATATATGTGCAATGAATGACATGTAGATGACATGTAGTATGCTATGGTACATATGTTGCTATTGTGATGCCCCCAAATCCGGGTACTTGAAACCCGAACTCGGTGCTTCACGATACCATTTCTATAAGCTGAATAATACTAATAATAATAACAATAATACAAAATTCAAACTTAATTTACATATGTATCAAAGTTTACTCCCAGGTACGAGACCTTTAAACATTCATTACATCATAGATAATAAGTATCATTGTCTTAATAAACTTTAACAATTACACAGAATATTATAAATCTCATTCGAACAGCTCTTCTTTCCCCTTGTTCTTGCCTGAACCTTCTGGTTGATCATACTTAACTGAAAACATTTAAATTTAAAGCAAGAATGAGCATTTGATTTGCCCAACAAGTAATAACAACAATATATATTAGCTGAAAGAATTAAATGTTTTCTTTGAAAGACACTTCTACAACGAATCAGCAGTTGTGAAGTAAGATGAACCAATAATAACAACATATCACTTCCATATAAAATTTTTGAGACTACATATAGACTATAACTAGAGATCAGTCAACATACTATGAACATTGTTTTCTATTTTTGAAAAGGTTAAACAGAAATTCATCTGTAAACCATCATAACTTACAGGCACAGGGGGTGATCAGCCCGTTATGCCATGTATTGATCAATACTACATGCAAGAACGATATTATCGTTCACTCTATCCACCTTAGGTGCACAAAAGTTTTACCATATTCGGGATGTTCATACTTAGTCGGGAATCCGAACAAAAACAATCTGGTTGGATACAATAACGTTCTATCTTGTTCAACAATATTTTTATGTCTAGCTGAATCAAATAGCTTAGACGGCTTTTAAGTCAACGTATACATACTTGAAATTAATAAGTATGTATCAACATATGATTAATATAATGGTTATCCAAGTGGGGACACTTGTCAACCCTATATACGAAATTAATCGAATGTAATAAATATCCGAATTATACAATAATACAATGATCGGATAGTGTAAGAACTTGTATGAATACAAAGATTGGATACATAATCAATAATAATAGAGTTAATAATCTGGCACAATAATAATAAAATTCTGAAACTTTCTTACTCATGTCCATTGCATAAAGTAAATGCAAAAGTAGGATACTTGCACGAGTCATTGCCATAATAATAACACAACTTAGATTAATATTTTATACAGCGACCTATTAGTAATAAGATCATTCGTTCAATTAGAATAATATATCATATCACATAGTACTGCTAATTACAGTCAGCACATAACTTAATCATATTGTCCCACATATCCCACAATCATTGAATCACAAACAATCATTAATACAGTCAAAATATCTAAGTTCAGATCATTTTCTGAAATATGTTGGTGTACCGACGACTTTATCTGGTAATTATCGAGTCTAAGACTCTATCATGTAGTTCAATGGTCGTTTAGATATTTTAAATATCAGTCATATTATTTTTCATAGCATTATAATAATTTTTAAATAATTATTATACTTTATCATGAATTTTCAAACACTGAAATCATTATTAAATGATTTAAATATTAACTAATTTTATTATTATTAATATTTAATTAATATTAAACTATTAATGAAACGATTGCCAAAATATTAAAGTTATTTATAATAACTCAAAATATTTTTAAAGTATTAATATTACCTTAAATGATATTTGAAAATATTTAAAATCATTTTAAATAATTACCATTAATATTAGAATATTAATTTATTATTTATCAAAATATTAAAAGTCATTAGTTATAACTTAAAATATTTTTAATTCATTTATTTCCTTTTTAAATGATTTTAAATCAATAAAACAATTTTAAAACTATTTATTT
Source organism: Panax ginseng (assembly GCA_020205605.1). Taxonomy (NCBI): domain Eukaryota; kingdom Viridiplantae; phylum Streptophyta; class Magnoliopsida; order Apiales; family Araliaceae; genus Panax; species Panax ginseng. Next base: position 73,119,736 of record CM035136.1, read on the forward strand.
AATATAATTATTAAATAAACTTATTAAACTTAATATTAAATTATTTATGAAATTTACCTTTAAATATCAAAAGTTATATTTTATAACTTAAAATATTTTTTAAACTATTTATTTTCATTTAAAATGATTTTTATAATATTAAAATCATTTTAATTAATTGATTTAATATAATTACTAAATAAATCTAATATCATTAATATTTAATAATTATCAAACTTATCTTAAAATATTAATAGTTATGTTTTATAACTTAAAATATTATTAAATATCTTATTATTATTTAAAATGATTTTTAATACAATAAAATCATTTTTAATTAATTTATTTAATGCATTTATTAAATAAATTAAATACCAATAATATCTAAATAAATATTAATATTTATGAAAAATATGTCAAATTATTAAAAGTTAATTTTTATAACTTAAAATAATTTTTAAAACTGATTTTATAATTTTTAGGAATTTATTTCTATTTTTCATGTATTTTTCAGAAATTATAAAACAAAAATAATTAAATCTGTCGCTTAAGGCTTTAGCGACAATTCTGTCGCGATAGGTGTTCTTGATGCTCAAGAACAATGACAGTCAGTGCTCAAGGGTACCTCCTTTGACCATCTTTAATTCGTTATGTGTAGTGTTTCTGGGCTAGCTATAACTTAAATCTTGTAGTATTGATGTAATACTACAAGTGTACATCAACATCTGGGTCAGATCATAACATATAAGCAAGATATAAATCTTTGAAATCACTGTCAGACATGTTCATCATGTTTCTGGGCTGCCCAGAATTTTTGGTCATGGCCGGTCAACGCCTTTTGTGGCCTTCTAACATGAAATCGGTTGATGATAGGGTTGGTCTAGACGTCGGGCTGTATAGACAAGCTAACAGAGTATAAGGTCTAAACATTTTTCATGTCTAAATATCAACAACATGAAGGATCTAAGTCATCAAACTCACTGTCAGAGTGTTTCTGGATTTTTCTAGAAACCCAGAAGTTGGAGTTCCTAGTTTCGTGCTCGATTTAATTTAGGTTCCAACCTTGTTTCATTTGATATAATGGTCCATACCTATAGAGTACATGACATGTAACAATAACATAACATGAGATCATCATAACATCAAAGACGATCAAGATAAATGGCGGTCAGTATACTCCCCGAATCAGTATTGAACATTTCGGGTTTCCCGTAAATGTTCTTGAAAGCGCTTCGGCTACCTAAGTTCGACCATCTCTAGATTTGATTACATTGAGATCTATGTGATATAAAGGCTTTATCATGAAGTATTTATGTCGATTCTACAACTACAAAACAACAACATGGCAAAACAAATTAAACATAACAAGATCCAAGCTCTGCAAAACACCATCGAGATTTCAGCGGTCTTCGGTTTCAAGAATTAAATCGATGCCAATCAACCCACTTTGACCTTAAATAACTTTTAATATACAACTGATATAGACTGATTCAAGTTTCATATTAAAGATCTCCGACGAGTCTGGTACAAACTTTCAAAACACAAAAACACATAACAGATCGAGATCTGTGGAACCTGACATTCACTGTCACACCCTTATTTTCAAAAATTCCCAGATTTGGAAAATCATCAAATCTGAGCCTATAGATGTTATGGGTTTAACATCTAGCAACCCAGATCATCGATTAACACCCTATACAACATATTTAACACACAAAAAATTACATCTAACATAAGATCAAAAGATTTTCGAATTTTAGGATTTGCACATTTATGCTCCAATTCTGATTTCTATGCTTCTGATTTGATGTTGGTGTTCGTGGGGCTTGATTTGTGACTGAACTAACCAGGAAATTTCATGGGTTTGAGCTTGAGAGAGAATGGCTAGGAGTGGGTTGCACAAATGAGTAAAAATGCATTTTCTCTCTCTTGAATTTAGCAAATCAATTGGGTGCAATGAATTTGTATGCTAATGTAGTGATCATGTCTCACTTGATGTAGCTCATAGCTAGGTATAGGGGGTGGCTGGCCAGATTTGGATAAGATTTGTCTAGCAATAATTCAACATATGGGACAAAAAGGGCACTTTGGTAATTTTATTTTAATTTAAAGGCATTCTTGTCCAAGGTGCTTGAATCTATGATTTATTCACTAGATTTTACATATTAAAGTTTCCCAAATAATTACTAGGGTTTGAAAAATTAAAATTAAAGTATAATAAAATTTTAATTAAACACACTAATTTAAAATTAGGGTTTTTAATAGGAAATTAGGGTTTTTAAATTAGGGTTCCTTAATAACATTAGGGTTCACAAATTAACAATTAGGGTTTCCTAATTATAATTATAATTCACAAAAATAATCCTTAGGGTTTCTAATTTTAGTAAATTAGGGTTGCCAAATAATAATTAGTGTTTCTCCTAATTACAAAATTTCCATAATACGCAATAAAATACATATAAAATAATTACTACTAAGTCTTAAACTCATAACCGAGTTTAACAATTAGGGTTTAATAACACGATATAAGGGTTTATGACATAATTTACCATAATTGGCTAACCATTATCGGTTTACATTTTACAAAGACATATTTATAGCAGATCGAAAAATTAAAATATAATTAATATTATATTATTATTCTCATCCCTTGATCAATACCCAAATTTAGGGTTTGGATTCCATATCTGGTTTATCTTTTATATATAACATTATGACTAAAAGACAAATTGCACCCCAAACTTTACACCGATGTTGATATTTGCACCCCAAAGTGAAAAAGGAGTCTAAGTACACCCCATACTTTACTTATGCGAAACAGATTGCACACTTTCGTCAATTAGCCGGTCAAAAGTGACCGGCTAAGGCTGTAATGTGAATTTCGAGGGGTATTTAAGTCTTTTCTCTTTTATCTTCTCCTTCTCTCTAAGCTTGGGGTGCACATTGTCTTCTAATCTCTTTCCCTTATCTCTCTCTCCTCCATAATTAACTTTCTCTCTTAAATGCAATGAACGACAGTAATGGAAGTACGAAGCAAATTCCGTCGGATAACCCAGACATAAAGCCTGAAGAAAAAGAATTGTATCTAGTCATGCTCTGGTTGATCCAAACAAAAGAGAACCTCCAACAGCAAAGTTTATAATCAAGTTTTTCTTCTTTTTTCCCCTGAACGCATTTTACAAGCTAGAATTGACATGCATTCCCACATTACGTACCATCTTGTTCCAGTTTTTCAGGAGGCAATTGTGACTAGCCAACCAAAGAAATAAGCAGTACAATTTGGATCCCTTATTTTTCCAAGTGCCCATCCATTTTGAAGAGTATTACCAAAAAAATTAACAATAAAAAATTAAGGATGATGGATAAAATTAAGCAAAGAATATATATATCACTCATGATACATATTACATACATTTACGGTACCATATGCGGGATTACGCATGAAAAAGGCGTAGAAAGCCATTATACAAGTAAACTACAATGATGGTAGCAAGGAAATGAACTAAATAATGGGCATTTTTCATGTGTCCCGGGGAACAACTAGTAGGACAGTTGACTAGATAATATTAGAGGCTTAACTCCTCGGTAGAGCTGGTTTTCAAAATGGTATCCAAAGTGGAAACAGCTTCCATAATATGCTTACCTTTGTTCAACATGATGCAACTTTCCTGCCAAAAAGAAGTGTCACTAATTTTTCTTTTTCCCTGATCAAATTCAAAGCTGGATTAGAAAGGTGAGGAATCAAGAAGACTAAAAATAGATGACTTGTAAGAAAAACTAAGGCTCTATTTGGTTAATGAAATGGTGAGAATGAAACCGAAAAAGGAAAACCAATGTCCTGCACGCCTTTTCATTTTATTTCTTGACATTCATTCAAACAGAGACTAAAGGTTCTACGAACATCCGCTTGAAAACACAAATATTGAATCCTAAGGTAGTTGATTGAGAACTACACTTTCTGAGAGATGGTGATTAAAATGTTTTCTCATTATCACTTAAAAACTAGTGAAGATGAGTCGAATATTGCACACATATTTTTTACCATAAAATTTTATCAATAACCAAAACCACCATTGACAGTTCGACCAAGAACCAAACTGAGTTTCTCAAGCTCACATCCAATACTTCATTACCCAAAAACAAAACCAAATTCATCAAACCCATCACAGATTCAAACTTACCCACTATCAAAACCCAGCTCAAGAAGCTCAATTCCACCTCAAAACCATCAAATTCAACCAAACCCACTTTCACTTTCCTCAAAGAAATCCTTAGATCTAACCAAACCAAATTTAGATTCTGATTTTTGAAAGCTTAAAGGTTCTTCTTCAGACGCTTCAGATTCTCCTTCGTCGGTGCATGGATTCCTATTTCTGATCTTCTTCCTCCTCATCGATCGAGACTTCTTCCTCTATTTCGATCGAGAATTCTTCCTCTTCTTCAGACGTTTTATGTTTTGACAGTGACAAGAATTGGAAGGGTTTTTGGCAAGAATATTACATCAGCTTGGAGATAATGGTTTGACGGTAAAAGCAGAGGCGGTAATATAGTTTTGGTAGCTTGTTCCGGTTCAATATTGGAGAAGATAAGGAAAAGACTTGAATACCCTTTTAAATTCCTTAGCCGGTCACTTTTGACCGGCTAATTGACCAAAGTGTGCAATCTGTTTTGCATAAGTAAAGTATGGGGTGTACTTAGACATCTTTTTCACTTTGGGGTGCAAATATCAACATCGATGTAAAGTTTGGGGTGCAATTTGTCTTTTAGTCTAACATTATTAATTAAGTTAAAATAATTAACTTAATATCTGAACTAAAATTCATATAATAAAATAATATAATTATTATAATAATTCCAATAATCATTTCATATATTATTTAAATAATATAAAAATCATATTTTCATAGAAAATAAATAATAAAGACATTTCTACTATAAAATTAATTATTATAAGTATATACGTTATAATGATCAATAATTCTAAAATAAAATTATTTAAAATTATTCATGTAAAAAAATAAATTTTATTTATCACATATATACATACACATTACTTGCCACATATTCCACTCATTAAAATAAAAAAAAATTATATGCAAAATTTCTTATTTATTTACATAGAAAATATCGAGTTATTACAGCTATCAGCAGGACATAAATGTGATAATGCATTTGTAATATGCTTGAACACCTAGAATATAAATGCATGGACATAATGTGAAACCTATGTGCTATGTGATGCATGAAAGACTGTTAGACTTGCTGGGCCGTCGTGCTCAATCTTGTCTTATTTGCAGGTTAAAGCTATGATGCGATTTATCGTGATTAGGAGCGCATGAAAAGAAGACTAGCGATTTAATTGAGATTGTGTTGAATCATTTGATGGTATTTTTATGTGTAATCATAGATGTGTAAAATTTTGAATTATTCGATAAATGAAGATTTACTGTTCTAAAAAGGGGATATGCTTGAGAGAATGAATTATATATATATATATATATATATATATATATATATATATATATATATATATATATAAGCTAAATAAGTCATATAATAAATATTATTCTAGTATAAAGAAGAATTGTAAAGGTTGCAATTCAGGGAATGAATGAATGGAAAGAAAGAAAGAAAAATTTATTCCGCATTTTTAGCTATTTTAACATTAAATAATATTTTAAAGCTAGAACATGATAATATTAACGCACAAGATCAGGGAGAGAAATTGTTCCGATTTTGGGGGCGTTACAAATGGACTGTTGATTGGTATAATTATGACCAGGAATTATGTATCGGTATAATCATGACCTGTAATATTACAAATGATGTGGTAAAAGTCCTCATTGGCCAGTAGTGCATTGATGGATAGTTGTTGGCATGATCATGTCCATTGGTGATACTAACGAATATTCTTGGCCCGTAGTGCATGGATAATTCGTGCATGTGATAATAACGAATATCGTTGGCCCATAGTGCATGGATAATTCGGTGATATGGATTATTTATTGAGCTGTGTTACATCGATAAAATATTGATGATGAACTTTTAAATCATAGAAGATAGTAGATATCATACTCTACTTGACCGTTCTAATGGATTGCTTATTCCGCTGCAGTTAAACTTGTTGTCTATTTTATTCTATCATTTTAACACTGTTGAAGGCTAACGATAATTTATTCTGCATTATCTTAGTCATAATATTCTTTACTAGGCTAGTTGAGCTCACCCTTTTCTTTCATTGTTCTCTTCAGGAAATGAGAATATAGTTGGGACTAGGCGGGAAATGGAGTGATGGTCAATGTTGGTGGCCATAGTAGTCCACACTATTCTATAAAATTGTGTGATAATAAATGTAATGAGGAATTCATTTGATTTTGGATAGACAATATTCATGTTAAAACTCTCAGCTTACGTTTGTCGCATTGTATAAATGATGTTTGTATTTAAATTTTGTACCATGTATTTGGCGACTCAGAATGGGCTGTGTATACCTATTTTGGGTGTGTCACAATAAGAGTTATGGACATGGAAGATTCCTAATATTAAGTATGTTAAGATAAGGGGTTGTCCAACTTATGTGAAAAGGTTTCAAAGGATAAGCTTGGGACAAGATTTGACAACTTATGTGAAGGAGCTAATGAGAGGATAATAGATCTTGAAGAGTTCAAGAACTGCAAAGTACTATAAGTCAAATAAGAGGAACTTGTAGAAAGACCTATTGTACCACAACCGAATCGTAAATCTGGAATAATACCGAAGATACTTGGGAGGTATGAATTCATTATAGATGATGATGATGATGTACGCATCATAGAAGATGATGATCCAGTTTCATACGATGAGGTAAATGTTGTAGATACTCAGAGAAATGGATTGAAGCAAGCTTCTCAAAAATGGAACATTTGTTTTGATACGACAATTAAAAGAGTTTGATTTTATCAAAAACAAGAATGAACCTAGTGTGTACAAAAGGGTCAGTGGGAGCATCGTGACATTCCTAGTACTATATATTGATATATTACGGATAATGAATGACATACCAATGCTACAATCAGTAAAGATAAAGTTGTCTAAACATTCCTCTATGAATGATTTAAGAAGAGTACCTTAATTAGGGATACAAATCTATATAGATAGATTTAAAAGGATGCTCAGCTTAACCCAAGGAACGTATATTCTGTTAGGAATATACATGAAAATGTTATTCCTATTTATATATGATTTGATTATGATATAAATGAATGAAAATGTAAGTATGCTTGCATTAAGGAAAGCTATAAAGTACTTTGATAGATAATAGGAACATATGTACAAGGACTTAGAATGAATTGATCAAATATGTTAGGTTGATCCTATATAAGCAAAACAGCTTTGTAAAGTCATTAAAAAGAAGTGATGTACAAGGACTATAAATATAGAAAGATCAAGCTTGTTAGGTTGAAATTATAATGTAATGGATCGGCATGTTTGATCGTCGAACACTACACCAGAAATCGTAGTCTGCCAGGAGAGTCAAGGAAAACTCGAGAACTATCAAGGCGGAATCGTAGTCTGCAAGATATTAGATCTCAAAGTTCGTAGTCTGCCAGGAGAGACGAGGAAGGATCGTAGTATGTCGAGAAGAACTTTCTCAGAGCCGTAGTCTTCAAAGGAAGTCATGTTCAGAATCATAAAGACAGCTTGTCTAAGAGCCAACCGAGCATCTGCTAGAGCCAAGTTAAGAATCGTAGGCCACACTTGAACTAGTAGAGTCTACTGATCATATCAGAGGTAGAAATCGTAGTCGAGCTAGATCAGACGGGGACAACAAGCATAAAGACAGAAATCGTAGTGTTTCAAGATCTGATCTCGAAGTCGTAGTGTCTGCAGAACCAAAGCTAAATCATAGTGTGCAGAACTAAGGCTTGAACATAGGTGCTCACAATGCCAAGGCAGAATCGTAGAGTCAACACGATTCTCAACAAATGAGCACTCCCAGAATATCCAAAGTATGAAGCCTCTAGTCTGAGTTGCAAAGATACATTCCACTTGAAGGAAACCAGACATCACTCAACGAATTGCATGCAAGCTAACAGAAGATCTAAGAACCAACACAATCAACATCTAGATTAAGTTGTGAAGCCATTCAAGTTGAAGTCTCCCACAAGACGATCAGAAGAAGACTTCTGTAAAAGTGATTGACTAAAGAAAATCAGCAAGTGCAGTAGCTGTCAAGAGAACAAGACAATGACCTTGGGATTAACCAGGATCGTAATGTTTGCCAGATTAGAAGCAGAAACTGATGGGATCTATAACAGAGACACTGGCCAACCTATATAAAACAAACAAAGAAGATGAAGCATGGGTCAGACCATTGATGATATGTGAACGGGAGATCACAAGGAGAAAGAGACTGAGCATGTATAACTTGATAAGTCTTGAAGTTGAGGAGGGCCAAAGTAATCAGACAAGTTGTCAGTACCTAATATAAGTTAAGGCAAGCAGAAGTGATGAAGCACTGCACGAGTGGAGCAAGATGTGTTTTAAATTGAAGATTCAATTAACACTCTTCAGAATCGCAGCGTTGTCTCAACCAGTCAATGAGAAACATTCATCAAGACACACTACGATCAGGTCCAAGAACATCTGCATCAGAATCGTAGAGTTCAGTCATCTGAAGATTAAAACATTGGCAATGGCTTAATCTGAAGACTGATATTTGAACGTTGCTAATTGAGAGCATCGATGCAAAAGGATAACTCCTGATGTTCTAATCGAGGAATAAGAAAGAAGAAATAAAGTTGACTACTTGCCTGACACATCGAAGTGACATCTCTGACGGGGTAGGTGAAATAGTAGACTACAGTGTCAGAAAAATGAAAAAGGGGATGTCATGTCCATTTGCAGTCTGCAACAAATAACTCAAGATCTACGAAGCAATTTAAATAACTCCCAACGGCTATATTCCAACGGGAAGATTATGGAGGAGTATATATCAACTAGAGCTTCAAAGATTAAGAGTTGCTGAGTTGAAGAATCGTTGAGTTGTTGGAATGCTATATTGTTGACTCTATGAGTTCCACCAGAGCTAAACAAAACAAGTCTCAGTAGCAGTGAGATTGCGAAGGTGGAAGTGATGAAGATTTGAAGAAGGACTTGACCAGACTAAAGCTTCACTCAACAAGGATGAGAATGCCACTGAAGATGGCAGCTAAGCTGAGAGCTGAGAAAGCTAAGAAGATAGCATTCAGAAAAGTGGCAGAGCACAAAGAAGATTCAGAGAGCCACTCTACGAATCACCATGAACCAAAAGCTGAAATAGAACAGATGCAGAACCATGTCTGTATATCATTCAAGAAGGGTTTAGGGAATTCTGAGTACCAGATAAAGTCTACCAAAAGCTCAAAGACTTAGCAAACCTAAATGGTGATGGTGCACAACTGACATCAGACGAAGATGAGGTGAACACTATGAAGATCAGCTGCACCAGAGCAGAGGTGGTCCTAACTCTTTGCATAATACAAAGAGGACCACGTCAAGCTGCTAAGTACAAAAATTGCTCAAGCTTCAAGACATCTTAGCAGCAAAGCACCGACAACAACTACAACAACAATAAGTAGCCAGGGCCTGAGGGGTCCTTGTCCAGAGGGACTAAATGAAGTTCCAAGCCTGCTAGGCTTGAAGAGTTCTCAATGAACTAAAGTTACAAGGCTGCTGACCTTGAAGGAATCTTAGTGATTCAGGGCGCTGCCCTTCCTTAGTGGAATTCCTACTTGTTAAAGTAGAAGAGTGGATTAGAAGCTTGAATCTTTGAACCACTTAAAATCCCTTGTGTTTTTTACATTTAATCATTTATTTTCTGTCAGTTACATTATGTACCTAACTGCTATAAATGTTATGTATGTATTAACTTCTTACAACTAAACTAACTCTATGAACAATGTATGTATGTTCATGAATATATCAATGAAGGGGATCTTTTACTTATTCCGTTGTGCTTGAAAAGATTCTTATGTTTGTCACATGTTAATTCGTTAGCAATACTAAATATCAAGGAAACATATTTGAAATTAAAAAGGATCTATTCAACCCCCCGTTCTAGATCTATTGTGTGCCTACTGGGAACTAACAATTGGTATCAGAGCAGGTTCTCATGCTATATTCAAAAGCTAATCGCTTTGAGTCTGATCCTAGGCACAAACATAAACATAGTTTGGTAGTAAGTCACTTGTAAATGCAGATGAGCTCACACGTTGAAAATAATGTGTACATGTAAAGGTGTATATACACCTGAAGCTGCCAGATTGATCCATGTTCTTAAATGCCATAACAATAAGACCAATCCCTGTCCACAGTCAATCTCGTAGTCTGAAGACCAGAGATGGGAGGTCAAGGAGCATCAACAGGAAAGAGTTAAGCATCCACCAGTCTGAAATATGAAAGCAGCTGGATGTGGACCTTGAGGTTCAAAGGTGTCAAAGAACTAAGGATGTCAAGATTTTTCTAACTTACATCTTCAAGACTATGACTGATTGATCGAAGGACAACTAAAGTAACAAGCTGTCAGAAATGAATGTAAAAATATGTACATCAATGCCTAATCTCATTATATCAAGAAAAATAACTGTCAAGAAACTGACAGTGGAAAGGTACGGTTCCTAATTAATATAAATGTGTACATCATGTTGCATTACCTTATATACTATAACAATATTCTATCATGAGACCATACTCTTCCTAAAAAGAGGAAGATAGAAAGTACACTAAGGTTAGAAACTCAACTGTAAACAAACTTTCTCTCCATCCAAGTTGTAGGTTGAAGATAACATTTTGAAAGAAGTTTGAAATAGGTCATAAGCATATCAAGATTTAATTAATCTTAAGTGGAGCATTCCTTGCTAAAGGGTTAGTATGTATGTACTAACCTATGTTCTAGGTTTTCGATAATACATAGAGTATGATCAGGTTGACAAGAGTATCTTGAAGATTCGTAGAAACTGATCACCTCCATGAATCAACCAGATACAAATAAGTGATAGAGCTAATTCTCACTCTGTGAACATTTAAAATCTGTGAACATAACCAAGCAAATGATGAAACCATCAAAGAAAAAGGGTGTCCTTTTAAAATGGTTAATCTTACACACACTCATCATCATGCATTTTAAAATGTCATATCTAAATTGGATACATGCATGAATATGATTGTTGATGACCAATGTGATGAAAATTCAAATATATGAGGAATAGGGATTTTGGAAACTAACCTAGCATGACCCATTGAACCATGGGTACAAAAAATAGAAATTTATCTAACCTGCAGGTACTTGGTCTATTTGACCACACTAAGGAATGTTGAAGCAGATGACTTCAGTCAAGAAGATTCAACCAGCTGAAAGCTTAAGACATTTCAGAAATGTTCTTGACAAAATCATTCTTTATCAAAACATGTTCTTGAAGACTTGCTGAGCTAACATGAATAAAGTTGACATGACTACGGATCTCCATATGGAAACATACCATTCATGCTAAGACAAAAAGGGTCTTATATGTTCATTCATTCAAAGCATATCATATAAGAAGAATCCTCGAGAAAGTTCACATCAGAGGATCATCCACCATTAATCATGAAGAACTCATTATAGAAGTAGAACTCCACGAGTGCAATCTGTCAAAAAAGACTACGTTCGTAGTTCTGTCAACAATCGTAGAGTGATCAGTCCTGAAGATATCTATTTCTATGATCCAAGGAGGTTTAAATGAGAGTGATGATTCCAGTCAGAAGGAGATATGCAAGGCTACCTTCTGATGCCCATGAAGAATAAAAACTCACACCTCTCTGAGATGATAGTATCAACTATGGGGGAACAATGATCTGTTAAAGAACAGCAACACTAAAAGTATCAGAAGTGCACTATTAAGCAATATACCAGTTACAAAGTCCAAAAACTTTGTGGCTGATGAACCAAATGAAAATCCATAGGAACGTCTCAAAACGTGCCATTGATAACCATATGAACCACTCAACTCAAAATTATTGAGTGTCTACGATCAAACATCTGATCGTAGTGTAAGAGTAGGAGGACACCACGGAACACCAATGTATATCCAGAGTTAGTAGATGAACTCCCCAGCAGAGAGATAAAATGCAATATCAGTACTAATCATGTCTAAAGTTCTCCATCTGGTAAGCGTCTCAGGGATAAACCTGACCCTTAGTTCAATATAAGAGGTTGGCCCTTCCTCAGTTACCTTAATAACCATGAAGGAATGATTAGTCAGAACTCATCACAAGAACCAGATCAGACAATAACCGTAGAGTATGACCAGCAGCAAACTCAACGATCGTAGTCTTCCCAAAAGGATACACTAGCTCATGGGGAGCTAAGAACAGATAAGATTTTCCACATAATTTAAAATCATGGAGCTTGACAGAACTCGACACGTGCCCAACTATTCAGATCGTGTGGAGGGAAGTTACGAATACAGTTTTGAAAGACGTCTTGAAAATTCATCTCAGAATTTCAGTGCCCGAACTCTCTTGGGGCGCTTCAGTGGCTAAGTCATGCACCTCCAAGATGAGGAATAGTGTCAAATCATCCACTGAAGCATCCCTCAGAAGACGATTGTTGAGTTACCAAAATCGTAGTCTATAGCTAATTCATCAAGCTACTCTACGTACTAAAAAAGTCAACGATCAGTCTACGTCAGTAATGCTTATTTTTTAAAAAGAAAATCAAAACTGACAAACTAATTAGTTTACGGGGAGTTACAGTCTCTTACTGGGCATCATGCAACCAATAGCTTTTTGACACATCACAGCTTATGCAGAGTCAGAAGGAACTATCATAAAGATAAATTCAAAATCTCCAAACAGTTATCAAAAGCTATCAACCTTCTCTCCCTCCCTTTTTCAAACCTTAAAATCCTCTTCAAAGCTTGAAACCATTAAGTCTCGAGCTTCGCCCAAATTGCATTCAACTATCCCTCATAAGAATTCTGAAATAAAATACCCATATACTTCAAACTCTTCAAATGGCAGATTGGCGAGTAATCACTGGCATTCAGGTGAGAACCAAGACGTTTGAAAAATCTGAGAAGACGTTTAGAGATATTCTCGAACTTGTGAATAAGGCTGGATTCTCAGAATGTCTTGAGTCAAACACTCGAATATATGTTAACCTGGTTAAAGAATTTCACTTCAACGTAACCATAAATTCTGAAACCATTTCTACCAAGGTCAAAGGTCAGATTTTGAAGCTGAAATTGTTTGACATCAATCAATGCTTAGGTTTTCCTGACCTAGGTCTGAAAAGCCTTGATGAGATTGACACTGAACAAGCTAAGAAGATTATGTAGTATAGAAGAAACTCTAGTTTGAAGGACGTCAAGAAAAAAGTGTTTCTTGAAGAATTCTAGTTCCTTGTAGAGATAGTGGGCAAATGTATCCTATGCAAAGACACTGCACATGACACTATGAGTGATCAACAACTAAGGATCATGTCTGCAATAGTTTTGAAGAAACGTATCAACTTTAGGGTTATCCTGCTTTAACAAATGTCCAAATGGCTAGATAAGGAAGAAAAGAAAAGATTAACAGGAAAACCCCTCACGAAGGTTTTCCATGGAAGGTTCTTGAGTATCATTTTGAAGAAGAAGTTGAAGAATAAAATTAAGGATGATGAAGGTGAAGTCCTTAATAGTCATAAAGTGATAACTACACAGCTATTTGCAAATTGGAAGAAGAAACCAATGGAGAACAAAAAGTCGATGATATATGACAGCACCAGCAAAAGCACTACGAAGAAAAGGAAGGCAAGTGCTATGAAAGAGGAGGAGGTGTCATTCATTTAAGATTCAGACATCTCTCAGTCCAAATCTTTGAGGCCACCGAAGAAGAAAACTAAGGTGATAAAGAAATCCAAACCAGTTCCCCAAAGAAGTCTATCTACCAAAGAAGAGAACGTAGAGTCACAAGATGAGAAGGGAACTGAGAGCTCAAGTATGAATCCTCAAGGAGCAAGTCCACTAATAAAGACGAAGTTGAATCCAAGAAGGAGAAAGCTGAACCTATGAAAGGAATAGCTAAATCTGGTAATGAAGAAGAATGTACAAGTCCTATGGCTAACACTCAGAGTAACCACTCTACTGATGAAGAATTTTTAAAAGCTAAAATAATTGGATCTCCTACTGCTAAAGCTCCAACAAGTTCATCTGATGGTTCAAAAGACGTTGAGTCTAAAGAAGAAGGATCTGCTCCTACTGTTGCTGAAATTCAAGGAAGCTTATCTAATGATTCAAAGGCTTTAAAATCTGAAGATGAAGAAAGAAATGAATCTCCTATAGCTGAACCTCCAAGGAGAAGAAAGAGCAACAAACTTCTTGCTAAATCTATCCTAAAGAAGAAAGGAGAACCCTCTACAACAATCATTGGATTACGTGACGATGAGTCTAAATCCAAGGAAGAAAGTGCTAAGGGTACTGAAGAAGAAACAAGTAATGAAAATCTGCAAGAAAGATTCACTAATGAATTAGATGAAATGATCCAGCATGATTCAAGCTCAGAAGGTGAAGAGATGGAAAAAGATTCTAGTTCTATAAATCAGGAATAAGAGGAATCAGCAGACTATCCTGTTCTCTTTCCAGCAAGAGTTCGCTAAAGAATAGTGGTGGAAGTCTTTGATGAACCACCAGATGTACCACCAGAAAGATCAATAAGCTATGGAAATGAACAACTCAAAGTTGTAAGGATACTACATACGATGTGCTTAACAACTGGAAAAACATGGATTTAGACTGCACTACAATCCTAACGATCTTCTGATGCGATGATTCTTCCCATGGCTAAAGGCATATACTGGTAAAGATGAAAGTTACTTTAGCTAGTGTTACTCACATTTTCCAAACCTAGAGCTAGTGTCTCAAAACTTTCCAAGAGTAAATAAATTTGCAACAAAGCTGATCCAAGACCAGTCTCACTTCAAAGTCTACGGATATGCTGGTAACCACTACATTCCCTACGATTGTAAAGTGGGTTCATATGGTAGAAGGGTTTTATCCAAGTTCATGATCGTAGAGTCCCATCACTCCATTTAAAATGACCAAGCTCAGTCTGAGAAACTCTACACTGCTTAATCAGAATTGTCTAATATTCCATCATCCTCCAACAGTGATTGGCACTCAACGATCTATCAGATTCTCACTACATTCGAAAAACTATCCAAGAATGAAAATTGTGGAGCCCAATCTAATGATCAATAGAAGTTTGCCCAACCAAATGACCAAACTCCTAAAGAGCGAGAGTTACTGAAGAATTCTGATGAATTGATTGAGAATATATCTATCATCTCTGAAGAGGCAAAGATGTAGTCAGAAGCAGGAGATAGCGTGCTTCAAAACAGACTACAAGCAACAATGTCAGATATATCTCTCAAAATCAAAGAGAGAGATCAAATCTATCTGAATCTTATCAATGATCAGAAGGAAGAAGCTCTGCAAGTTCAGAAAGATAACACATATCAAATCATGTCCCTCTCTGACAAGATTGACCTCCTCAAGTAGTCTCTTTCTCTCAAGTTGGAGCTCAGTCAATAGTAACGCAAGATTGAAGTTATCAATTCATCTTATCTGATAGAGTAGCTTATGATAAATGTCCAACAACTTTCCCAAATGATTCATGACAAAAAGGGGGCGAAAAAGAGGCCTTCAAGAAAAAACAAGGAAAGAAGAATGAAGGCTGAAGAAAAGAAGGAGATCAAGAAAGCAAAGAAGGAGAAGGAGAAGAAGAAGAAGAAGCAGCTCAACAATGCAGAAAGTGTATCATCATCTGAGGGGGAGCCAAAGCATAATAGGAAGAGGAAAGTAGAAACCCAAGAAGAAGAGCATGCATCTGAGTCAGAGCATCATGAAGATATAGAAATGGAGAATGGATCTCAAGGGGAGCAGGAAGGAGGCAATCAAGAAGAAGTGATGTCACCATCCCAAGGGGAGCAGGAGCAACAAGATCAGGCAGATGAATAACAACAATCGAAGGGATCCATGAGATACACATGAAGAAGAAGGTACATCTCTATATGAAATAGTTAACTCTGAATCAAGAACATAGGTTTATTTTTCAACTGTAATCAAATGTTTTTAATATATCATTCATATTACCTGCTCTAGCAATACAGTAGCTCACTGTATCTTAAGATTCATTCATATCATACATATGCACTTATTATTTTTGTCATAATCAAATAGGGGGAGATTGTTAGGAATATACATGAGAATGTTATTCCTATTTATATATGATTTGATTATGATATAAATGAACGAATATTCAAGTATGCTTGCATTAAAGAAAGCTGTAAAGTTCTTTGATAGATAATAGGAACATATGTACATGGGCTTAGAATGAATTGATCAAATATGTTAGGTTGATCCTACATAAGAAAAACAACTTTGTAAAGTCCTTAAAAAGAAATGATGTACAAGGACTATAAATATAGAAAGATCAAGCTTGTTAGGTTGATCTTATAATGTAATAGATAGGTATGTTTGATCGTCGAACACTGCACCAGAAATCGTAGTCTGCCAGGAGAGTCAAGGAAAACTCGAGAACTATCAAGGTGGAATCGTAGTCTGCAAGATAGTAGATCTCAAAGTTTGTAGTTTACTAAGAGAGCCGAGGAAGGATCATAGTGTGCCGTGAAGAACTTTCTCAAAGCTGTAGTCTGCTGAGGAAGTCATGTTCAGAATCGTAGAGACAGCCTATCTAAGAGCCGACCGAGCATCTGCCAGAGCCAAGTCAAGAATCGTAGGCCACACTTGAAGTAATGGAGTCTACTGATCATATCAGAGGCATAAATTGTAATTGAGCCAGATCAGATGAGGACACCAAGCATAAAGATAGAAATCGTAGTATGTCAAGATCTGATCTCGGAGTCATAGTGTCTGCAGAACCAAAGCTAAATTGTTGTGTGCAGAACTAAGGCTTCAACAGAGGTGCTCACAATGCCAAGGCAGAATCATAGAGTCAACACGATTCTTAACAAATGAGCACTCCCAGAATATCCAAAGTATGAAGCCTCTGGTCTGAGTTGTAAAGATACATTCCACTTAAAGGAAACCAGACAGCGCTCAACGAATTATAAGCAGGCTAACAGAAGATCTAAGCACCTATCCAATCAACATCCAGATTAAGTTGTGAAGCCATTCAAGTTGAAGTCTCCCACAAGACGATCAGAAGAAGAATTTAGTAAAAGTGACTGACTAAAGAATATTAGCAAGTGTAGTAGCTGTCAAGAAAATAAGACAACTA
Source organism: Panax ginseng (assembly GCA_020205605.1). Taxonomy (NCBI): domain Eukaryota; kingdom Viridiplantae; phylum Streptophyta; class Magnoliopsida; order Apiales; family Araliaceae; genus Panax; species Panax ginseng. The sequence continues at coordinate 73,136,995 of CM035136.1, forward strand.
CCTTGGAATTAACCAGGATCATAGTGTTTGCCAGATTAGAAGAAAAAAATGATGGGATCTATAATAGAGACACTGACCAACCTATACAGAACAGACAAAGAAGATGAAGCATGGGTCAGACCATTTATGATATATGAACGGGAGATCACAAGGAGAAAGAGACTGAGCATGTCTAACCTGGTAAGTCTTGAAGTTGAGGAGGGCCAGAGTAATCAGACAAGTTGTCAGTACCTAATTTAAGTTAAGGCAAACAGAAGTGATGAAGCACTACACGAATAGAGCAAGAGGTGTTCTACATTGAAGATTCAATGAACACTCTTCAGAATCGTAGTGTTGTCTCAACTAGTCAATGAGAAACATTCATCAAGACACACTACGATCAGGTCCAAGAACATCTGCATTAGAATCGTAGATTTCGGTCATCTGAAGATTAAAGCATTGGCTTAATCTGAAGACTGATATTCGAACGTTGCTAATTGAGAGCATCGATGCAAAAGGACAACTCCTGATGTTCTAATCGAGGAATAAGAAAGAAGAAATAAAGTTGACTACCTGCCTGACACACCAAAGTGACATCTTTGATGGGGTAGGTGAAATAGTAGACTGCAGTGTCAGAAAAATGAAAAAGGGGATGTCATGTCACATCTACAGTCTGCAACAAATAACTCGAGATCTACGAAGCAATTCAAATAGCTCCCAACGGCTTACAACGGGAAGATTGTTGAGGAGTATATATCAACTAGAGCTTCAAAGATTAAGAGTTGTTGAGTTGAAGAATTATTGAGTTGTTGGAATGCTATATTGTTGACTCTATGAGTTCCACCAGAGCTAAATAGAACAAGTCTCAGTAGCAATGAGACTGCGAAGGTGGAACTGAAGTAGATTTGAAGAAGGACTTGACCAGACTAAAGCTTCACTCAACAAGGATGAGAATGTCACTGAAGATGGCAGCTAAGCTGAGAGCTGAGAAAGCCAAGAAGATAGCATTCATAAAAGTGGCAGAGCATAAAGAAGATTCAGAGAGCCACTCTATGAATCACCATGAACCAAAAGTTGAAACAGAACAGATGCAGAACCATGTCTGCATATCATTCAAGAAGGGTTTAGGGAATGGTGAGTACCAGACAAAGTCTACGAAAAGCTCAAAGACTTAGCAAACCTAAATGGTGATGGTGCACAGCTGACATTAGGTGAAGATGAGATGAACAATATGAAGATCAGCTGCACCAGAGAAGAGGTGGTACAAACTCTACGCATAATGCAAAGAGGACCACGTCAAGCTGCTAAGTACAAAATATGTTCAAGCTTCAAGACATCTTAGTAGCAAAGTACTGACAACAACAACAACAAGTGGCTTGCTAGGCTTGAAGAGTTCTTAGTGAACTAGAGGAGTTCCAAGCCTGCTAGGCTTGAAGTGTTCTCAATGAACTAAAGTTCCAAGGCTGCTGGCCTTGAACGAATCTTAGTGATTCAGGGCGCTGCCCTTCCTTAGTGGAATTCCTTCTTGTTGAAGCAGAAGAGTGGACTAGCAATACTAAATATCAAGGAAAAGTATTTGAAATTAAAAAGTATCTATTCAACCCCCCTTCTAGATCTATTGTGTGCCTACTGGGAACTAACATATTTATTTGATGCTAAAGCCGTTTAGCATGATAAACTTCAAGAGATGTCTCATGTTGATGAGCCATGGAGTGTATATCTCTTAATAGCTCCCAAAGACTCCTGAAAAGAGAAATCGCATGAGTAACTACCATGTACGCAATGAAATGTACGAGACATGATATTGATCGATCATATTCTAGAAAAGATCACTGTAAGACCTGATATTAATTTCATATCTTATATTTAATTGGGACATTGTATGGTGGAATGATTGAATTGTATGGTAAATATTTACTAAAAGGTTCTTTTATGATTAATGTTGAAATCTATATTATCTGGAAAGTCGTTGATCTCAAAGGAGGCTTATCCTTATTGTAGAATAAATGTTATTTATAAAAATAAATTAATAGATTAATTAATTTATTTAAATAAGATTAGAATTGTTCTAATTGATTTATTCACAACCGGTTTAATATGGAGAACATAAAGGGTCACACTATAAAAAGAAGAATATTTATTTAAGAAATAAATGACATACTCGTAATAATAAGTTAAGTGTATTTAATTTAATCTATGGTGATAGAATAAATTAAATAGCTTAAAATTTATTATTTAATATTTTGAAAATATTAAATATAAATTAATAAGAGGAGTCTTATTATTATTATTACTATTACTATTATTTAATTTCTAAAGGAGTTTGTGAATTAATTAATAAGAGTATACTCATATATTCCTAATAAGATTAGGAGGCTAATTAATTAAAAGAGTTTAATTAATTATTCCTAATAAGATTAGGAGCCTAATTACTTAATGGAGTTTAATTAACAATAATTCTAGGGGGACATTAAAGTAGCGACATTTCTAGCGACATTTGTTTTTGGTTTTTTTCATAGTGCCTCTTAAAAAATGTATAGTATTTATTTCAACTAATTTTTTTTATAAAAAATAGTATTTTAGGTGTAATTTGGATACATATAAGAAACATGGTTTTACAGTCTATACATACCCTGTTTCTTGTATGTATCCAAACTATACCTAAAATACTGTTTTTTTAAAAAAAAATCAGTTAGAATAAATTCTATACATTTTTTGAAAGGTACTACAAAAAAAACCAAATAAATAAGTAAATAAAAAATGTCGCTACTCAATGTCGCCGTAGAAGGACTTTTTAATTAATTTAAATAAAATTCTATTCCTTAATAGTTAAGGAGGGTTCCCCACATCTATAAATAAGAGGAGTCTTATTATGGGTTAGGGTTACACGAACTGACAATTTTAAGAGTTAGGAGAGTACACAATATTCTATAGAGATAGAATTAGGATTTTGCAAAATATTCATCTTCTTGAATACTTGTTCTTCCTTGGTGGATCACCTCTAGAGGCCAAACACCTGGGTGGCTAACGTTTATCAAAGGAAGGAATCAAAACTGGTGAATTCAAGTTGAACGTGAAAAGGAATTGGAGGTGAACTCGTACCTGAGGAAGCTAGTTTCTACAAGGGTCTGAATCTGATCTCCATCTATTTTCTATTGATTGATAATTATGTACAAAGTATGATCATGGTGATGGTTTATATGAAAAATTTTAAATTCCATTTTATCGCACTTCCGCACCTTTTATGTAATTTGATTGCATGATCGCGCTATATACAAACCTAACGTTAACTTCTTAAATAATTATTTTTCCTTTTATAGTGTGACCCTTTAGGTTCTCCATATTAAATCGGTTGTGAATAAATCAATTAAACAATTCTAATCTTATTTAAATAAATAAATTAAACAATTTAATTCATTTAAATTAATAACATTTATTCTACAATAATGGTAAGCCCCCTTAGCGTTCAACGACTTTCTAGATAATATAAATTTCAATATTAATCATAAAACAACATTTGAGTAAATAGTTACCATACAATTCAATCTTTCTATCATACAATGTCCCAATTAAATATAAGACATTAAATTACTGTCAAGTCTTATTTTATTTAATTATATGTATTTTGATTCCCAAATGCACAACTATAAATAATGCAAATTAGAAACTCATTTCTAATTTCATTGCACCTTGCCTAAGGATTCTTGAGTTGTTATTTATCAAATCACATAAGGCATTCTATCAATGTACTAGAAGCGATAGATTCTTTATTGATCATTCATTATCTCCATGCACAACTTATTATACTTAAGCATACTCTTTGATATACCCTAAAGGTCTTAAGGGACATGTCAAAGTATAACTCATCATACACAAGATACTATGACGATCTCAAGTCTAAGGATCACTTATACTACTATCGCTATAGGAATTCCTATTGACAGGCTAGTAAAACTTCATTAGTTATTCCTTAGCGAGCCACGTTCAGTGAACTTATTCACCAATAAGCACCTACATACTTGTTTTAGTGTCTCCACACAAATGATCATGCGATCAATCATCCTCATCCAATGAGTAAACAACGTATGTACCAATCTATCTGGATTCACTAATCCACTTTTTAGTAATCCATCGATTGGTAATAATTTTAGTTTTAAACTATCTAAGAATTTAGATCTCATTAGCATGATCATCATCATGATTATTAAGACAACCCAAAATTTTTAACTTAGTTTAAAAATTATGTAAAATAAGATTTTATGGTTTTTGCCATGTTGAGATATGTTAAAATAATAATTTTTGAGGTGGAACGAAAATCTGTGATAAAATTTACAAGTTTTTAGATCGTATTTGGAAAATAAAATTATTTCGAGAGAAAAAGACGGAAAATTACTGTTCATCTGGTAACGTAAAAACTTTTATTTTAATTATTCGAAGAATATGCCAATGTTAATATAATGAGTAATGATGAAATAAAATTTTAAGAACGAAAAACGAAAATTTTTTGACTGCATAATGGATTCCAGGAAGTGAATAAAAGATAAATTTAGAAGAATAATACAACAATTAAACTAAAATGACACCAATTATATGTGCCACATGCCACCAATTATATGCCAGGGGGAGGTAAGTGTGACACCCCCAAGTTCAGACACTAATATCTCGAATACGTTGCTTCACGATCTCATTCTAATAATACACTAATAACTCATACAACGGAATAATAAAATAATTTACATTGATTTATTATGATTATTCATGTCCCAAAGTTTCGTAACCGTTACTAATATATCAAAGCTTAAAACATACTTAATACACAATATTAAACAAGTTTTATTACATTTTAAACCTAAACTTCTAGCACAAATCTGTAGCTTTGCCCATTCCCTTATCTTTGCCTACGGTTTCACCACGTTCTGCCTTAACTGAAAGGTTTAAAGAAAGCAAAAATGAGTAACAAGTTTGTCCAGTAAGTATATAACAATAAGGGAGAACAATCATGAAATAAAGTTAATAAGTTCAAAGGTATATTAATCAAGGATACCTCTAGAGTTAAGGAATAATGTTGTAACAAGGAAATGTCAATAACTTCAAAATGGTCCTTTGAATGCTAAATGATGAGTTATTATAAGATCGAAAGATTTTAAAAGAATTCAAAGGTTTCAACACTGAGTAGTCTCTATGGAACTTCTACTAGAATTAACAGTATTAAACTGATAATCCAATATAAAAAAGTACAATAGGTGATCAGCCCGAAGTACCCTACGTTATGCATAACATTTAAACATGTTGTTTGTGCGCACGTCGGTTCCCCGACAATATAAAGTTTTCCCCTTCAATGAGGGTTGTTCATCTCAGTAGATTTATAAGATTCCGCACCAAAACAATTGGTTTGGAGCGTTTTCTAACACATGATATTAGTCTAGCCGAGTCAAATGGCTTAGACAACTTTTACTATACATTTTGGAATAATAAGTTCAATGCAACTTGAAAATAGATATATAATAAATTTCCGAATATGAATAACGATTCATACGAATATAGAAATTTCCTCAATATGGATATAGTTGGTATAACAATGATTCAAAGTTTTCACAATATGAGATAAGGTTTAGATATTTGCATTCAATATAAGAATGAAGTTAGGGAACTTGCCTTAAGTGTAGTTTACCAATCTATAGCTTATCAACACTTTGGGGTCCTATTGTATCATAGTTATGTAAATATACACGTTCATTAGTTACACATACTTGTTATATCAAGTAATCATCCAACACACATATAGAACACATACTCGAGTACATAAAACAAGTACGGATCCAATCTTTGTTTTAAAATTAGGTCACATATTAGCATACTACCACGCCAAGTATTTTGGAAATAAACGTTGTCTTTACGTTTTGAAAACCTTCTTATAAATTGTTTACAATTCTTGAAACCTTCATGTTATACGACTACTACACAATGTAAACTCTCAAAACATCATTATAACTTTGTCTCATGGCTTAGAATAGGAATGTAAGCAAGCTGCCAAATTCAGATTACAAATAAAGTAGTCAGACAAAACTGTAAGCAGCCGCAGCTGCGATGTAGTTAGGCTTAGGATGGGCGCAGCTGCGCTATCCCATGGCAAGACCAAAACTGAATTTTGATTTCTGGTTATTAACTTCCTTCCTAGCATGCATGGGTGATATCACATAATAACTACACACGTTAAGAGGTTTTGCATGCTTTTACGATCATTTCATGTTCACCTTTATATGTTATGGTTTTAGTTTAAATTTTTTTAATGACTTAAGGCTAAATAAGGTCATAAAATAATGAGGCCAACTATGTTAACAATCTATTCATATGATCAAAACAGTCTGGGTAATGGACAAAAAGGCAATAAAAGTATTTGTCCAATTTTTCCAAGGGCATTTTTCGTCCATTTCTGTTGCTTTACAAATTCAAAAAAAAATTGGAATGATAATATGGTGAGTTATCTTTGAAACCCAAGTGGAATCACTAAAAAATGAGTTGTAGATTTTCGTATGGACTGTTTTTTGTAAAGTAGGCAAAAGTTGAAAATATGCAAAACAAACTGTCCAAAAATTTGCAGGGGAATTTTCGGCCATTTAATTTTTGAAATAAATTCTGACCTTTTAGGAAATTAAAATATATGATATAAAGTAGCTCCTGTCCAAGAATGAGCTCATTCCGACTTAAATTGACCAAGTAATGGTCATTTAAATATTTGGGTTTTCTGAAGAAAATCGCTATAACCAGAGTTCTATAACTCCGATGGTCACAAAATTTAAACTGGAGATTCACGTTAATACTTGTAAGATTATGACAAGAGTTGGGAATTTTTGGAGTTGAGCATGATAGGGTTAATTTCTTAAGCTACGAGCTAAAAATGGATTTTTGAAAAATACTAAAGAGAGTTGAAAAATTGCAGAAAAATTCTTTTTGTGTATGGAATATATGTAAATATGTTTAGCCAAAGGATAGAAAATTAATAAGTTGATTTGGTATTTTCGTGAAGAGGGTATTTCAGCTTGCTGAATGGAACAATTCAGGGTGCTGAATGGAAACCTAAAAGGGTAGGAAGGGAATACAGTTTGAATCCAGGTTGTTAGATTGACGGACTAGTCAATCCAGGTTGCTAGATTGGATGATTAGTGAATCCAGGTTGCTGAATTGGAAGTCAAATGAATCCAGTTTGCTGGATTGGTCAATCCAGGTTGTTGGATTAGTTAATCCAAGTTGCTGGATTGGTATGTTTGAATAATCCAGATTATTGTATTAGCATTTGACTTACTGGATTATAAAGAAGAACTTATAATATAAAAGATTAAAGTGTTAAATCATAATGTTTATGATATAGTAATTAAAAAATTTTCAAAGGACGATAATAATTTTGAGGTCCTTGAATCCGAGGTCCTAAATCACCGCACGGATTCGGTTCGATCATTCTATAAATATTACTATATTTGCGGAAGATATAAATATAAATTATTTATACAATACACTTTACCTATTATTCCCCAAAATCGAGTAACCTTAACTTAATGCACCAATCATAACTTATTTAACACATAACATTATTATTATACAACTCTATTACAAATCTACTGCACACGTATACTAAAGCTGGAACTGTCTTGGACCTTTCCTTGTATCCGACGAATTCGCCTTAATCTGCAATGTTTTATCATGATATAGCAAGGGTGAGCATAAGAATTGCCCAACAAGTTTAGGTTCAATAATTTAACGATATATAATGATTGAAAGAATCTGAATAATAAGCTGGCTATAATTCAACAATATAATTGTGAACTAGCAGGAACAAACTTTTGACTAAACAAGTATTATACATGAACAAATATATCTGGAAAAAATGGTAATGAAGGTGATTAGCCTTTCATACCTGACTTATACATGCAATATGTATATAGTACAATTCTACATGGAAATCAGCAATGATTAACGATAAGCATATCTGAATGAAACAACTCTTAATAGAGTTAAGTAAAAATAAACTTGCCTAAACCGTTGATTGTTGCTACGCAATTTATATCGCTTTATCCGAAGACCTAATATTAGTAATATAGATCTCTAATATTAGAATAAAATCATCATAATATAATACTATTATATATATAGACATAAAATAACCTAAACACATAACATATAACCCTATTAGTCTATAACATACATAAGACTCAGTACCAGGTCAAACTATTTCAGTCTGACTTGAGTTCGACAAAGTTCTAACGTCCCGACGGTCTAGTCGGACAATTATTCGAGTTTAAAATCAATTAAACTCTGCATAACCACTTAACAATTAACTTAAATAATTTTATTAACAGTCAAAATATTTTTCTTAAGCTCGTAATAATTTTCAGATAATTATTATCAGTTATCATGAATTTTTAATCATTAATATCGTATTTAAATGAATTAAATACCACATAATTCTTTTATCATTAATATTTATTTATTATCAAATATTAATGAAATACATGTCATAATATTATAATATATTTATTATATTACAAAGTATTTTTAATACTTTAAAATCACCTTTATATGATTTTTAAACAATTAAATTCATTATCCGTTAATTGCTATTAATATTAAAATATTATTATTTTCATGACAAAATATCAACAGCTTATATGTTATAACCTAAAATATTTTTATAACACTTAAATAATTTTATATGATTTATAAATCATTAATTCTATTTTTCCATAATTTATTTAATATAGTTATTAAATAAACTAATTATCATTAATATTAATTAATTAATGAAATTCATCATAAAATATTAAAAGTCACCGAAAATATCTTTTAATATTTTCTTATACTATAATATTATTTTTCATGATTTTTCATGTATTAAAATCATTTTTAAATAATTTATTTAATATTATAATTAAATTAATTAAATACCATTTATATTCTAAAAATATTAAATATTTATGAAATATATTCTAAATAATTAAAAACTATTTTTCAGATTTTAAAATAATTTTTCAGAATTTATTTAGTATTTTTAATAATTAAAAACCATTTATTTCGATTTATTTAATTAAAATAATCAATTTCCGAAAATAAGTGTCGCTATAGGGGCCTTAGGTGACGAATCCGTCGCTAATGGTGTTCTTGGCCTGTTCTTGATCAAGCCCAGAAACTCATAGGCAGTTTGTAGGGTGGTATGTTTGACCGGTGGTAGATCTTTGTTCATTACGTTTCTGGGCTGGCTAAAGTGTTAGGATTATAGTACTAATGGAATATTACAACCTCAAACTGATTTCATGGTCATTACATAACCAAGCTGCAAGATCCAAGCTCTAGAAAAGTCTGACATCGCTGTTCTTCATTTCTGGGTTTTCCAGAAAATGAAGAATAGACGCATTTGATGATACTGTAAGACCCCAACTTTTATAAATAAAGATGAATTTTCTATAATTATCATTTTTGAATATTATGGAATAAATTTGATATAATGTTATAGTTGTGGGTAGTATTTATAAATTCCGCAAAGTATGCAAGTGGTTATATTATATTCGATTGGTCTGGGAATATTACGTTTTAGCGGGAATATTCGTATAAATGGCCACAATCATTGGTGGACCCCACAAATGTAATTATGTCGGATTGAGAAAATGACAAAAATATTTTTATGAAAATAATGGGCGGAAGTTTTACCGCTTGATCTTTGTTGAACTACTCGATAGTAAAAGTACAAAGATGTCGTGTGGTTGCAAGAAGTAGCACACGGTATTGATTATCGATGCTTACGTGAGAAGTCATTCAGCTTTTGTTCAATTATTGCTATAGTAATTTGTTGTGAATTTTTCTTATTTTATTGAATTTCATTTACCCATTTTCCAAAATAATTGGTAGAAAGTTATTTAAATATTATAAAATGGGGGCCACATGTAGGGGCCCATATGTGGAAAATTATTTTGCTAGAGGGTTGTTGTTTTCAAATGGGTTTGTCACAGGTGGGTGGGAGAATAAAGTTAGGAGGAATTAGCATTATTAGTATTATTATATATATATATATATATATATATATATATATATATATATTATATTTTATTTAAAAGATTTTGCTTTAAATATGGACCGTCAGATTAAAGTAAATCAATCTGGACCGTTCATGAGTTAGTTACTATGCATTCCATTTTTCTATAAATAGAAGCTCATTCCTTCATTATTTTCTTACGAATTCATTGAAACTCCAGAGAGAAAAACTATAGAGAGAAATAAGAAAAGTGTTCTACTACTTTACCCTTTTCTATATCAAGTTTCTTTTACGGTAAGGGGTGTTATTCTTTCTTATTCATGAAGAGAACTCTGTTATTCCATTCTTTATTATTCTGTTGAAATAACCTGTATACACGGGATACCCTATACTTGGTGACATTCTTCTATTATTTCGTCTTTATTATTCTATTGGAGTATCCTGTCTCACTACTACAAAACAGTAAATAGACAACGCGAAAAAAACGTTGTGGTTTCAGTCAGGAAAACGTCGTGGTTAAGAGTGTCATCTGTTTGACACCCTTACACAACGTTTTAAAAACGTTGTAGTTAAGCACAATACACAACGTTTTTAGGAAAAAAACGTTGTAGATTTGTTTTTCAAAAATTAGCAGATGCTTAAAAACGTTGTAGTAGGTATGATTCCACAGCGTTTTTTGAATAAAAACGTTGTTGTTTAGTATATCAGACAATGTTTATGCACATTTACACAACGTTTTTAAAATATTGTAGATTGACTTGAAAAAAATAATAATTGCGGTTCACCTATATTACTAGTGCACCTACAATCTGCTAATGCCATGATATATAGCTAAAAGGTCAAAATTCTCATTTAAATTTAAAACTAAAATGTATCAACCATTCAAAATACATCCCAATAATACCATTCATACATTCGTCTAACATATTCACCGTTAACTCGAGGCTCTACATAAGAACAAAATGTGATGTCATAAAAGAAAATCAACACCAGTGTAATGATGAGATTAATTCGACATGTTGGATAAACCAACATACTGATACCCAAGTAACCTAAAATCGTCGAAAGGGAAGCTAGAATAGAGCGACAATGCTGCCTTTGTATACTGAGTGCATAACATTAAAGCTTTGATACCACTGCAGAATCTTGTGTCTTTGCCTTCCTAATTACACCCTCTTGAGTTACTGATATAATCAGCTGGCCATCAAATGCACACACTCAGTTGTAAAACTAATCAACTTTTTCATAGTAGGAAAGCAAAAGAAACATGTTGGCCACTAAGGCATAATGCTAGATGATTTGCCTACCTCTCTTTTCCTGTTGAACATTTGTCCTGAAACAAAGCCACGTGCATTGTAAGCTGCAGGACTCTCAATCTGTAACAACAAAATCAATATCACATACAATATATCAGCACTCCAAATCAATATCAATATATCATAACCATTAATCAGCAGCGGATGAAGGAATAACAAAAACAAGAAAAGATAGATTGCTTTCTAGTCCATACCACATACAATATCCAATCATCAGCTCTGAAGGGCCTGTGAAACCACTTGAGAGTCTGCCTGAAGGAGATCTACACCAGTGTGAACCCTGATATGGACTGCAAGATAAGAAAATCAGGACAAGGCTAGAAAAGCTCAGTTTAGGATAAACAAAGAAACACAAAAACTGAAGCTTTTACATTTAAATTATTTTCTAGAATCGACTATTTAAAGCATAGTATATTACCCAAAAAAATCCAGTAAACAACTGCAAGAAGTCAATTTCGGGTATGGAAATTGGTAAACTGCAAGAAGTCAACTGCAAGAAGCCAAAGGGAGTCCACAGAATGTATTTTTTCTAATCAACTACTCCAAACAGCATTGGTTATTTTAGACTCATCACTAAGTACCTTGTTTACACACCAATCATGACCAGTCATGAAGATGAGAATATCACCCGGAGCACTGGTTATGTGTATGGTCATCGCCTGCTTCACTGCAGCTTCAACATAATCTTCACACGGGGTTTTGCTATACAAGATCTGGACTGGGAATGTTCTTCCAGGGATGTGGAAAATTGGTACACTGCAATAAAACCAGCAATCAATTACAGAAAAGCCCAGACACAAACAATGATGGAATGATCCAACTGTTTAAACAAATAATATTACCTTCCAAAGAAAAGAGAGAATTTTTGTGCGTTTAAAGTAGCGGACGTCGCGATAAGCTTGAAATCACGACGCTTGGCGAGAACTTTCTTAAGGATCCCAAAGAGCACATCTGTGTTTACTGATCTTTCATGTGCTTTATCCATTACGACGACGCTGTCAAAATTGAAAAGCAACGGTAAATGTCTCTGTTGAAATTACTACAAAAGACAAACAAAAATTTAACTATTTCACAAGGAAAACCTCATACCGATATTTGTCAAGATCAGAATCTTTAAGGGTCTCACGCAAAAGAACACCATCAGTCATGTACTGCCCAATATCAAAGTTATGTAAGCAAATAAACTAAAAGCAGGGATATACAAAGACTTAACACAAACATTTAAATGAGAGACCAAATTTATCATGCAAGTAAGTGCAGATCAGTATAGAAAATCACTTATTCCCAGATTGGAAGAGACGGTAAACATTACTGGTGTCTCCTATAGCAAACAAGAAAAGTATGGAAAACATGAACTATTGGTACGAGAATTATTTAAGTTACTTCCTACTGATCACAAAAGATATCTCCTAGACGAGTGTTACAGAACAACTGCTTACCTTAATAACAGTTTTTGGCCCAGTCACATCCTCAAAGCGAATGGCATAGACTGATAGACAGTATTCAGCACGAACCCAGGGAACAGGTACATGTTATTTGCTTGATTGAAACGTCCTACATTCCCATTGCCTGCCCATTAATACATAGTTGGGTAAGTTACACATGATTAGATTAAACAAAAAAGTCCTACAGTTGTTCACATTTTAAAAAAACAGATGCAAGATATGTCAAACCAACCTCTGAGTTTTATATAAAGCATGTTCCACATTAATAAATTATGATGAAGTCTCAACAACACTGCGAGAAAATCAAAGCTATATAATACACATGAAGATCTTCTTTACATCTGCGCAACCTTGCTTCCATTGGATCTCACTTTTGACTTTACCAAATTTATCTCATTGTACTTGAATTATTTAGTTCATTACACAAGCATTCACAAGCAATTCGTAGCTTAAACTAAATTCTTGTGCAAAATGCATGACATATACAGAGAGTTAGTGGACATAGATGACTGAAAATTCTATAAACAAAACCTTACAATTCAATAAACTCAGGATCAGCCACTGAAGTCAAGTGGTTTAGAATAAAGACGATCAATTCAATTAGTCTACGCAGGTTCATATCTGAACCTGACAGGAATGCTTTCAGGATTTCACGAGTGCAGAACTCTAGCACTCTTGCAAGATTGCAAGAGAGGTCAAATATGACACTGCATTTCCTCTGCTGCAAGTCCATGATCTGCAAAGATGTTTCAAAACAACTGTAAACAAGATATGACAGGGGAACAATAGGCAACTCTGAAAGTAATGTGAAAGGAAGATCATCTTGTAATTTGATAACCTCATTTGAATGGGATAAAGATTACACTGGGAAGCACCATTTCCCTTCCCTTACTCCTTACTAGTGATTACCAACTACTGATTATTAAGCTGCCAAGTTCAGTTGACAGTACCACTAAAGACTGCATTTACAATCACAAATAGGACAGAAGCTTAATGAATCAAGTTAGTGAACTAACAATTAAGTTCCACGTACGGGAAACATAGATTCACATTTCACAGCAACATAAAATAGACAAATAAAAGAGGAACAAGAGGGAAAAAAATACGATTCGGAGAACTAGTCGAAGAGGCTACAATCCTCTGTGAACCATTCAAAACTTTTGAACGGCCGTCACCAACAGAGTTCTGATCTAACTCAACTTTAAGATCATCTCCGAACTCATCATCACCGTCACTTGCTAGAGTCTCCGGCTCGCTCTCCTCACGTCGATTTAGTCAAGAATTGATTTTATGAGATAGTTTAATCGAGACTGGATATAGAGAAGCATTGCTCTTCTGAAAGGAGAGCAGATACGAAGGCCACGTTGACCGAAACAGGGAATAGCCGGTGAAGAGGATGTAGTGAGACGAAGGAGACGGAGAGTGAACCGGTAAATGTAGTAAGTGAGAAGGAAACGACTGTACCGCCATTTTCGTCAATGCGCAGAGGGAGAAACTAGGGTTTTGGTTTTCTGAGCGAAAGACAGCAAGAGAAAGACATAAGTATGCTCTCTGTGTTTTCATTTAAGTTCAGTTTTTTGCTCCGTGTTTTCTTACATAGATAACATTTTTTTTAAAAACGTTATCCAGTTAAAACCAAAAAAATGCCCTTTTAAATAGATCATATATATCTACAACGTTTTTTTTAAAAACGTTGTGGAAAAAAATACCACAACATTTTTATAAAAAATATTGTGATTTAAGTGTTTTCTATTTAGTATTTTGTAGTAGTGTGTGCGTTTTACGCCGGACCTGATTCCGTCTTTATTATTTTGTTGGAATATCCTGTCTATGCGTTTTACGTCGGACCTGATTTCGTCTTTATTATTCTGTTGGAATATCCTATCTTTTGCGTTTCTGGCACCGACCGATTCCGCCCTTATTAGTATTCTTTGGAATAACTCATACTATCAAATCTGCATACATGGTGATTTCTGTTGTTATTCCATTCTTTATTATTCTGTTGGAACTTCTCGTCGGTGCGAATTTCGCATGACCTGGTTCCGTTATTATTATTCTGTTGGAATAACCTGTCTATGCGATGTATCGCATGCATGGTGATTTCTGTTGTTATTTCATTCTCTATTATACTCAGTTGGTTAAAGTTTAGACTTCTATACTTCATGAAATTAGTGGAATATTCTTGATATTTGCGCTTCATCCAGTATCTTTTCATGAAAATATTCTTATGAGCATTCTTGAATTTTACTCTACAAAGCAGTATCATGTTGACAATTTGGACGTTATTAGTTCCTGGATAAATTAATTCTTGAACTTGTTTTATTGAATTCTTATATCATTGTCATCATCCTCATATTTATATTTTTTTTGAAAGTCATCTGTGGCCTGTAGTGCATAGATGGACTTGGTATGATTATGACCAGGGATTATTCGGTGTAATCATGACCGTAATGTTACAAATGATGTGGTAAAAGTCCTCATTGGCTGGTAGTGCATTGATGGACAGTTGTTGGCATGATCATGACCATTAATGAATACACAAATATTCTTGGCCCGTAGTGCATGGATAATTGTGGTCGTGATACTAAAGAATATCCTTGGCCGTAGTGCAGGGGTGATTCAATGATGTGGAATATTTATTAAGCTGAGTCTCAGCGATAACAGTGATGAAAAACCTTTTAAATCATAAAAGATAGTAGATTTTATTTTCTACTTGACTCTTTTAATGGATTGCTTGTTCCGTTGCAGTTAAACTTGATGTCTATTATATTTTTATCAGTTTAACATTGTTGAAGACTAATGATAATTTATTCTGCATTATCTTAGTCATAATATTTCTTACTGGGCTAGTTGAGCTCACTCTTTCTTTCAACGTTCTCTTCTGAAAATGAGAATATAGTTGGGACGAGTCGGGAGCGGAGTGATGGTCCGGAGGATAGCATTAGTAGTCCTCACTATTACGTGAAATAGTGTGATAATAATTGTAATGATGACTCCTTTTGAGTTTGTATAATCTCTAAGTAGACAATATTTGTATTCAAACTCACGGTTTATGTTTTGTCGTATTGCATACCTACAATTGTATTAGTAAGTTGTATTTGAATTACATACCATGTATCTGGCGACCCAAGATGGGTGATGTATACCTAATTTTGGGGGCGTCACGGTTGAGTATCAAAGCTTAGGATATGATCCTGCTAAGATGTGAGACTAGAACTAGGAGGGAGAGACGGGAATTCCTTCGCTAGTATGACCTACCTAAGTTTATTTGGTATTTAATTGGTCTGTCAAAGTATATGGATAATATGTTATATGTTATTGAACCTTTGTTTTGTGGCAGTATCTGAAAATGACATCCGAGAATGTTGAAAATAGCAATGGAGCACAAGAGACCGTTGAGTCTCCACATATCAATAATCAGGAGAATGTGCATCAGGAAGGCGACAATCCTTATGCAAACAACAACACTGACCAAATGATAAATGATGGACTGTTCAGAGGCTTTATGCAATTCATGCAACATCAGGCGAGACCGGCTCCTGTCCAAAATGTAGGTGGAAACACTGGAAACTCTAGGACGGTCACTGCTAAATAGTTCAAGGAGCTGGGACCACCGGAGTTTATAGGAGAGCCAAAACCACTTAAGGTGGAAGCATGGATAAAGCAGATCACCAAGATATTTGATGTCTTGGGATGCTCCGAGGAGCAAAAGGTTCCCTTCGCCACCTTCATGTTACGTGAAGAGGCGATTCTTGGTCAGAATGTAAAATGTACTGACGACTGGCCTTAAGATGTCTTGGGAGAAGTTCCAAGAGCTATTCAACGACAAGTACTTTCCCGAGAGTATACGTCATATGAAAGAAGTGGAGTTTATCAAATTGGAACAAAACAATATGACCGTGTCGCAATACGAGGCTAAATTTGCGGAGTTATCCCGGTTTGCATCCCATTTGGTCGATAATGAGAAGCGAATGACACGAATGTTTTTAAGAGGTTTGAAACCGGAGATACGTCAATATCTTATTTCTCATAAACTGTGTTTGTACTCAGATGTTGTAAATAGGGCTCAGTTATTGGAGCGCGGTAACGAGTCAACGCAACTAAGAGAAAGCAATGGCGGCATGAAAATACCAAGCAGTATCGACCATCGAAACAGCGACAACAAATGTGGAGGAATCAATATGCGAAAATGGTAACCACTTGATTGGTAATCATGGCGAGACAAGAAAATGGACATTTCAAGAAGAGGAGATTCAACAATGATGGAAAGACGTCAGCACCAGCACCCATTATTAAGGAAGGAGAATGACCACCTATTATATGCTTCAAATGCGGAGGAGAGGGACACATCAGTCCAAACTACGCAATGCCATCCAAAGCATGTTATAATTATGGAAGAGAAGGTCACCTAGCCCGATTTTGTCGTTCACCGAAGGCAAGTTCAGCTAGGATGGAGGCACTAAAGGCCGTCCCAGAAAAGTCAAAGCCAGAAAAGCAAGGAACCCAAATGAGGTCATCACGGGTAAGCTTATCATAAACTCTAGCGAAGTCTATACCTTATTTGATACCAGTTCTACCCATTCTTTTATTTCTCCTATTTGCGCTCAACGTTTAAATTTGACTCCGGAGAAATTAGACTTTGACTTATCTGTGGAAACTCCGTTGGGAGAAACCTTCATTACATCCAAGGTTTATAAGTCTTGTTTGGTTCAAGTTGGTACCCACACATTACCTGTCGATCTTATTGCATTAAAAATACTTGCATTTGATGTAATTCTAGGGATTGATTGGTTAAATACTCATCATGCAAAAATTGATTGTTTTCGTAAGGTTGTTAGCTTTCATATTCCTAATCGACCTATTATGCAAATTCAAACAACCAAACCATTAAAATCAATCACTGTCATATCAAGCCATAAAGCTATTCGTTTATTGAATAAAAGCTTTCTTAGCTCATGTCACGGATCTAAACAAAAATACGTCAGTTTTGAATGATATTTCTATTGTTAATGAATTTCCTGACGTATTCCCTGAAAAACTTCTTGGCCTACCCCCAGAGCGTGAAATTGAATTTTGTATCGACCTTGAATCCGGTACAAAACCCATTTCTAAAGCCCCATATCGAATGGCTCCTATTGAACTTCAGGAGTTAAAGACTCAATTGCAGGAATTGTTAGACATTGGCTTTATTTGTCCTAGTACTTCTCCTTGGGGTGCTCCTGTTCTATTCGTGAAGAAGAAAGATGGGAGTATGCGACTTTGTATTGATTATTGGGAGTTTAATCATCTCACCATCCAAAATATAGTACCCATTGCCACGTATTGATGACTGTTTGACCCGGTTGCAAGGAGCCAAATTCTTTTCAAAGATTGATCTTCGTTAGGATATCACCAATTGAAGATTAGAACCGATGACATTCCAAAGACGGCTTTCGAACTTGCATGCTCTTGCGCCTTCATGGATATGATGAACCGAGTATTCAAAGAATATTTGGATCACTTTGTGGTCGTCTTTATTGATGACATCCTCATATATTCCAAAACCCGTGAAGATCATGAGCAACACTTGAGGCTGATACTCCAAAAGCTTCGTGAATATAAGCTTTATGCCAAGTTGAAGAAATGCGAGTTCTGGCTTGAGGAGGTAGCATTCCTTGGGCACATGGTATCAAGTCATGGAATATCTGTTGACCCAGCAAAGATTGAAGCTATTCAAAGCTGGGAGCAACCTAAATCAGTGACCGAAGTACGTAGTTTTCTCGGCTTAGTTGGTTATTATCGGAGATTCGTAGAGGGGTTTTCTCGAATCACTACTCCACTAACTCAGCTGACTCGGAAAGATACAAAGTTCGGTTGGAGCGAGGAATGTGAGAAGAGTTTTCAAGAACTCAAGAGGAGACTCATTTCAAAGACTGCTCGACAATACCATCTAGTTCGGAGGATTTGTCATCTCTGATGATGCTTCGAGCAAAGGGTTAGGATGTGTTCTCATGCAACATGGAAAAGTCATAGCCTATGCCTCACGACAACTCAAAGAATATGAGAGGAATTATCCTACTCATGATCTAAAGCTGGCAGCTGTTGTCTTCGCACTAAAGATTTGGAGGCATTACTTGTATGGGGAGAAAGTGGAGATCTTTACGGATCATAAAAGCCTTAAATATTTCTTCACTCAAAAGGAACTCAACATAAGACAACGACGTTGGCTTGAACTGTTGAAAGATTACGATCATACCATCCAATACCATCCTGGAAAAATGAATATAGTAGCTGACGCATTGAGTAGAAGATCATATGCGGGTACGAGTACGATATTGTCAACACAAAGGCCCATTTTGTGTGACTTGCAAAGGATGGAGATAGAGTTAAATACTCCAGGGATCCATGTGATGATGGCGAATATACGAGTAGAACCGACTTTAATTGATAAAGTTAAAGCTACTCAAGCTACAGACCTGGAGCTTCTGCGTATGAGGAAGAAAGTGCAAGAAGGTGCTATGCCGGAAGCAAGAATCGATGAAGAAGGAATACTTTGAGTCAACTCCAGACTATGTGTTCTTAACGACCCTGATTTAAAGTATAAAATCATGATGGAGGCGCACAACACATAGTTTGCAATCCATCCTGGGAGTACCAAAATGTATCATGATCTTCGAAATACCTTTTGGTGGGGCAATATGAACAGAGAGATAGCGCTGTTTATCTCAAGGTGTCTAACGTGTCAACGAGTCAAGGCGGAGCATCAAGTACCAAAAGGTCCATTGCAACCACTTAAAATTCCAGAATGGAAGTGGGAGCACATTACCATGGATTTCGTTACCTGTCTTCCCAAAGTTTCTCAAGGCATAGATGCGATTTGGGTCATTGTTGATAGATTGACCAAGTCCGCTCATTTCTTCTTCACGACGAAACTTATACACTTGAAACGTCTTGCTCGTATGTACATAAAACGAGATTGTAAGACTACATGGTATGCCGAAATCCATACTTTCTCGATTGAGACCCAAGATTCACTTCACGATTTTGGGTTAGTTTGCGAGCTAAGCTATGGGCACAATTCTGATTTAGCTTCGGCATATCATCCTCGAGACGGATGGACGATCGGAGAGGGCGATTCAAACTCTTGAAGATCTATTAAGACTTTGTGTCCTTGACTTCAAGGGAAGTTGGGACAAGTTCTTACCATTGGTGGAGTTTTCCTACAACAACAGCTTATCAAGCAAGTATTAGCATGGCTCCATTCAAGCGTTGTATGGAAGAAAGTGTCGCTCTCGAAAGATCTTTGGGATGAGGTGGGTGAAGCAACGTTATTGGGACCGGAGTTGGTACGTATGACTACGGAAAAGATTTAAATGATCCGACAAAGTATAAAAACCTCACAAGATCGACAAAAGAGTTATGCTGACCTTCATCGAAAGGACGTGGAATTCGATATAGGAGATCATGTGTTGTTACGTGTTATTCCATGGAAAGGAGTTACGAGATTTGGAAAGAGAGGAAAGCTCAATCCTCGATTCATTGGCCCATTTTTAATCCTCGATCGAGTAGGAACGGTAGCCTATAGACTTGCCTTACCGCCAAGTATGTCTCGTGTTCATAATGTTTTTCACGTATCCATGTTACGTAAATATGTGAAAGATCCGAACAACATTATTGAGTTAGAACTGGATGAAATAGCGGAAGAATTAACGTATGAAGAGGTACCTGTTCAAATCTTGGATTAGAAGGAACATATTTTATGCTCCAAGGTTATACCTCAAGTCAAAGTTTTATGGAGAAACCACAATGTTGAGGAAATGACCTGGGAGTTAGAATCTGAAATGAAATCAAGGTATCCTTACCTCTTCGATATACCAGGTACGTACCCTAATTTCGAGGGCGAAATTTCTTAAGAAGGGGATGTTGTAAGACCCCAACTTTAATAAATAAAGATGAATTTTCTATAATTATCATTTTTGAATATTATGGAATAAATTTGATATAATGTTATAGTTGTGGGTAGTATTTACAAATTTTGCAAAGTATGCAAGTGGTTATATTATATTTGATTGGTCGGGGAATATTCGTTTTAGTAGGGAATATTAAATATAACGAAATCATTGGTGGACCCCACAATGAAATTATGTCGATTGAGAAAATGAAAAAATATTTTATGAAAATAACAAATGGAAGTTTTACCGTTGATCTTGTTGAACTACTTTCAGTAGTAAAAAGTAAAGATGTCGTGTGGTTGCATAGTAGCACACGGTATTTATTATTGATGCTTATGTGAGAAGTCACTCAGTTTTGTTCAATTATTGCTATAGTAATTATTGTAAATTTTGCTTATTTTATTGACCCCCATTTACCCATTTTTAGAAATAATTGGTAGAAAGTTATTTAAATATTATAAAAGTGGGGCCACATGTGGGGCCCATATGTAGAAAATTATTTTGCTGGGAGGTTGTTGTTTTCAAATGGGTTGTCACAGGTGGGTGGGAGAATAAAGTTAGGAGGGAATTAGCATTATTAGTATTATATATATATATATATATATATATATATATATGTTTAATAATGTAACATTGTTGACAATTAAGGCATGTAGTAGACATGAACCGTAAATTTTTTTTTGTACATGCTATATATATATATATATAATATTTTATTTTATTTAAAAGATTTTGCTTTAAATATGGACCGTCGATTAAAAAAGTAAATCAATCTAGGCAGATTCATGAGTTAGTTACTATGCATTCCATTTTTCTATAAATAGAAGCTCATTCCTTCATTATTTTCTTACGAATTCATTGAAACTCCAGAGAGAAAAACTATAGAGAGAAAGAAGAAAAGTGTTCTGCTACTTTACCCTTTTCTATATCAAGTTTCTTTTACGGTAAGGGGTGTTATTCTTTCTTATTCATGAAGAGAACTCTGTTATTCCATTCTTTATTATTCTGTTGGAATAACCTATATACGCGAGATACCCTATACTTGGTCACATTCTTCTATTATTTCGTCTTTATTATTCTGTTGGAATATCCTGTCTGTGCATTTTACGCTCTGGACTGATTTCGCTACTATATTATTACATTTGAATATCCTTTCAAGTGCGTTTCTGGCGGGACTGATCGACTTTATTATTCTCATTGGAATATCCCGTCTCAGCATGCATTTCTACGCCGGACCGATTTCGTCCTTATTAGTATTCTGGAATAACTTTGTCTGTCTGAATACCGCATACATGGTGATTTCATTGTTATTCCATTCTTTATTATTCTCATTAGAACTTCCCGTCGATGCAAATTTCGCTTTGACTTTGGTTCCGTTATTATTATTCTGTTGTAATAACTCGCATCTGCAAGTACCGCATGCATGGTGATTTCATTGTTATTCCATTCTATATTATACTCAGTTAGTTAAAGTTTAGACTTCTATACTCCATGAAATTAGTGGAATATTCTTGATATTTGCGCTTCATCCAATATCTTTTCATGAAAATATTCTTCTGAGCATTCTTGAATTTTACTCTACAAAGCAGTATCATGTTGACAATTTGGACGTTATTAGTTCCTGGATAAATTAATTCTTGAACTTGTTTTTATTGAATTCTTATATCATTGTCATCATCCTCATATTTATATTTTTTTTTGAAAGTCATCTCGTGGCACATGTAGTGCGTAGATGGACTTGGTATGATTATGACCGAGGATTATTCGGTTGTAATCATGGCCGTAATGTTACAAATGATGTGGTAAAAGTCCTTATTGGCCCATATTGCATTGATGGACGCTGTTGTTGGCATGATCATGACCATTAATGAATACACAAATATTCTTGGCCCGTAGTGTATGGATAATTGTGGTCGTGATACTAAAGAATATCCTTGGTAGTAGTGCGGGGGTGATTCAATGATGTGGAATATTTATTAAGTCGAGTCTCAAATGATAAATGATGATGAAAAACCCTTTTAAATCATAAAAGATAGTAGATTTTATTTTCTACTTGACTCTTTTAATGGATTGCTTGTTCACCGCAGCTTAAACTTGATGTCTATTATATTTTATCGGTTTAACATTGTTGGAGACTAATGATAATTTATTACGCATTATCTTAGTTATAATATTTCTTCTTTGGGCTAGTTGAGCTCACCCTTTCTTTCACTTTATTCTCTTGAGAAATGAGAATATAGCCGGGACGAGTCGGGAACGGAGTGATGGTCCGGAGGATAGCATTAGTAGTCCTCACTATTCTGTGAAATAGTGTGATAATAATTGTAATGAGGACTCCTTTTGAGTTTGTATAATCTCTAGTAGACAATATTTGTATTCAAACTCATAGTTTATGTTTTGTCGTATTGTACACGACAATTGTATTAGTAAGTTGTATTTGAATTCTGTATCATGTATCTGGCGACCCAAGATGGGTGATGTATACCTAATTTTGGGGGCGTCACAGGTACTATATCTCGATCCTTATAACTTAAGTTCTGGGTTTTGTTTGTGTAAAGTAATGGTTGTATCTTGTCGTGGAGATGTCAGGCTTCATTTATATAACAACAGATCATCATAACAACATTACACATGACAAATCAAAGCTGGTCAAACTAGGGGTCAGGACGCGGTTCTTGAAGATCTGGGTTTCCCAGAAATCTTCATCCGGTCAGTTGGTCAACGGTGGTTTGACCATGAATTTCTACATTCCTATTACAGATATGGGAGCTCTAAAGGTTTTAATATGCACTCCTCATGTCATACTACAAGTAGCAAACAACAACATAGCCTAAATCATTAAAAGAAGCAAGATCAGAGGCCATTAAAAGCGTGTCAGAAATTCTACAAATTTTCTGGGCTGCCCAGAAAGCATATCCGTGATCGGTCAACGTGCTTTTGAGATCTAGACTTTCTATGGATGTGATTCCACTTCCAGTCTACTTTCCTAATAGCAAAGAACAAATATATACCATCTAACACAACTAAAACCAAACACAGAAGGATCTACAGGCTCTAACATATGGCTGTCAGTCCATCATTTTCAACATTTCCAGATTTTTGAAATCTTTAGATTCGAGCATCTAGATGTTATGGATCCATGATCCAACAACCCAGATCTCTATTTGACACCTTATAACACATCTTTAACCAACATAACATCAAAACACAAAATTTACAAAATTTAGGGTTTATACCTCTTATGCTCAAATCCTTTGATTCTGACCTCAAATCATGATCTTGATGATCAAGAGGCTTGATTAGAGACTGAATACTTGAGTATTTCGTGGCTAAGGAAATAGAAGAGGTTGGTTGGTTGTTTGAGACAAAAAGACTAAGTTAGTGTACTTTCTCTCTCTTTAAATCAATATACATATATATATATATATATATATATATATATATATATATGATAACATGTTGCTATGACCTGCAAAAATTCGGCTGGTTGGCTGATATTTAAGTCACATTGTTGATATCTAGTGGTTTACCAACTCCCCTTTAGCTAGATTTGCAAGTTTCCTTCAATTATTCAACAAAGGGCAAAATGGTCATTAGACTATTAAATTTAATAGCAATTATGGAAATGGTCCAAACCCTTAAGGTTTAGGGTTTGGGTTTAGGGTTTGAAACCCTTAGGGTTTAGCAAATTAATTTCCAAGATTTTCGAATTTCGATATTCAAAATAGAAAATTAATATTTCTAAATTATAATTAGGATTCGATAATTATATTAAAATTTTTCTTAATCATAATTTAAATCTTGCTAATTAGGATTAGTATTTCCTAATTAAAATTGCTAATTAAAAAATTAGGGTCAAAATGGTCATTAGGGTTTATAACCCACGAATTAGGGTTTCTAATAGAAAATAATTTTATAATTTAGAAATTATATTTCGTAATTAGATTAGGGTTTTCTAATTACTTAACTTGAAAATTAGAATTAATATTTCCTAATTATCATTAAAATTATTAAATTAACACTTAGGTTTTCCCTAATTATAAATTAGGATTTCAAATCTAGAAATTAAGGTTTAAAAATTTGAAAGTAGGGTTTGCTAAATAATTAAGCTTTACCCTAATTAATATTATAATTAATAGCACTTGAGCATCATAATTATCCTTTAAGTTTCTAGATTAGGGTTTTAAATTCCGAATTAGGGTTTCAGATTCCTTGAACTGAAATTAGGGTTTCCAGAACCGGTTTCTAGGGTTTCTTGTTAATTACCATGGTTTTTCTAACTGAACGTTGACGTTCTTAGTATATACCTAGGGTTTGTTACAAATATCGTTTATCTGGTTAACCCTTGACCCTTAACCACATACTGAATACATAAATGACCATATACACAGAACATAAACACGTATACACTTAATCCTGAATAATTCACCTAAATCCTTCACAGAATTTTGAAATTCTCAAAATTCTATCTTAAAAATATCAAACGCATACACTAATTTTCTGTCTAGGTTCTAATTTTGAACCTTAAATCAATTAATTAAAATTTTAAAAATTTTCTAAATTCTCGGGTTGTCACAATAATACTGATGTATTAGGGTGTTATCTAATATTTGATTATGTGGTTAAGTGTTAGCCAATTTGCTTATAAGTAGTAGTATTATGAGATATACTATGATATGCTAATCGAAAGATCAATTATAGGTCTTTTCACTAAGAAATAACTAAATTGTGTAGCAGTAGACTACAATCGAGGCAAGTTCTCTAACTCAAACTTGAGTTATTATTTTCAAAGCATGTTAGTGAATAATTATCATTGATTATTCACATTTATAATGGTTATTTATACTCGCAGTTGGTGAAATTAAATTCATGTTCTATTATTATTGAATTATAAATTAGTTAAAGTTCTTTCATTCATGAACTGTTTAAGATATGGATCTATGCTAATTATATCAGCTAGATCAAATATGTTTAAATTTTTTAAATCAAATATGTTTTAAAAAGTTGTTCTTGACCAATTGATTTGGTAAGGACTCAACACTGAGAAAAAGAACAATTTGATTAATGTGACGCCCCCAAATTCGGGTATCTTCCAACCAGACAGATGGTGCTTCACGATACTCATAACTATACATTCATTCCATTGAAATAACATCAAAATAAGTGTATTAAATACATTCTTATTACAATAATAATGAATCCTTTCCCAGGTTCTGTTAACCAAATACATTCTTCATTCGTCATAGTATAATTCATACAAAATACTAGTCTATTACAGGATAACTAATTATCCATCTTAGGCTTGCCTTTATCTTTACTAGAACCCTCAGTTCGATCGGCCTTAGCTTCAATCATATAATTCAAGCAAGAAGTGAGCTTAACTAGCTCGACAAGTTTAACAATATATTATATAAATACCATGTCGAGAATCATATGATTATTCTTTAAAAATTGAATCAATAGCTATGAAGTACTATGAAATATTGGATAAAACTTTTCATTCTCATAAAACAATTCCGAAGTACATACAATAACTTAGGAATTCTGAGTAGGTCGAAAGACCATGAACATTCTCTTTTGATTTCCATTCATGAAAAGGACAACCCGACACTAAGTCCGTAAGTCCGATATATCTTACAAGCACTTCTAGGTGATCAACCTATAGTACTCTATGTTGATCAACACTCATCCGTTAAACGTATTTATATTTAAGTTTTGGCAACCTCACGTGCCCATCGGATAATCGATGTAAAATACATTTGTTTATTCATACTTAGGCTTACCTTTGAATCCGTACCAAATAATTGGCATATGATAGCGTTATCAATTCTATATCGAAAGACTTGTAAACAAATCAATCAAACTCTTTAAGATTAGTCTAGCCGAGTTAAAACTGGCATCGATCCTTTCGTAAAACAATTCATTCATCTCATAACATGAATCACAGAAAACTTGGCTAACACGAAGGTTAGACAAGCGTTAAGAAAACTTGCCTTCAAGCGTCTTCAAATAAATATTCAACAATTCTTGGTCTTAATAGTCTCTACATGATATATTCACATAGCACACTGAAATTAGCTACCAAACAATCTAATCACATTGTTTTTACCAACTTCTTTCTCTTCTATAACTTAATCAAATTTATTTCATTAATAAAACTCATTTAGAGTTACTTATCCTTCTTTACGGCTTATTATCGTTCTTACGTCACTAAACCAATACTTATAAACCATTGGTTAAGTATCATCGTATTTGAATACTATTCACTTTCTTACACTTTACGTTCTTCGTTTAATTACTAGTTAAAGAACGTTAAATTCCTAAAATCATCACTATATACATGATATAGTAATGGTCTTACTATGTATATTAAGTGTATACATGTCCCATAGTTGTTAAGTAAACAATAGAGTTCAAAAGAAATCAAATTAAACATTTTCCTCTCTCGGCGCTGCGGCACCATCTTCAAGTACAACAGTGGCGCTGCGTGGCCACTTAGCAAAGACTCAACCTCGCCTCTCGGTGCGGGACGCCGGACTACCACCTACCGATTAGCGCGTGCATGTGCGAATCATGATGGCTACTCCTCCGCCTCCCAATAATAACATGGCTAATAAGTGTCGTGTCTTTGGGTGGCTGACTGCAATTTTTACCGACCCTAGCCCTTGAGAAATTTATAAATTTTCCAATTCAATTCTTTTCGGACTCGTAACTTAATCGTTATAAGTAAGAATTCAACGATTCTTGAGTCCACAACTCTTAAATATGTTGTTATACGTTACGCCATCAAAAACCAAGGTTTCCGAGTTAAACGACGACTTTTAACTACTAATCTGGAAATTCTACGATTTTAACGTTTAACGCCTATTCTCATAAATTTTGCCATAACTTCGTTACTCGAGTTTTATACGCCAAATCAAATGGAACCAATACATTGATTCGTTATCTATACCTAACCAAGCAATATGCACATAACCTATACTCGATGGTTTTCAATTTGTCCATCAATAACCAAAACAACGTTTTAATGGTTTTCTTCGATTAAAACTCACTTGAATGCTTATGAGTCTTACTTATACACGGCTTATCAATGTTTTAATTCACTAATAGCCATCCTTATTACTCCAGAAGAGACATGCTCCACCACTTCCCACTTCTCTATGAAAAATAAATAGAAAAGGATCGAAGACTAGGGTTTACGTATTATTACCTTAACGTTCTTCACGTTCTTGACTAAAACTTGTATACTTTGTTTCGGATTGCTCTTGATTACTTGTTAATACTCTTTTCTCTCTCTCAATCTATTTTCCAAGGTTGGTGAAAAATAAATAATGAACCAACCTATGCTTCCTTTTATAGAAAAGTCTAATGGAGGGTAAAATGGTCATTAGGTTCACCTCCTTACTATTAACCTCCTTACTATTCATTTTCTTCCTCACCAAGTAAATCTACTTTACTTGGCCTCCAAGTGGCCGGCCCACATGGTCTATGGGTCCCCCCATGGGTTGCCCCATTGGTTTTACCCATCCGATGACCCATCGGTTCGATCCGCGGTTTGATTTCTTGGTTTGGGTCTTAGAATAAATCGTATTGGGCCTATCTTGGGCTTAATTTAACAATGCATTGGGCTTGACATAATCCAAGTCCAATTGAATTACACAAAGTCCATAAACTCAAAGTCCATTAGACTAATCGTATTCTACGCGTACAATTCTCGTATTCTCTTCGTATATAGTTCGTACGATATTCGTATTATACATCGTAATAATCCTCGTACTATACTCGTATAATAACTAGTATCATACTCGTATTCTCACGTATAATATCCCTAATCATTATACGTAGACATTTCATTCTCGGAACTCATTTTTCCTAACCCTTAGGTTTTAAGTCCGCAGGTGAAAACTTCGTTTACCATAACTGAAATATTATTGAATATTCCATCACGTCTTAGAATTCTATCATTACGCATTTCTCAGAAATTCATAATTAATCTCCGAGCAGAAATGGATGAATAATGTTTTTACAGAAATTTCTCGGAAAACTCTTTTTTTCATCCTGAAAATTCAAAACAATTAATACTAGAACATAGCCAGAATCCTAACCACATCCGCACATTCAAGGTCATAGAACGACCTTCAAATAGCTTACTCACATAAATAAACAATTTATTCAAATAATAAAATAAAATTTTAATTCACATAAATCTGATATTTCTTGGGTGTTACAATTAAAGCATTATTGGAAAATAATTATTGCTCGTATATTAAGTGTTTATGCATAATACACCAGGTATGAAAGGCTGATCCCCTTGATTACCAAAACTTATTTAAAGGACATGTTTAAATACTGACAACCTTCGCATATGTTCATGGTCATTATGGCCACTCAACATCTATTATTCAATTATTCGAATATTCAGTTATCAAGAATTAATTCATGTTCTTTCACAATTGATTTCTATTGTTGAACATTGAACGATAAATTCCTTGCTAATCATGATATATCTTCTTTGTATTTAAACTTGCTAAGCAAATTCATTACTTACCCTTGCTATATCATGACATTTATTTTAGCTAAGCAAGAGACGTCCAAGAAGGACAAAGGCAAATGAAAAGTGCAGAAATAGATAATTAGAATGTTTATGTA
Source organism: Panax ginseng (assembly GCA_020205605.1). Lineage (NCBI taxonomy): Eukaryota > Viridiplantae > Streptophyta > Magnoliopsida > Apiales > Araliaceae > Panax > Panax ginseng. The sequence continues at coordinate 73,166,336 of CM035136.1, forward strand.
TTATATTATATTATGTACATTGGTATTGTAAACCTTTTGTGTTACTAAGGTTAACTTAAGTAAGGTATGTTTAAGTTAAGGTTAATAGACCTTGGGATATTGTTGTAAGACTTTATTATAATGAACACTATATGTTTATTATTCTGCAATAGTTTATAAAATGCTTATGATGATGATGCATCGTGAGCACAAAACCCGAGGTTAGAGAACTCGGATTTGGGGGCATCACATATTAGTATCAAAGCTGTAGGTTATAAATTTTAAGATGTGAAACCTAGGTTATAACCTTAGAAGAAAACTCGTATAGAGTATGATAAGATATGGATCGTGGAAATTCATCGAGTATGAGTAGTACATAATAAATTATTATTTTATTTCATCAATGAATATATTTTATTATGATACTGATGTTGTTATTGTTGTTTTTATATTGTAGGATGTCCGAAGATAGACATGATAGTCTTTTAGTGGAGCAGGAACAGGTTGTCCCTGTTTAGGAGCCTATAGAGGTTGAGGACACTGCAAAGGATATCTTGATAGAAAAATTAATGGCAAGAAACATGGTGTTAGAGGAAAGGGTGGCACAATTAGAGATGGAGAATTATATTATTTAGTTTACGGAGCAGCAGTACCTAGATGTAGCTTACCAGGCTCAGTTAGAGCTAGCAGAGATGATGTGACATTCCGAATTTTTAAGAATTAATAAATGAGAATTTAATAAATAAATTTTTTATTTTAAGATGTTTAAGTATGATTATGTGTATATGTGTTATATATTGTGAAATATGTGAATTGGTGTGAAGAGAATTTAAATGTTAATTTAATATATATTGAAGTAAATAAATATTTTAATTGAGTTATTTATTGAGATTATGTGATTAATGTGGAGTAATGTAATTAAGTGTATTATATTAATTAAATGATTATTTAATATTTAACTAATATGTAATGATTTTATGTTATAGTTCTAATTTAATTAAGATAATGTAGTGATGTGGTAATTGTTATATGAAGTTATAATTAGCGAGTAATTATAATGTGACAATTTTATGTTATTAATTGATGTTAAACTTTAATGTTATAGTTCTAATTTAATTGAGATAATGTAGTGATGTGGTAATTGTTACATGAAGTTATAATTAGCGAGTAATTATAATGTGACAATTTATGAGATTAATTGATGTTAAACTTTTAATTAATTAAATTAATGTTAAGATTTAATTAATTAAAGGAAAACATTAAGAATATGTGTTAAAGGATCTATTAAAAGAGTTAAAAGAGTTTTTAAAATCGTTTTCCCAAACAAGACCTTACTTTTGTTTTAAACCTGTTTTACCCAAACAAGACCTTAACTATTAAAATCTGATTTTAAAATAATATGGTTTTGCCAAACAAGCCTTAGGGCTTTTAAAATTCCAATTTTTGTAACTTATATATTAAATTAATAATTAGTATATGTAATTATATTGGGAGTTACATATTCTATAATTATATATGTTATATGTATATTGTATATACACTAAGTTACGTTAGTTTTCTAAACCTAAGTCTAAACTAAGAACAAAGAGAAGAAGAGAGAATACAAAGAAGAAGAAGAGGAAGAAGAAGAAGAATGGAAAGTTTGAGAAAACAAAAGAAAAGCTTTCATCATCTCCATCTTTTCTCCTAATTCAACCTAAAAAGGTATCAAACTAACCCTTATACTAAATTAAGATGATTTGTATTTAGTCTTTGTAAAATTAGGTTTTCATGATTATGAATTTAAATGTATATATGGTGTTCATATATTTTCATATGTGATTGTATGCCATGAAAGGATTTTCACAATACAATTGTTGTAAAAACAAGTTTTAAAATCATGTTCTTCTATCTTTTCGTAGTTTTAGAGTTCTATGTAAAAATCTTTTGGTGAAACTTCATAATTTTGATATGTGAATGGGATGTGTGTGTGTGTGTGTATATATATATATATATATATCACAATACAATTGTTGTAAAAACAAGTTTTAAAATCATGTTCTTCTATCTTTTCGTAGTTTTAGAGTTCTATGTAAAAATCTTTTGGTGAAACTTCATAATTTTGATATGTGAATGGGATGTGTGTGTGTGTGTATATATATATATATATATATATATATATATATATATATATATATATATATATATATCGCTTACATGAGATTTTTATAGTTTTTCAAAAGTTTAAATTCACAAAGATATGATGAACATAATGAAATCATGTTCATAGTGTTTGATTATGAAGTTACGTTGAAAATTGTTCTTAAATCATTGATGTGAGCATGAGCTATGTGTAATATGGGTTATATTATGAGTTATATAGTTGTTCTAGCAATTCAATCCATGTAGTTTTGATAAACAAGAGGAATTTTGTTCATAATGATTTTCTGTGAATTAATATCTGAAAAATGGCATTTGAAAATATCAAATTGATGTTTAATTCATAGTATAATTTTAAAATTGGTGATGTATTGTGTTAATACGATAAGAAACGAAAAGAACGCAAGTTGAATGAATATATTTGGTTTCATAGTTAATGAATTCGCTAAATATGTTAAAACATGAAAGTTTAGTATGAACATGAGTTTTGGGTCAAGATTTAGGCTAGTTAGTATTTCTGTAAATTGTTATAAGTCTAGTATGTTTAGTTCCATGAATTACGAATCCATAGAGTTGAAAACGGACTGATTTGGGTGTGTATAACTCAAGTTATGAAGGTTGGAAGGAGAAAGGGTCAAAAAATTTGTAAGAACTCTAAAACTAGAAAAAAAAACACGTACCTCATCATTAAGGTCAATAGCCCGGAAGGGCTATTCGAAGTACCGCAGTATCGGAATAGTCGACACTACCGGATAGTTTTTACATCATGTAGTAAAACGGTCATAACGTTTTCATACGGACTTCGATTGAGGTGATTCAAGATGATCCGCAACGA